>OY728129.1:522321188-523571188 GCA_963277665.1 Viscum album | reverse complement strand
TAACCTAGTTAACAAAATTCCTTCTCCAGTTGTAATATTAGTTCAATAAGTATTTAGGACTCATTATATAGCAATGTCGTGCATTAAGGAAAATAATAATGTCATCTGAGAAAAATAAGTGACTGATTACCAACAATTTATAACTTCTATTGATTGGATGGATGGTGATTTCATTGATCACAATATGAATTAGTCTACCATGTTAGTGTTCTCCCAAAAAAATAAAGAGGTATAACTTAGATCACCTTGATGTGAGTCACTAGTTATTTTGAAAAAAATAAATCTTCTTCCCACTATAACATTCATAAACCAAGGAGTGGAATGATAATAGAATTATGAGTCACAAAACCACTAAGAGAACCCAAATTATCATATGAAATAGATAATTAATCTCTAATTGAGTTTATCATAATATTTTTTCCTATAAAAATTGATTGTAATATTATAACCTACTAAAATTATATTGAGATCCTACATTATTTCTTATGAGAGACCAATGGCTCCATACATGATTCTATTTTGGATAAATATATTATACTCCTCATTGTTCATGATGGTAAAGTGGTAATTCAATCTATTAATAATGATATTATCCAATGTTTTATAAGAAATTTTTTTGAAACTAATCATTGGAAAGTAGATGAAATATTTATTATTCTTAACCTTCAAAATTATAATAAGAGAAGTAGTGCATGCCACTTTGTCTAGAGAGACTCTTTTAAATTATTCATGCATATCATTAATGATTCCTTTTATATTACATCCCATTTATCAATATATAAAACTCTAGGAAAACCATCAGGGCCAAGATCACTATTTGGATTCAATTTCATGGAAGAATATTGGATCCCATCCTAGTATGGTATGGCTTACAGATAGTCATTAATGTTACTATCAAAAATGTAAGGGATCATGTGGAAACAATTACTATCTTTATTATTATAATTAGATTCTATTATTTTGCTCCTAGGTATGCGGAGTAAATTAGAAAAGTGTTCTTACACAAGAAGGATAATGATATAGATATATATTGAAATGTTCTTATCATTTAGCTGAATATTTAGTTGTCGGATGAATTTCCTCTCCTTTATGAATTCATAGAATAAATATGTATTCCTATATCCTTTCTTGATCCAATTCATTCTTAAGTTTTTCCAAGAATTCTTCTCTTCCTCAAATATATTTCCTAATAATTCTCTTTTTTTACCAATAAGCATTGTGATGTTATTTTCATTACATCAAACTTGAATACTATTATTTAGAGCTTTAATATCACCCTCTATATATTTTCACCAATTTTGGTTATTCTCATTCTAGTTTTTCTAATATAAATTGTCATTTTCTAGATGTCTAGGTTTCCTTTAGTGAACATTACATCCCCCCACATTAACTAGATTCCTTAAATAGTTTTATCCCACTTATATAAAGTCTTCAAAATGAATCTAGAGACTTTAGAATTCAAAACGATGAGGTTCTATACTCGTATCTATAAATTTGTGAAAAATACTGGCATGGTATGAAAAGGACAACATATTTGGATATATATAAGAGTTTGAGAAGTTAGTAATACCCTAAATGTTACCAAGGAATCTATCTAGTTGATATAGAATTCTCTAATATCCCTTATTTTAATATCACCAGGTGTATTGATCTCCCTTAAATATGATGTCTATAATTTTTTCACTAGAAGGAAATTTATAATGACTTGCATTAATTTCCTAAAATAGAAATATCCACCTTTTTCATTTTAATCAAGGATCGTGTTAAAAGTTTATCTAATAAGAAATTATTTAGAACGCAGATCAAAATTAGATATATTTTTATGAATATATTCAATTATCAGGGATCCACATATAGAATATTTGAAGGAAAAAATAGATTCTATATTAATAGTTACCTTTGTAGTAATATGTTGAGTAGAGGAGTTGATTCGATCTATAGTCATAAAGTTATTCCAAAAAAATCCATATACCATTTTTTGATAGAATTCTTTGCAAAAAATATAAAACATGTAAACCGGATGAATAATCTTGAATATTTTGAATGTTATATTTTGATTCTAATATTTCTATGATATCTACTTTGTAAGAGTAAATTTCACTATTAAAAAACATAGATTTTTTATAAGATCCTAGATCACTGGATTTGTGGATGAGAATAGGTATATTAGTAATAATTGTCTAGAACCCTCTAGTAACTTCCTGTCACACCCCCAAAATAAGAGGGTGTTAATCTGGTATGAGTATTATATTCAACACAGAGAGTTATACCTTATAAACCCATTGGAGTATGGATGGGTATAGGAACTTGTTTTATATTAGTGGAATATAGCAATGTGATACCCTCATCTAAATACCCTTGAACACTAAATGAATTATAAACTGGTCGTGAACATAAAGAAACCTAGTTTGGGGGGAAATGTGTCATATTAAGGTTGTGAAGATATATCAACCCAACCTAAATGTAACCTAAATAGAATAAAAATCTCATCAATTATATAATACATCTCACAAATAGTCACACAACCCAACGACTGAAAGATTTAGTGTCTTGGATATTAGTTACATGGGAATATTAATCAGTAAACATTTCTCCATAGTCAAACTCTTATATACTCCCTTATGGATTTTACACAATTTATACTTACCTTTATAACAAGGAGAAAGTAAAACATAACAAGGGGTGATCTTAAACACTCAATAAGGTAAAACTTATTAACATTTCATAAAGGGTTTGAAAATAAGTATGAGATAAAACATGGTCAGGAGAGAAATTTCTTATGAAGAGAACATGGAACAATACAGGTTGTTCATAAGTCTTGATAAAAAGAAATGTGACCAAAAATAAATAAATAAAACTTGTAACATGTGTTTGGAATCATTAGACACTATGAACGAGTCAAGAAACATAAACATATAAATATAGAAATATACCAGGTCACTGAATCATAGTATAATAAATAATTGTGGAATAAACATAATCATAGAAAATCTATTGAAAAAATATTTACACATCACATTCACATAATTACTTATGGAAAAAGTTTATAGCATCTCATTACTGAAAAAAAACATAGTAACACAACTTCCCACATCTCATTAACATGACAACTTGTTATCAAATATTACCACATCTCATTCATGAAACATTTTATCATCTCATGTAATATAAAACCTTATACAATGAATTTTAGGGATATATAGGACCCTACCCTTCACTATTAAAACATATGAGTCTCATAAAAATCAAAAATTAATCATATCATAAAGAACCCACGGAAAAATTATATGTTTATTAAACCGTTCAAAAACAACATATAAAAACCATAGGATATTACAAAAATTATCCTCCAAAAAACTGATTTCATAATAACATTTATAGGGTGACAAAAAATAACTATATCAAAGATAAAAAATTGTTGGTTTATAAAAGTGAATGTATAAATTTATTCATAAAACCTTTCAGAACATGGATGTATAGATTACTTTCAAAAAACATTTTTTTACTGAAAGAGAATAATTCTAAAAATATTATTATAAAGAGTAAAAAAAATAACATTGAAAAAAAAATGAAAATAAAATTATAGTTATAGATAAAAACGTTTTATTTTGAAAGGATGGAAGTACCTTTATTAGTATTTTGAAATACCATTGTTTCATAACCCAAAATGTCAAAAGAGTAATAAGTTTTTCTTTTAGAAATGGGGTAAAATAAATATTTGAAGGATATAATATGATCCATATTGTATTTCCAAAAATGATAGGATAATATTTTTGTAAAGAAAATTATGGATATGTAACAATAATACATTAAATATATGGGAATTAATCTTATCAAAATAACATTTTTAAAATGAAACAATCAATTAGCCAAGGAATAATACTCTGGTGTAATTTCCCTAGATAAAAAGGTAAAAATGAAGCATAACATCATCTTATGATAGAATATATAAATATTGAAAGTTTATAATCAATGGGGAGTGATTATATCCCAAATAAAAATACTTTATTAATGAAACCCCTTTACAACATGAAATGATACATGGAAAATCAAGTTTTGATTTCAGTATCCTGATGACTATACAAGAGGATTACAAAAAATGATTCATGAAATATAATTACAATATCCTATTAGTAGGAAATAATTAGTCTAGTAAGGATTTATTATGAATATGTAGAAGCATAATCATTAGGAAATCAAAAGTCATAAAATAAAAAATGTGCTTGAATTGGAAACTAGAGGTAGATATTTAATTACTGATAACATGTATACTGCACAAAAAGGATTATGAAATGGGTTTAATGATAAATAAGGGTTATATCTTATAATTAGGGAATCATTTGGATATTAATGGTTTTATTATGAACACATGGATGTATAATCATATGTAAATAAATACATTTTATCAAAAAAAGTTCTTGAATCTAAAGGAGATGAAGGGGTTCCCTTATCTTGATAAGTATCTTGTTAAAGCCATTGAGGAATCCTTATAATCCTAAGTACTCATTGGAAGAAATTTATAGAGTTATAAGGGAGAAACATTCGTGGTCAAGGCCTTTAATTTGTAGAGGGATTAGAATGGTTAGGAGTGAGCTCCTATTATATTTGAAGAAGGGGCCTTTTTAAGGAAAACTAGAGTTTATTAAGGGGTATGAATGGAATTACATGGGTGTTATGAGGTTTTGGTGAGTTAAGTGTATTAAGTGACCAAATGGAAATTTATACATGTGGTTATGAATTATATTCCTAACATAGATTTATATAAGGTGTAAGTGACCAATATTTATTAAAAAAATTGAGGTACTTTATTTACTCATTTTTAACCTTATTAATGTTGATTAAAAACTAACAATGGTAATTATTTTATTACAAAAAATATAATATGATCCTTATTCTAAATGTTTTTATATAATTATTCTAAATTTTCCCTCTATTTAACCTTATTAAAATTATAAAATGGAAAAATTAACTTTTAAATTAAAACATATACTCTATAGAAAAATTTTCCTGTATAAAAATGATTTTTTAATTGTTATGTGTTCTTTATGTTATTTTCCATTAATTATATTTCATTTGAGTGTTAATTTATTTCTATTTATATACAAACCTCATATTAGAGCCTTTATTTTAAATATACCTATTTAATACAAAGTAATTGGGAGTGTATCATTCTTTTAAAAACAATTTTTACCACAGTAACTATTTTTTACCTAAGGTTACTTAATCTTTATGCCAATAAATAAAGTGGTCATTATTAGATAATTTGAAAATTTTTAGTAATCATTTTAAATCCATTTTCTCTTCTTAAATTTCAAGTCGTTATAAGAAATTACTATAATAAAATGAAAAATGTATTAAAATAATTTTTTAGATTAATTTTACTTGAGATTTAAAATATCAAATTTGGGTTTTTAAATTGTAATTAATATTTTGAAAAGTATAATTTAAGTTATAAAATATTTTTTTCTAATAAACTTTATTCATAAATTTTTAATTTTCACTTATATACTAATAATGTAATAAAAGTTAAATTATTGATATGTTTCAATATTCATTTAAAATCTATTTTTTAGAATAATTGTCACGACCCAAACCAAGTTGGGGATCGAGACGCAACTACCCAAAGCCGACCACTATAGTACAGGGGTAGAGAAAAGCACTGAGTGAAAAACAATTTCAGGGATGCATTTTCCTAAGTACCTATACGCACAAACACAACCAACTCAAGAAAAAAGTGCAGAGGGAAAGAAGGAAAAGATGAAAAATTTCTATAAAGTAAACCAAGAAAGAATGAAATTGTAGATAGTAAAAATTATAGTAGTGTAAACTAAAAGAAAATGGGAAAAGTACATACCCAACTAGAGATGTGTCCCAATATGATAAAAAACTATAAAATTAAATACTTAAAAGAGATCCCAACTCTTGAATCCCAAGATACGACCATCGTACATGGTCTAAGCACCAAGTACCCTTAAGCTCCTCTAAAGTCACGGTCGAAATGTCTATCATTTACATAAGACACAACATGTTCAGGAAAATCCAATGTAAGGGTCTGTGTAAGAATACCCCGTAGGACACCTTGAATGACGAAGGGGTAGAAATAAATGACATAAAGGAAGAGGAAAATAGTATATATGACAAGGTACAATGAAAGAGTACCACTAAAATCAATAAGAGAGTGAAATTAAGCTCATCCAAGCATAGGGAGATAAACATAGTGGGTAGAATAACTACCCATAGAGCCTTCTACACCTATAGTATGAGAGTATACACATCTAACCATGTGGATCTAAACACAGAATGTGTGTGGAATATATCATTTATCTTTTCTGATCCTAGAAGAAGAGTATCAAAATCGATGGCATGAATCCAGAAGAAAGAATATTTATATATATATTTATATTTATATATATATATATATATATGCTCCGTCAAAAATCCAATTTGAGAGAGTAGTGGGATCTATATCTGACACCTCATTCCAAGATGATGATTAGCCAATAGTTCCAAAATTCCATCAATGATTCCATTCATCCCACCTATATTCATAGAAGTAATTTTCCAAGTAAATCCATGCCTCATCACCATGCCACACAGTCGAGGGGGTATAATTTCCAAGTAGAGAACCCACTCCCTATATTGAAATGGAATTACACTCTCTTTATGGACAGTAATTATGGAGGACATGTTCCATGGCATGACAGGGCTGTATCGCCTCCATGGATAGAGGACCCCCCACCCTAGTGCGATAGGGGAGTACAATATATCATTGCAGAACGAGTATGGAGGACCCACACCCTGATGTGATGGGGGAGTATTGTTTCCCTGGATAAAGGACTCGTACCATGGTGCCACATGGGAGTACCATCTCTATCTGCACAATGAGTATGGAGGACCGACACATGAAAGTGGTAGGGTAGTACACTCTCCATGGATAGAGGACTTGCACACTGATACAGTTGTGGAGTATCATCTGTACCTCGATAAGAAATGTGGAGGACCCTTATGGTGATACAACAGTGGAGTAATGTCTCAATGGATAGAGGACTCGTACACTGATATGATAACAGAGTACCATTTATTTCTGAACGCTCTAATGATCCTCCTCGATCACTATCATCATCATGAACCACCTAAAAAAGTTCTATGATCATAAAATCTCACATTGTATCTCAAAATCCACTAAAACTTTCACCATATAATTATCATTGGAAAGAACTCATGGTAGACTACTCCCAGGCCATAATTCAATTCCAAAAAAGGAGATACAAATGTTTAAAGATTCATAAAGATAATATGGCAAGTAAGGGACCCACAATGTGTGTGTTCCCACTCTATTTTTCGGCCGTGTCTTTCCTATCACATGGATTTATTGCCATGTAGTACTACACAGTTTGTAAGGGTACTACATGACATGTCTCAATCAAAATCCTATATAACATAAGAGACTCATCATCGGTCTAAGGGGAAAAAATAAATACACTAATATGCCTCATCAAATGTCCTTGGATGAAAAAATGGATCACATTGTGCCCAAAAACACTAAAAAAAGATTTATATAGGCTATTTAGTTGCCTCAATTAGACACTCGGTAAAAAATTATTATTTCATCACATCACACTCGAATTCTTTTTCATGGGCCTCATCCATGAATTCAAATTAAAAACCCAATATTTTTCTTGAAACTTCCATCTCAATTTAATGATTTTAGTGTCGTAGAAAATTCTTAATTCATACACCATATGAGGGAGATATGTCATATACAAGATTCTACAACAATATTAATTTTATTATTAGAGGATGTTTTGATAACCCAGGGAATGTGTCCAAAAAATTATCCAACATCGGTCTTAAAATGACCTTCTCAATTATAGGGTCATGCTTCCCTTGCCAATTCATTAATCCGATGCCGGATGAAAAATTAACATCCCAATTAATATTCGACAACCAATAATAATAATAATTTTTTAATTTTTTTATTAATATATTTTTTATAAACCTTGTTTTCTCTATTTTCTTCATTAAAAACCCTCACCCACAATTCACAGCTCACATCTTTCATTCATTTTATTAAATCAATATTAAAAAAATTATTAAAATATATATTTTCTAAGGGGATGAAGGAAACTAACAAACCCCCTCTTGTAATGGCATGGAAAACCCCCCAGGAATATATTGTTATCCATTCTTATTTTTTTTCTTAATATCTCTCCACTCTCATATCAATCATATCTATAATATCTAGCCTCTATAATATCAATGGGGAAAACCCCAACATATCATTTTCTCATAAAACAGGCCCCAATATTCTACCCTTCTAATATGATGCAACACCAAAGAACACAACTCCTAGAACACACTTCCCCTCAACCTCTCTAGCAAGTCACCACACCTCTACCTTGATTGAATGAAACAAATGAGATGAACATACACTGGTCCTCTCACACCTCAGACCAGAATGACCATCATGGATCACATCACACGGTTTCTTCACAAAACTTGATTCTTCATCACTGACTCCATTCAAGGGTTTAATTTCTTGAGATAATCCACACTCACTCGAAAATATAACCAAATTGAAGTTCAGTGGTGGTAAAGTGAAGAAAAAATGACAAATAAAGTAAAATAAATGTTGGAAAGGCATCAATCAATGGCCATTTTATTTTTTCTCAATGTTGACGAGATTCATGAACGTGAAGTGTTATCAATTAAATAAATTCATTCATGGAAAACTCAAATTCAAAGAAGAAAACGTATTGGATAAACCAATGGAAGATTGATCTGTAAATTAATTTTGGAAGGTATTAATTTGTGTTCATCGGTAATTTTGAACTAGGATAAAAACATAAAACAAATTCCTACCTCAGGATTGACTCATTTTTTGATGATGAATGATATTTACAAAGGAGATGTAGGTCTTCTTTATTCATCATACTTTAATTTTTCTAAATCAAATTTTTTGTTATTATCTAATCTCGGTTCATCAATTAATGCGGTGGGAAGAGTTTTGGATTTCTCCCAAGGTTTATATGGCCAACCCTAAAAAACATTGTCCAGGAAGAACTCTAATAGAGTTATCTATTTTTCTGAAAACATACCAATTAATTAAACTAATAATTAATTAACTCATTAAAGTCACCTTCAATGAGCGAGGGATCCAAACATCAAGTGAAGACCCATTTAATGTTGCACTTAGGGTAAACACTACATTATAGACTCAATTGTGTTCTCTGATTCCAAAATCAACCAATCGTTTAAGAGCTATATCATTTTTTATGTAACCAAGCGTGCGTAATATAAATATGATTAATATTTTTATAAAACTAATTCATGGCTTATTCTATCTTGGAATCTCATTCCATATTAGTTCCTACCTCTCAAAATATTCCAATGAATATTACAAATTCCTACATGGAAAAACTAGAGTCTCTATATTATTCCATTTTTCAAATAATTTTATCCTTATGAAGAATAACTAAGAAAAAAGGTGGGGACACTGAGCCCACATATGGATTTTCCCTACATCTTTCCTATATTATGATATAAAATTAAACGAGAAGAGTTAAACACCCATATCACCACCTCTCATAATGTCTTCAGAATCAGAGTTCATCTAGAAAAAAGATGACATGATTCCTTTCCTCCAAAAATCAATCGAGTGAAACTCCTAAGGATATCTGGTCATGGAATACCTTTCACTTGATTCCCCCCCCCCAAAGGTAGTTTTTCCAAATGCTCAAGGTGCAGACTACCACTATCATATCTATATAGTGTTTCTCTTGATATTATTCATTAGGTCTTAGATACCTCGACATGTATTAAATAACTATATTCCCCTACATCATGGATGATGTTGATCATTAAAGGGTTCCAATGAATAAGAAACACGAGTGGACTCATCCAACGAAGAGAAGATAGACATGGAAATCACATGGTATACCCCATTAATCTACTCCTCTCTTGAAATTAGAGTTTCCTTAAATGAGAAAATCTACCACACACACTAGTGGCATCCCAACAAAAAAGTTTCAAGAAGAAAAACTCCACTAGAAATGCCAAAACATACTCTGACACTTCATCACACTACCTTCCTTGAACACACAAGACTAAAGAACTTGTTATCAAACCTCAACACTATCTTCTTTGGGTGGCACTAACTCTCTCACTAAATTTTGGTCACTTCACAAAAACACATCTTGGTGGGGAAAGAGTCACTATTTTTCATGATGACAATTCTAGGTCAAACTGTTTCATGTCCTCTTTAAGTGTCTTTCATATGAACTGATTCCAAATGCATCAGGGTAATACTAAACGGAAATGGTTTTTCTAATTGCTTAATTGGGTCTTACCAGGCCCTATATTTGAAAACACCAACACATCAATTGACCCCAAACACACAATTTAGAGAGTCTCATCCACCACACCCCAATACTATCCACTTTGGGTGATACTAGATCTCCCACATGGATTTTCTAGCATCTCAAAAATTCATCTTAGTTGGGGAAGGACTCATATTCCTCATTCATTGTAATCTATATCGAACAACACCAGCACAAGGTAACACAGATGTCCTTGGTCACCCCAGTTAAACCTTGAGCAAGGAGAGAAGAAGATAGTACCTCACAATAATGTCTACTTATTTATACTACAAAATGTATAAATGAAACATAGATTACCTCTTATAATATCATGATATATGGGATCATAGACATACAAGGACTATAATAACACATGGCCCAGGCCTCCATCTCCTCGAGCCTGACATGGGCCGCTTGGTGGTGGTGGATGGATGTTATAGTGACATCTACAACCCATAGCTACTTCTCCTCTTCCAGCTCCACATTCCTGGGGATAACCCTATTTTCAAAAACTATTATGTGCACTCAAAACATGTGCATTGTCTTCTAGTACCATCAGAACCAACTACTGATCTATGATGAGTATTGGTTTCAAGTGAAAACCTCTAATGAGTCATGATTTTAACAAGTCTAAAAAATCATACCACCGTAATAAGAAAATCCACTACTACCTAGGGATTTGTCTCATCATAGATCCTCAATGGCCACTATCACTAGAAATATTGGGGTTCAATAAGAATACGCACATCCTCAACATTTTATTCTATTACCAACCACTTCTCAATGGGTGGGGGTGTTGTTACCATCCTTCCTCGAGGACATGTTCTCACATGATGGACCCTCAACTGTTGGCTCATCTCTCGTCATATCTTCTTCATGGTCCAAATGTCGATACCCTTGATGGATATCATCATGGAGGAATCTCAAAATTGATTGATATATAACATAGTCAAATGATCATATCTACATATAAAAATAATGGGGAGATGAATCAATAATGATAGAAAAGACTCAATATTATATGATATGTGTACCCTTTATCCCTGTAATAAATGTGTCAGCATAAAAATTCAACAAGAAAGTAGTCAAGGTCTTCAAGGACGGATATGTTATCCACTACACCATCACTAGATTCACTGGCCTGATATCCACTCTCAAGACATATTGACACTATCTCTCTAAACCCAACCAAATCATCATATGTGGATATGTTTGAACAACTTCCCAACGAAAGAACATTCTCTCATACCAATCTATCATGACCTGACCCAAGTCGGGGCTCAAGACGAAACTACCCAAAGACCGCCTCCACAGGCTAGGGTGGATATGAGCGATGATGTCATAACTAACTCAAGGATGTATTTTTTTATGTACATGTACACACACGCACCTTACCAACTCAATGAAAAAATAAAGAGGGAAATAAGGAAAAGATGAAACAATGATATAAATGAAAAAACATGCATGAACCTCTATAAATTGTAAAATTATGTTATTTTAGACTGAAATTAAAGGGGAAAAGTACATTCCCAACAAGATATGTTTACCAAAATGAAATAAAACTATAAAATTAATGAGGTCAAAGAGACATAAACTCTTGAATCCCAAGAGATTAACACCATTTGTGGTCTAAGAGTCAATTATCCTTAATCTCTTCTAAAGTCATGGTTGGATAGTTCTTCGCCTTCATAAGACAGAACATGTGTGGGAAAATCCCATGTAGGGGGCGAGTATAAGAATACCAAGTAGGATGCCCTGAAATCTGAAGGGGGAGTAGTAAGAGATAAAAAATAAGAGGAAGACAATGGATATAATAAGGTATGGTGAAATAGTACCTCTCAACCTAATAAGAGATTGAAATTAATCTCTTCTGAGCATAAATGGATAAACTTGATGATTATATGAACTACCCATTGAGCCTTCACCACTTATAGTGAGAGAGTAGACTCATCCAATCACAATAAGCTAAACATGGAAAGAATGTGTCATACCCTATACGTCTTCACCTATCCTGGAAGAAGAGTATCCAAATCCAAGGCAAGAATCCAGAAGAAAAAATATATATATTCTCAGTCAAGAATACAAAATGAGAGAGTAAGGGGGCCTCTATCTCACAGCTCAACCCAAAAATAAGATTAAACAATAGTTCCAAAAGTCCATCAATAATTCCCAATATCCCATAAGTCTACCCAGAAGTAATTGTCCCAGTCAATTCATTCCTGGTCATTATACCACACATTCAAGGCGATAATAATTTCCAACTAGATAACTCATGCCCTATATCAATACGGGATTAGACTCTTTGTATGTACCACAACTATGGAGGACACTCACCCCGGTGCGATCAAGAAATGATGTCTCCATGGATAGAGGACTTGTTCCCTAGTGTTATAGGAGAGTATCATCTCTATCTACAGAATTAGTGTGGATGATCCACACACTGATGCAACAATGGAACACCATCTTCATTGACCGAGGACCTTCACCCTGGTTTCGTAGGGGAGTATTTTCTTTATATACCCAATTATTATGGATTACCCACAACCTGGTGTTATAGGGATGTACCATCTTCAGGGATATAGGACTCATGTGCTGATACGATAGAAGGGCATCGACTCTACCTCGATAAGAAATTTGGAGGACCTGTACGGATATTTAGTAGTGGAGTGATATATCCTTGGATAGAGGACTCGCACGCTGATACAATAGTGGAGTATCATCTAAATATGCACTCTCTAATGATCCTTCCTGATCTATTCCATCATCTAGCACCACCTAAAGAAAATTCATGCATGGGGCATCTCACATCATATCTCAAAATCAACTATAAATGCCACCATTGCATTCTATATGGAAAAAACTCAGGATATTATACTCATGATCAAAAATCTGAGTTTAAAGGAAGAAGATAAGGATTTTTGATGATTCGCAAAGGAGAACGCAACAAGTAAGGGACCCATACGACATGTGGTCCCACTATATTGTCAGGTCATGTCCTTTCCATAAAATGGATTTCTATCCATGTAGTACTAAATGATGTGTAAGGGTACTACATGACATGACTCAACCAAAATATCAATGAACACACGTGGGTTATCATCAGTCCGAGGGGGAAAATGTAAATTCACTAATCTGCCTCTTCAAATTTCCTTGGATGGATAAATAGATCACACCATTTTCATCCTCATAGAAAAATTCTCGAGGTAGACTATTCACTTTCCTTAATCAGAAACATGATAAAAAAGTTTTATTTAATTGCATCATGCTCGAATGACATTTCATCGGCCCAATCCATGTGTCTGAATTAAATAATAAATTCTGGTCTTGAAAATTCCAACTCAATTTTAAGATTGTAGCATTGTAGAGAGTTTTTCATTTTATAACCACATAAGGGAGATATTTCAGATACATGATTCTATGAAAATAATAATTTTATTATTATTTAGTTTTTCTTTGTCCCAAGGCACGAGTATGAAAAAGGTATCCATCATCGATCTTAAAAAGAACATCTCAATTCTTGGGTCATGCTACCACTAACAGTTGATCAATCCAATAACATATGAATAAGTTACGGCCTAATAGATATTTTACAACCAAAATAAATATAATTATATTTTAGTATTTTTATTAATATTTTTTTATAAAACTCATTTACACCATTTTCTTCATGCACAATATCCTCCCCACAATGCACATCCCACTATTTTTTTCATTTTAATAAATCAATAATAAAATTATTATCAAAATATCTATACTCCATGGGGAGGAAGGAAACTAACAAAATTATTCTTTTTTGGGAAAGGTAAACCCCCCTCCCCCCAGATGAATTTTATTCTCCATTTTTCTTTATTTTTTTATATTCCTTCATATCTCCCCCCTCTCTCAAATCTATCCTATTTATCCTATCAATCCTCCATGATTTTCATGGTGAAAACAAAAACTTACCATATACTAACTATGCATACCCCAATCATCCACCCACTTGATACGATGCAACAAAGAAGAACACGGCTCCCAGATTGCACTGCCCCGTAGTCTCTCTGGAAATCCACCAAACATCCACCTTGACTGGATGATCCAAATGATCTGACCATCTCCTGAATATCTTGCACATTTTACCTGTAAAACCATCACCATTCAAATCATTTGTCTTCATCCTGGCTCATCGTTCTTCACCATCGACCCCATTCAAGGGTTCTATTTCATAATATGATTCATACTCTGTCGAACCTCCATCCAAATCGATGTTTACTTGTGGTAACATGAAAAATAAAGGATAAACAAATAAAATAAATGTTTGAATAAAATAAATCAATGGACATATTATTTTCCCCCATCATTGAAGGGGTTTAAGAAAGAGATGAGTTATTAATTACCTAAATTCAATGTTTAATAACTCTAATTCCAAGAAAAAATTTGTTGGATAAATGAAGATAATACTCATCGGAGAATTAATTTTGTAAATGATTAATTCGCGTTCCTCTATAATTTTGAACTAGGATATAACCAAAAAATACAAGTCATATCTCATGTTTGAATCATTATTTGATGAATAATGCTTCTTCCGATGGAGGAGGATATTTTTTGTGTTTTTCATGCTTCCATTTGTCTTGATCGAATTATATGTTTTCGTTTGATCTTGGTTATCCAACGGAGGAGAAAGGAAGATCTCTATATGTATCCCAGGGTTTCGGTAGCTAAACCTGGAGAAATTGGTCTATAATAACTATTATATAGATATCTATTATGCTGAAAAAACAAATAAATGGACTTATTAAATACACCACCAATAAAAAAGTGGTCTGAACGTCCTATGCTAACCAATTTTATGTTGTGCTCGGGGTAAACCCTACATTCTAGACTCAACCATGGTCTAAAATATCTAATATGATCAACCATTTAAGAGTTATCCCATTTTCTCTATGAAACCATGAACATGAAACAAAAATATATTTAATATTTTTATAAAATTTACACTAGGCTCATTGGGTCATAGAATCGTGTGTTGTATGAGCAGATAACGCTGAAAATATTCCTAGGAATATTCTAAAGTCTTACGTAGAAAAACTAAAGTCTCTAAAATAATATAAAAAATCCAAGATAAGAATATATTGAAATTATAAATATGAAAAGTTATATAGATTTATCTCATTCGGATTCTAAAATTTATAAAAAAAATTAAATGAAAATGAAAAATATAAAGAAAACATTTTTTTATTGAAAAAATGACATTTAAAAAAAATAAGTGTTATTAATATTATTTCATATCATTTTATAATTTAAATGATGTTAATATACTGGTTCATATATAATGATATTTTAATATTAATATATTTATTCTATTAGGGTAAAATATAAAATACATAATAAAACAGTTCATTGAAAGGAAAGAAGGAATATTAATTTTAAAAAAAATACACTACAATAAATACTTTATGCTTAATAATTTGTATTCTAAAATTTAATTTTACTATTCCATTGATATTAAAATATTTATTTAAACTTATATATACATCTTATTGAATTTTAATAAAATTATTATTTTTATTTATATGTAACGAATAAATATATGTATATATTTAAAATAATATATTTATTTCATTATGACTCATATTATTTTAAATTTACTACTAAAAAATAAAAACATTCGGTATTACTAATGGATATATAACCAATGATCATATTTCTAATGACTGTATTTCCAACAACTATATTTCTAATGACAATATTTCTAAAAACCATATTTAAAATTTCCAAGTTTTGTTTATATATATATAAATAATAAATAATTCATCCATTCCCCTCTCACTTTTCAAAGAACAGTTATTATTTAATATTATACGTTTCAAATAATTCTTTTTCCTTTAATTGTGCTTTTCTTCATTATATATTTTGGTTGTCTATTGGTGATCCTCAGGGTTGAGAAAGATCTAGGATATTTCCTCGTTATAAATATTTTTTTTATCTTCTATTAATTTTCCCAAATTGATTTATGAACTTTAAATGGATATAATTCATCCTTGTTCAGTAAAAATAAATAGTATAGTACTTAGGTTTATCATATCTTATAATAATGTCCCACTTATTAATGAAGTGTGTTTTGTTTGGATTATATTTTGTAAGGTATATTTTCTAATCTTGTTTCAAAACATTGGAAATAATAAAGAAACATTCATTAAAATTATAACCATAAATAATAATAATAATAATAATAATAATAATGAATCCTAAAACCAAGGGCTTTACAGTCTCCCCCCAGCCCCACTTAAATAATTTTTGTCCCCATAATTTTAATTACTGCATACCAAATAAAATATCTAATGGAATCAAAATTAAAGAGATGATTCTGGATATAATTTCTTGAGAGATATAATCCTTTAGAAACATATATTTATATCCATATAATAAATTTATCCCAAATATTGAGTTTTCTCTATTCATTTTAACAATACATCACTCATGATTGTGTATCATGACACATATAATAAAATAAATTTTCCAGGAGAGTTAATTTTTATCTTTACACTGATAGATGATCATGGGTGTCTTTGAAATATTAATTATGAGTTCCTTATTCTCGCAATTGATGTGGGATCCATGTATAGAGATATACTAAAAGACCAAAATCACATTAAATTCTTTTAAAATAATAATTAATAAAATCCACGTGAATAATATCCCTATAAATATCATATTGTGATACACTAACAATACATCAAGAAGTTTTCCATGACAATAAAATTCACATAGTGGTGATTTTATTTTCATTGAAAACATTGTAGGTATACATGGGAGACTGTAACCAAATATACTAAGCAATAAAAAAATATAGTTTAGAGGGTGATTTCGCCACTTAGGCATCATTATAAAAATTACTACATATAATTTTATAATCATTCCCTTCTTCTCATTGTTTTAGAGGTTATTGATGCTTATTATTCTTTGTATCCAAGGATTAGGGTATCAATTTTCATAATTCCAAAACTCCTTAAGAATTATGTTTTGAAGCATGTGTAGTGAATTAGTAGGAACCTTATTATCCTCAATTATAATTTCTTGATTTATCTTACAAAATTTGTCCTTATGACTAATCATTGCACACTTGAAACATCATATCATTCCTTTTAGGCATGATCCTTGACCCTTCTTACCACATTATGATATTTAAGAAATTGAATATTCCTTTCAATTCAGTATTTATCTATAAAACATAAATGGAATATCATATTTCTATTTTTTTTTTGAGACTAGTAGTTTGTTATGGTTATTGTTTTTAATCATAACTTATGTTTACTTGGTGATAATAACAACAATATTTTCAACACTGGGTTCTATCCAGTTGGTTTGATCATTTGGACCATCACCGTGTTACCCGTATTTTCCATCATTTTTTTAATTCCTTATAGATGCATACATTACTAAAATCAAATGGGTTATCAAAAGTGTCTAAAAAAACACCATAAGGGGATTAAAAAAAGTTATTACAAAAAATAACTTGAATATGTATTATTATCTATTTATACTATAGTTATTTTAGTTCAAGATATATAAGTCATTGTTTATCCTATATCATTCTCATTTTCACCTATATCATTATTTATTTCAAATGATTTAATTTAAGTTGAGTTATCTCATAATTATTAACCTAATCCATAAATGTAAATAGTAAATCAACCATTTATAGTTGTTTGTAAAGATTACGTGATCAATAAAATCATATCCGCTTGGTGTATCAAACTAAGTGTGTAGTTAGGCCTATTTATTTTTCACTTGGTCATGGTTTTGTTGATACCCAACATTCCCTCCTCATGGTTCTTACCCATATGAACATTTGGGTTAGATTAGTATCCACTTGTAGTATCCAAATGATATATAATACCTAGGTTAACCACAAAATCACTATTTTACCAAAACATTAGGATTTTATCCTATACTTAGACTCATCCCTTAGATTTTTCCCAATGGTTTCAATAAAGTTCTCTAAACTAATCTCCAAAATAAATAAAATATTATCAAAAAAATAAATAGACTCTACTCTAATACCAATTTTAGAAACTCAATATAAAAAATACATAAATAGTATAATAATATCATGATTTATATAACACTTATCATCAATAGTCTCACAACTCAAATACTGAAAGGTCTAGTTTCTTGGATATTGTATACATAAGCATCTTAATATATAATCATTTCTTTATAATACAATTTTTCTATAAACCCTTATAGAGATTACAAAAATTATACTTATCATTACAACCTATGGAATGGAAACTATAACAAAGGGGAGAGTTCAAACGCTCAGTAAGGGAGAACTTATCGATATTCCATCAAGGTTTAGATCATAAAAATATGAGAAAAATGTACTGGGTAGAAAAATTTTAGTAATAGAACATGTAACAATATGATTTTTCCATAATTAATGATACATTGACATGTAATCACAAATGAACAAACATATATCATGTAAAAAGTGTGCTGAATCATGAGACAATAAACATGATTCATGGAGAATAATCCTAAGAATATAGAAATATGTTATGTAATTGAATCATAATATAAAAAAGAATTGTGAAAAAATATAATAATATAATATATTTTGAACAAATAGTTTTTCATAAATTTCACACAAAAAATTGTGAAAAAATATTTTCACATCTCATTTACACAACAAACTTATCAATAAAGCTTTATATATCTCAAACATAAAAAAATACTTGTGAAAAATTATTCTGACATCTCCTTCATGAAATCTTTCACCATATTGAGTGATATAAAATATTAATAAATTCAATCGATTGAAATATATGACCCCACATATAATCATCCATACATATAAGTGGAACATAAAAGAAAACATTCATTATATTATAAATAACCCATGGAAAAGTAATGGGTTTCTCAAACCTTTCAAAAACATCACATTGAAATCATAGTATTTGAAAACTATAATTTTCCATAATAAACCACATCATAATAGAATATATAGGGTGATAAAAATATCACTTCATTGAAAATTAACCTTTAAGGGTAAATATAAGTTAAAATACAAATGATTTTCAAAAGCCTTTTATATTATTGATGTAAAAATTGCAACAAAAAAGTGCTATTTTAAAGGGTGAGAGAAGGATTTTGAAAACTTTAATATAAAGAGTTATAAATAAAATATCCTTGAAAATAAATTTAATTTTTCAAAAAAATTGTGTATTGGAAGATAAAAACATTTATTTTTAAAGTATGGAAAAAAAAATTTCAATATTTTTATATACCTTTGTTTGAAAACCCGCTTCATATAAAATAGTAACAAATTTACCTTTATGAATGGGGTAAAATAATTATGAGAATAACATATGATAATCTGTATTATATTTCCAAAAAATTGAAGATAATATTTGAGGGAAGTAAATTCTGGATACTTATGAAAAATACATTAAAATAGATTGGAAATATTCTTAAACAAATTATATTTTTTATAATATAATTAATTCATCAAGGAGTTGGACTCTAGTGTGGAACTTTATTCTTAAAAACAAAAAGCATAAATACAAATTAACATAGACCTAGGGTATATGATAACAATATTAAAAAATAATATTCAAATAAGAGTTATTATTACCCAAATAGTGGACTAGAATCATGAAATCCCCTTACAATATAAAAATATTACATGAAAAATAAATAAGTGATTTTTTTCAGCATGATAGCTATGAAAAAGGATCATGGAAATGGATTAATGAGAGATAAATATAGTCAATAATCAATACGTAATAAATAGGATATTATAGTATTTATTATGAACATGTTTAAGAAGAACCACATGAAAATAAAATGGCTTATAAGAAAGGAATTGACTCAATTAAAAAGTGGAAGAGAATCAAGGAGTGATTTCATTAATAAGAAGATTAAACAAAAGATATTTTTAAATGGGTTTAATTAGATAAGAGGTTAATATATCATAATTATTAAATAACTTTTAAAATATAATATTTAATACAAAAACATGACAAAAATCATGTGGAAATCAAAAGGGATTATTAATAAGATACTTGAATCAAAAAGTGGATGAGGAAAAACCTTACCTTGATAAGTAGATTTTTAAAGATTAATAGGACTCCCCAGAACCACAAAAACTACATGGGATGGATTTATAGTGGGTTAGGAAAGTGAAATTCATGATCAAGACTTTATTTTGGATATGGATGATAGAATGGGTGGGAGTCGGCTCCTTTTATAAGTAGAAAAAGGGGGGTTTTCATAGAAAACTAGAGTTGGATAAGGGTTAAGAATGGAATCAAAAGTGTGTTATGTGGGTTTGTTGAATGAGGTTTATTAGATACTTAAATGTTAGGTGAGACATGTGGGTTTGACTTTAATTCTAAAAATTTGTTTTCATAAGGTTAAAGTGACCTTTTCTTATTCAAAAATTCACAATATATTATTTAGCCATTTTTACCCTTATTAATTTTGATTAAAATTAACAATGAATTTTTTTATCATTATCAATATAAGATGAAAATTATATCAATTTTTTCTATTGATCCCAAAATTATTCAATTCTAAAACTAATAAAATTTATATATATGGAAAAATTAACTTTTAAATTAAAACATATAATGTATAGAACCGTTCGTGTAGAAAATTGATGCTATAATTGTTAAGTGTTATTAAACTTATTTATCATTAATTATATATTATATCAGTGTTAATATATTTTTATGTTGTTCTAAACTTTATATTATAGTCTTAATTAAAAATATATCCATTTAATACATAATATTTATGAAGGTATCATTCTTAAAAAATGATCACTTTATTGCGGTAACCTATTTTTACCTAAGCTAATATAATAATTTTTTAATAAATATTAAGTGGTACTTATTAAGTAATTTATAAATAATAAAAAAAATTTAAAAACCTATTTATTCTTGTAAAATTTCTAAAAGTGTTAAAAATTAATTATAATAATTGTCTTATGTATTAAAACAATTTTTGAGAAGAATATTACTTTATCTTTAAAGTATTAAATATTGGTTTTTAAGATATAGTAAATATTTTAAAATGTATAATGTAAATTATAATATAAATATTTCATTAATAAAATGGTTTTATAACTTTCTCACTCATACATATATACTAAAAATGACATAAAAATTTTCTTCTGTGATATTTCACTATTCACATAAAAAATCAATTTTTTAGACTAATTTCAAAAATTCATGATATGATAATTTTGAAATTATAAATAGAAAATTGATGTTAGTTATATTTAATTTATAGTTAAAAAGTATAAATTTATATTTAAATTAAAAATACAAAATATAAATAATAAATTCCTTTTATTGAACAAATAACACTTTTAAACATTAAGTGTTCTCAAAAAATTTCATACCAATTTATAATTTAAATTATGTTAGTATATTAGTTCATATGTAATATTATTATAAAATTGGCTTCATTAATCAATTGGTAAAAAGTAAAATATTTAACAAAATTATTCTTTTGAAGAAATAAAAAATAAAATATTACTTTTATAAAAAATCTATTTTAAAATTAATTCCTTTAAAATTAATTATTTATATTCTAAAATTTAATTTTACTACTCCATTGATATTAAAATTTTTATTTGAAGTTTTCATATACATCAAATTAAATTCTGATAATATTAATATTTATACGAAACGCATAAATATACGTATACATTCAATATCATATTTTTTATTTTATAGTGAGTTATATTATTTTAAAGTCTCTAGTAAATAATACACAACATCAGTATGCCTATTGAAAATATGAACAACAAATATATTTTTAATTTACCATATTTTTAATGACCATATTTTTAATTACAATATTAACAACGACCGTATTTAGAATTGTCATATTTCACTTATAAAGATAGACTTAGTAAATCATTCAACCATTCATCTATCACTTTATAGGAAATGGTTCTTATTTAATATTATTTATTTTTTATATTGAATTTTATTTTCATGTTGTGAATCCTCATTATATAGATATTATTGAACCTCATGGTTGGAGATTATCTAGGATATTTTAGAGTAGTGAATATTTTATTCTTTTCTACGAATTTTCCCTCATTAATTTATACACTTTTAATGGATTTACTTCATCCATGGTGAGTAATAATTCAGGGGTTGAATTACGTATTTTTATAGACTTTTGTTGTAATATATCTCTTATGAATGAGTACAGTTTTTTTAGTCTGGTTTATATCTTTTAGGTAAAATTTCTAATTCATGGTTCAATCCTTTTATAGAATATAAAAATGTTCATTAAAATTATAAACATGAATAATAATAATAATAATAATGGATCCTAAGACATATGTCATTATAAAAATCTACCTCTATGATATCTCAGGGGTCTGAGTTAATAACCTCTAAGACATAGGGATGATTCTTAAGTATGAAACTACTAGCTACCAAACCCTTGTAAACCATATGGGGACAGGTGGATTTAAATCACCCACACCATTAAGATTAAGGTCAGGGTTGTAATGGTGGTAAGATGATAAGTTATACTTAGTGAAGGATAAAATGTATTAAGAAACATCATGAATAAGATCAGGTGTTCCAATAAAAGTCTTGTTTCAAGATTGTCGAAGATCAGTGTTTAAGGGCCCGGTCCTATGAGGGTAAGGGTATGCATCTCCAAATATGGTAGATAATATTAGTGTGTCTCTGAGAAAAAGATATGGCTAGTCTAGTGAAACATATATAGTGTAATTAAGAGGAATCCTAAACAATTATATATTACTTTTTTAATTTTGTGTTATCACACATAAGCTAGAATGTAAAATTGGGATTCATTTCAGCACACATTAGAGGTGTGACATTCCAGATGACAAAGAAAAAGATTAATCATATTGAAGAAGTGTAGTTATTTCCTATGGGAGATATTTTTCAGCTTGAAGGAAGATAAAACTATGGAAGGGATGGAGAGGTGAATCTCAATTAAAATTTGATATTCCATTAAGATTTACATTGATAAAGTAGCCACATCCTTAAAAATAAAATTCTTCGAAGAATCTTTAATTCTCTTAGAATGGATATATTTCAAAAGGGTAGGGGAAATCCTAGAAGGAAACCCCAAAGTGAAACTAAAAATGGGTCACCCAAACAGTGTATTTACATGTACAAAATGATACATAGGAAAATATTTGTTATTGAAATTATTTACTTCCCTATCCCAATCAAACATGAAATATGAATCAAAAACGATGTTGGATTTGAAGTCTCTCCAGTTGAGAATGGACATCACCTCTAGTCCTTATAGGTTCCATGATGCAATAAAACATTAAAAGGTGAGAAGATGTATAAAAAAAATTCGAAACATAGATATTAGAGTTCATTTTTTAAAATCAATTTCCAAAGATAGTTTTTAAAAATACAGATATGTAAACAATCCTCTACCAGAAATGTTTGGTACCATTTGTGTAATAGGGACATGTGGGGCATTTTGCAGGGCCTTTATTAATGAAATATCTGGGTCATCCACCATAACTAAGTTATAAGACTATGTTTCATCCTGAGATACCTTTACTGGAACAAATGGTGTGGACTTATTCATCATCGCTAATGTTGGGTCTACAATTATATAACTATGAACCATTAAACAAGGGGTTTATGTGATCTATAAACCATCCCCAGGTCATTTGCGATGATGAAATCCTATATTTCATCCTTCTTGTGGAATCACCATCCTCAGAGATGGAGAGATAATCAATAGATACCCCAAAACATTCAAAGAAATAAAATAAATATTGAGTTGATACCCAATATAAATAAACAAATCACAAAATATATCTTATAAATTGTATGTATACCAATATTATCCCTTTTTTGATGACATCATGTGGGCACTAGATATTGAACATGTCAAACTAGTATAGGCCATCTCTTAAATTCTTGATTCTTTGAAAGTAAATGACTAGTATGAATGAATACATCACATTTCAATCTCCCTTGTTGATGATAACATCACGTGTCACTCAACTAAAAATACACATGCATTTCATTCATCTGATTTAGAAAAGGTACCAGATTAATGTTCAAATTATAAGAGTAGACAAATCATATCTTATTTGAGGACCAATTGATGAAAAGATCATCAAATTACCCAATCACTCCCAAATTAGCTAAGCCTTAATGATTTCAAGGGTAAGGTATCCAATTATTAAGGATCTCATGCTAGTTATCTCACCAACCTTGTGTAATAGAGATTCATATTAAGAAAACAAACATAACTATATCAATAACTATGTGATAGGTCATGCATTATACTTTAGTGTTTCAGACTAGATTATAAGTCATGACATATTATCTCATGATTCTATTCTTTTTATCATATAAAACTCTTTGTACTGATTATATGATTCTACTCAGGCTAATTTGATCATATCATCACAACCCAAAATACTTCATGATTATCATTAATTAGGGGAAATAAATTTCATATTTTGAGGTGATAATTAACATTTAATTTCATGGAAAATATGTATCCAATAAGAAATATTGATAAAGTGGATATTTCTTTCTATATAACATTGTATATTTTGTATTCTCAAACAATTTTAATAATACTTAACAAAACCATATATAAGATCTTGTCTCACTTATCATATATGATAGACTGATAGATCATGTTTATATTTGATTCACTTTCATGAGTTTTGTGAAAATCATTACATATCTATGTAATTATAGTCGTATGTCTGTGTGACCACCTAACAAATACCTCCTATTAACTCAATAGTGAGTAACATCTATGAATCAAGATAGTTTTAAATAGGGTTATATTTATGAATATTATTATAAAATTTCAATGCTTTTAAAATATTCATTCTCCAAAATTCAACAACATAAAATTTTGTGATGTTAATAACAGTTATTATTAACACAAAAATATTTCTAATTATATAACCAAAATTCTTATAACCCTTTGCATCAAACTTCTTCCTTGAAATATTTTGGTAACAAATGCAGCAATTTAAATTATTACTTTACTGATACACTATAAACTTTTTTAGGATTTAAAGTGACATTCCCTTTTCCTTTTTACTTTCATAATATTTTATTTTGTTAACTTTAAACTTCTGAAATCATAAACATACTCCCACTAACCACTTATTTGATAAATTATCTTTAGAAAATCAAACTAGAATTTCAAAAATCCTTTGTGATTAAGAAATAACACCTCTTTCCTTTTAGGGTAAATAATAAAAAATATTGTATCCATATAATATATGGTATTCTATGTGTTTAGTTAATTTTTATTGAAAAAAATATTAATATTCTAAATATACCACTAATGTTAGTGGGATCAATAACCTCGTATTTTGACAAGCATCTATATAAATAATTGTATCCTATATATAATATTTTATTTTTATCTTCTTCTAAAAACTTGTTATAGAACTTGATGAATCATAAAAAATGTGTAACATATCATACTATTCATAATAACTCTTTGTTAGTAAACAACTTCTATATTATATAAGAGAAATATGATGACTATACATATCCTTCACTCAGATCCATCTTAACATTATATATTTCTTTCCATTTAATTATTTGGATTATTGACCCTTTGCTTCATCATTTGAATAAAAAATATAGTCTCTATTAATTTTTGAAATTTTTTCGAAAGCTTTTATATTTAAAAGACTCTTAAACAAAAATTTGGCCTCATGTAACCATCAAAAAATAAAAAATGGTTCTATAACAATAATACATAATGTGGACTATCCATAAAGATCCCAAATCATCTTCAGGTAATCTAGATAATTCTATCATATAGAAATATTATTCTCTTAAAAAATAAAATAGCTAAGGGTATCTATAAGATAGACAATACTCTTGTTATAATTAATAATGACATATATACCTTACTATATTAGGTGAGATGATGAAAATTATATTTTACCTCTTAATAAAGAAATGCCATATTTTCATTCATTCTAACCATTTATAAAGATCACGTGAATCACCAAAGCATATCCCCTTGGATATCCAAACCGTGTGTGAAGTTAGTCCCACCTATTTTGCAACGAGAGAAGATTATGTTAATAGCCAAACAAACTTTTTCATGGTTATTATCCATAGGTGTATCTATTCTAGAGTCTTCATCCACTTATTTTTATCTAGGTGGGGATTTTATTACTATGAAACCACACACTTCATATACTACCAATATTTTAGGATTCCTTTATACATTTAAGATTATATATTGTGTTTTAACTAATATTCTCCAGTCCTAATACTCAAATAATATAAAATCTCTTACCAATCAATATATACTCTAATCGAGTATCCTCTCAAAGGTTATTAATATTTTTTTAAAATATCATTAATTTATTTGAAATTAAATAACATACTAACCCTATGGTGTACCTATTACTCAATCACAGACACTTCATAACATCTAATGTTATCTAAACCATTTCCTTGATACTATCTGTGACACCCCATAAATGTACTCCTACAATATAGTGTGAATAAACACATTAATTACATATTGTATTTGAACTCAAATGATGTAACCCATGAAAATCCATTCATTATTACAATATCAACAAAAAATATTCAGTCATCCACAAACTAAGGACATTTTTTGTCTACATATTTAGAGAGTTGGTAAAAATTTTAACTATCAAATCTCATATAATTCCCATCCAATGGACATTATTCCCATCATACCAATTTTTTTATATTATAATCCATCAAAATCTCTCAGAAATTATTTACATGTGATACCCTATTAGAAATATCTTATATTTTACTATTCTTATTAACATGGAAAAATAAAATATAATAATAGTGTTCTCAAATGATCAGTAATGGGTAATATATTTCAGAATATATCATGTAATAAGATAGGCATAAATAATATGGAATGAATAAATAAATTGAATAATATCATAAAAGTAATCACAATAAATTTAAATAAATCAATGGATGACATGAAAGATATCACATGGATAACTGAAGTTCCAAAGGACCAAAAAACAACTGAGAAGGGGTGTTTGAATCAGTTGTTCACTTTTTAAGAGTTCCAAAACTATTAGAAACATAGCCCCTATAACCCATAAAGATTAATTTCATTATCTCATTTTAGTAAATTCTCATTCATGCAAAAGTAGGAAATCAATTAAAGCACATGAGATTTATAAGTTTCGACCTTAGTGTGAGAACGTACATCCTTTCCATTTTCAATCCCTGTGTCAACAGAAATTAACTATTATAAAAATGGAATAGAACATGTGTCAAATCTCATTAGACACCTCTTATCTTGAAATAGGAAATATTATATTGACTCCCCTCAGTTTAAAAATTTGACTTAGAAAACAATTGAACAAAGAAAAAAAAATAAAGACTTTGTTTATTTTTCTCCAAAAAAATTCATCCTGAATCTTCATTCTGATTTTCTTGGATATGATTCTCTCAATAAAATGACGTTAATATGATTCTATATTAATAAATATGCACTTAAAATACTCTATTCAAACACTCAGTCTGATCTTCCCTAGTTCTATTGACTCTGTATGATGGACTCAATACGATGAAGCCATTCTCAATCCTAAAAACTCAAACTTTTCTCAAAATCAAAATATAATGTTTTTCATTATAATGGGAACCTTCACTTCAAATTATTCAATGATTCTCCATTTCTTCTTACATGAAAGTTTAATATGAAAAAATTATTTGAGAAACTATTTATAGGCGACACAGAAAAACAAGAGTGAGAAGTATTCAAATTTTCCCCACATCCATAGATTTAAAAACACCAAAAATATCTTGTATTTAAACTTCAACGTTGACTTCTTCAATCCTCTTCATATTTATTCTATATTTACAAAAAAATTAATTTCAATTTTTACCCCTCAAACTCTTCATAAATCTTCTAGAATATTCTATTTGAGTCTTCTTTAAAATCCTCCTTCTCAGACTTGCGGACATTTCTTCAATCATATGTGACATCATGAACATCAATATGATTTATCTTCCTTGATTTATTATGATATAACTTTCTTTCTCATATCATTTCTATTTATCTTTCATTATTAGCTCATTACAATCAACATTTCCTTATCATTCCATTATGATCTTACTTTCATTCTTAGCTCATTACGATCTACCATTATTCCTCAACTCATTAAGATCTATCCTTCTACATTAGATCATTACGATCTGGCTTTCTTTATCATCTCATTATAGACTTGTTTTCTTTCTCATCTCATTGTGATCTGGTTGACTTTACTTCTTAGATTCAATATGATGTAACCCTCATTATGAAATAATTTTCCATTATGATGGAATTCTAATTATGATAGAATTTTCATTAAAATGTAATTCTCTACTCTATAACTTTTAACTTATTCAAACATCATCACTTTCACCCATTTTGACTTCTAAAAACATATGAGTCTAGTCTTTATGGATCTGATGAAATCATTTCAATTCTTTTATTTCTTCAAAATCTTTTATCATGTTAGTTTTTATGATTTTAGAGAACTCCATGATTAGAAAATAATTGTCTTATTTAATCTAGAATGTTTTATAACATTATAACTTTGGACTTCACTTTCTAAAAAAAGCCTCTTCAGCATCATTACAACTTCTTAAATCTGCAAGATATTTCCTTATAACTTAGAAACATATTTATTTCTTTAATTTCCAAAAATTAAAACTTCCAGCAAAAAAATTTATTCCTCTGATTATTTTGGATCTGATGATCTAAATCTGATGTCGATGGATTGTATACTCGGATTCTAGAAAATATGTGTCTGATCCTAGGATTCAGGAAAAACTATTTCCTTAAAATAAATCTATTATTTCCCTTTAATCTTTGATTCAAACATTGAGAAAATTTTATCTTTCTTACTGTACTCATTGAGAAAGAATGAGTTCGATTCCTGAATGAAAAAAACAATATTATAAAAAAATGTTAGCTATCAAAAAATAAAAAAACATTATTAAAAAATTTTATCAAAAGGGATATTTAATATCCCCCATTGTATTTGTTGAAACCCCTCATTAAAAATGATTAAAACACTCAAAAAATTACAAAATCAAATATTATAAAAAACATATTTTTTCTATTTAATCAGAACATAACATTTATCAAAAAATAGTTTCCTAACAGCACACTACTAGATAAAGTAATGTTTTTGAAGTAATTACACCCCTTGGTGATAAGAAAATTTTTCACATGGAATAAAAAGTCATAACATAAACAATATCAGGCCTTGAGGTTGTATGGTAAAGAAGACTTCCTATCAGCTTCAAAAATAATTTCTGATTCACACTTTTTTGGGATTCATATTTACTAAAATTTATGATAATTGAAATAAAGTAGAAACTTATTTGGATTATACCATCCTAAACTTATTTAAAAAAATTTTGGAATACTTTTCTTGAGAAAAAAAATATTTTTATTTTTGTTGAACTTTTATCCAAGAAAGAAAGTTAATTCTTCTAAAATAGACATTTAAAAATTCTTCTTCATTTCCTAAACTAATGTTTTAAAAATATCTTCTTTATACCTAGAAAAAAAATTATATCATCTACATTAGTTATAAAAATTAGGGTTTCGAAGTCAACAACTTTCACATATAAGTTGACATCAAATTTTCATTAAGAAAAATTTAACATTCCAAACAATTGTCATGTTTTGAATACCAAGAACGAGATGCTTATTTTAGAAAATAAAAATATGTATTTAGTTTACAAAAAAATTCCTCATCACGTAGAAAATCACAAGGTTGTTCAATGTAAGATAATTCATCAATCTCACCATTTAATAAGGTTTAATTTACATCTATCTGATAGACACTATAGTTTTGATGTGTAGCCACTAAAAGATACATTTTATTAGTTTATAATATTGTAGATGGGGAAAACGTTTCATCAAAATCAACACCTTCCTCTAATTTATATCCTTTACAAAGATTCTTCTCTTTGTTTTAGGAAACATCTCTATGTTTATTCAACTTGTTTCTATATATCCACTTTATTCCTATAACATTTTTATTTGCTGGTTGTAGAAAATTTTCGAATGTTTCATTCTTCTCAATCTGATTTGACTCTCCATTCAATGTATACCCTCATTCTTGGTGTTCAATAGCTTCAAAAACTGATTCTAGTTCAACTATTGAGATAATTGAAGTCTTCTATTATAATATAAACATTTTTCTTCTCTTAACTGGTGCATTCTAATTTCCAATATTGCTTTCACACTCAACATTTTTTTTTAAGTAGGAAATTTCAAAGTTTCTTTCCCAACTGATATTTCCTCAATACATGAATTTTCTGAATTTTGATAAGGTTGTTTTTAATTACAATCACAATTATTGGAAATATTCATTTTATCCTTCCCATCATTCTCAAAAACTTTTGTTAATTAATTTTGATTTTCAATTACCTTCACATAATATGAGTCCACAAACATTGGTAAAAACAATTTCTAAAATTTTTAACTTATTCCATTTGGTGAAAAACCCAAAAATATTCCTTCCTCAACTTTCTCATCAAACATTCCAAATAAGGATTATTTATTTTAAGTAAACATGGACTTCCAAAAACTTTTATGTATTTTAATGAAGTATTTTTGTTATAACACATTTCATAAGAATTCGTGTTGGATTTTAGTCTTAGAAAACATTTGTTCTAAACATTTACTATAGTACAGATATCTTCTTTCTATTAAAACATTGAATGTTTGTATTCTGCTAAGATACATCTTCCCACTTCCACAAATATTCTATTCATTATTTATACTAATCTATTTTTTTTATTATAGGGATAAATATACTGATTTTTTATTCCATGTTTTCTTATATAATCTTCAAAATATTTTATGGTAAAATTGATAACATTATATGTTCTCAAGTTCATTATATAATCCCTCATTTCTTTTTCAACTTATTTTCTGAAAAAAATAAACATTTCCATAGCCTATGACTTTTATTTTAGAAATATGATGTTTTTTATTTGAGTGAAATGATTAATAAAATTGATAAAGTAAAAAATATCTTTTTCTGGTTAATATCTCATAAACGCATATAAAATAGAATGAATAAGTTCAAGAGGTCTGTTAAACTGAATATCTACTCTCTTATGAATTTTATTAGTCATTTTTTCCTTTATATCACCTTTCATATGCGAAGAAAAACTACTATCATGTATCAATGGTTTGTTCCTTTAAAATAAATTTCATAAAATTTCTTCATTCTAACATCCTTTTCAATTCCACCCTAATAAAATTGTTCTCGAAGGAATGTCATAAATTTTTTGGCATGATGACTTTCCACATCACATCTTCAAAAAACCACATCAAAACATTCAAATTGATTTTTTGTTGGATGTTTCCTCATGTCTTGAGATTTTTATTTTCTAACATACTATGGATTATGAAATTTATTCATTCTTCTTTCATCAAACAATATTTTGGGAAGGGATAGGCTAAGCCAAAAAAAATTAAGATTTATGGCCATAGATTCTAAAACACCAACAATATCCACCAAATCATGATTTTTTATTGATGTAAGATCATTCTTTGTATAAGTCTTGTTGAGGTTGATAACTACTTCCAATTTCAATACACTATAGTCTTGGAGCATCTTTCTTGCTGGATGAGTTTTCAAATTTTGTAAATGTGATAGGTTTCTCATATACTTTTTCCACCCAAGAATTCCCAATACTTTTTCAAGAACCTAAAATATTTAAAAATTGAAATTAAATATTATTTTTGGTGGGTTAAAATTTCACCTGATTCATGGTTTGATTCTTCTTAGTAACTTTAGAAGACTAAAAAATTAATTCCAAGTCTTTGTTAAAGTTTTCATACATCTTTATCAAGGTATTTTCAGACTCCAGAAGTTTTGATAGAAAGCTATTAACTTATTCTTCCTTAACTGCTAGATTTTAGGTGATATCTTCAAACACTAATCCATATTCAATAATTCTATCTTTGTAACTTAATATCTTCTAAATGTATTCATCATCAAACTTGATGAAATATTTCATTACTTCATAAACTTCTTCACAATATTTATTTATAATTATGATTTTTTTCTTGTAAGATTTTTTTTCTCAAGACATGAAAGAGGTTATGTTCTAAGTTGATACTCTATATAATATTATTTAGCACTTTATTATTCACTATTGATGAGTCATCAACTTTCTCAACTTTTTCAATGAAGGTTATGAATTTTACTCTACCATAATCTTTTGTAGAATTGCTTATAGTTGAGGCTAATTCATATTTATTAATCAACATACTTCTCTTGTTCCCATTAGAATTAGTTTTGGATTTTTTGGACGATTTTTTCTCTTTATAACTTTTTCTCACTTTTTCCATTGATGTTTCTTATCAGAATCATCTCGATATTCTCTAATATAATTCTTATAGAAATTCGTAGTAAAGTGTCCAATTCCACCAAACTCAAAACATTTGAGATTATGTTTACCTCCATAATTAATTATTCCTCTTTCATAGTTCTTGGATATAAGAGACTTGATTTTATCATTGAACTCGTCAACCTGCTTATCTTCAGAGTCAAAAAGATCAATCTCCTCATCATCTTAACTTTTCAAATTTCTCATAGCTTTAAATTTCATTTCATATTTCATATTGTTTTCAAACATTGAAAATTTCTCATTTCGTAAGAAACAATAATGTTATTCAATTCATGAAGAGATAAATCATCCTTATATTTTAAATAGGAAATTTTCTATTTAAACATTTCCTAGAATTTTCTCATAAGTTTCTTCACAATTATAGAATCTTCTAGGACATATCTCAACCCACTAATATTGAAAACACTTTTATTTACTCTGGTGAAGAATTCATCAATTGTTTCCTTATCTCTCATTTTGATTTCTTCTATCATAATATGCTAGAGTTTTAGTTTTTCATCCTTCTCATTTTTAATTCCTTAAAAATACTTTCCATCTTCTCCAACATACATTTTGATGTATTGAGACCCATCACTTTCAGATAATCATTTTCTGATGAGAACATAAGTATTTCACTTTTATCCTTTCCATCAACTTCTATATTTCTCTTATCAGAAAAAATTATAGGAGAATATTTCTCAATAAGTGTAAAACTAATAGTAGAAACATCAAATACTTCCAGGCCAAGAGATGATAGATAAAGAATCATCCTATTTTTTTATCCATAATTTTTTTCCCTCAAAAATTTAGTAATTCATCTACAATTGATATTATTGATATTATCCACGATAAGGATTAAATAAGGGAACCTTCATATGATACAAATTGATGTTCCAAGGGATAAAATAACAACTGAGAGAGGATTGAATTAGTTGTTAACTTTTAAAGAGTTTCATAACTTTTAGAGACTCAACCCTTGAAATCTATTAAGATTAATTTCTATATTAATTTTTAGTCAATACTGATGCAAACAAAAGTATGAAATCAAGTAAAGTACACAAGATTTAAAAGGTTTGGCCTCAGTGTGGGAACCTACATCCCTTTCATAGTAACTCTCATGGGTCTATCGAAATTCATTATTATGAATAATTGAATACAACATGGGTCAACTATCATTAGAAGGCTTCTATATCCCTACACAAAATATTATATTATCTCCCGTTAGTTTACAAAGTCATCTCACAAAAAGAAGTATACAAGATAGAAGAATCAATAATTTCTATAATTTCCTCTACAAAATCAAAATCTGGATCCTTTGTCCAATTTTCCTGAATCAGATTCTCTCAATCTGATGAGTTCAATACGATTCTACCTTACCAAATCAGCACTTCTAAAACTCCACTCAAACACTAAATATGATATTCCATAGTTGGATTGAATCAATACGATGGACTCAATATGAGGGACTCATTATCAATATTAAAAACTAAAACTCTACTATAATGATCAATATGAACTTCCTCAGTCTGATGTTAACTTTCGATTCCAATTATTTAATACTCTAAATTTTCTTCTTACGTGAAAAGTTACTATGACTGATTGATATGAGAAGCTTTTTTTGATGAATTCAAAAAATACTAGTGGGAAACTTTCAAAATTTTCCTACTTCCTAAGATTTAAAAACACCAAAAATATCTCATATTTAAACTTCAAATTTTAATTCATTAATCCTAAATATATTTCTCATAGATTTTCAAAAAGTTTAATTTATTGTTTGGCCTCATCAACTCTTCATAATTATTTTGGAATCTTCTTCCTAATCACACTTCTATGACTTTGTAGCATTAATTTAGTCCAATGTAACATAATCAGCTTCAATATGATGTATCTTCATCAGGTTTTTGTGATCTACCTTTCTTTCTCAGTTCATTACGATCTTCCATTATTTTTAAACTCATTATGATATTTCTTTCTTTCTCATCTCATTGTGATCTTCTTTTATTTATTAGATCATTACAATCTACCTTTCTTCTTAAAATAATTATGATCTTCCATTATTTCTTTACTCATTATTATATTCCATTCTTTCTCAACTCATTACCGTATGACTTTATTTCTCATCTCATTACGATCTTATTCACTTTCCTTCTTAAATTCATTCCAATTGAATCATCATTAAGATAGAATATACCACTGTTATGAAATTATAATTACGATAGAATTATAATTAAGATAGTATTATCCACTCTATAATTTTAAAATTCTTCAAATTTCATGGGCATTACACATTCGGACTTCTAAAAACATCCATGTCTCGTACTTCTGGATCTGATACAATCATTATAATTTCACCATTTCTTTAAAATATTTTATAAAGATAGTTTTCATGATTTTTTATAACTCCATGGTCAGCAAAACATTGTCTAATCTAGTTTTGAATGTTTTAAACCCTTCTAACTCCGAAATTCACTTCCTTCGAAAAATATATTTAGAATCATTATAAATTATTCATTAAAAAACATTTGTCTTTCTAAATAATAAACTTATTTCTTTCTTTGATAATGTAAAAGGTACACTTCAAGAAAAAATAATTTCTGCCTCAGATTTTTTTGGATATGATGATTTGAATTTGATGCCTAAGTATCAGATACTCTGAGTATAGAGCTTCTCTGTCTGATCTTATGAGTGTGGAAAACATATTTCATAAAAACAAAAAATTTCTCCACAATTATTTTGGGGTTTTAACTTTAGTCAACATTCCACTTTCTTAAAGAACTCATTATGATTGACTCAGTCCATTTTTTGAATAACAAAAACATTATTATACAAAACTTTCAGCTGTCAAAAAATGAAAAAAACATTGTTAAAATAATTTATCACCAAGTTTTTTCAATAAAATTATTTGATTTCATGGTGGTGAAATGCATAATAAATGAAATTTTAATCTTACCAAAAATACCTCAAACCAAGAAATCATGACCTTACCGTCATATACATATTCTTCGACATCATTATCAAATCATCAAGGCTACATTCATTGATTTCATCATCTTAACATGAGGAACTCATTTCAAGGACATCATGATCTTACAATTAGGGCCCAATATATTGAAATATTAAAAAATTCATTCTTATACCAAATAGAAAAAACTTTTTCCCATGATACCTACCATTGCATCGAGGGGATATACAATTTTGGGACCCTCTCATAAATTAATTAATTCTAACACATTCACCATATAATGTAAATTAATAGAAATACACATTAAAAACAACTTTCCTTGTTAATAAATAAACATTCGTTTTAAAATAAAAAATATACAAGATTTAATTACTTTCCAAGTAAATAATTATAATTAAAAAATCAAAATCTTATCAAAAATAAGTTGATGGTTTCATTATATAATATATTTGATGAACATAGTAATATTTAAATATTTAATATGTAGATGGAAATCACTTTTAAAATAGTATTAAAAATTTACATGGAGTTATAAAAATAAATAAACATAAAATTTTTTATACCCTTACCCGAAACAATTTTATAAATTAAATGGAATTAAAATTTTATTAAAGAAACCAGAAAAAAAAATCAAAGGATGTTTCTTAAATAAAATTCAAAAAGAATGCGGGAAAATTAATTTTTTTAAAATAATTAAAAATATATTCCTATCATTTTTTGGAAAATTTTATTTTCAATCAGAAATGAAGCCACAAAGAACATTTAAGAAAACTAATAAAAAATATCACTAACATTTACAGTAAACCATAATTCTATTTTTGAAAAATTACTAGAAATGTAAAATATGGAGTTACAGGTAACATTCAAAATTTATTTTCAAAATATTAAAGTGGTTTTCTTGAAAAATATTAATTTCAAAAATTATCTTCAGAAATGGGTCATTGAAAATGACAAAAAGGTTTTCCATAAGAAATTTGGTGTGGAAGATAAAATGTATAATCAAGAAAGTAAAATCCTTTTAAAATATTTTTAAATGAATTTACCAAAGTCCTCATCATAAAAAGGAAAATAAAAAAACATTTTGAGAAGAAGAAAACTGAAATAATAAGATAATTTCAGATAAAAAACTGGTTTTTAGTAATAATAATGAAAAACATTATCTATATTAATAATATGGATATGGATGTAAAATATTTAAGACCAAAAAAGAAGTAAGATAGGAAATTATAAAATTAATGATTTCATAAATTTTTAATCGAATGATCTTGAGAGAGAAATTTTGAAATAGAATATGAATATCATGAATATAAATATAAATAATAAATAATATTCCAAATATATATTATATAAACCACAAAAAATAAAATCAGGGGAGAATATGGAATATGTCTCAAATAAAGGAAATCTGGATGAGAACCCTTAACCTTAAATATTTATGTTTCATGAAATTACCTTAACGTCATATATAATAAATATAAAAATACTGATAATGAATTATATTACCTTATTAATATCTACTAACTTTTATACTCTTCAATTATGAAAATTCAATATACATTCATTAGATGGTTATTGTTTATTTTCGTTATTGAATATTTGTAAAATTGATTATTTTGTGGGAATTCCATAATGATGAAGTTTATTATCATCATTTTTCAAAAATTTCACCATTACATGTTTTTTCTAGGTAATATATTATAATTCAATTAATAATTTATATATTTTAAATGTCATTCCTTGAAAACATAGTCATGATTTGTGAGAATGAAATCATGAAAGGAGAGTTTTCATAAATTTAAACGAAACAAATGTGGTATCTTAATTAATGAGTTAAATATTAATATTTATTTTCACGAACAAAGAAAATTATTTACATAATAATATAATGTTTATTTTAATGACTTTGGAAGAATAATCTATGTAAGGTGGTTAGGAAAATGAACTGCATCATTTCATGGAGGTAGTTGTTCGCACATACACAGAGATGAATTTTTCATTTTACATTTAACAGGGGGGATGTAAAAAATTTTATAATTTTTATAATATTAATAATATTTCAACTATGAAAGTTTTAATTAAAGATCCTTTTATAACCATCTATATAAGTTTTTTATGAAATAAAAATTTCACCTTCTTTGATGGAACTATTCCACACATATGCATGAGCGACATTTGTAACTTTCCATGAATGGAATGATAGAATATAAATAATGATTTATATTTAGAGAATAATAATTTTTTCACATATATAAATTCTACTCAATAAATAAATTTTTAAAACCGTTCAAGTAATTCGATGATAAAAAACAGGTTGTTTGGTGACGTTGATTGTCTACATGCACACCCAAATGACATTCCAATTTTTCTAAGTAAGTGGTTTGGGTATATAATTGTTATACCATTAACATAATAACAATTTAGTATATTAATAATACTTATTTAATCATATTATAATGGGTAAAATATTATAGTTCTTTGTTTAAGAATAAAAAAAGAAATATAAGTGGTTGAGGAGTGACTAGGATTTTTTACCTTACTCCTCAAGGAAAACCCTTGAGAATTATTAGAATAGTATTTTTGTATGAGTCATTTATCACCCCAAGAATCTACCTATAATATCATGTTATTGTATTTAGTAATTTTAAAACCCCTATTTTTACCATGCTTCAGTTGGGTTTTGTTTAGGTTTGTTTCGGGTGAACACTTTAGAAATTCTGAAAATTTCTTGGTTGTGCACAATTGGAATACTATTTTCCCAAACCATACACCTAGCTAGAGAAAACCATTAAAATTGATGTGGTGTGGTTTTTCATGGTTGGAAAACTGTTTAAAAATATTATTTCCCACCCCGGAGAAACTATGAAACCTTATTAAAAGGGGTTCATGGTTAGGGCACACATTTCATCTAACCATATGTCCCGCCCATGAAACCATGCCTATGGGATATTGTAATCTGAAAATTATTTTTAAACATCCTGAAACCACCCATTCAGATTCTTGATGGACCTATTTATACCCTTAGTATTTTATTCTTCTATAGTAGCTCACACGAGGTTATTTTATCCCCTATGCACCCTTCTTCTAGTAGGTTTCCTATTCCTGTTATCCCTCTCCCACTCTCTCTCATTTACTCTCTATGTTTTGGATGATATTTGTGTTGTTAGAGGATATGATATCCACTATTTTTAATCATATATCAATGTTTTATTCTTAGATATTCATTTCTGATATTCTTCATGGGATTTCCAATATAGGGTTTGGAATTTTGAGATCCCGTGATTCCAAGGTAGGTGGTTCTGTTTTGATTAGCTAATTTGATTAACCCTAAATTGATAGATTTAAATTTAATTGTTTGATTTAAATTAAATTTATTTATTTCAATTAAATTTCATTAAATTGTTTTTTTGGAAAAAACACAATTACATTGAATTGGGGATTTGAAATTGGATTTGGCATGATTTTCTGAAAACCCCTAATTCCATTAGATTGGGATGTCTATATGGAAATTGATGAAAATTGTGGAATTGAATTTGTGGAATTAAATTGTGAGATTTAAATTGTGGAATTTAAATGTCGAAAATAGATTTTGAAATTTATTTTTGAAATTGATTTAAAATAGGTATTTTGAAAAATGTCTTGAAATGGTCTTAATAGAAACCCATTGGTTTTATATTGAAAAGGCTTGTTTTTTATTAAAATCCCATTTTGTTTTTTAAATATAGAATTGGAATATTTAAAATAGAGAACATGATAAATTGGATTTTAAGTATTCTTAAATTAAATTTCTTATTGTTGATTTGTATTAGCATACATTAAATCCTAGGTATTTAGTGAGTTATTCAGGAAAAACTCTATAATTTACAACACTAACAATACATCTTCAGCTTGTCTGATCCTCAACGGGGTGGTAATGAGTACTCCTTGGTTATTATTAAAGGGAAAATGTATACAATAAATGTTAGTACAAAAATTTTAGTGTGGGAACAATCATATACTTTTCTATATAAACATCTTTCTCGTTTATTTTTCATTTAAAATGTGTATATACCAATGTTTGTAAACTTTTTACCATGCCATCAGAATTCATATAAATTGTTTTATATAAAAGGATTATAAATCCATTTTTAAAAATTATTTTCTATCATTTGATATTAAATTCATTAATGAACATATGTTATAGGGAATTCCAAAAGAATATTTCTATATTTTCTTAGTGTGGTACAGTGGGTAACCAGGGTCATATCACTTGAGGACCTTTCTCAGTTTATTCACCGACAAAATATAATTCACCTAAAAACTAATTCATTTTTTATTTTTTTTATTTTTTATTGAAGAAATGTAATTTAGTAAAATTAATTAAATGAAAAATAAAATTCTAAATAATATGCACTGCTAAATAGAATGGAATTCGAGAATAAAGGAAGTTCTCTCATTAGAATTTTCAGGGAGCACCTTTATTAACCAGCATAAAATCTCTTTAGTGAACACACTCCATTATATGTGTGCACACCTCAATCCACCCAGGTTTAGAATAGAAATTATATTTATTGGTAACCAAGCACACCCTCCGTTCACCTCCTCAATCAAGGTATAATTATTGTAGATTATGAAGTTAAACATTAGACAACCGTAGTGCGTATTACCCCCACTATAAATTATCCATAGAATTAACTCAATAAATATAAATAAATAAAGACTTAGGTTAAAAAACATGATTAATCCCCAGGGATGTTCCTCGCGTCAGTTACTTATGATCATGAGTACTATAGTTCACTATGGTAAGATGAGAATAATAAAATAGGGTGGTTGTGTGAACACACACAAAAATAAAATGAATTATTTTATTAGAAATCTAAATCCCAATTGAATATTACATCAAAAATAAAGAAAAAAATGAAAAAGAATAAATGGGAAGATTTTTTCCTGGCATTCGGCATTGGAGATAGCCTCCTCGGTTCCTTAAAAGGAATGGGTTGGAATGTAATTGGCTGATTTGGGAAGGAGGAGCTCTCTTCCTTTTATAGTCCAGAATTTATCCCCCAAAATATGACACGTTTTTACCTAAAAATGTATAATTCATGAGTTCCATCCTAAATAATAGGTTTTCATCAATGACTTATTCTTTCACCCTCCAAATTTTAGCTTAATTGGTTGCGGGATGTTAGAGTTATGAATTGTTTATTGAATGTTACTTTTTATATCTGAGATATCCAAGAAGCCTCCTTCAATGTGTAACACTGACTTCCACCTTAATTGTTTCCAAATCTTTGAAATTTTGTCCTGGAAATTTAATGTGTGTCTTCATTCCATTTTTGGTATAATCCCCTCAAGTGGAGGTGTGTAGCCTGACTTGTGCTTCTGTTATAGAGGTGGGTTCCACACTATTTTCCTGAACATCTTTTAAACATCACTTATTTTTTGGGCATCAATATTGTCGAATCAGATCTTGGTCCTGAAGAAATATTTGAACAAATATATCAAGTGATTCACAAAAAATAATCAGACAAATTCGATAAAAAAATTAAATATTATTCCCAAAATACACTTTTCAAGAAAATCTATCAAAATTCTAGAATTAAGTGTTAGAGTAGGTGGCCCAGAACCAACTAATTTGTACTTTATTCATTAATAAAAGCCTTATCACATATTGATTGTTCTTTTACGTGACAATTCATGTGATAATGTTCTAAGGATAGCTATTGCATTAAAGGGTAAAAGCAGATCCCTGCTATGATTAGAACCCAAATTTTCCATAACACTATTCTTGAATATATGTTCTATGTCCGGATGATGTCATTTGAGGGACACAAATAATATAGGCCATTAGAGGAGAGGACTCATAAAACATTGTGGCACCTTCTAATGGTGTACTCCCTTGGTAATATCTAAGAGGATATTATGAGAACGAGACCCGCCAGTAGGAAATCCACATTTCATAGTTCCATTGGACGTTCCTATCTACGGACGTGTGTATTGGTCCTTAGACTTTAATATTATTATTAATTGGTATTACAACTCATGCACTTAGATGTATTGATGAAAACTATGATGACACACTGTTCGTAGCGAGGTAGGATACTTTGGGTGCATCACGAGTAATACTGCATTAATAAATAATGAGAGAAAGGATTTTCCCTTCTGTTTTGTAATAGAAGTAGATATCTCAGGTCCATTGATGGAATTGATATAGCCTAAATAAATCCATGTACATGGTAATAAATGAGTGGGTTCAATTCTAAAAAGTCAAATAAAGAATAATTTAGCACATGGGTTGATGGCACTAGCATGTAACCCGCTTGATTTGAGATATCGTGACAAAGAGATTATATTACACAGTAAGTGTTCGTATGAATTGATATGTCATTACGACGTTAAATTATTTCCTTATGGGTGCCTTGGAGTGTTGTTAGACGATAACCTTGGAGTTTAGGTGGGCTCCACCTAATTCCACTGGGAAAGAGTCCTAGAGGGTCACACACTAAGTGTGTCCATGTATCTTATTTAAATATTAATTTAACAACTTAAATAGAGATTATTCCCGACTGTGGTTTAATAATTATTTAAGGATGCCTAATCACATTTATTTCGACACTAGTTATTCAAGAAAATATATTGTGGATGAAATAATATATATTTATTAGCGAGTAATACAGTTACACTTATTTAAGAAATAAATATCCATTATTGAAAGACTAATAAATGTGGTGGAGAAAATAAAGAAAAATGGAAAATAAAAGTACACGCCATGTACATTAAATATACACGCCGTTTAGTTTTATGGAAAATGAGTACAGGCCTTGTATTAATGATTACATGGCATGTAGTTTTTTCAATTGGGATTTTGAGGAAATAATATCGTTTTATTGAATGATATTTATTATAATCAGTGTGGGCGCATGTCAAGGAATTAATCATTTGACATGGGGGTTTTCAATAAGGGTTAATGAAATAAATAAAGCACGTAACTCGTTTATCTACTATCATAAATCAATAACCTTAAACCCAATTATAAATATCCTCACAACCCCAACACTTTTCCATAGAGAATCATTGTGCACAACAATTCTGGAGAGTTCTCTCAAGGCAAAAAGAACTCCTTCCTCCAAGAACGCTCTCAAGACAAAGAGAGATCCCCCACCACCGGATCAAGGCGATCCAAGGCGGACATCGCAATCGAAGTTTCTTCTGCGATAGCACCCAGATATCCCTTCGGCGATGTCCAGAGATACGTGGAGCACATGTGGATCACCACTATAGGAATCCTACACTTGGATTCTATAACACAATGACAGATCACACCAGATCGTGACCAGAGACATCAACGAAGAAAGAATTTAATCAGGGTAATTCTTGTCAATTAATTAAATTAATTATAACCAAAATATGATGATCCAATCTCTATGGTTCTGGGACTCCCTCTTTTTTGTTCTTCATTCTATTCTGAAGATCTGGCATTTTACATCGTGACGGATATGACAACCCTGCTTTTATAACAAACATAAACATGATTTATTACATAAAACTTCCCTTGATACAACAAAGAAGATCGAGAGGTTCAGTTTCTTTGGGGCTTAGGATCATTACATAAAAACATGAAACATGAAATACAACATCTTTATTGAAAACATCCTTTACATGAGCACTACATTCCCTCGTACTTAGCATTGCATGGGATAACCTGAGGACATGCATAAGAAAAGGGTGAGCTATAAAGCCAAGTTAGGGAGTAATCATGGAATAACATGAGGAGTAAAATACATGTTAGACAATAGGAATATCAATATATCATAAAAGAAACATGAACATAAAGGCATGATAACGCATGATAATCATAACATGGAAATGTGGCAACAATACTTAACATGGAATTAGCATGAGCCAAGTCTCATTGCACATGGAGCATGAGTAAATCCTCATTGCACATAAAGCATGAGTAAACCCTCGTTGCACTTGAATTATAATGATTCAACACTCATTACACATGACGTATCATGATACTATACTTTACCCAATGCATTGGAGCGCTATAAGGGCGCACCCTTCTTAAACATTTCATTTCATGCATAAGTGTGCCACATGGATCATAACACATGGATTCATTAAACAAGTTCATGTATTCCACGATAAAGGAATTTGTAATTCATACATGAAACTTAATAATAAATATGTAAATGTGCATAAAGTTGAATACCCTTGATGGAGAAATGGTCATGGTATTCACTACACAATGGCATTGGCTTAGAAAATTGGTGCGATTTCGGCAGCGTAACGGTGTGACGTAAAAATTCATAAAAACATTGATGAGAGAGAAAGGGGTTCCTAATCATATTTACATGTAATGTACAGTAAGGAGGTCATATAGATACATGTCTCAACAATTTCAATGGAATTTAGGTTCATGATACAAGATCATTGCTTGAAAGTAAAAAAAAGAGAGAGAAGTTCCTTTCGGAATGTCGGCATTGTAACGGATGTACATGGGAGGAATTTAATGAGAGAGAAAGGGGTATCCCATCATTAAAAACAATAAGAGGTCCGTATGGGGGATTTGCGAAACCATTCCCCATCATTCATAATTTAAATTAAAAGGGCAATCCAACTTAAAGAAAATTGACAAATATGAGAAAGGAAGAAAAAACCCTTACTTGGAAGTGTACTTCCAAAGGCTATAGAGAGGCTTGTGAGAGGATTATTGGGAGCTTGGGGCACCTTGGGAGGATTCTAGAGAGAGTAGGGAAGATTTTCGACTAACCCCAAAGGTTTTGAGTGTGGAGGAAGTGGGAGCTTGGGTGGGTTTATTTAGGAAAGGTGAGGGAATTCTTTATTATTTAGGTTTGGGACCCCTTATATTAAATTAATCCAAACCACAAACCATCCCATGGTTTTTTCCAATGTTTTTTTGCAAAGGGAAGAGTAAAAAAATATTTTATAAGTCCAAAGTCCTAAATTCTTAAAATAATGAGGTTGCTTATGTGGAGGTGAGTCACACTCCCATGGAAATTAATTTAAAAATACAAGGTGTCTAATAAGTCTTGAGGGGTCCATTAATGCTTTGAAAAGTAAGTCAAACAAACCCAAAATCACATTATTTTAATGTTAAAACATATATTGGCCGAAAATAAAGATTATATTATTTTATTACATCACTATTGGGTCATTATGATGTCATAAAACACATTATATATTTGAACGGTATTAAATTTTTTCCCAAAAATTTGACTGTCTCCGAAAATTATGAAAACATTACCATTGGATAATTTCGACATCCTGATTCCATAAATAACATTTATTTTATCTAAATAATTTTCTAAATATGTTAATTTTCACTTTTAAAATAAAAACTGACATTTATCGAAAATTCACGGGTTTTGACAGAAATGGATTTCAAACGTTAATAAAAATTATAATTACATTCTTAAAATTATAAGATCATTTATATTTAATAAAACATAATTTAATAATAATAATAATAATATTTTATTAAAATATTATTTAATTCAAAAATCCCTTAATTTAATAAAATATAATTCTTAATTAAATAATAACTGAAAACACTATTAGTACTTTAAAAACTATTTAAAATGTATCAAAAATGACTAGAAATTATATTCATTATTATATACAAAAATAATGTACATGAACATAGTACTACTTAATTGTCACATAACCCCTTAAAACAGCCGCATAAGACCTAAGGGTAAGGTGTGCGATGGTGACAGACTCTTGGGGTGGCTCGGATAACATCGCTCGAGTTGAAATGTCAATCAACTTCAACTTTTCTTGTAGACGGTCACGTTTGAGCTTCACATGAGGAAGCTCAGATTGGGCTTGGTCAAGAGCGAAGCCCACTGATGCCACCTCTTTTCTGAGCTCTGACAAATGGGATTCATATGGGGAAATTCGACTAGATGAGGACATCGCTTCTTTTGTCTGAGTAAATTTGGATTTATTAAAGCCCTATATTTATACTAATCATGTGATCACTGTTCAACGGATATATTAGAAATGGTCAAAATTATTATCATAAAACCAAATAAGTAGAAATTTTATATAAACATAAAGAGACATTTAATTAGATCAAGAGGGATTTCCTTTAATGAAACTTTGGGTCGTTACAATATTCCCCCCTTAAGAAATTTCACCCTCGAAATTTTCCTTTTCCCCACACTAAAACAGATGTGGGTAACTAAGCTTCATCATTTCCTCCAATTCCCAAGTCGCTTCTTCAAACTTGTGGTTTCTCCACAACACCTTTATGAGGGGCATTGTCTTATTTCATAGTAATTTTTCACTATGATCTAAAATCTTTACTGGTTTCTCCTCATAAGAAAGATCATCTTCCAATTGTACCACCACATATTATAGTACCTTTTAAGGGTCTAGTATGTACTTCATTAAGAGGGATACATGAAAGAAATCATGTACTTTGTCCATAGCAGGTGGAGGTTCTAGTCGATAGGCCACAACCCCGACACGATCACGAATCTCGAAGGGGCCGATGTACCTTGGACTTAACTTCCCTTTCTTTCCAAACCTCATGACCTTCTTCCATGGAGAGATGTGTTGAAAACCCATGTCTCCAACTTTAAACTCAAGGTCCTGTCGACGATTATCTACATAACACTTCTGTCAACTATGGGCTACCTTGATATGCTGCTGAATGGTTTTCACCTTCCCGACCTTTTCCTCGACCATTCCCGGTCCCAGAAGCTTCTGTTCACCGACCTCATCCCAACATGCCGGTGTTCTGCACCTTTTCCCATACAGGGCTTCATATGGTTCCATTTGGATGCTCGAGTGGAAATTGTTATTATAAGAGAACTCAACCAGAGGAAGATGTTGATCCCATCCTCCTTTTTAGTCCATTGAGCATGCTCTCAATATGTCCTCAAGTGTTTGGATAGTCCGCTCGGATTGGCCTTCAGTTTGAGGATGATAGGTCGTACTGAAGTTCAGTTCAGTATTCATAGCATGTTGAAGACTCTTCTAAAACATAGAGGTGAATCTTGGATCTTGGTCAGACACAATAGATAGTGGTAATCCATGCAAACTTACCACTTCCCTGATATATATCTATGCCGGTTGATCCGAAGAGAAATCCTCCCTAATAGCAATGAAGTGTGCAGTCTTTGTAAGATGATCCACAACAACCCAGATTGCATTGTTGCCTTTGGATGTCTTTGTAAGACTAGTTACAAAGTACATGGTGATGTTCTCCCACTTCTATTCGGGTATGGGCAATTGTTTCATCATCCCCTTAGACTTCTGCCTCTCTGCCTTTACTTGCTGAGACACCAGGAACTTTGATATATATTCAGCGATCTCTTTCTTCATATTTTTCCACAAAAGGTTTTCCCATAGATCTTGATACATGTTTGTGCTCCCTGGGTGAATAGAGAAATTTGAACTATGTGAATCATCCAAAAGTTCATTCTTCAGCTCCGGACTCGATGGAACACATAGTCTTTTTTCAAACCGCACGATTCCTTCTTCATTAACATTAAACTCCGAGGATTTTCCCTTTGGATAGCTTTCACTTTATCCTAAATTCCCACATCATCCTTTTGAGAATCCTTTAACCTTTCCAAAAGAGATGGTTGAGCAATCATTTGTGAAAGGATTGATGATTTTCCCTTCTCTATGATTCCCATGTCCATCTTCATCAAGTCTAAGAAGATTGGATCCTACTCAATTCTCATCATTGATAGAATCACTGGGTACTTTCTACTTAGGGGATCTGCCACCTTGTTCGTTTTCCCAAGGGTGGTAATGTATTGAACAGTCATAATCCTTAACGAGCTCTATCCATCTTCTCTGGCGCATACTAAGCTCTTTCTGTGTGAATATATATTTAAGACTCTTGTGTTCAGTATATATCTCACATTTCTCCCTATAGAGATACTGCCGCCAAATTTTCAAGGCAAAGATCACCGCCGCTAACTCCAGATCATGTGTTGGATAGTTTCTCTCTTGGTTTTTCAACTACCTTGAGGAATAGGATATCACTTTATCATTCTGCATTAGCACACAGCCTAAGCCCTTCTTTGAAGCATCACTGAATACCACAAAAAAGTTCCCCACTTATGGGTAAAGTGATCACGGGTGTAGTGATAAGCCTCCTTTTCAACTCCTTGAATCTTTCTTCGCATTCATCACTCCAAGAAAAATTTACTCCCTTTCGATTTATCTTGGTAAGAGGGTTGGACAATCGTGAGAAATTTCTCACAAAACATCAATAATATCCAGCTAACCCCAAGAAGCTACGGATATCTGTTACCGATGTTGGCCTCAACCATCCCTCAATTTCATATGTTTTGGAGGGGTCCATAGATATCCCATTGCTTGTGATGATATGACCCAAGAATGAGACCTCCTTCAACCAAAACTCACACTTGTTGTAAATTTAAAAGAGCTTCTCCTTGCACAAAGTCTCTAGTACAGTTTTTAAATGCTCCTCATGATCCTCCTTGGTTTTGGAGTATATTAGAATATCATCTATAAATACTACCACAAATTTTTCAAGGTAATATCTAAAGACTCTATTCATCAAGTCCATGAATATTTCTAGAGAATTGATGAGTCCTAAAGGCATTACTATGAATTCATAGTGCCCGTATCTTGTACGAAAAGCAGTCTTGGGGACATCATCCTTCTTTACCCTTACTTGATAATATCCCAACCACAAGTCCACCTTGGAGAAGTATTGTGCTCCACGTATCTGATCGAACAGGTCAACAATTCTTGGGATATTATACATGTTCTTTATTATGATTTTTTTACGTTCACGATAATCGATGAAAATCCTCATTGACCCATCCTTCTTCTTGACGAAGAGGACTGGTGCACCCCATGGTGAAGCACTTGGGCATATAAACCCTATGTACAGATTATCTTGTAGTTGTTTCTTCATCTCCTCAAGCTCAACAACAGCCATTCTATATGGATTCTTGTATATTGGTAGCTCCCCAAGTATAAGTTCAATTGAGAACTCAACATCTCTTCTAGGAGAAGACCAGGCAGTTCCTCGGGAAACACATCTGTGAATCCCCTCACAATAGGCATTTCTTCAAAGATGGTTTCTTCCTTGGACTCAATCATCTGAGCCAGATATGCATGCTCATAGGGCAGTAATATACATGCTTGAGATGATGGAGCTAAAGGAGATTCATCTTCCTCCTAACACTTGTAAAGAATCGGGGGTCAATTCTTCATATGGAGTGTGATTTCCCTCTCCCGACAATTTATATTGGCTCTATATAAGGAAAGCCAATCCTGGCCAAGAATTGAATAAAATTACACTAGAGGGAGTATGATGAGGTTCTCCGGGAAATTAAATCCACAGATTATAATAGGATAGTACTTATATTCATGGGATGCAATGATTTCCCCATTTTCCGTACTCACTGACATCTTCACTTCCATGATTTGTGGTGGTGCTGGGATTGTTCTACTAAACTTTTGAGATATAAAAGAATTCATAGAACCTGAATCAAAAATTACATTCGCTATTCTTGAATGAATAACTAGCATACCTATCACCACATCATTGTCGGGGTTCACTTCGGCAAAAGTGATGGAAAAAGCTCTTCCTTGCTGCCTTGGAGGTTGTTGGTTGTCTCCAAAAACCCTTGGATTAGGGAACTGATTTTCAAAATGACCCCGTTCTTTGAATTTGTAGCATTGAACAATGTGTTGAGGTTCAAACGGAGCGTTCCTCTCCTCTATCGCATCCACATGCCTTTCTTGCCGACAATTAACAGCTAGGTTCCCCTCTCTTCCACACCTGAAGCATTTCCTCGTCCCCTTAATGCAATTTCCAGGGTGTTTCTTTCCGCACTTTTGGCAAGTGGGGTGCTATATCTTCTTAGCACCATTGGATTTATCCATCTGACCACCAGCATTGAAGTCCACCTTACGCTTCGTGTCCCCATGATACCCATGTGATTCCCCGATCTCCATTTCATCCTTGAGGGCACATCGGACAATTTCCTCATAGCTGTCGAAGTCACAGATTGATAATACTTTCTGCAAGCTAGGCTTCATCCCACCAATGAAGCGGTCAACCTTGAATTCGAGGGTAACGACAAAGCTGGAAGCGTATCGTTCAAGCCTTGTGAATTTTTCCTCGTACGCTCCAATAGATTATTCATATTTTTTCTTGAGGGAAAGGAAGTCCCTTTACATCTTAAGCCGGAGGGTGCATGGAAAATATTTATCGAAAAAAATCTTCCGGAAATCCTTCCATTCTAATGCCTCGATCTCCTCCTCAGGCTTCGTATTTTTGATCAACTTCTACCGTTGATCAACTTCACCCTTCATATGATAAGCATCCAGGAGAACCTTCTCTTGTTCAGAACATTGAAGGATGGAGAAGATCATTTCAATGGAGTTGATCCATTGTTAAGTGATCGTGGGATCGGATGATCCACCAAAAGTAGGAGGCCTTTGCCTCAGGAAGCTCTCGATAGCGAATTGCTCCTTCTTTGGAGGGTTTTGACGATCCTCTTGAACCGTGTTTCTATTCAAAGCTTGAGTTATATGAGAGATAAGTGTGACAAAGTTCGTGATTCTCGCTCACATTGGATTGGGCATCTCATTAGTACAGTCATCACATTGATCTTCACAACGATTGTTAGCCTGATTCCTCCTATTACTGGCCATTGGCTGGAATAAAAGGAAGGTTAAGGGTAGAACATAAAGGGTAATCCAAAGACAAAAGTTGATGACTTATAAATAAACTTTTATTTCCTTACTCATGAGTCTATAGGCTTCAATATAGGATTTTCATGATCTACTTTCTAACATATATTCGTAGGGGCATTTTTTTATTCCCTTAATAAGGGTTCATACTAAGCTTGTGAATTTATCAAAACATATCCCCCGGGAGTGTCTTCACCAAGAGTGCAGCAAAGCCCATCGTCGTGCACCAGTTCCCGTTCGAGTCTAGCTCAAAGCGGTGTTTTCGGGTTTTACCCCTAGGATACATCTGTGCAAGAGCCGCATCTACCTGCACTACTGGAAATAAAGGATATACCAACGGTTTAGAACCGTTGGTATAGGCTGGAGAACCGTTGGTATATTCTATACCAACGGTTGTCCAAACCGTAGGGAAGTAAGGCGTGGGGAAAGATATATACCAACGGTTTGAAGTAAACCGTTGGGGTAGCCCACTATAGGTGTGGATTTGCCAACGGTTCTTGCTGAACCGTTGGTATAGGTTTACCCAACGGTTTAGAACCGTTGGGAATACTATTATTCTCATCTTATACCAACGGTTCACAACCGTTGGTATAGTATTTTTCCCAACGGTTTTCATCAAACCGTTGGGAATTCAATGGTTTTTATTTTATACCAACGGTTGTAAAACGTTGGTAAAGAATTTTTCCCAACGGTTTCATGGAAACCGTTGGGAATTCAATGGCTTTGATCTTATACCAACGGTTTACAACCGTTGGTATAGATTTTTTCCCAACGGTTTCATTGAAACCGTTGGCATATGTTTAAGTATGGCAAAGTATACCAACGGTTTACAACCGTTGGTATTCAGTATTTTTAGAATTGTCAGCAGCCCCTCCAGTGGCCCCTCCAGTGCATACACCTGCATAAAAAACAACACTGAAAAAAACACCACCTCTTTGAATAGAGTCATGCTGAATAATTCCCCATTTGAATCTTCATATGACAAAAACACTGACACACTTAAAACAACAAAAAAGAACACCACCTCTTTGAATAGAGTCATGGTGAATAATTCCCCATTTGAATCTTCATATGACAAAAATCATCCAGTATAGTTGAATCAGAGTTTCAATAAGTCAAATATTATTTACACCCATTTCAATCTTCATACGACAACCACTTTTATAATATATAGTGAAAAGGTATTTTCATAGGAGTCTCATCACTTATAACTCAGTAAGTGCCACACCATGCCTCAAATTGAGGCTGGGTTGACTGGTACACATCAAATATGATCCATGGATCATTGTCCTTAAGTTTCAACACAATCAAAATCCGTTTGATCGGTTTGGCATATGTACGTAAAATATTAATCCATTTTGAACAAATGAGAGGTAGTTTGGGTGGTCCCCGCCCCACGGTGACTCGTATTGAGGTGGTATTGACTCGTACATGTCACATATGACCCATGGATTGTTTTACTAAAGTGTCAAAAGAATTAGAAGGTATTTGGTCTATTTCCCGTATGTCAGTTGTTGATATCACTTACAATTTAGTCCCTTTTCAAGAAAAGAGAGACAATTTGAGTGGTCCTGGCCACACCGTGGCTTGGATTGAGGTAGGTTTGATTCGTAAAAGTCAACTATGACCCATGGATCGTTTTTCTAAAGTTTCAATAGAATCATAATGCGTTTGGTTGGTTTGGCGTTTGTCAACAGTTGTTTTCACTTAAAGTTATGTCCATTTTAAACAAAAGAGAGACACTTGGAGTGGTGTCGGCCCCAACGGGCCTCGGATTGAGGCGGGGTTGACTCGTACATGTCACATATGAGCCATGGATTGTTATCCTAATGTTTCAACACAATCAGAATTTGTTTGATCATTTTGGCGTATGTATGTAAAATGTTGTCCATTTTTAACATATGAGAGACGGTTTGGGTGGTGTCGGCCTCACCATGCCTCGGATTGTGGTGGTATTGACTCTTACACATCAAATATGACCCATGGATTGTTTTACTAAAGTGTAAATAGATTACGAAGGCGTTTGGTTGGTTTCCCGTATGACAGTTGTTGATTTCACTTACAATTTAGTCCATTTTCAACAAAAGAGAGAAATTTTTAGTGGTCCCAGCCACACCGTGGCTCGGATTGAGGCGGGGTTGACTCGTAAACATCACATATGACCCATGAATTGTTTTCCTAAAGTTTATACAGAATCCGTAGGCATTTGGTCAGTTTTCCGTATGTCAATTTTTGTTTTCACTTAAAATTAAGTACATTTTAAAAAAAGAGCCACTTTCAGTGGTGTCGGCCACACCGGGCCTCGGATTGAGGCGGGGTTGACTCATACACGTCACATATGAGGCATGAATCATTGTCCTAATGTTTAAACACAATCATAATCTGTTTGATCGGTTTGGCGTATGTACATAAAATATTGTCCCTTTGGAACAAAAGAGAGGCAGTTTGGGTGGTCCCGGCCCCACGGTGCCTCGGATTGAGTTGGGGTTGACTCTTACACATCACATATGACCCATGTATCGTTTTCCTAAAATATAAATAGAATCCGAAGGTGTTTGGTCAGTTTCCCGTATGTCAGTTGTTGATTTCACTTACAATTTAGTCTATTTTGAACAAAAGAGAGACAGTTTGAGTGGTCCCGGTCACACCGCGGCTCAGATTGTGGCAGAGTTGACTCGTACATTTCAAATTTGATCTATGGATCATTTTAGTAACATTTTAATAGAATTAGAAGTCGTTTGGTTGGTTTGGCGTATGTCAGTTGTTGTTTTCACTTAAAATTATGTCCATTTTAAACAAAAGAGAGATAGTTTGAGTAGTTTCGGCCACACCGCAGCTCGGATTGAGGCGATATTGACTTGTAAACATCACATATGACCCATGGATCATTGTCCTAAAGTTTTGATAGAATCTGAAGGAGTTTGGTCTGTTTCCCGTATGTCAGTTGTTGATTCCACTTACAATTTAGTCCATTTTTAACAAAAGAGATACATTTTGAGTAGTCCTGGCCACACCGTGGCTCAGTTTTTGGCGGGGTTGACTTGTACACGTCACATATGACACATGGATTGTTTTCCTAAAGTTTAGACATAATTAATAGGTGTTTGGTCGGTTTCTCGTATGTCAGTTGTTGTTTTCACTTAAAATTAAATACATTTAAAAAAAAGAGAGGCACTTTGAGTTGTGTCGGCCACACCAGGCCTCGGATTGAGACGGGGTTTACTCGTACACATCACATATGAGCCAGGTATCATTTTCATAAATTTAAAACACAATCAGAATCCGTTTGATCGGTTTGGCATATGTACGTAAACTATTGTCCATTTTTAACAAAAGAGAGGCAGTTTGGATGGTCTCGGCCCCACGGTGCCTCATATTGAGGTAGAGTTGACTCATACACGTCACATATGGCCAATGGATTGTTTTACTAATGTTTCAATATAATCCTAAGGCGTTTGGTCCGTTTCCCGTATGTCAGTTGTTGATTTCACTTACAATTTAGTCCATTTTGAACAAAAGAGAGAGAGTTTGAGTGGTATCGGCCACATCGTGGCTCGGTTTGTGGAGGGGTTGACCCGTACACATCACATATGACCCATGGATCATTTTACTAAAGTTTTAACAGAACTCGTAGGTGTTTGATCAGTTTGGCGTATGTCAGTTGATGCTTTTCACTTAAAATGATGTCCTTTTGAAACAAAAGACGGACACTTTGAGTGGTGTCAGCCGCACCGCATGTCGGATTGAGGCGGGGATGATTCGTACATGTCACATAGGACCCATGGATCGTTCTCCTAAAGTTTCAATGGAAACCAAATGCGTTTGGTTGGTTTTCTGTATGTACTTAAAATGATGTCCATTTTAAACAAAAGAGAGCCACTTAGACTGATCTCGGCCACACCGCAACTCGGATTGAGCCCGGGTTGGCTCGTACAGGTCACATATGACCGATGGATCATTGTGATAAATTATCAATAGATTCGGAATGCGTTTGGTCAGTTTTGCATATGTCAGTTGTTCTTTTCACTTATAATCCTGTCCATTTTAAACAAAAGAGACACAGTTAGAACGGTGTCGGCCACACCGCTCCTCGGATTGAGGCGGGATTGACTCGTACACGTCACATACGACCCATGGATCCTTGTGCTAAAGTATCGACACCGTCCGAATGCCTTTGGTCGGTTTTTTGTATGTCACTTGATGCTTTTCACTTAAAATGACGTCTTTTTGAAACAAAAGACCGACACTTTGAGTGGTGTCGGCCACACCGCGTCTCCGATTGTGGCGGGGTTGATTCGTACACGTCACATATTACCCATGTATCGTTCACATAAATTTTCAATGGAAACCGAATCCGTTTGGTCATTTTTCCGTATGTACTTAAAATGGTGTCCATTTTAAACAAAAGAGAGCCACTTAGACTTATCCCGGCCACACCGCGACTTGGATTCTTCCCAGGTTGGCTCGTACACGTCACATATGACCCATGGATTGTTGGGATAAATTATCAACAGATTCAGAATGCGTTTGGTCGGTTTTCTGTATGCCAGTTGATGCTTTTCACTTAAAATGACGTCCTTTTGAAACAAAAGACGGACACTTTGAGTGGTGTCGGCCACACCGCGTCTCCGGATTGAATTGAAACCACCGTGAGACATTCTAATTATTATTCGTGACGTGTACGCGCATAGGTCACGTCAATCGGACGTGCGGTTTGCGCGGTACGGCTCAATATTCATGTATTAAGTGATGAGCGTGCTTCGTAAACGCGCGCGAGGGGGTCCAAACAGGCCGAACGAAGTCAGAATGGCCTGAAATCAGACAAAAAATGTGGGAGAGTGATTTATGAAGTGGTCGAGCAGACGGCACGTCAATCGGACGTGTCGTGTGCCCGCGGTGACCGACAACGTAGTTCTGGTGTCAAAAACGGCCAAAACGGGCGTCCAACGGTCAAATTCATAGGATACGACCTCGGATTGAGCTGAAACCACCGTGAAACATTATAATTATTATTAGTGACGTGTACGCGTAGACGGAACGTCAATCGGACGTGCGGTTTGCACGGTACGACTCAATATTCATGTTTTAAGTGATGTGCGCGCTTTGTAAACGCGCGTGAGGGGGGTCCAAACGGGCCAAACGATTTCGGAATGGCCTGAAATCAGATGAAAAATACGGGTGATTGATTTCTGAAGTGGTCGAGCAGACGTCACATCAATCGGACGTGCCCTGTGCCCGCGGTGACCGAGAACGCAGTTCGGGTGTCATAAACGGCCAAAACGGGCGTCAAACGGTCAAATTCATAGCAGACGACTTTAAATTCACCTCAAACCACCGTGAAATATTCTAATTATTATTCGTGACGTGTACGCGCAGACCTCACGTCAATCGGACGTGTGGTTTGCGCGGTACGGCTCAATATTCGTGTTTTAAGTGATGCGCGCGCTTCGTAAACGCGCGTGAGGGGGGTCCAAACGGGCCTAACGATGTCGGAATGACCTGAAATCAGACGATAAATACGGGTGAGTGATTTATGAAGTGTTCGAGCAGACGGAACGTCAGTCGGACGTGCCGTGTGCCCGCGGTGACCGACAACGCAGTTCTGGTGTTATAAACGGCCAAAACGGGCGTCCAACGGGCAAATTGATAGCGGACAACCTCGGATTGAGCTGAAACCACCGTGAAACATTCTAATTATTATTAGTGACGTGTACGCGTAGACGGCACGTCAATAGGATGTGCGGTATGTGCGGTAGGGCTCATTATGCGTTCTTTAAGCGTTGCGCGCGCTTGATAAACGCGCGTGGGGGGGGGGGTCCAAACTGGCCGAACGTGGTCCGAATGACCTGAAATCCGACGACATCAAAGGGTGAGTAAATTTTGATGTGTTCGAGCAGAGGTCATGTCAATCGGACGTGCCGTGTGCCCGAGGTGACCGGGAACGCCGTTCTGGTGTCATAAACGGCCAAAACAGGCGTCTAACGGTCAAACTCATAGCGGACGACAACAGATTGACCTGAAATCACAGGAAAACAATCCCATTATTATTCTCGACATGCACGCACAGACAGCACATCAATCGGACGTGCGGTCTGCACGGGAGGGCTCATTATGCGTTCTTTAAGCGTTGCGCGCGCTTGATAAACGCGCGTGGGGGGGTCCAAACTGGCCGAACGAAGTCCGAATGGCCTGAAATCGGACGACATCAAAGGGTAAATGAATTTTGATGTGGTCGAGCAGACGGCACGTCAATCGGACGTGCCGTGTTCCCGCGGTGACCGGGAACGCCGTTCTGGTGTCATAAAGGGCCAAAACGGGCGTCTAACGGTCAAAATCATAGCAGACGACATCGGATTGACCTGATATCACAGTACAACAATCCATATATTATTCGTGACGTGCACGCGTAGACGACATGTCAATCGGATGTGTGGTCTGTGCGGTAGGGCTCATTATGCGTTCTTTAAGCGTTGCCCGTGCTTGATAAACGCGCGTGGGGGGGTCCAAACTGGCCGAACGATGTCCGAATGGCCTGAAATCGAACGACATCAAAGGGTGAGTAAATTGTGATGTGGTCGAGCAGAGGGCATGTCAATCGGACGTGCTGTGTGCCCGCGGTGACCGGGAACGCCGTTCTGGTGTCATAAACGGCCAAAACAGGCGTCTAACGGTCAAACTCATAGCGAACGACAACATATTGACCTGAAATCACAGGGCAACAATCCCATTATTATTCTCGACGTGCACGCACAGACGACACATCAATCGGAAATGTGTTCTGCATGGGAGGGCTCATTATGCGTTCTTTAAGCGTTGCGCGCGCTTGATAAACGCGCGTGGGGGTGGGGGGGGGGGTCCAAACTGGACGAACGATGTCCGAATGGCCTGAAATCGTACGACATCAAAGGGTGTGTTAATTGTGATGTGTTCGAGTAGACGGCACGTCAATCGGACGTGCCGTGTGCTCGCGGTGACCGGGAACGCCGTTCTGGTGTCAAAAACGGCCAAAACGGGCGTCTAACGGTCAAACTCATAGCGGACGACATCGGATTGACCTGAAATCACAGGACAAAAATCCCATTATTATTTGCGACGTGCACGCGTAGACGGCACGTCAATCAGATGTGCGGTCTGCGCGGGAGGACTCATTATGCGTTCTTTTAGCGTTGCGCGCGCTTGATAAAAGCGCGTGGGGGGTCCAAACTGGCCGAAAGAAGTCCGAATGGCCTGAAATCGGACGACATCAAAGGGTGAGTGAATTGTGATGTGGTCGAGCAGACGACACATCAATCGGATGTGTCGTGTGCCAGCGGTGACCGGGAACACCGTTCTGGTGTCATAAACGGCCAAAACGGGCGTCTAACGGTAAAACTCATAGAGGACGACATCGGATTGCCCTGAAATTACAGGACAACAATACCATTATTATTCGCGACGTGCACGCGTAGAAGGCACATCAATCAGACGTGCGGTTTGCGCGGGAGGGCTCATTATGCGTTCTTTAAGCGTTGCGCGTGCTTGAGAAACGCGCGTGGGGGGGTCCAAACTGGCCGAATGAATTCCGAATGGCGTGAAATCAGACGACATCAAAGGTTGAGTGAATTGTGATGTGGGAGAGCAGAAGGCACGTCAATCGGATGTGCCATGTGCCCGCGGTGACCGGGAACGCCATTCTGGTGTCATAAACGGCCAAAATGGGCGTCTAACGTTCAAACTCATAGCGGACGACATCAGATTGACCTGAAATCACAGGACAACAATCCCATTATTATTCGAGACGTGCACACACCGATGGAATGTCAATCGGACGTGCGGTCTGCGCGGGAGGTCTCATTATGCGTTCTTTAAGCGTTGCACGCTCTTGATAAACGCGCGTGGGGGGGTCCAAACTGACCGAATGACAAAACCAAATAGGAACACACCCTCATGTTATCATATTAATAACTCTTCTTGAATCATTGAGAGTCACATCCCAATGATCATAGGATCATTAGCCTAATTGATCACTAACCATGAAACACATGTATGTTGGTCATGTCACCACATGCATCATCACTCATGCCACCATATCAATATATCACAAGGAATTCTCCAGGATAAGACAATATTTGATCACACATCATTCAGATTTAGTTATCATAATACAAATTATATTTACATGCTTATGATATAGAATGAATCCACATTAGTAAGACCCACCCCTCTCATAAGTTACCATCACATCACTACAACCCATCCTAGAAATCACCCTACCGCATACAAATTCACCCAATCTAGGGTCTAATACCCAACAGGATCTTACATACTAGGATACACATCATGGATCACTATCAAAACCATAAAAACATTGAAAGATCTCAAAAAATTAGTGCATGCCATCATTAGCTCATAGAATTGAAAAAAGGTAAGTAACAAGCAATATATCTCACTACTCCATACTCACCCAACAACATAAGGGTCTCACATTACTAAGGAATAATTCTATCCAATACTAAATGATCTTGATCTATTTTTCATATACATATATGATTCACCTCACCAATTACTAAATATTAATAACATAAAAAATTATGATTCCATTTAACTAGAATTAAACCATCAGGTTTTACAAGGAAATTCTATATAAGTATTTGTTTACACTTTAAATAATCTTACCCCATACCATAAATAAGGTGTTCAACAAAAATCAAGAACATGAATTTCATGTTAACACCCAACATTGATTCATTAATAAATTGTATTCGAATTTTATGGAAATACCAAAATAAATTAGTGAATCAATGTACCTATAGTGGTGCACATGACCACCATGAAACAATCATAAATTTTTACAAAAACCCTAATAATTGGGAATAACAAAATCAAGAATAGAAGTATATGATTTATAAGAGCTGGAACTATATCGTTGATAAAATATAGGAGTCTAACCTGGTAGGTGCTGATCTGATGGACGATGTGGGGATTGGGAGGTCCTTTTGCAAGAAATCGCTCCAGGAGGACACGAGGTGAATGCTTCTGTAATGTGGGGAGGCCGCTGGCTCGATTTGGTATTTGGGGCTTTTTTTTCCCAACGGTTTTTAATAACCGTTGGGAAAGACCAACCTTTCCCAACGGTTCAATAGAACCGTTGGGAAAACAAGGTTTCTTCACCACTTTCCCAACGGTTCTTAAGAACCGTTGGGAAAAACCTATCTTTCCCAACGGTTTCATACAACCGTTGGGAAAACTATGCATTGAGGGTTTTTTCCCAACGGTTTATAGAAACCATTGGGAAAGACATGATATGCCAACGGTTCAAAGAACCGTTGGTACACAACTGTTGGGAAAGATCCCTTTTCCAGTAGTGCTGCTCATATCCAGACAGGGATGTATTTGTTTGATAAACCACATACTCAGTACTTACCAAAACATAGGTATGTTTTAATTATACTTAGTCTTGTCTCTAAGTCTTTACTCGGGTTTTCTAATCCTAATCCCAAAAATAACTAAACCTATCCTCTGATACCAACTATGAAAACCCTGTTTTTATAACAAACATACACATGATTTACTACATAAAACATCACATGATACCACAGAAAAGATTGAGAGGTTTAGTGTCTTTGGGTCTTTGGATCATTTCATAAAAACTTGAAACATAAAATACAACATCTTTATTGAAAACTTCCTCTACATGACCACTACATTCCCTCGTACTTAGCATTGCATGGGATAACCTGAGGACATGCATAAGAAAAGGGTGAGCTATAAATCCCAGTAAGGGAGTACACATGGAATAACATGAGGATTACAATACATGTTAGACAATAGGCATATCAATATAGAATAAAAGAAACATGAACATAAAGGCATGATAAGGCATGATAATCATAACATGGAAATGTGGAAACAACACTTTACATGGAATTAGCATGAGCCAAGGCTCATTGCACATGGAGCATGAGTAAATCCTCATTGCACATAAAGCACGAGTAAACACTCATTGCAATTTAATTAGCATGATTCAACACTCATTTCTGATGACGTATCATGATACTATACTTTACTCAATGCATTGGAGCGCTATAAGGGTGCACCCTTCTTAAATATTTTATTTCATGCATAAGTGTACCACATGGATCATAAAACATGGATTCATTAAACATAATCATTTACTCCATGATAAAAGAATGTGGAATTCATACATGAAACTTTACAATCAATAATTAAATGTGCATAAAGGTGAATTCCCTTGATGGAGAAATGGGCATGGTATTCACTACAAAATGGCATTGGCTTAGAAAATCGGTGCGATTTCGGCAGCGTAACGGTGTGACGTAAGAATTCATAAAAAACGTTGATGAGAGACAAATGGGTTCCTCATCATATTTACATGTAATGGATAGTAAGGAGGTAATATAGATACAAGTCCCAACAATTGTAATGGAATTTAGATTCATGATACAAGAGCATTGCTTGAATGTAAAAAAAAGAGAGAGAAGTTCCTTTCAGAATTTCGGCATAGTAACGCGTGTACATGGGAGGAATTTAATAAGAGAGAAAGGGGTCTCCCATCATTCGAGAAATAAGAGGGTAGTATGGGGGAGGTGAAAACCCATATCCCAAAATTCAAAATTGAAATTAAAAGGGAAATACAACTTAAAGAAAATTGACAAAAATGAGAAAGGAAGAAAAAACCCTTACATAGAAGTGTGCTTCCAATGGATAGAGAGAGGCTTGTGAGAGGATTCTTCAGAGCTTGGGGAACCTTGGGAGGATTATAGAAAGAGTAGGTCAGAGTTTGGATGAACCCCAAAGGTCTTGAGTTGGGAGGAAGTGGGAGCTTGGGTGGGTTTATATAGGAAAGGTGAGGGAATTCTTTATTATTTAGGTTTGGGACCCCTTATATTGAATTAATCCAAACCAAAAACCATCCCATTTTTTTGCCCATGGTTTTTGGAAAAGGAAATAGGAAAACAATATTTTATAAGGCCAAAGTCCGAAATTCTTAAAATAATGAGGTTCCTTGTGTGGAGGTGAGTCACACTCCCAGGGAAATTAATTTAAAAAGACAAGGTGTTTAATAAGTCTTGAGGGGTCCATTAATGCTTTGAAAAGTAAGTCAAACAAACCCAAAATCACATTATTTTAATGTTAAAACATATATTGGCCGAACATAAAGATTATATTATTTTATTACATCACTATTGGGTCATTATGATGTAATAAAACACATTATATATTTAAATGGTATTTAATTTTTACCCAAAAATTTGACTGTCTTAGAAAATTATGAAAAATTCACCGTTGGATAATTTCGACATCCTGATTCCAGAAATAACATTTATTTTATCTAAATAATTTTCTAAATAAGTTAATATTCACTTTTAAAATAAAAAACTGACATCTATCGAAAATTCACTGGTTTTGACAGAAATGGCTTTCAAACCTTAATAAAAATTATAATTGCATTCATAAAATTATAAGATAATTTTTATTTAACAAAAATTAATTTAATAATAATGATAATATTTTATTAAAATATTATTTAATTAAAAAATCCCTTAATTTAATAAAATATAATTCTTAATTAAATAATAACTGAAAACACTATTTGTACTTTAAAAACTATTTACAATGTATCAAAAATGAATAGAAATTATATTCATTATTATATAAAAAAATAATGTATATGAGCGTAGTACTACTTATTTGTAACATAACCCCTTAAAACAGCCGCACAAGACCTAAGGGTAAGGTGTCTGATGGTGGCAGACTCTTGGGGTGGCTCGGATAACATCGCTCGAGTGGTAATTTCTATCAACTTCCACTTTTCCCGTAGACGGTCATGTTCGAGCTTGACATGATGAACCTCAGCTTGGGGTTGGTCAAGAGCGAAGCCCAAAGATGCCACCTCTTTTCTGAGATCCGATAAATGTGCTTCATATGGGGCAATTCTACTAGATGAGGCCATCGCTTCCTTTGTCTGAGTAAATTTAGATTTATTAAATCCCTATATTTATACTAATCATGTGATCACCGTTCAACGGCTATATTAGCAACAGTCAAAATTCTTATCATAAAACCAAAGAAGTTGACATTTTATATAAACATAAAGAGACATTTAATTAGATCAAGAGGGATTTCCATTAATTAAACATTGGGACTTTACAACGGATCTCTAATTGATCTTTGTTAACGCTAAAATTAAAGTTGGGAAAACCCACCAACAAGCTTCGGCTGCACCCGGATCCTACAAGTGGTATTAGAGGGGTCATATTGTGTAAAGACCCGTAAAATTCAAGGGAATTTTTTTCATAATTTTCTTTGGGATTTTACAAGAACGCAGTTTCAGACGGCACTTGATTCCGAGGCCCGGTGTGCTCGGAACTTCAATCCAAAGTTTAGCTCGGGTACGTTCAGTGAACGAACGAGCGGGTTTTTCTAACTTTTGAACCGGAGCTCGGAATTGAATTTCGAGGGCACCAATGGAACCGTAGCACCAGTAATTTCTTAGTAACACATGTTCTGGAGTTGCGTTTTTACGAGAGTTGATGATAAAAATTGTGGAAGTTTAATTTATAATTATTCTACAATTTTTATTTTACTCTAAGTGATTAATCCTTGGAATGGAAGTTGGGTAACTACCCAACCTCCCTGAGGAGGTTATGAGGGTGGTGGGGCCCACAAGAACCCCACCCCTTCATATCCTCTAACCCCATAAACTCTCATTAATGTTGTTAACTTAAGTTTATTAAACAAATGTCATTAATGTAGTTAGTTTAATGTGAGTTTTTTTGAAATTCAAACCCTTGAATTTCAAAAGGCTCGTTGTGTTAATAAAATAAGAAAGGAGCTTATTTTATTTTGTTGTTAGAGTTTTGTCATTGAGAGATTTTGGGAATATAATCTTCTTCTTTGATGAAGAACGCGAAGAACGAACGAACTCCGACGTGGAGCGGCGAGCCCTCGGAGACCGTCTTCCGCGACACCGACCCGCGACGCGACGTCTTCTTCCACGACGTCTTTCTCCCGAGAAATCTCTTTTCGCGATGATTTCTTGCGACGAAATCTCCATCAACATCTTCAAATCCTCGCTTCGTGATGCCGACGTTCGTCATCTCTTTAATCAAGGTAGGGGATTTATTTTTATTTAATTATTTTCCATTAATGATTCTAGATTGTCGTTCTTCGTGGATATACGACTAAATGTTATCATTTAATGAGAGGGGGTCGGACCGCACAAACACGGCCAACCCTCCACTTTATCCTTTTTTGATACTTTGTGGTTTGGATGGAATGGCGTGGTGCCGTCGCACCACGCGGAAATCGCACGGCAAGTAATTCACGGCACCGTCGCGCCGCGCCGTGAAGTTGAACAAGGACGCGACGCCGTCACGCCGCGTCGAAGAAAACCGAAGACTCTGCGGCCGGAGCGGGGTCGCGGCAGATGGGCGTGGTGCCGTCGCAACGCGCCGGAAGAATCAAGCTGTGGCCGGTTCCGGGCCGCGGCGGAGAAGGGTGACCGGCGGCCGGTTCTGGGCTGCCGGTGTCGGCGATGGAGGATGGACCGGCCGTCGTCGATCCTTGTCGGCAGAACCGGCCGGCCGGTGTGAGCCGGACGGACAAAGGAGAGCCGGGGGAATTAATTCCCCTGGTCTTCAGGATCAAACGGACCCCATCAATGGGTGGCCCGCGGTTACATCAGGGGGGCAAGCGCCCCCCCCCCCCCCCCCCCCGGCAAAAACGGCTCGGCCGTTGGCCGAGCTGGCCAGCGCCCTGGGCGCGTTGTGCCCAGGCCGGACTGGCTGCCAGGCCGATCCGCTAGGCCGGACTGGCTGTCGGGCCGGTCCGCTTGGCCGGGCCGACCCGGACCCGGGGCGGGTCGACCCGGTTCGGGCCAACCGGGGCGGTCTCGGGCCGGGTCGGTCCAGGCCCGAAACCCCCATTTTCGGACCATCTTCGGTCTTTTGCCCATAACATGGGCTAGGGACCTCCGATCGACGCACCATTAGTTGATATGAAATCCTTGAATCGAGACGGTCGTTTCGGTATATCGCACTCAAGGTTTTGGATTACTTTGAGTTTGGCCGGGTTGGTTCGTACACGAAACCAACCGGGCCCTCGGAGCGGAAACGCTCATATCTTAAGCTCCGGACGTCCGATTGATGTGTCGTCGACTTTGTTGGTTTCCTCTTAGTGAGATGGATCTTTTGGCTTACTCCGCCCGAGGTTTGGATGCAGGTGGAGTACGGTTGGGTTGGTTTTGCCTTAAAACCCAACCGGGCCCCTGGGACGAAAAAGCCAATAACACTCATACTGGGCGTCCGATAGACGCGCCGTCTGCGACGTTGAGTTCCTGTTGACGATACGGAACTTTAGGATACATCAACTCTGGACTATATGTCAGTTGATGTATCAAACTCTCGGCTCGTGGAGCAGACCCTCCCGAATGAGTTTTCTGTGTGCGGGACCCCTAAAGCTGGTTGCGACTGCTAATGTGACTGCGACGACGACTGTGCAGAGATCCTCAGTGGATTCGACGACGACGACTACAGCACTCAGTGATCCTGTGTGGATCAGTGCTACCGATACTGTGTGGGTCCGATCCTGTGTGGGTCATTGCGGGGGTTAGTATCTATCGATCCTTTGTGGGTCCGACGACTTGGATGGATCAGTGATCATCTATATCGTCTTTCGAAAAAGTATACATGTGTGAGCTGAATCCTGTTTGCTACCCTGTGTGGATTGTGTTGTGATATCCTATGTGGATTACGTTTTGCTTTAATGTGTGGAATATGTATGCTTTCCTGTGTGGACTTGGTTGTACTGGAGCTCGGATGTTGGAGCCGAGCGAGAATTGATGACTTAGGTATATGTATGGGCATATACCTAAGCTGTGTCGGATATTACTTCATGATTGTATCTTTCCTTTGTGGATTATCCTTTGTGGATTCCGGGAGACCTTCGGGGGTCTCGGGGTCCCTACTGAGTAGCTTATACTCACCCCTGCACGGGCTATGCCCGCACTATGTTGTGTTGGTTGCAGACGACGGACAACGCTGATCGTGGTAGAGGCTTGCGGAGTAGGACGGTACCTGGAGGTGGACCACTGGGCGGGATGTACTCGGAGCGGTCGGCTAGACTCGAGGAGCAGTGGAGGCTACCTGTGCCCACCCTTCAGGTGGGACTTCCAGTGGACGGATCGACTTTGCGGCTTTAATTTTCAGTTGATGTTTTCCCTTTCGAGTTGTACTTTACTTTCAGTTTGGGTTTGTATTCTGGCCCACTTACTTTTCCGCACTTACTGTTGTACGAGTTTTTACTTAGTGTTTATTTTTTCCACTTCCTTACTCTGTGGTGCTAATTTACTTTACAAAGGCAATGCCTTCCATTTACTGGGATTTACACCTTGGTGCTAGTCGCCAGCCCCTGGCCTATGGAAGGTGGGCTTGAGGTAGTCACGACACGGGCCCCGAGGACGGGTCGTGACAAATTGGTATCAAAGGAGTTCAGTTCTACCACAGAACATGGGAATCTGATCTTTTTCTATGTGAAGTAATAGTGTTTAGCGTATTGGGTGTGGTTATCAGTCCAAGGAGTCCAGTGTTGGTGCAGCGTCCGACGTATCCGTACACCAGGACCCTGACTTCTGATTTCCGACTTAATGCACGAAAACATTGATTGCATGTGTGTTTCAAGTTTTCTTTGTGATTACATTGTATCAGCTCACTAGGTATATTGTTCTGACCGTGGCGCACCTGTTTCCTTTTCAGGATGGCCCCACGACGGCAGCCAGCTAGGGTTCCGATAGTCGAGTGTGACGACAGCCCACCGAGCGGCAAGGCCTCGGTGCAGGGCCCTTTGTCAGCAGTAGCACCGGCGGTAGCTCTACCCGCTGGGCCACCGATGCTTCCAGCACCAGCCGCTGACGATGCATGTCGCCTCAGTGCACTGCATGAGTTCCAGCGCCAGCGACCGCCCAGGTTCCGCGGGGAAACGGACCCCCAGGCAGCCGAGGACTGGCTGGAGGTAGTGGTACGAGTTTTCAGGCTAGTAAGGACACCAGCAGACCTCATGGTGATCCTCGCAGCGATCCTACTGCACGCAGCAGCGGGAAAATGGTGGAGCTTGATTATCCAGGTTCACGATGAGGCATCACTCCTCTGGACATACTTTGAGGGCCTCTTCCGCTCAGAGTTCGTCCCAGCCACCCTCCGTGCGGTGCGCATCCAGGATCTTCTTCAGCTACGGCAGGGCAGCTTGACGGTCGCCCAGTACACGGCGAGATTTACCGATCTCTCGCGCTACTCTACAGACATGGTATGAGACCCATTCTTCCGGGCCCAGACCTTTGAGCAGGGATTGAGACATGAGATCATGGCATCGCTGATCTCCCTCAATATTCCGACTCAGACAAGAGTACTGGAGAGAGCCCTTTTGATCGAGAGATTTCTTGCTGAGTTTACACCAGCTCCGAGACCCACCGCTGGGCGGCACATAGCAGAGTCTTCTACAGTAGGCAGTCGACGGATGACTCATGTGTCCAGGAAGACCAGACCCTCAGGCAGACGACCTCAGGACACTGGATCAGCAGTGCGGGACACACAGCGCGGAGCGAGTCTTTTGAGAGGCAGGTAGTGCTACTCATGCAGCGGGCAGGGTCACATGGCTCGTGACTGCTTGAGCAGTCGTGATGAAGAGCAGCAGACAGTTGAGGGACCACTGAGGCAGAGGCAGAGGGTCGACCGTGGCAGTCCGCAGGGAGCAGGCAGACGAGGCAGGGGAGTTGGCCGAGCAGCAGGTGGTGGGCGACGCTTTGAGGCTTTACCACCACCACGACCAGGAGGTCCACCCCGACCACAAGGAGTTGGCGGGCAGAGACAGGCATAACTCTAGGCAGTGGAGGCCTACGACCACGGCGCTCCTGAGATGATTCGAGGTACTATCTGTGTCTATTCCACCCTTGTTGCATCTCGTATAGACACAAGAGCGAGTCACTCTTTTATAGTCGCTACCCTTGTTCGGAGCTCGGAGATTCTGACAGAACCGTTGGCTCGATCCTTACGGCTAGAGACTCCTACGGGAGCAGACTCGACGATTACTCACTAGTGCCGGCAGTGTGAGCTTACTCTAGGAGGCGAGAGCTTCGGCTGGGATCTTCTTGTAGCAGCGTCGAGGCCTTACGACGTCATCTTGGGCATGGATTGGTTGTCTACATTCCATGCATAGATTGACTGTTTTAGGCGCAAGGTGTGATGTGTACGCATCGACGGGAGTAGGTTCACATTCACCGGTGAGAAGGGAGCCTTCACAGCATAGGATAGACTTCCGCAGAGGAGAGGACATCCCATTACTCATCAGTTGGCTAGCCTCATCCTGGGAGCAGTTGAAGTGTGGAGTCCTGGTTTTCCTGCAGTGGTGGATCAGTATGAGGACGTTTTCCCGACGACGTTCCAGGGCAACCTCCTTGCAGAGAGGTAGACTTTTATATTGAGTTGTACCCCGGGACAACCCCGATATCCACTCCAGCATATCGGATGGCCCCCACCTAGCTTCTAGAGCTACGGGTACAGTTGGAGGACTTGCAGGGCAAGGGATTCATCCGACCCAGTGTTTCACCCTGGGCTTCCCCGATTTTGTTCGCCAAGAAGTCGGACGGGATCTTGCGACTTGGTGTCGACTATAGTCCCCTGAACGAGGTCATAGTGAGGAAAAAGTATTCGATACCGAGGATTGATGACCTCTTCGGTCAGCTCAAGGGAGCACGGTGGTTCTCGAAGATAGACCTCAGGTCAGGCTATCATCAGCTCAGAGTTCGAGACGAGGACGTGCAGAAGACGAACTTCAGATGTTGGTATGGCCAATATGAGTTCTTGGTTATTCCATTCAGCGTAACCAATGGTCCAGCAGTGTTCATGGCCCTCATGAACAAGATCTTTGAGCCATACCTCGATCGATTTGTCATAGTCTTCATCGATGACATTTAGATTTACTCGATGACTGAGGAGGAGCACGCCTACCACTTACGGGTTGTACTAGACACACTCCAAGAGCACCAGCTTTATGGTAAGCTCTCGAAGTGTCAGTTCTGGATACGCGAGGTCCACTTCTTGGGACACGTCATCTCTGAGGCGGGAGTTGTAGTGGATCCTGTGAAGATCAAGGCAGTGCTATCTTGGGAGCCACCCAAGGGCGTGACGGAGGTGCGGAGTTTCTTGGGACTAGCTGGATACTACCAGAGATTCGTGCCAGACTTCTCCAGAGTTGCGGCACCACTCTCAGCTTTGAAGAAGAAGGGGAAACCCTTTTTTTAGTCAGACAGATGTCAGCAGAGCTTCCAAGAGCTGAGACAGAGATTGACCAGTGCACCTATCTTGAGGTTTCTTGAGAAGGGAGTAGGGTACATAGTCTACTGTGATGCATCAGGTACCGGACTCGGATGTGTCCTGATGAAAGAGCGGGTCGTGATCGCCTATGGATCACGTCAGTTGAGGCCGCATGAGCAGAACTATTCTCCCCATGACCTGCAGTTAGCAGGAGTGGTCTTCACTCTGAAGACATGGCGACACTATCTGATGGGCGAGCGCTTTACAGTCTTTTCTGACCATCAGAGTCTCAGATACATCTTCTCTCAGAAGGACCTGAACCTAAGACAACGGCGATGGCTCGAGTTCCTCCAGGACTATGAATTTGAGATAGTCTATACTCCTGGGATGGGGAATGTGGTAGCCGATGCTCTCAGCCGGAGGACGGGCATTCAGCTACTCGAGGAGGCGACAGAGCAGCTAGCCGCTTTGCGGATATCCTTTGTGGATAGGGATGGAGAAACCTTCCTTCAGTCTCTCATAGTCTCTCCTCCACTACTGCAGTAGGTTAGAGAGGCGCAGCGTGGGGACGCTGACTGTGAGACGTGGAGTGCACAGATATCCTCAGGACAGGCACCTGATGGCTTCTCCTTTGGAGCAGATCACGACATCCTTTTCAGAGGACGTACCTTGGTACCAGTTTCTTTACGGGAGGAAGTGCTGAGAGAGTTTCACACTTCTCCCTTAGCGGTACATCTCGGAGTGGCGAAGATGTACCAGGATCTCAGACGACAGCACTGGTGGCCAGGCATGAAGAAGGATGTGGAAGAGTCCATTTCACGATGCCTCACCTTCCAGCAGGTGAAGGTAGAGCATCAGGTACCAGCAGGCTTGGTACAGCCCTTGGAGGTCCCGAAGTGGAAGTGGGACGAGATATCTATGGACTTCGTGACTGGACTTCCACACACTTCCAGAGGTCACGACTCTATCTGGGGGATTGTCGACCGACTCACCAAGTCGGCTCACTTCTTACCCATCAGAGAGAAGGGCTTAATGGAGAGCGTGGGGAGTCTCTACGTTCAAGAGATTTTTCGGCTTCATGGTGTGTCATCATCTATCATCTCTAATCGAGATGCTCGCTTTACTTCCCGGCTTTGGAAGGGGCTGTAGGAGGCGTTCGAGACGCAACTATGTCTGAGCATCACCTTTCACCCTCAGATGGATTTTCAGACGGATAGGACCATTTAGACTCTCGAGGACATGCTCCGCGCATGTTTCCTCGACTTTGGTCGCAGTTGGGAGGACCACCTACCCATGATGGAGTTCGCTTACAACAACAGCTACCACTCCACCATCGGGATGGCACCATACGAGGCGTTGTACGACAGACCTTGCATATCTCCTTTGTGCTGGACAGACCCTGGGGAGTCAGCACTTGTGGGACCAAAGATGGTCTAGGCCACGACGGAGAAGGTTCAGGTCATCCAGGAGTGGATAAGGACAGCTCAGAGCCGGCATAAGTCTTATACTGACAGGAGGCGGAGGCCACTAGAGTTCGAGGATGGCGACCACGTCTTCTTGTGTGTCTCACCACGACGTGGATTACAGATATTTGGCCGAGGCGGCAAGTTGTCTCCATGCTTCATCAGACCATTCCAGGTCCTCAGCAGGATTGGCGAGGTGTCTAATCGTCTTGCTCTACCACCTCAGTTGCACCGGGTGCACGACGTCTTTCTCATATCTCAGCTGAGGAGATACGTGCACGACCCGACACATATCATTGACCATGGGGAGCTTGACATTGATGATGGGGCGACTTTTGCGGAGGTCCCAGTGGAGATCGAGGATCGATAGGAGGGGGTCCTACGTGGACGGTCGATTCCTCTAGTGCGCATCAGATGGCAGCACGAGAACCTCCAGGAGAGCACTTGGGAGCGGGAGGCTCAGATGTGTGCTCAGTACCCTCATTTGTTTCCCTACTTTCCGATTTATATTTACGGGGACGTAAATCCCTGAGGTGGAATTAATGTAAAGACCCGTCAAATTCAAGGGAATTTTTATCTTAATTTTCTTTGAGATTTTACAAGAACGCAGTTTCAGACGGCACTTGATTCTGAGGCCCGGTGTGCCCGGAACTTCAATCCAAAGTTTAGCTCGGGTACATTTAGTGAACGAACGAGCGGGTTTTTCTAACTTTTGAACCAGTGATCGGAATCAAATTTCGAGGGCAGAAATGGAACCGTAGCCCCAGTAATTTCTTAGGAACACCTGTTTCGGAGTTGCGTTTTCACGAGAGTTGATGATAAAAATTGTGGAAGTTTAATTTATAATTATTCTACAATTTTTATTTTACTCTAAGTGATTAATCCTTGGAATGGAAGTTGGGTAACTACCCAACCTCCCTGGGGAGGTTATGAGGGTGGTGGGGCCCACACGAACCCCACCCCTTCATATCCTCTAACCCCCTCAACTCTCATTAATGTTTTTAACTTAAGTTTATTAAACTTATGGCATTAATGTAGTTAGTTTAATGTGAGTTTTTTTGAAATTCAAAACCTTGAATTTAAAAAGGCTTGTTGTGTTAATAAAATAAGAAAGGAGCTTATTTTATTTTGTTGTTAGAGTTTTGTCGTTGAGAGATTTTGGGAAGAACATCTTCTTCTTTGAAGAAGAACGCGAAGAATGAATGAACTCCAACGTGGAGAGCCGAGCCCTCGGAGACCGTCTTCCGCGACACCGACCCACGATGCGACGTCTTCTTCCACGACGTCTTTCTCCCGCGACATCTCTTTTCACGATGATTTCTCGCGACGAAATCTCCGTCAACGTCTTCGAATCCTCGCTTTGCGACGCCGATGTTCATCTTCTCTTTAATCAAGGGAGGGGATTTATTTTTTTTTATTTTTTTCTGTTCATGATTCTAGATTTTCGTTCTTCGTGGATATACGACTAAATGTTATCGTTTAACGAGAGGGGGCCGGACCGCACAAACATGGCCGACCCTCCTCTTTATCCTTGTTTGATACTTTGTGGTTTGGACGGAATGGCGTGGAAATCGCGCGACAAGTAATTCGTGGCGCCGTCGCGCCGCGCCGTGCAGTTGAACAAGGACGCGACGTCGTCGCGCCACGTCGAAGAAAATTGAAGATGCAGCGGCCAGAGCGGGGCCGCGGCGGAGGGGCGCGGTGCCGTCACACCGCGCTGGAAGAATCAAGTCGTGGCCGGTTCCGGGCCGCGGTGGAGCAGGGTGACCGGCGGCCGGTTCCGGGCCGCCTGTGTCGGCGATAGAGGAAGGACCGGCCGTCGCCGGTCCTTGTCAGCAGAACCGGCCGGCCAGTGCGGGCCGGCCGGACAAAGGAGAGCCAGGGGAATTAATTCCCCTGGCTGGCCAGATCAAACGGCCCCCATCAATGGGGGGGGGGGGGTCGCGGTTACACCAGGGGGAAGGCGCCCCCCTTGCCAAAACGGCTCGGCTGTTGGCCGAGCTGGCCAGTGCACTGTGCCCAGGCCGGGTCACGCCGGTCGGTCCGACCCAGACCCGGGGCCGGTTGACCCGGTTTGGGCCAACCAGGGGGTCTCGGGCCGGGTCGGTCTAGGCCCGAAACCCCCGTTTTCGGACCATCTTTTGTCTTTTACCCATAAATTGTGTTACAGACTTCCGATCGACGCACCGTCAGTTGAGATGTGATCCTTGAATCTAGACAGTCGTTTCGGTATATCGCACCCAAGGTTTCGTATTACTTTTAGTTCAGCCGAGTTGGTTCGTACACGAAACCAACCGGGCCCTCGGAGCAGAAACACTCATATCTTAAGCTCCGGACGTCCGATTGACGTGCCATCGACTTTGTTGGTTTCCTGTTAGTGAGACGGATCTTTTGGCTTACTCTTCCCAAGGTTTGGACGCAGGTGGAGTACGGTCGGGTTGGTTTTGCCTTAAAAACCAACCGGGCCACTGGGACGAAAAATCCAATAACTCTCAGACCGGGCGTCCGATAGACGCGTCGTCTGCGACGTTGAGTTCCTGTTGACGATACGGAACTTTTGGATACATCAACTCTGGACTATGTGTCTGTTGATGTATCAACCTCTTGGCTCATGGAGCGGACCCTCCCGAACGAGCTTGCTGTGTGCGGGAACCCTAGAGCTGGTTGCGACTGCTACTGTGACTGCGACGACGACTGTGCAGAGATCCTCACTGGATTCGACGATGACGACTACATCACTCAGCGATCATGTGTGGATCAGTGCTACCGATCCTGTGTGGGTCTGATCCTGTGTGGGCAGTGCTCAGCGGTTCTGTGTGAGCCAGTGCCTACAGATCATGTATGGGTCCAATCCTGTGTGGGTCATTGCGGGGGTTAGTACCTATTGATCCTTTGTGGGTCCGACGACTTAGATGGATCTGTGATCATCTCTATCATCATTATAAGAAGTATACCTGTGTGAGCTGAATCCTATTTGCTATCATGTTTGGATTTTGTTGTGCTATCCTGTGTGGATTACGTTTTGCTTTCCTGTGTGGAATACGTATGCTTTCCTGTGTGGACTGGGTTTTACTTGAGCTCTGATGTTGGAGCCGAGCGAGAATTGATGACTTAGGTATATGTATGGGAATATACCTAAGTCGTGTCGGGTGTTACTTCATGATTGTATCTTTCCTTTTTGAATTATCCTTTGTGGATTCTGGGAGACCTTCGGGGGTCTCGGGGTCCCTACTGAGTAGCTTATACTCACCCCTGCATGGGCTATGCCCGCACTACGTTGTGTTGGTTGCAGACGACGGACAGAGCTGATCGTGGTAGAGGCTTGCAGAGCAGGACGGTACCTGGAGGTGGACCGGTGGGTGGGACGTACTCGGAGCGGCCGGCTGGACCCGAGGAGCAGTGGAGGCTACCTGTACCCACCCTTTAGGTGGGACTTCCAGTGGACGGCTCGACGTTGCGGCTTTACTTTTCAGTTGTTATTTTCCCTTTCGAGTTGTACTTTACTTTCAGTTTGGGTTTGTATTCTGGCCCACTTACTTTTCCGCACTTACTGTTGTACCAGTTTTTACTTAGTGTTTATTTTTTTCGCTTGCTTACTCTGTGGTTCTTGTTTACTTTACAAAGGCAATGCCTTCCCTTTACTGGGATTTACGCCTTGGTGCTAGTCGCCAGCCCCTGGATTATGGAAGGCAGGCTTGGGGTAGTCACGACACGGGCCCCGAGGATAGGTCGTGACATATTGTTGATTATAATTATTTATTTTTTCATTGGTGTTTAATGAATTTAATAATTTTGTTTTTTCAATTAAAGTTAATTTTTCTTCAAAATCTGAATCTCAAGATCTGTTCCTCCCCTATCATTTCTCATTCACCTTACAGAAACAAATTTTTCTTTTAATTTTGATTAAATTAAAATAGAGTAACTCATCCAGATGTTCCAAACGCTCGAGGCCATACAAAACCAGAATACACGACGTGTATTCAGAAGTACACGTCATATAGTCTAGGTTCAGTGCATTGACTGATCTGCCAAATCAGATCGTTTATTGGATCCTATCTAAGTCATTTATGACACTGTGCGTTGACCAGGAACAAGTGGCACACAGTTTCTGGATTACACACCATGTGGTCCAACTGAACACACCGTGTAGTCCCTTAGGGTTAGGGTTGGACCGTTTACCCCATACATAGCTTACCCGGCTGGAAACCGTGTAACGCAGAAACTACATGGCATGTGTCCCACTGAACACGTCGCGTACTCCAAAAATTTCCAAAGTATATCAACACACCATGTCCCCAAGCGTATACTTCAGATGGAGGGTGAACAAAAAGTACACGCCGTGTAGTTTAAACTACACGCCGTGTACTCATCCAAATTATGGAGATTTATTAAAATTTATTATTATATTATACAAACCCTTGAGACTTGTACCAAAGTACAGGCGTAAAGATGAGGCACAACACGTGATAGGTGTTTCATATATATGTGTTTAATTTAAAATTTACGTAATGAATGGAAATTCTACAGGTTTCCTCCAAGGTACAAGTTATTTAAAATGATAATTTTAAATGAATTTATTTGTTTAAAATTTTTATGGATGATAATATCAAGGAAATTCATAAAGGGGATTAAGATAAAAGGATTGATTAATTAAATATAATTAATTGATTCGAGCGTGATTTATCTTAAACAAGAATGATTAAAGAATTTAATGCTTGTTTTATTTATGCATAAATATCATTGCTTGTATGGATGAGCATGAGCTAGACCAAGACCTTTGTATGTGAATGGTTTCTTTTAATTTATTTACTTAAATTAAATTTTTTGGCCTACGAGCCTTCTCCGTAGTAATATATAGGGCATGCGTGCCCAAGGATTATTTTATGTAAAAAATCATTTTTACCCATCACCTACGTGTGAGATAAATGAATATGTAATGGATGGAACTCCCAATCTGGTGGAGGTGGCTCAAGTCATGAGCCAAAGCGAAACAAATCCAAGGAGATATAAAGGTGGATACATGGAAAGCTGTAAACACAAACCCGAATGGTTCAAGGTGTTTCTCTCATAGGTCTTGGGTTAGTTTATCAATTTCTAGATAAACTAACCAATAGAAAAAGCTCATGATCAGGCCATTTATTTTATTTCTGTCAGTTGCATTGTTTATTTATTGTTGGTTTGGTGTCACAATCACACAATTAATGAATTAAAGGAGCATGCAAGACGAAACTAAGATAAAACTGGCTTATACGTAAATATTATCTTAGATATGATTAATCACTTAAGTATATCCCACTTAATATTAACAAGAATGTAATAAAAGGTAATAAATTTGAAATTTACGTATGAGGATAAAATCCCTCAAAGAAAAATTAAGTCGGTATAGCCTTACATAATCTCGATAGAATCGAACCATAGTTCAAAGTGCTTGACCAACCTTTGTTGGGGTGCTTTCAATTATCAGGGAATTTTAATTCAAGGTTTTGGGTTTACTTGACTTCTTTCGCATAAAGGGTTGATTGCAACAGCAGGACTTGGTGTAACCAAGAGGAAAAGGTTGAGGAAATCGAAAATAAAAGGATTTCAGGATTGGGGAGTCCACTCAGCGGATCAAGGAGCTACAAGTTAATACAGATGGAATTTGTAATGCCAACCTAAAACCCTTCAAGTTGCTTGACCAACCCTAGTTGGGGTAATGTGAAGGGAAATATGGATCCTTTCCACTAGAATGTTTAGCCAACAGAATATTCTGAAGTCAATGATGAGGGCTATTGGGTTTTGATAAAATAGTGGGAGGATAATAAGTATTAATTTATTTGTTTGTCTCAATTTTATAATAAAGTACTAAATCTTTACTCATCTTAATATTTAGAAATGGAATGAAAAATGACTTCAAACATATCATTGCGAACCATACTCGATAAGGATAACCTTCTCACCCGTACCAATTTCCAAGAGTGGCAGAGGCGTTTACGCGTCATCCTTCACCACGAAAGGAAATTGTATGTGTTTGAAGAGCCTATTCCTGTTGCACCTGGAAAGGAGGCCAGTGATGAGGAACTATCTCTCTATATTAAACACATGGATTATGCCACATATGTCTACTGTTTCATACTATCGGGCATGTCTAATGATCTCTTGAAGCAACATGAAAACATGGACATGTATAGCATGATGTTTCGCCTTAAGGGTATCTACCAAGAGAAGGCAAGACAGGAGAGATATGATATCTCCAACTCTTTGTTTACAACTAAGCTTGGAGGGTCTACGCCAGCTGGGCCTCATGTAGTCAAGATTATTAGCTACATTAAACGCCTGGACATCTTAGGGATTAAGTTCCCAGATGAGTTGCGTACATATCTCATCTTATCATCACTTCCCAAGACCTTCTCTAGCTTCATTTTCAATTATAAAATGAGAAACAATGAGAAGATTCTATCAGAACTTCTGACATTAATTCTCCAGGTAGATAAGGACATAGGGTGTGACAAACCAGTAGTCCATATGGTGAATAAGAAAAAGAAGGAAAATGAAGAGGGGAAAAATACTTATAAATGGTCTGAAGCCTTCGAGCACTGTCATTCCAAGAAGGGGAAGATCCAGAGGCAGGGAAAGAAAAGGGAGGTGGTGTGTTTTGCATGTGTCAAGCAAGGTCATTGGAAGAGGAACTACACCTAGAAGCATGGGGATGCTAAAGGTGCATTCGTTATCGAGTGTAATATTTCTATTTCTACTCATTGGGTATTAGATACAGCTTGTGGGGATTACATCTGTATTCAAATGTAGGAACCAAGTATATTTAGAAATATTAACAGAGGAGAGGTGGATCTTTGAGCTGCCAATGGCGCAATGATGGTTGTATTGGCTATTGGCGATTACCGCCTCTCATTGTTGTCTGGGATGATTTTGGTTTTACATAACTGTTATTATGTGACTAGTGTTACCAAGAACATAATTTATGTATCTTGTTTGGATATAGATGGATTTATTTTCATGTTTGGAAATAAGGGTTGTCTCTTTTATAAAAAAAAAGTATGTTATGGTATGGCGCTTTTAAATAATGGTTTCTACGTATTAAATTATGAAAACCAAGTTTTGGAAATTGATAACGAAACAAACTCACATTAATCATACATCACCCAGTTGTGCCATCACCGTCTCGGTCATGTAAACGAGAAGCACTTGACAAAGCTCTTCCAATATGGTTATTTGGAATCTACTAAGATAAAACCAGTTGATAGATGTCACGCTTGTTTACAAGGAAAAATGACTAAGCCTCCCTTTGGTGGACAAGGTGAAAGGGCCACAGAGCTTCTAGGATTAGTGAACATGGATGTGTGTGGACCATGTACTATAGAAGCTAGAGGTGTATATTATTACTTCATTACTTTTATTGATGATTTGAGTAGATATGGATATGTCTACTTAATGAGGTATAAGTTAGAAGCCTTAGTGAAATTTAAGTACTTCAAGAATGAAGTAGAGAATCATCTTTGTAATAAGTAAAGAAACTTCGATTAGATCGAGGAAGAGAATATCTGAACCAAAAGTTCATTGATCTTCTAATGGAGTCTTGGATTCTATCTCAGCTCACTCCTCCTTATACACCACAGTGGAACGATGTTAGTGAAATGAGGATCCGCACCTTGTTGGACATGGTGAGGTCGATGATGATTCATTCATATCGTCTATTATCCTTTTGGGAATATGCATTAACAACTACAGCATACACATTAATATGAGTACCAACTAAGGTGGAAAATGGAATTCCATCCGTGTTATAGAATGGAAGGAAACCCACTTTGTTGCACACACGTGTATTGAGATGCGAGACATTTTTTAAGGCTTTCTCAGTCCACAAACTAGCACCTTGGGGAACGAGGTGAATCTTTATAGGATATCCCAAGGAAACAAAAGGATATTATCTATATTACCCTTTAGACAACAAAAGTGACTCTCGCCATACAATCCGTCTTTCTTGAGAGATAGCACATCCTCAAGAAGGATAATGGGAGAAATATTGACTTTGAGGAAGTTGATGATCAAGATACACAGGAGTTGGTACAGGAACATGTTCCACCAGTCCCCGTGGAAGAGGTTCCAGAAACACAAGTACTGCGTAGGATCTCCAGAGACGTAAGGGAACCATAGAGATTTGGTTTCCTAGTCACCAAGTTTGGTGAATCGTTATTGTTGGACAATGATGAACCTCTCTCCTACAAGGAAGTAGTAGAAAGATCAGAAGCTAAAAGATGGCTATAAGCTATGAATTCTGAGATGGATTCCATGTATCAAAACCAAGTCTGGGTTCTGGTCGATGAGCCAGTTGGTGTAAATCTTGTTGGATGGAAATGGGTATTCAAGAGTAAATTGGACATGGAAGGTCAAGTTATCACCTATAAAGCAAGGCTAGTGGCTAAAGGATTTAGACAGCGTCAAGGAATTGGCTATGATGAAACCTCCTCTCCAGTTTCCATGTTTAAATCCATAAGAATCATACTTGCCATAGCAGCATACCATGACTACGAGATTTGGCAGATGGATGTAAAAACAGCATTCCTTAACTGGAACCTTCTGGAAGATGTCTATATGACACAACCAAAATGATTTGTCACAACAGGTGAAGCCAAACAGGTTTTCAAGTTGCAAAAATCCATTTATGGATTAAAGAAAGCATCCAAGTCATGGAACATTCAATTTGATGAAGCCATAAAGGAATTTGGTTTCATTAATAATGAATATGAGCCATGTGTTTATAAGAGGTTTAATGGGAATTCAATCATCATCCTAGTAGTATATGTTGACGACATATTACTTATTGGAAATGATGTACCAGTCTTACAGTCAGTTAAGGACTGGCTGAACAAGTGTTTCTCCATAAAGGACTTGGGTGAAGCAGCCTACATTCTGGGGATCAAGATCATTCGTGATAGATCCAAGAGGCTTCTTGGACTAGGTCAGGGTACATACATTGACCAGATACTAAATAGATTTAGTATGGAACAATCCAAGAGGGTATTGGTTCCAGTGTCACATGGATTACATCTTTATAAGAAAATGTGTCCCTAGACACAACAAGAGAAAGATAGAATGAGTAAGATCCCATACGCTTCAGCTATAGAATCCATCATGTATGCCATGTTATGTACCAGGCTTGATGTTGCCTATTGACTGAGCATGGTAGGCAGATATCATGCAGATCCAGGAGAACAGCATTGGACTGCTCTTAAAAATATCCTAAAGTATCTAAGAAGAACTAAGGATATATTCCTGGTGTCTGGAGGAGACGAGGAGCTTGTCATCAGAGGGTATGCTGATGTTGGTTTTCAGACAGATTAGAATGATCTGATGTCCAAATCGAGATATGTTTTCTATCTCAATGGAGGAGCTGTGATTTGGAAGAGTTAAAAGTATCCAGTTGTTGCTGATTCTACAGCGAAATACGAATATGTAGCATCTTTTGATGCATCCAAGGAAGCATTATGGATTGGGATCTCTATCCAGAAGCTTGATGCGGTGCCCAGTAGTAAAAATCCTATCATGTTGTATTCTGATAATACTGCAGTGGTGGTTCTTACAAAAGAACCAAGGTCACATCAATGGACAAAGCACATACTCTAAAAGTATCACCTCTTGAGGGATTTCTATCAAAGGAGTGAATTGGTAGTGAGCAGAGTGTCCATGGAATAAAACACGGTGGACCCCATGACTAAAGGCCTATCTCAACAGAAGCATAAATATCATGTGAGAGCTAGCGGGTTAAAGGTTGTTAGCAGCTGGCTCTAGTCCAAGTGGGATTCTGTTGGAGTTGGTGGCCTAGAACCAACTACCTTTTTCTTTATTCATTAATAAAATCCTTATCACATCTTGATAGTTCTTCTGCGTGACAATTCATGTGATAATGTCCTAAGGACAGCTATTGCATTAAAGGGTCATAGTAGATCCCTTCTATGATGAGAACCAAGAATTTGCATAACACTATTCTTGAATATTTGTTCTATGGTCAGATGATGTTATTTGAGGGACACAAATAATACAGGCCATTAAGGGTGAGGACTCATAAAACATTGAGGAACATTTTCATGGTGTGCACCATTGGTAATATCTAGGAGGATATTATGAGAACGAGACCCGCCAGTAGGAAATCCACATTTCATAGTTTCATTAGATGTTCCTATCTATGGACGTGTGTATTGGTCCTTAGACTTTATGCTTATTATTAATGATTATTAAAACTCATGCACTCAGATGTATTGACAAAAACTGTGATGACACATTTCTTGCAGTGAGGTAGGATACGTTGGGTTCATCACGAGTAATACTGCATTAATAGATAATGCGAGAAAGGATTTTTCCCTTCTGTTTAATAACACAAGTAGATATCGCAGGCCCTTTGATGGAATTGAAATAGCCTAAATAAATCCATGGACATGGAAAGGAATGAGTGAGCTCAATTCCGAAAAGTCAAAGAACGAATAATCGAGCACATGGGTTGATGGCACTAGCATGAAATCTACTTGATTCGAGATATCATGACAAAAGGATTATATTACACTGTAATCTTCTGTATGAGTTGACACGTCATTGCGGCATTAACTTCTTTATATATGGGTGCTTTGGCGTGTTTCAAGATGCTAACCATGGAATTTAGGCAGGCTCCACCTAACACCATTGAGAAAGAGGCGTAGAGGGTCACACACTAAGTGTGTCCATGTATCTCAGTTAAATATTAATTTATCAAGTTAAATAAATATTATTCACGACTATGGATTAATAATTATTTAAGGATACATGATCGCATTTATTTCGACACTAGTTATTCGAGAGAATATATTGTGGAAAAAATAATATATATTTATTAGCAAGTAATGCAGTTACACTTATTTAAGAAATAAATATCCATTACTAAAGGACTAATAAATGTGGTGGAGAAAATAAAGAAAAATGGAAAATAAAATAACATGTCGTGTATATTAAATATACACGCCGTGTAGTTTTATGGAAAATGTGTACACGCCTTGTATTAATGATTAAACGGCATGTAGTTTTTCCCATCTGGATTTTAAGGAAATAATATAGTTTTATTAAATGATATTTATTATAATAAGTGTGGGTTCATGTCAAGGAATTAATCATTCGACATGGGGGTTTTCAATAAGGGTTAATGAAATAAATAAAATGTGTAACGCATTTATCTATTTTCATAACCCTATAGCCTCAAACCCTATTATAAATATCCTCACAACCCCAACACTTTTCCATATAGAATCACTGTTCACAAAAATTCTGGAGAGTTATCTCAAGGCCGAAAGAACTCCTTCCTCCAAGAACGCTCTCAAGACTGAGAGAGATCCACCACCACCGGATCAAGGCGATAAAAGGTGGACATAAAAAGAAACGTTTCTTAGTCTCTAGAACCGAGATATCCCTTCGACGATGTCCAGAGATATGTGGAGCACATGTGGATCACTGTTAGAGGAATCCTACACTTGGATTCTACAACGCAATGACGGATCACACAAGATCGTGACCGGAGACATCAATGAAGAAAGAATTCTATAAGGGTAATTCTTTTCAATTAATTAAATTAATTATAAGCAATATATGACGATCCTATCTCTATGGTTCTGGGACTCCCACTTTAGTTTTTTGTTCTTCAATCTATTCCAAAGATTCGGCGTTTTACATCTTGGCGGATCACTGATTGATCGTGGTTAACGCTAAAATTAAACTTGGGTAAACCCACCAGCGTGCTTCTACTGTGCCTGGAACCTACAAGTGGTATCATAGGGTTCATATCGTTGATTATAATTATTTAGTTTTTCATTGGTGTTTTACCCACTTAATAATTTAGTTGTTTCAATTCAATTTAATCGTTATTAAAAATATGAATCTCGAATTCTGTTCCTCCCATATCATTTCTTATTCACCTTACAAAAACTAATTTTTATTTTAATTTTGATTAAAATAAAATAGAGGAACTCATCTGGAGGTGGCAAAATCTCTTGGACGTACAACACCAGAATAAACGGCGTGTATTCCGAAGTACACTTAGAGTAGTCTTGGATCAATTCATTGACTGGTCTGCCAAATCTAGCCATGTATTGGATCCTATCTAAGTCATTTATGACATCATGTGTTGACCAGGAATAGGTGGCACACAGTAGCTGGATTACACATCATGTGGTCTAACTGAACACGGTGAGTAGTCCCTTCGGGTTAGGGTTGGATTTTGTACCCGGTACACGGCTTTCCCGGCTGGAAACTATGTAACGTGGAAACTACAAGGCATGTGTCCCACTGAAAACACCGTGTACTCCAAAAAATTCCAAATTACATCAACACGCCACGTCCCCAGGTGTGTACTACAAATGGATGATGAACAAAATTTACACTCTATGTAGTTGGAACTACACGTCGTGTACTCATCCAAATTACGCAGATTTATTAAATTTTTTTATTACATTATACAAACCCTTGAGACATGTACCATAGTGCAGGCATAAATCTGAGGCACAACATGTGATAGGTTTTTTTATATATGTCTTTAATTTAACATCTTTGTAATGAACAGAAATTCGCTGGGTTGACTCCAAGTTACAAGTTACCTACAAGGATAATTTTAAATGAATTTATTTGTTTAAAATTATGATGGATGAGAATCACAGGGAAATTAAAAAAAGGGTTTAAGATAAAAGGATTGATTAATTAAGGATAATTAATTTATTCAAGCGTGATTTATCTTAAACAAAAACGATTAAAGAATTGAATGCTAGTTTTATTTATGCATAAATATTGTTGCCTATATGGATGATCATGAGAAAGACCAAGACCTTTGTATGTGAATGGTTTATTTTAATTTATTAATTTAAATTAAATTTGTTGGCCTACGAGCCTTCTCCTAATTAATATGTAGGGTCTGGGCGCCCAAGGATTCTTTTATGCAAAGCCCCCTTTTTCCCCCTCACCTGTGTGTGAGATAAAGGCACATGTAATGGACAGAACTCCCAAGCTAGTGGAGGTGGATCAAGTCAGGAGCCAAGGAAAAACCAGTCCAAGGAGATACAAATGCGGAAAAGTGGAAAGCTTTAAACATGAACCCTAAAGGTTCAAGGTGTTTCTCTCCTGGGTTAACTTATCAAATTCTAGATAAACTTACCAATAGAAAAATCTCATGATCATACCATTTATTTTATTTCTATCAGTTGAATGGTTTATTTATTGTGGTTGTGTTGTCACGATCACACAATTAATGAATTAAATGAGAATGCAATATGGAACTACAATAAAACCAGCTTATACATAAATATTATCTTAGACATGATTAATCACTTAATTATATCCAACTTAATATTAAAAATAATGTAATAAAAGATAATAAATTGGAAATTTACATTTAAGGATAAAATCCCTCAAAGAAATATTAAGTCGATATAGCCTTCCATAATCTTGGTTAGAATCGAACAATAGTTCAATGTGCTTGTTAAACCCTTGTTGGGGTGATTTCAATTATCGGGGAATTCTAATTCAAGGTTTTGGGTTGACATGACTTTTTTTGCATCAAGGGTTGACTTCCATAGCAGGAATTGGTGTAACCATGAGGCAAAGGTTGAGGAAATCGAAAATAAAAGAATTTCAGGATTGGGGAGTCCACTTAGAGAATCAAAGAGCTGTGAGTTAAGGAATTTGGCATTTGGAATGCCTACTTAAAACCTTTGAACTTGCATGACCAACCCTAGTTTGGGTAATGCAAAGGTTAATATGGATCCTTTCCACTAGAATCTTCCGGAAATATAATATTATGAAGTCAATGATCAGGGCTATTGAATTTTGATAAAATAGTGGGATGCTAATAAGTATTAATTTACTTATTTGTCTCAATTTTATAATAAAGTATTAAACCTTTTCTCATCTTAATTTATAGAAATGGAAAGAAAAATGACTTCAAACACATCATTGTGAACCATACTCGAGAAGGAAAACCTTCTCACCGACACCAATTTCCAAGAGTGGTAGAGGCGTTTACGAGTCATCCTTCGCCACGAAAGAAAATTGTATGTGCTGGAAGAGCCTATTACTGTTGCACCTGGAAAGGAGGCCGGTGATGAGGAACTATCTCTCTACATGAAACACATGGATGATGCCACAGAAGTCCAGTGTTTCATGCTATCGGCCATGTGTAATGAGCTCTTGAAGAAACATGAAAACATGGACGCGTATAGCATGATGTCTCACCTTAAGGATTTCTACCATGAGAAGGCGAGACATGAGATATATGAGATCTCCAACGCTTTGTTTACAACTAAGCTTGGAAATTCTGCGCCTGCTGGGCCTCATGTAGTCGAGCTTATTGGCTAAATTGAATGTATGGACATCTTAGGGATTAAGTTCCCGAATGAGTTGTGTACAAATCTCATCCTATCATCACTGCCCAAGACCTTCTCTAGCTTCATTGTCAATTATAACATGAGCAACAATGAGAAGATTCTATCAAAACTTCTGACCTTAATTCTCTAGGTAGATAAGGACATGGTGCGTGACAAACCTGCAGTCCTTATGGTGAATAAGAAAAAGAAGTACACGAAAAAGGGTCCAAAGACTTATAGATGGTCTGAAGTCTCTAAGCGTCATCCTTCCAAGAAGGGGGATATCTAGAGGCAGGGTGAGGAATGGGAGGCGGTGTGTTTTGAATATGGAAAGCAAGGCCAGTGGAATAGGAACTACACCCAGAAGCATGGGGATGATAAAGGTGCATTCGTTATTGAGTTTAAACTTTCTATTTCTACTCATTGTGAATTAGATACAGCTTGTGGGGATCAAATTGGTATTCAAATGCAGGAAAAAAGTAGATTTAGAAAGATTACAAGAGGATAGGTGGATCTTCGATCTGCCAATGGGATAAGGCTGGCTGCATTGGCTATAGTCGATTACCACCTCTCATTGTTGACTAGGATGATTTTGGTTTTACATAACTGTTATTATGTGAATAGTGTTTCCAATAACATAATTTCTGTATCTTGTTTGGATATAGATGGATTTATTTTCAGGTTTGGAAATAAGGGTTGTCTATTTTATAAGAAAAATGAATTTTATGGTATGGTGCATTTAAATAACGGTTTCTATGTATTAAATTACGAAAACCGAGTTTTGGAAATCGATAACGAAACAAACTCACATGACTCATACATCACCCAGTTGTGGCATCGCCGTCTCAATTATGTAAACGAGAATATCTTGACAAAGCTCTGCCAAGATGGTTCTTTGGACTCTATTGAGCTAAAACCACTTGATAGATTTCATGCTTGTTTATAAGAAAAAATGACTAATCCACCCTTCGGTGGACAAGGTGAAAGGGCCACAGAGCTTCTAGGATTGGTGCACATGGATGTGTGTGGACCATTGCCAGTAGAATCTAGAGGTGGATATTCTTAGTTCATTACTTGTTTGATGATTTGAGTAGATATGGATATGTCTACTTAATGAAGTATCAATCAGAAGCCTTAGAGAAATTTATGAAATTCAAGAATGAAGTAGAGAATCATCTTGGTAAGAAGATAAATAAACATCGATTGGATCGAGGTGGATGATGAGTCATTTAGATCTTCCATTATCCTTTTGGGGATATGCATTACAAACTGCAGCATACACATTAAACCGACTACCAACTAAGGCAGAAAATGGAATTCCATCTGATTTATAGAATGGAAGGAAACCCACTTTGTCACACACACGTGTATGGGGATGAGAGGTGTTTGTTAAGGCCTTGTCAGGATACAAACTAGCACCTCAGGGAATGAGGTGTATCTTTATAGGATATCCCAAAGAAACGAAAGGATATTACCTATATAACCCTTCAGAAAAGAAAGTGATTGTCGCTAGAAAAGACGTATTTTTTGAGAGGGAGAACATCCTCAAAAAGGATAGTGGGAGAAAGATTGGCTACAATGAAGATGATGCTCAAGATACACAGGAGTTGGTAAATGAACAAGTTCCACAGGTCACTGTAGAAGAGGTTCCAGAACCACAAGTACTGTGTAGGAGCTCAAGAGTTGTAAGGGAACTGGAGAGATTTGGTTTCCTAGTCACCAAGGAAGGTGAATCATTATTATTGGACAATGATGAACCTCTCTCCTACAAGGAAGTAGTAGAAATCTCAGAAGTGGCAAGATGGCTAGAAGATATGAATTTTGAGATGGATTACATGCATCCGAACCAAGTCTGGGTTCTGGTCGATGAGCCAGTTGATGTAAAGCATGTTGGATGAAAATGGGTATTCAATAGTAAACTAGACATGGGAGGTCAAGTTAGCACCTATAAATCAAGGCTAGTGGCTAAAGGATTCAGAAAGCATCAAGGAATTGACTATGATGAAACCTTCTCTTGAGTTCCATGTTTAAATCCATAAGAATCATACTTGCCATAGCAGGTTACCATGACTATGAGATTCGGCAGAAAGATGTCAAAATGGTATTCCTTAATGGTAACCTTCAGGAAGATGTCTATATGACACAACCAGAAGGTTTTGTCACACCAGGTGAAGCCAAATGGGTTTTAATGTTGAAAAAATCCATTTATGGATTAATTCAAGCATCCATGTCATGGAACATTCAATTTGATGAAGCCATAAAAGAATTTGGTTTCATTAAGAATGAATGTGAGCCATGTGTTTATAAGCGGTTTAATGGGAATGAAATCGTTATCTTAGTACTATATGTTGATGACATATTGCTTATTCGAAACGATGTACCAGTCTTACAGTCAGTTAAGGACTGGTTGAACAAGTGTTTCTCCATTAAGTACATGGGTGAAGAAACCTACATTCTAGGGATCAAGATCATTCAGGATATATCCAAGAGGCTTCTTGGACTAAGTCAGGGTACATAAATCGACCAGATACTAAAGAGATTTAGTATGGAACAATCCAATATGGGATTGGTTCTAGTGTCAGATGGCTTATATCTTTCTAAGAAAATGTGTCCCCAGACACAACAGGAGAATGATAGAATGAGTAAGATCCCATACACTTCAGTTATAGGATCCATCATGTATTCCATGTAATGTACCAGGCTTGATGTTTCCTATACACTAAGCACAGTAGGAAGATATCAAGAATGGATTTGTCCCTTATGTTTTATAACAAAAGTAGATATCTCAGGCCTTTTGATGGAATTGATATAGCCTAAATAAATTCATGGCCATGGTAAGGAATGAGTGAGTTCAATTCCAGAATGTCAAAGAAAGAATAATTGAGCACATGGGTTGATGAAACTAGCATGAAACCCGCTCTATTTGAGATATCGTGAGAAAAGGATTATATTACATGATAAGCGTTCGTATGAGGTGACATGTCATTGCGGCCTTAACTTATTTCTCTATGGGTCACTTGGCGTGTTGCTAGATATTAACCTTGGACATTAGGAAGGCTCTACCTAATTTCACTGAGAAAGAGGCCTAGAGGGTCACACACTAAGTGTGTCCATGTATCTTAGTTAAATATTAATTTAACAACTTAAATAAAGATTATTCCCGACTGTGGTTTAATAATTATTTAAGGATGCATGATCGCATTTATTTCGAAACTAGTTATTCGAGAGAATATAGTGTGGATGAAATAATATAGATTTATTAGTGAGTAATGAAGTTACACTTATTTAAGAAATATATATCCATTACTCAAGGAATAATAAATATGGTGGATAAAATAAAGAAAAATGGAAAATAAAAGTGAACATCGTGTATATTAAATATACATGTCGTGTAGTTTTATGGAAAACGAGTACACGCCGTGGATTAATGATAACAGGGCATGTAGTTTTTCCAGTCAGGATTTTGAGGAAATAATATAGTTTTATTAAATGATATTTATTATAATCAGTGTGGGAACATGTCAAGGAATTAATCATTCAACATGGGGATTTTCAATAAGTGTTAATGAAATAAACAAAACATGTAATGCGTTTATCTATTGTCATAACTCTATAACCTCAACCCCGATTAAATTTATCCTCACAACCCCAACATTTTTCCATAGAGAATCATTGTGCCCAACACTTTTGGAGAGTTCTCTCAAGGCCGAAAGAACTCCTTCCTCAAAGAATGCTCTCAAGACCGAGAGATATCCACCACCACCAGATCAAGGTGATCATAGACGGACATCGCAAGTGAAGGTTCTTCTGTGCTAGCACCCGGATATCCCATCAGCGACATCCAGAGATACGTAGAACACGTGTGGATAACCGCTAGAGGAATCCTACACTTGAATTATACAGCGCAATGACGGATCACACCGGATCATGGCCGGAGACATCAATGAAGAAATATTTCCATCAAGGCAATTATTTTCAATTAGTTAAATTAATTATAACCAATATATGATGATCTTATCTCTATGGTTCTCATAATCCCTTTTGTATTTTTTGTTCCTCGTTCTATTCTGAAGATCTAGAGTTTTACATCGTGACAGTTCTCAGATTGATCATTGTAAACGCTAAAATTAAGGTTGGTCAAACCCACCAACACGCTTCTGTTATGCCCAGAACCTACATTAAGTACTTTTCATATTTTATTTGAAAACAACCCATAAATACAAAATTGTTGTAAATAAGCTCAAATTGACAAATTGGGAGGGTTTGAATAATTTAAATTCATATATAAAATGACTAAAATATTACCTCTATCAATTCCCCCACACTTAAACCATGCTTGTTGTAACACCCCGAGATTTTATGAAAAATATTCTTTTTAATTTCATTAATGTCTTCTGTTGTCCACTACACCAAAAGGAGCTTGCACAACACACATCCCTGAATTGGCTTTCATTACACGCAAGCGCGACCTCCCACGATAGCATGTGTTGTACGCAATATCGAGTTTTGCTAAACAACGATATGTTATATAAACTAGCCGTTATGAATAGTAATACCCAATTTTTGAAATTTTATAAATCTTATCTTTCAAAATGGACTTCATTTTTTGATTCATAATATCGAAATTATCCTAGGGTGAGTTTTTGGTTTTTTTCTGAAAACTTTAAATTTTTGATGAATAGTGAAAACACAGGGTTACTATTCAAAAACCGACTTTTTATTTAAATAATTATTTATTTTATTTAAATTTATTTTAGGTCAAAATTGATACATAATACCTATATAAGTTCAATACAATTCATTTGAGTCATTTTATAATAATTTTAGATATATAAAAAAATTTATTGAACTTTTCACCGTCTTTTACCCACCTCCTAGGAGAATTTGGAAATTCACATAAAACATAATTTTACCACTTCTGTTAGTGGAATTTTGAAAATCCGAGAGACACAGTTAATATCAATGACTACAATGTGGTTCAATGAGATGAGAATAATTTTTGTTGAATAGCAACTTTTTACTTTTTTTACCACGGTTAAAAGTAAATAGGGTAACTAAGGGTAAAAATGATATTTTTATTACCCTAACACATGTCTTAATTCTATTGGATAAGTTTAATTCGACCAAAAACAACCTTAGTAATAAAATATGACCATTTAGGACCACTTGGATTAGATTTGGACATTTATTGTTAATTTATTTAAAGAAGGGTTAAAATAGTTAAAATAATTGTTTAATAACTAAATCATTTTTAATATAGGGTTATACATAAGATAAATTTGACAATAAATATTCATTAGAAATCTAATACGATTTCCTACATAATGGTGGTTTATTTATAATTTTTAGACCTTAAATAATTTAATTTATTTATGAAACAATGGTGATGCGGTAATTATCTTATTAATGAAATATTGACAGAATTGATGTTATAAATACCCAAATAAATGTAATTTGACACTTTTTATGAAATCCAATAATTTTATAGGTTAATATGACATGTTAGTATTGATTTAGTAAACTTTTTTCTAACTAATCATTCTTTTATAATTTTCACTAAAATCAATTACCAAATAGTGTCAAAATTGATATAAAATAGTTTTTAGAACAAATATTATATTATTAATTGTTATTTTATTCACAAAAATCTAAGGTTCAGCAAAATGACTTAGATAAGGTTATATATATTAATAATAAACAACTTGGGGTTCGTTTTTCTGGTTATAGTAAGTTTATTAACCTTATAGTGTATGAAAACAAGAAGACATGGTAAAAGAAAAATTATTTAACTTAAAGTTAAATCTAAATGATAAGGTTAAAATATAAACCTAAACTTGTCTAAATTCTATTGGATGAGAGGATTTCGACCCATCCCCACCTTAGCTTCGAAATAACTCAATTTGGAGCTATGAAAAACCGAATATGACTTTATAATAAAATATTATTTTTAGTTATTCCAAAGGTGCCCCTCTCCTCCCTTATAAAAGGGCACCGCCTCCCTCTCTTCCTCACACCACTTTGAGCCTTAAATATCGGCCAAACCCAGACAAATTCTATTCTCAACTTCCCTAGAGACATCCTATAGGTTCTGGTATGCTTCAAAGACCAATCTTAGGGCCCTAAGAGGAGGTTTCAAAAAGGCGTGTCGAAAGAAGAGGTAATATCCGTTACCGATTCTTTCAACTTTATTTCTTCTTCTACTTCTTCTTCTTTAGTTGTTTCATTATGATTTGATAACATCAGTATCACTCATATACTGATATGTTATTATATGTATGAAACAATAATATTTCACCATCTATCCATCCTATGGAAAACAAAATCACCGCGCGTGCGTACGTACGGAATACCGTCTCCACGCCGTGGTGTAATCTGTTTTCGACCACCACCTTACTTGGAATGGTATAATGGTGTAAATAAATAACAATATATGATTATTGAAAAGTTATATTGATTCTGAAATATTATACATTCACTTCAATTCAATTCCATGATCATGGGAATGATATCATCACTCGTGCGTACGTACGAACTACCGTCTCCACGAAGCGATGAGATTCATTCTCCATGTTAACCATTCATGAATGATTATAAAGTATATATAATAAGTAATCATGAAATATCTGACATAATAATGATATTTTATTTATGTGTATATATATATATGTCATCTACTTAATTTCATTCAATTCAATAACGAAACGAAAATAGTGTTCATGTGTACGTACGGCCCACAGTCTCCATGAACGGTGTATTTCATTCCATTTAATCGATCTATCATATATATATGTATATACTGAATATATATTATATATAAATCATGTTTTACATTCTGTAATTTAGTAAATCAGGATATAAGTAATAATATCAAGAACAACAAGTCCAAACACGTACGATAAATAAAACGATTTAATCCAAAACGCTGCTTTAACATGGAACTTTCAAAAGAACAGGTAATATAAAGTCATAAGTGAACCATATATGATATCATAACAATGAATATGATTCTGTAATAAGTCAATGACATTATTTATATCATTATACCGGAGTTTCGGAAATGTATGAAGCATATCCGACCTAAGGTAAGGGATAATTATTCCAATCTCATTTTTATCCAAGATTGTTTATTTGTAAGTATTTACTGGGGTTATGATTATTATCCATGTCCATATGTTCTCAAAATGTTTTCATAAAATGTTTACTTTTCTTCCATGTATGTTTAAAGTCATTTTTACCCTTTTCTACTTTTACCACATCGTATGGAAGGAATCTTTCTTTCATTTACCATACAAGGTACTTTTTGACTTTTCTGACAAAAGTATGTGAAGAATGTTATTTTTACCTTATACAATGTTAACGGATTTTTACGGTTTTATAAAGCCTTATTTTCATAAAGCGTCCTCCAAAAGATTTCATGACTATTTCCAAAAAAAATCACTTTCTTTAAAAATTGCATTACGTTCTGTGAAAAGAAAATGATTTTGAAGAAGAAAGGATATTTTCCTCAAGAATTAATTTCAAGTGTTTTATCAAAACCATTTTCCATATAAGATGACATTATTTCACATGTGTATGTTTCAATTATAATGTATCTATGATTTACATGGTTTCACTTTTCTTATGATTAAATATCCATTTGTTTAATATGGATTTTGTGATGATGGGATGATGTTTATGAATCCCATTTTATTCCTTGGGTTATGATGAATGTTTTATGTTTATTTTGTGGCACAAGTAAGAATGATTTCATTATGAGATGGGTGGGACCTATATCTCCCTCCAATTCATTGGGTAAAGATTTATATCTCAGGAGATAGACATGGATGGAATAGTATGTTAATCCGGTTCAGAGTTACAGGACTGAAACGAGGAGTGAACTCGATTCAGAAAGGGACTTTGTCCACTAAGATGGTCTTGGCAACAATGCCTTGGCTACTATGGAAATCATAACTTGTGCTGAATGGTTGCCACAATTAAATGTTTTCTATATTATATTTTATCATGGCTGATGTTCCATTATGATATATGCCTTACGTACTTCCACGATTTATGTCTTTGCTCAAGATTTTGATGTTTAAATTTCATGTTCAATTTTTTGCATTCAAATGTTTATGGATTGTTTTATGTTCTCTATGTTTTCCCTTACTGAGCATTTGAGCTCACCCTTTTATGTTTTATTTTCCCCAGGAAATAAATAATGGTTTTAGGTAAGGAAACAAAAAGGGGAAGATCGTTATGGGAGTTGTTGAAGATCTTTCAACATGATTAGAAGTTTATATTCCAAGTTTCTAAAGACACTAAACAATTACGATCCTTATGTGTCTGTTTTTGTTATGTATTAAGTATTCCGCAAAAGTAATGTAATGTCCATGTACGTCAAGATTCGGGTCTCTACAGTTGGTATCAGAGGAAAGGTTTAGTCAACCTTTGGAAACTAGGATGCGAGAACTTTAGTGAGATCCCTAGAGATATTTCTATGGTATGTCTAGAGATGTCCCTAAGTATAAGTATATGTATAGGATATAGTCCTAGAACTACGGTAACGATCTTAGAATTTAACCTAAGATGTTAGATATTGAGGGTACTCCCCCTTTACTATGTTTTTTTACCTAGCATGATTTTTTCCTCTCACAGAATTCTTTTTGTGTTTTAGTCAATAGAGGGAACCAGAAGGAATTCGGTTAACATTGAATCCAATGGAAAAATTGGTGAATATGAGCAACAAAATTGTGTAATGCCTAGAGAGAAAGATATTGTGATTATTCCGAATCTGTCATCGCGATATATGATTAAAAAGGTGAAATTTAGTGGTATTCCTAATTCATCAAATAAGAGGAAGGTAGACTTTTATGCATGTTTGCATGTTGAGGAGCATAAAGAAAGGGAGACTGAGATTTCTAAAGAAGTGAAGAAGAACCTTGAAAAATACCTCAAATGGAGGTGAAGATGTTATCTGTGTGGAGAAAAGGGTCATAGGGTGACAGACTGTTATGGAGTTCAATGTCTTATTTGTGGAGAACATGGGCATTACCCAACTCAGTGCCCTGACCTAAAAAGTTACTTCTAAATCAAGGAAGGACTTATTCCAGGACAATCATTGAAGAGGATGGATTAAAGTGTATATTTATTGGTATTCAAGAATAATGTTGTTGGGGTACTTTTATGGTGTATTAGAATATTTTTTTATTAGTCTATTGTGGTTTTCAATAATTTTATGGTATCGGTAACCATGGAAAGTGATTGAGATATTTTTGGAAATAATATGATATGCTCATAATGAAGGGATAAGGAGAAAATGAAATGTTTGACAGTATTCATGAGCTCATGACTGATATAAGGAAATAGTTATATCATGGTTTGAGTATATAGAATTTTGGGTTTTTGTTATGTGGAAAGAGTTAACTTTTGACAGCACTCATGTTTTCACTAAGATTCAATGGGTATTCATTTTTCAAGAGAATACATGATTCAGGCCTTCGAATGTTTGGAATGTGACCAACAAGACACATCTTATGATATATGGGGATCAACGATGGTATTAACATGCTTGTTATAGGAAATATCTGGTAATCGTTTTCACTATAATATGAGAATGGACTGCAATATTATGGATAAGCCTAAAGGTTGGAATGGATTATGTGGGACATAAGTTAGTATTTTATTTTTAGAAAAAAAGGACAACCTGCAGAACGAGAGACAACCCGTCACATCGGACAAGGCTGTGGGAATCGAACCCATAACTAAAGTGCGACAGTCCTTTATTTCCTACCACTGTCCTACAGGAAGTCCCTGGCTAGTAGAAACTAGTTTTATTTTATTATACAGGATGATAGATGAAGTATAAGTCTATTTTGGAACCATATATGATTAATCTCACCATAGATGGAATTATGTATATAACTTTTGCTAACTTATGTTTGAGACAGATGGAATGACCTATCATTCTATCACATGATCTGCTAAAACTTCGCGAAAGACAAATTCAACTTCATTTCTTAAAGAGATGAAGGGTAAATTGTTCAAGGTATGAACAACGGTGAGATTATACCAAAATAAAGTATTTATTCTAATTCAAATTCTTCAACTTTAGGGAAATGATCTTGAAAGCCAAAAATGTTGTCCTATTTCCCTTATATCCAATGAATCAGATGGTACCCTAGATCATCACAAATTTATGGTTTTGTGATTGTTGGCTTTTTCATAGCCATGTTCTCTACCACTCTCCATCAGAACATGACGGTTATATTTCTCTTCCATATCTATATTTTCACCCATGTTCTCCTATGTGGAAACCCAGTGATTAGTTAATTTGGGTAACCGTTACATTTCCTACTTTGGTTTTTAAATCCACGTTTTGGTATTCCTTTTTACGATGTGGGTTTATATTAAAGTAACTTTCAAGTAGTAAACCATTTATAACCCCGATGAATTTCGAGGGCGAAATTCATTTTAAGGGGGGTAGAATGTAACACCCCGAGATTTTATGAAAAATATTCTTTTTAATTTCATTAATGTCTTTTGTTGTACGCTACACCAAAAGTTTTGTTGCACAACATTCATACCTGACTTGGCTTGCATTACACGCAAGCGCGACCTTCCACGATAGCGTGTGTTGTACGCAATACCGAGTTTCGCTAAACAACGATATGTTATATAAACTAGCCGTTATGAATAGTAATACCCACTTTTTGAAATTTTATAAATTTTATCATTCCAAATGGACTTAATTTTTGGATTCAGAATATCGAAATTAGCCTAGGGTAAATTTTTGGTATTTTTCTGAAAACATTCAATTTTTGATAAATAGTGAAAACACTGGGTTACTATTCAAAAACCGACTTTTTATTTAAATAATTATTTATTTTATATATATTTATTTTAGGTAAAAAATGATAGATAATACCTATATATGTTCAATACAAATCATTGGAGTCATTTTATAATAATTTTAGATATATAAAAAATTTTATTGAACTTTTCACCGTCTTTTACCCACCTCCTAGGAGAATTTGGAAATTCACATAAAACATAATTTTACTGCTTCTGTGGGTGGAATTTCAAAAATCCGAGAGACATGGTTAATATCAAGGCCTAAAATTTGGTTCAATGAGATGAAAATAATTTTTGGTGAATAGTAACTTTTAACGTTTTTACCACAGTTAAAAGTAAATAGGGTAATTAAGGGTAAAAATGATATTTTTATTACCCTAACACATGTCCTAATTCTATTGGATAAGTGTAATTAGACCAAAAACAACCTTAGGATTAACATATGACCATTTAGGCCCACCTGGATTAGATTAGAACATTTATTATTAATTTATTTAATGAAGGGTTAAAATAGTTAAAATCAAACTTTAATAACTAAGTCATTTCTAATATAGGGTTATACATAAGATAAATTCGACAATAAATATTCATTATAAATATAAAAATATTTCCTACATAATGGTGTTTTATTTATAATTTTTATACATTAAATAATTTAATTTATTTATGACACAATGATGATGCAGTAATTATCTTATTAATGAAATATTGACGGAATTGATGTAATAAATACCTCAATAAATGTAATTTGAGACTTTTTATGAATTAAACTAATTTTATAGGTTAATATTACATGTTATTATTTATTTAGTTAACTTTTTTCGAACTAATCATTCTGTTATGATTTTCACAAAAATCAATTACCAAATAGTGTCAAAATTGACATAAAATAGTTTTTAAAACAAATATTATATTATTAATTGTTATTTTATTCTTAAAAATCTAAGATTCGGCCAAATGACTTAGATAAGGTTATATATATTAATAATAAACAACTTGGGGTTCGTTTGTCTTGTTATAGTATGTTTATTAACCTTATAGTGTAAGAAAACAAAAAGACACGGTAAAAGAAAAATTATTTAACTTAAAGTTAAATCTAAATGATAAGGTTAAAATCGAAACCTAAACTTGTCTAAATTCTATTTTATGAGAGGATTTCGACCCATCCCCACCTTAGATTCGAAATAACTCAATTTGGAGCTATTAAAAACCAAATATGACTTTATAATAATATAATAGTTTTAGTTATTCTAAAGGTGCCCCTCTCCTCCCTTATAAAAGGGCACCTCCTCCCTCTCTTCCTCACACCACTTTGAGTCTTCAAGCTCGGACAACCCCTGCCAAATTCTATTCTCCACTTACCTAGAAACATCCAAGAGGTTCTGGTCTTCTTCAAAGACCAATATTAGTGCCCTAAGAGGAGGTTTCAAAAAGGCGTGTCGAAAGAAGAGGTAATATCTGTTACCGATTCTTTAAAATTTATTTCTTCTTATACTTATTCTTATTTAGTTGTTTCATTATGAAGTAATAGCATCAGTATCACTCATATACTGATATGTTATTATAAGTATGAAACAACCCTATTTCACCATCAATCCATCCTACGGAAAATGAAATCACCGCGCGTGCGTACGTATAGAATATCGTCTCCACGCCGGGGTGTGATCTGTTTTCGACCCCCACCTTACTTAGATGGGTATAATGGTGTAAATAAATAACTATATATGATTATTGGAAATTCATATTGCTTATTAAATATTATACAAACACTTCAATGCAATTCCACGATCATGGGAATGATATCATCACTCGTGCGTACATACGGACTATCGTCTCCAGGACACGATGAGATTCATTCTCCATGTTAACCATTCATGAATGATTATAAAGTATATATAATAAGTAATCATGAAATATATGACATAATAATGATACTGGATTTATTTGTATATATATGTATTTCATCTACTTAATTTCATTCAATTCAATAAGGAAACGAAAACAGCATTCATGCGTACGTACGGCCTACCGTCTCCATGAACAATGTATTTCATTCAATTTAATCAATCTATCATATATATATATATATATATGTATATACTAAATATATATTATATATAAATCAGGTTTTACATTATGGAATTAATTAAATCAGGATATAAGTAATAATATCAAGAACAACAAGTCCAAACACGTACGATAAATAAAACGATTTAATCCAAAACGCTGCTTTAACATGGAACTTACAAAAGAACGGGTAATATAAAGTCATAAGTGAACCATATATGATATCATAACAATGAATATGATTCTGTAATAAGTCAATGACATTATTTAAATCATTATACAATAGGTTCGGAAACGTACGAAGCATATCAGACCTAAGGTAAGGGATAATTATTCCAATCTCATTCTTATCCGAGATTGTTTATTTGTAAGTATTTACTGGGGTTATGATTATTATCCATGTCCATATGTTCTCAAAATGTTTTCATAAAATGTTTAATTTTCTTCCATGTATATTTAAAGTCATTTTTACCCTTTTCTACTTTTACCACATCGTATGGAAGGAATCTTTATTTCGTTTACCATACGAGGTACTTTTTGAATTTTCTAACAAAAGTACAAGAAGAATGTTATTTTTAACTTATACGGTGTGAACAGATTTTTACAATTTTATAAAGCCTTATTTTCATAAATCTTCCTCTAAAAGATTTCATGAATATTTCTAACAAAATCTCTTTCTTTTAAAATTGCATGACATTTTGTGAAAAGAAAATGATTTTGAAGAAGAAAGGATATTTTCCTCAAGAATTCATCTCAAGTGTTTTATCAAAACCATTTTTCCATCTAAGATGACATTATTTTATATGTTTATGTTTCAAGTATAATGTATCTATGAATTACATGGTTTTAATTTTCTTATGATGAAATATCCATTTGTTTAATATGGATTATGTGATGATGGGATGATGTTTATGAAACCCATTTTATTCATTGGGTTATGATGAATGTTTTATGTTTATTTTGTGGCACAAGTAAGAATGATTTCATTATGAGATGGGTGGGACCTATATCTCCCTACAATTCATTGGGTAATGATTTATATCTCATGAGATAGACATGGATGGAATGGTAAGTTAATCTGGTTCAGTGTTACAGGACTGAAACGAGGAGTGAACTCGATTCAGAAAGGGACTTTGTCCACTAAGATGGTCTTAGAAGCAATGCCTTGGATACTATGGAAATCATAACATGTGATGAATGGTTGCCACAATTACATATTTTTTTCATTATATTTTATCATGGTTGATGTTCCATTATGATATATGCCTTAAGTACTTCCACGATTTATGTATTTGCTCAAGATTTTGATGTTTAAATTTCATGTTCAAGTTTTTGCATTCAAATGTTTATGGATTGTTTTATGTTCTCTATGTTTTCCCTTACTGAGAATTTGAGCTCAACCATTTTATGTTTTATTTTCCCTATGAAATAAAGAAAGTTTTTCGATAAGGAAACAAAAAGGGGAAGATCGTTATGGGAGTTGTTGAAGATCTTTCAACATGATTAGAAGTTTATATTCCATGTTTCCAAAGACACTAAACTATTAAGATCCTTGTGTGTCAGTTTTTGTTATGTATTAAGTATTCCGCAAAAGTAATGTAATGTCCATGTACGTCAAGCTTCGGGTCTCTACACTTGTCCTGAAACATAAAATCTCAAAATAGAATTCATAGGACACCAATGATACCCATATTTAAATTCCAATGTAATAAATTAAGACAATTTTCAATGGAAAATCAAACTTACAAAAATCCATATAAAATATCAATTTGGTTTCTCATTTTTCAAATAAATAATCAGTTAATTTATTTTAATTTCCCTTTAAAAATGATGTAACTTCTCCTTTAATTCATTTAGTCATCTAAATTTATTCTTATTAAACTGGTCATGTCATGATTTACCTCTCTTTTGATTATTTTCTCTCACCACTCATGATAAAATTCAAGTAAATTTATTCTCATAACTTGAGAAAATGGTCTTTATCTATTTTCTTGTAAAGGAACTACATTTTTTATTTTTTAAAGAAAAAAGTCACATAAAATCATGATGACTTATTATTAAAAGTTCAAATGACTCTGAGGCTTAAGGTTGGTAGGATATGATGCTTTAAAAATTAAGGATCAAGTAGGAGGTTTATCTCTTAACTATAATGTATGATATCAAAAATTGTAATGAAATTATCCCCTTAAAATTAGAAACTACCACTTCCCCCAAACTCATGGTAAACTCAAGATAAAATTATACATAGTAAATGATTTGTACACCCCTTTATTTTTTTTCAACTATATTTTTGTTATTTTATTTTTTGGAAATTTATGCTTGAAACAAACCTCACATACATTACCTAAAAAATGTGATAGAAACCATTGATCTAATAATTGTGATTTTTGGTTTTCCCAAATCACAACCCATTTTATTTCTTTTTTTTCTATTTATTTACTCAAGATTGGAAAACAATAAATAGTATTAAAAAATGAATCAAATTACCTTTCTCATTAAAAAAATATCACTCCCTCTCTTCTTCATTATAATTCATATCATACCTTCAACAATTATTCCCTTTATCCCCACACTTAAACTTTAAAATATCATGTAAATACCAAGAGTTGTGTAGAAATGGATAAAAATGGATTTAAATAAGGATCGTGCCTATAAAGGTCATTCATGGTTTCTATAGGCTGAAGAAGGATTGATTTAAAGGTTGTATTTAAGGATAAGGTATTTTCAAAAGATTCCTCATTCATTTTAAATTTGTTTTTGTATAGTTATAGCTTTGACATGTTCAAATGCAAGTTCTAGTTGGTGACATGTCCCAAGATCACTCGAGAAATATTATAAAGGTAAAAAAGGAAATATTTGGTCTTGAAATCCTCTCAGAAATGAAAAATATGATTTGGGAAAATCACTCAAGTCATGATTAATAATAACAAATCAATTCACATGTATTTCATGAATTAAAATCATAAAAATGGTAGAAAAATTTCAATTACATAAATCAACTAATTCCCTTTAGTCATGTGTCCAAATTTCAATATCCATTCTTTACATTAAACATTCAAATCTCCATTTTACTAATTTTATTTAATTAACATTGAATTCTAAAAAATGGAATCATTCGATTCCTAAGAAACTCATGTCTCTTAGAAAAGTCAAGTAAATTATTAATTTAAATGTGGGAATTAAATGCTTATCATTAAAGATCAAAAACTATTTTGGACCAAAAAAATTAAGTTGTTTAAAAGATAATCATAAAAAAGTGAACTCCCTTTTGAAAATAAATCTCTAGTCCTCTTCCTCCAATTTTTGGGGCTTCCTTCTACTATAATAATCCCATAAAATTCAATTACTCAATTAATCACAAGGATCACTTCATTTAACCTCAAATAGAAAAGAGGGAGGGGGATGCATGCAAAACTACTTCCTACTAAATGAAATTGAAATCTAACTTCTAAGAAAGCATGTAAAGGGATAAGTATTTGTATGATATCCCAAGTGGGCCATGAATTTTTACTACATTTAGACGGGTAGTACCAGCTATTTTCCAGAGTCTATCGGTCGATGGATATTCTTGGAGTTAAGACACCACATGTTTCTTTTCCCATCTTTCATTTATCCTTTTTTCGCATAATTTCACGTATAGAGTATACTAGATATGCCCCCTTCACAATGTGGTATAGTTTTCATGGTGGGGTAGGATAAAGTATGGAACCTAATCTTCTTTTATCGATACTTGTGTAACATTCTATTTATATTATAGAGAAAACTCAAACAAGGTTGTATGAATTGTAATTTCAAAATTAGGAATAGAATATATATTTAATTTGATAGAATTTGAAAATAAAGAATGTAAATAAGAATTCCCCCTTTTAGTGTGATCAACCTCTATCTCAGTTTCCTTAGGCTCAGCTACTTGGTTTTATTTATGGGCTTCTAAAAATGTATGTTCATTAAAATCAGGGAGATCTATGTGTTCCTCAATAGTTGTGGGTGTTGTTTCCAAATATCCCTCTAAGGAAAAGAAAGTATTATCCAAATATAAAGATTAAAAACCATAATGAGTGATACTCAAATTATATTGAATAAAATCAGAAAAGATATAGTTCGTAAAAGGATCAACTCCCTTAGTCGGGTTTGGTTCAGTCACTTCTTTAGTGATAAGTGCCTCTTGAATGTGAGTATTAGTAGATGAAAGTAGCTAGTCGGGATCTTCCATCCTTTCTTCAAATTCCATCTCTCTTGTGGCTTCCCCATATTCAATGGATAGAGTGGCATGAAATGGTATTGGATCCTCTATATTATAGGTATCAAGGATATCATGATGTACATTATACTCATTAGAGAATTCATTCAGATATAGTCGATCTTCCACATGTAGACTAGAAAGTAAATCTTCATCATCGTGAATCCACTCTAGATCATTATGGTCATCTTGAATATGGTTCCTAAAATGGTTGGGGTATTTTTATTCATAGATTTTGGCCTCAACTTCTTGGATGTATTTATTGAAATTGGGGAAAACCAGTGAAATTTACCACTTGTCCTTGAAGCTTTTTATGTCAATTCGGAGCTCATTGACCATGGCTATCAAATATTCAGGAGACATCCATGTTGATAGGACTCTTTGCTTATACTTTAACTTTATCATAAGATCATCATCCCTTCACTAGAGGGACTCCTCAGTGTAGTTTGTTTCTTCTTCCTTCCTCGGTGAGTAATTGTTCCATGTATTATAGGAATGATCGCTTGAAAACATCATGGAAGAATATTTCTTATGTATTTTTTCAAAAAAAAAAACTAATGAAAATCAATCTAAAATGAGAAAATAGAAAAATGAAAGTAAAAAAATATGATTGGATCTCTAGAAATGATGCTAGTTTTTATGTATGTCTTTCCTAGAGCGTGGAAAAAGTATATTTCGATGTTTTCCTAGTGCAGTAAAGTGGCTGATCAGGGTCGTATCACTTAAGAGCTTTCTCAATTTTTTCACCTACTTAATCTAATACACCTAAGAAATAATTCCTTTTTTGTTGTTTTTATTTTTTTTAACGAAGTGGAATTTAATAAAATAAATGTAATGGAAAATTAAATTCTAAATAACATGAAATACTAAAAAATAGAATCAGACAAGAAAGAAAGTTCTCCAGAGAGAATATTCAGTGAGCACCTTCATTGACCATCTCCAAATATCCTTGGTAAACACACTGCATCTTATGTGTGAACACATCAATCTACCCCAGTTATGAATGAAAATTATACTTAGATATAACCAAGAACACACTCCATTCACCTCCTCAGTCAAGGGAAAATGGTTTTAGATTATGAATTTAAACTTAAGATAACCACAGTGAGGATTACACCCACTGTGAATTATCCTTAAAATTAAGTCAAATCAGATAAAAAACATGTTCTATGGTTCAAGAACATGATTACTCCCTTGGGATATTCCTTGTTTTAGTTACTCATGATCATAAGTATTATAATTCACAATGGTAAAATGAGAAGAAGAAAAGATGGTGGATGGGTGGAAACAAAAAATAAAAACAATCCATGAATTTATTAGAAATATAAATTACAATTGAAAAATAAAAAAAATAAAGAAAAAATGGAAAATAAGAAATGGGAAGATTGGTGTCTCGCCTCCCTCGGTGGATATCTCTTTCTTGGTGCATTTGAAGGAATGGGATAGACTAGATTCAGATGATTTGGGAAGGAGGAGCTCTCCTCATTTTATAGGCTAGATGTTGTTCTCTAAATGTTTAAAAAAATTACCTAATAAATGGATGCTTCATGAGTTCAGTCTTTCATAAAAAAAATTCATCAATGTATTTTTCATTCACCCTCCATATTTGAGATTAATTGTCCATGTTCTGTAGGATTTATGACTTTTTTGAGTGTTACTTTTTCGGTCCAAGATTTCCCAGAAGCTTCCTTCAATGTATAAAATACACTTTCCACATTAATGGCTTCCAAAAATTATTAAATCTAATAATGGAACACACCTATGCTTCCTCATTCCAATACAGGTGTAATAACCTCAATAGGAGGTGTGTATCATGAATTTTGCTTCTGTTATGGAGGTGGTGTCCACGCTGTCCACCTGAACAACTTTTCAAATTCCTTGATTGTTTAGGGCCTCAAGATGGTCTAAGTATCTATTGGTCAAAAAAAATTTAAGAACATATATCAAGGAATTCAAAAAAATCATCCAAATTGGATTAATATTTTAAATATTATTCCCAAAATACCATTTCCATGAAAATCTGTCAATATTCTAGAATTAAGAAATTTTCACATTTTATTCCAAAATAACCCATAAATCAAAAATGGGTTTATATAATCTCAAACTGATAAATTGGGAGGCTTTAAATAATTGAAATTCATAAATAAAATGAAGAAAATATTATCTATATTAAGCATGAATTGTTTTAATTGTGATTTTTAACATCCATTCCTATATATTTAAAATGGAACTCTTTAGATGGTTAATCCATAGTGGAATATTATTATAGAATACTTATTGATACTTGAATAGGATTTTATCTCAAACCCTAACTATTAATTACATTGTTTTACGATTTTCTTCTTCTTGGTTGTATCATAGGTAAGATTCCACTTAGAGTTGGTAGTTATTGTCGATCCATGGGCATGGAGAGTTGTTTCCATTGGGACGTCAGTTTTTATCATGTGTTCTGGTACATTGATATAGTACTTTGGGATGTTTATGTATATTTAAAATCTATTATAGTTCTCTCTATGGGGTTTATTTTGTACGAATACTAACTAGTTTATATTTCTTCCATAATGATTTTGGAAAATTCATTCCCACATTCATTTTGTATGATTCCATGTTCTAGTCACCAACTAAAAGGGATCGTGAATGCCCTTCAGAGGATGTCAGGGTCAGATAAGCTATCGAGTAACAAAGGTATTTATTCCGGTTCATGATAAAGTTTTATCATATCTCTTGGTTAAGCATCTTTTTTATGTCAGTATGCAGTTTCTGTTATATTTTTGGGTCTTAGGTGGAAGTAGTGATTGAGTTCCTGACTGGATCTTACCATAATGAACCTTAAGTCACAAGGGGTTTCCGGAAAATCATCTCGAGTATTAGTTATATTATTTTCCCTAATTTTTATTTGGATATATTTAAATCCTAAACTTATGATCTAAAAGTTGGAATTAATTCCCCTCATTTCTCTATTTGAGTGTTAATCTAACTTCTTCAGTGTTTTCTGATAAGGTCTTGTAGTATCATGGACAATAAAGGATTTGAAAATCAGATCCATGAGGAAGATTCTAATAAACCTTAGTGAGAAAGTCCTCTTATAGACTTGATTTTATTTTAGGTGACTGTGTGTACTTTCTAAGAACTGGGATAGGCACCACCATGAGTTCCCCTTCAGAATACTATTGTGGAACCTCAGAGGAATGTTATCTATGATCCTTCTTAGGATTTACTTCACCAGAAGAAACCATCATTCAAAGGCTCCAAATATCCTCAAGATCCAGAATAATGGTTCCAGAAAATTGAATGTTGGATTTAGTTCTTAGAAACACCTGATGAAATATAGGTGCAGTGTTCCACATTTGTGATGGAGGGACCAAGAAGGAGATGGTGGGACATGATGGGGATCGAGAAGAATCATATGGTCTTAGATTTTAAAGACTTAAAATATCATTTCATTAAATAGTTCTCTCTATATTTTATGGTGTTGGCTAAGGCTATTGAGTTTTTCAAACTCGATCAGGCCAACATGATCATGATGGATTTTGCAAACTGTTTTTTGGGCTAGTGTATTTTTCACCTGAGATAGTATCAAATGGAAAGATTAATACTCAAAGGTTCAATTTTGGAATTATATCCAATATTCATTCAAAAAATTTATTACTAAATCTTCCCTCTTATGTTGATGTGTTGTATAGATTGTTGATAGTCTAAATGGACCAAGCTATAAAATCAGGGTTGTTGGGAGTTTATTTATCTCTCAATGGGAGTTTGAATTCCTCTAAGGGGAATAAGAAGTGTTATTATTCTAATGGTGGTTCTCAACACTAGGGTTTTTCTAGACCCCACTCCATTCTTGGAAGAGGCCCTTTTATTTTTTACCAATAGGGAAATTTGGGGCATTCAAAGACGGTTTGTACTGAGGTGCCCAATATTTTTGGCTCCTACGGATGCTTAGGTCACCAATAGAAGTTCTTCCATGTCTATTCCCATCAACATTGTGGAATAGGATCATTTACACCATCTAAAATTTCATTTCAATCAGATACTTAATGTAAAAATAGGTTCTAGCCACCAGTGAGAGATAACATCACTATAGCTTCATAATAATTGAAACTTTATTTAATATTGTTGCATCTAATTCATTTATTTCAACCCATTTTTTTAATCTGTTAAATCTTCCTATGGAGATTTTATCTTATGTGGTGGATATTACTACACTCCTAGGAATGATGTTAGAATAGGGTCTCTACACTCCAACAAGTGTTTTCCCTCTGTCAGATATCGATATTTATTGGTTTTTAATTTTTCTAAACATGAAAATACTTGACATCATATTCACTATGGATTGGATCATTTCAAATAAATTTTGTTTTGATTTTTATCTTCAACTGGTATCCTTTAAAACACCCAATGGGGTGTTCCATATCTTTCAAGGAGAATGGGACCCAAGGTGGAGTAGCGTTGGACCTTCTTATCTAGAGTTAGGGAAAGAAATATCATGTTTTTTATATGACGTGATAATCTTTGAGTGGTGATCTCCTTCAAATTTCTAGAGAGTTTCCCAATGTTTTCTATTATTACTTCTCTATTTTTTCATCAATAAGGGTGGTAGTATTTTCTATCGATTCACCACCTGTCACTCAACCAGTTTTTATTTTTTTCTTACTACATGGAACCCATTAAAATGAAATATTTAAAGACTCTATTGGATGATATTATAGATAAAGGCTTCATACTCTCAAGTGTGTCACTATGGGCGGTGCTGGTTCTCTTTGATAGAAAGGAGGATGGTTCACTTTGGCATTTTGTTGATTAAGGGAAACTCAATAAAGTCTTGTTAAAAAATATATATATATTTCCAATGATTGATGATTTTTTTTATCTATTGAGAGTGTAAATGAGGTTCTCAAATCTTGATCTTTTATCTAGTTACCATCAGTTGAGAATAAAAGAATCTGACGTTTAGAAAAACGAATTTTGGAGCAGGTTTGACTATTATGAGAACAAGGTCATGCCATTTTATCTAACCAATTATATTATGGTCTTTATGAATTTACTGAATAGGATTTCACATGAGTACTATAATGATTTCATGGTAGTCTTTTTGGATTAAATCCTTATTTACTATAATTATGAGGAGGATCATGCGCATCGTCTCATACTAGTTTTGTAGTTGTTGTGAATTCACCAACTTTATAACAAGCCTTTAAAATGTGAAGTCTAGATTTGGGAAGTAATGTTCATGGGAATCATGATTTCAAAATATGGTATTTGAGTTTATCCTAAAATGTTGAAGGTGTTTATGAAATGAGAACAACCATGAAATGTTTTAAGGATTCATATATTCTTGGATTTATTTGGGTTTTATAATCAATTCATTAAGGACTTATCAATGTTGTATTCTCTGATGAATCCTCTAACCTAGAAGGGAGTAATGTTTTCTTTGGAGGAAAAATGTAAGAGTTATTTTATTGATCTGAAATGTCATAGGAATAATATGTTGGTGTTGACTCCCCAAGATGTTAAGCGAGGCAATGTGATATTCTACGATGCATCAAGTTCAGCTTTGGTTTGCATTCTTATGCAAGGTGATAATGAAATTACTTATGGATCTCATCAGCCTAGTCCACGTGATAATAATTATCCAACCCATGACCTTGAACATGCAATTGTGATGCACAAGATTAACGGTTGGAAACATTACCTTATTGAGAAAATTTTACCATGTTTTCTGACTACATGATCATGAGTTATATCTTCTATCAAAAGTATTTTAATCTTCTCCAAATGTATTGGGTTGAATACCTGAAATAATTTTTTTTTGGATATTGAATATACCCCAAAGAAAGGGAATGTTATAGAGGATTATTTTATCCGGAAACTTTGGACCCAAGCCTTGAAATAATCATCGAAAGAGTGGAACTTGATGGATACTTTTTTATAGTTTTTTATTGGAGTATGAGAATTGGGGGTAGAGGTTTCATTGGATAGTGTTTGGTGGAAATTTTCTCTTATCAAGATAATTTTTCAGGAAAAACATCTTTATGATGAGTTCTATATCATTATAAACTCTCTTTATAGTGGTTTGAGTGTGTCAAATAGGTCATTATCCATCAAGGGAATACTATGATATCAGAATCATTTTTTCCCATTATCAGTAAGGAATGTTGTGATGGGGGATTTCCATAACTCCCAATGGGCAGTGCACCCAGGAACAACAATGAGGTTCTATAACATGCGGTGTAGATTTTTGTGGCCATTTTTTATAATGGGAATTCATGTTGTTAAACATTCCTACACGTTATGGTCGAACTCTAGAAACATTTTGGTTTTTTTCAGCCACTTCCACTGCCTAATTGAAAGTGGGATGAAATCTGCAGAGAATTTTTGGTTGGGTAGCCACATACCGAGATAAATAAGCATATGATAAGGTTTTTGATTGATAGGTAGACCAAATTGGCTCATTTTTTACCAATCCATGATACAACCAAAGTTAAAGAGTTGTCGTATCTCTATGTGAAAGAGATTTTCTGTTTTCTAGGAGTTCCATATGATATAGTCTCTGACATGGATCCTTGGTTTACTTTTAAATTTTGGAAAGGCATTGAAGAGCTACTAAGACATTAGTTTCATTTCAGTATATCATGTTATCTGCAGTCATATGGATGGAGATAAAGTACTATTAAGATTCTTGAAAATATTCTCCATGCTTGTTTCCTCGACATTGTTAGAGCTTGGGATGACCATATAGGGATGTTTGAGTTTTCCTATAACTATATTTACCATTCTATGTTTATAATGGATCCTTTGTGGCCTTGTATGGTTGGCCTTGAAGATCTCCAATGTGTTGGTGGGAAATTGGTGAAAGTTCCTTGTTTGGATAGATCTTGGTTCAAGATATGATATCCAATATTCAGATGATTTGACAAAGGATTTTGATGGCATAGAGCTAGTATAATTCTTACATTTATCATCATCATAGACCGTTGTAATTTTTATTTGGTGAGCAATTGTTCCCGAATGTTTCACCCTGGTTGGGTCATCAACATCTTGGGAGACAATGGAAACTTGATCCTCACTTTGTGGGACCTTTTGAGGTTGTTCAATAGGTGGGAAATTTTTTTACCATTTATAAATTCCACTGCAGATGACATCAATTCCTAACGTTTTCCATGTATCTCAACTATGAATGTTTCTATCTGATCTATATTATGTTCTAAGGTAAGGTGATCATGAGTTTGAACCTCATTTATACATGATTGGATGTCTATTTAAGAATGTTTATTCATAAACCAAGGTGCTTTGTGCGAGGATGATACCCTTAGTTTGAGTGATATGGCAGCATGGTTATAATCCTCATGACACATGGTATAGGGTGGAATTAATGAGTGAGTAGTGGCATGTAATGTCCTGACCCATGTGTCATGCAATTGTACCGCGATCTGGTTCGTCGCATGAGTTAATGCGCACCTCCCTGTATACTAGAGGTTGCCAACTAGCATTGAGGGTCTGGTAAGTCGATCATGGGGAGACTATACCCTCTTTTTTTCTTTTATCAGAGTAATACACCAACAAAAAAATAAAAAATAGTGAAATAATATATATAACCATAGACAAAACCAGTATCACCAGACAGCCAAAAATGGAAATATATAATAGAAACTGAACAGTAGATATGTCATGCTATATACGTTCTAAATGGAAAATTTAGACCAAAATTTAGAGAAACATAACACTCCCAAGCGAGTCTCGAAATATATTTGGTTACCTCATCCATGATCCATCCCAACTCAACCATATTGCATGGGGCCTTTGACCTTAACCTATCTAGAACACACATGTTTTATTGAGGTTCAGATCTAGAAACCCAAGTAGTTTGTGAATACTACTAAGTAGTCCTCCCAAAACTACATCTAAAAAATATAGTCAATAATAGTGTATGAAATTGTATAAATAATAAAATAAAACTAATAAAGTAAATAGTTTATATTTATTCAATTATTCAATTATTCTTTATTTAACTGCATAACCCTTGGGTTCTCGAGGAAAACTGAACCTTAGTACCAGCTTCTGCTCATACTGGGGTCTGAACTAAATCTAATATTTAACTAAAAATAATTATATCACATGGGATTTTATTATCCACTTAATTTAATTCATATACCCCCAATTGGATCCATAGTCCAAGGATAATTATTGGGTATAGAACATCATGTCTAGCACCCTTGTGAGTATTTGGAGCACCAGTCCATGTCACACACCCCAGGGTTATTTCGAGACTCATTCCCTCTCCCATATAAGAATATATTCATGATTTTGGGTGTAGAATTCCATTTTGGGAACCCTATGAGTATTTGGAGCATCATTCCCTCTCTCACAACACATTTATAAATCATACAAATATATATCATGGGTGTAGAATGTTTTATCTAGAACTGCGTGACTATTTTGAGCATCATTCTATGTCTCACACCTAGCTTATCAATCATACAGGTATATCATCATGGGTGTAAAACTTTATGTCTATCACCCTATTTCTCAATCATTCACAATTTATCAAAAATATCAAAATTTCCCATATTTTACAATAATCAAGGTTAATCAATATTAACCCCTCTTCACATTTCTCATTACAATGTCACATTAGTTTATTTGATAATTAATTAATCAAAATATAAAGAGTCATATTATTCCATTAATAAAATAAAAAATTAATTAATAATGTCAAACTCATTAATTAATTCAATAATTTATTAATCACAACAATATTATTAATTAATTCTATAATCCATTAATCAAAAAAATTCATTAGTTAATCCAATAATTAATTGTCACAACACTTTCATTATTTAACTCAATCATTAACTAATCACATCATTAACATTAATTATTTCGATAATTAATTAATTCAAAAATTAATTAGTAAATTCAATTTCCATTAATCAATTCACCACTTAATTAATCAGAACCCATTTCCATTTATTAACCCAATGATTAGTTAATAACATCAATTGTATTAATTAATTATCACAATTAATTAATCATAACAACCCCCTCAATTAATTCATCTATTAATTGGTCACTTCAAATTCTTTAAGTAATTGAACAATAAACTAACCATATAATGTCCATAACCCATATTTAATTCCACAATTAATTACCCGATTCAACAAATAGAAATCACACAATTAATTCTAAAATTAATTAACTTCAAATTATGATATCAATATTCCATAATTAATTTCAAAATTAATTATCTCAATTTATAACATCCATAAACCACAATTAATTGAAAAATTAGTTACATAAATCAACAATTCCATATCACATTATTAATTCAAAAATTAATTATCATAAATCGAAAACTCAATATCACAAAATTAATTCATTAATTAATTATCAATCAATTACAAAAACACAAAAGTCCCCATTAATTAATTTTGAAATGAATTAATTTAACTAATTCAATTGAATTTACACATAAATCCCCATTAATTAATTTAGCAATGAATTAATCCCGTTATTTAACTCAATAATTATATAATCACATTGGTCACATTAATTAATTCTCCAATTAATTAATCTTATTATTTAATTCAATAATTAAATAATCACAATGATCCCAATAATTAATTTATCATTAACTAATTCCATCTCAAACAATTTAATATCACCAATTAATTTATCCATTAATTGTCCTATATCCATTAATTCAACCAGCCTAATTAATTCTTCGAATAATTGTTCCATCTCAATAAATTTAACAATCATAACATATCCAAAAATTAATTCTATAATTAATTATCCAAAATTCACCAACCTAAATATAACAATAATTATTTTCTCAAATAATTATTCAATTTCCATAATCTCTAACTTGACATAAATAATTCAAAAATTAATTATAACAAGTCGTAATTTCATAATCTTATCCATTCCCATTAATTAATTCTACAAATAATTAATCATGTTCAGTAGTCTCATTAACATCGTAATTAATTTCGACAATTAATTATACAAATTAGAATTTCATAGTCTCATAATTAATTCCCCAATTAATTATTCAATTAATAACATAAATATCCAATAATTAATTTTACAATTAATTTTCAAAAATCAACAATCTTGATATCTAATAATTAATTAAACAATTAATTATCCATGATCTAAACTCCCAATATACTAATTTCACATATATTTTAGTTAATTAATATTGAAAATTAATTAATTTAATCAATAATGAAATTTATAAACATTTACAAGAAATTATACAGTTACATATACATAATTTTAGTAATAACTATGGGATTTTAATTTTTGAGCACCTGCCTCAAGATCATTGATGTCAGTAGAAATGATAAATCACATTGTATGGTTCAATACACCTCCTCATGTCCTTATTATCATAAGAATCGATATACAAACCAATCGATGACATGCAAATGAATCCTTTCCTTCTTCAAAAAAATATTAGGAATAAATTTCTACTCATCGTGAGAAATCCAATGGAACCTAAGGCACATAAATCAGATCAATATCAAATAACATATTGATTATAGAAGTTTAGAATAATAAAATAAATTTGAAGATAGATAAGGATAGTATGAGAGGGTATTGGTGTCATAAATAATGAGCTTCTTACCCATTCCATACGCCCCCACCCCAAATACAATTTATAATATTTTTTCATCAATTAATTTAGTTACATTTATGAAGTTCAGTACATATTTATTAACATCTTCTATTAATTTCATGTATTAACCCATCATGATATGGGTTTTTTCATGTACCAGTACCATGAGCCTAAATTAAATATTCAACATCAGTCTTGAAATGACCCCCTCAATTTTAGGGTCACACTGCCCCTAACGGAGTGTCAATATGACACCATAAAAAAAAGTTAGGACTAAATTAGTGTTTTGACAACAATTACTTTTTCATATAAATACCCTTAATTAATTCCACAATTAATTAAGTACATCAATACCATTAAATAATCCTTCAATTTCCACGAACTCAAAATCACATAATTAATAACACAATTAATTATCTCATTCACAATCCCAATATTTTATCAATACTTCCAAAATTAATTTTCCCAATTCTCAAATCTCAATATATCGTAATTAATTCATTGATTAACTTTCACAATTCAATAATCTCAATATCTTGTAACTAGTACCATAATTAATTATCTAATTCTTATAATTGCATCTACACAACAATCCCCATTAATTAATACTATTTCATCAACACATCAATCCTCATTAATTAATTTGACAATTAATTAACATCATCAATCCTATTATTTAATTCCTTAATTAATTTTCTCAACTAATTTCACAATTAATTATTCTAAAAATATAAATAACATCAAATTCCCATTTCAAAAGAAAATCCATTCCATAATTAAGGTAAACCCCTCATTCTGGCCCCAATAGTGGTCTTGAAATTCTCATACGAGGTGTCGTTTATTTGATATTACCTATTTATTATTCAAAAAATGGATTAAATAATTAATTAAATGTAAAAAGGTTATTCTTGTGAGTGAGACTTCTAATTGTCCAACATTTACAAATCTTATACCCCTAATAGTGTAAACTTATTGTTCCAGAAAGATTGTTGGTCTCATATTTCCCATTAGACACACCTTTTTGAAGTTATTAAATTATTAATAATAAAAAGTGTGCTCTTAATATTTTATATTTAATATTTTTTCAGTCTTCATCGAGTCTTTTATGGCTTTCGAATCTCACACTAACTTAGTGTTGAACTCCAAAAATATTTAATTTTTTATTCCAAGATGTTAACTGGAATTTCAGGAATTTAATGTGTTTATTGAAATTTTGCTGAGAAATCATTTTTGTGAATTAATATAAAGACAATACATCTTCACCAAAAACTTTAAAACATTCACACAGGGAAAAAGGATGGAATCTTAGTATCACCCGACCTTACAACAACTCATCCTTGATATGTACTCCCAATAACCTCTTAGTTTCTAAGTCAAAGAAGGTTGGGATATTATGCCCTCTTATATTCTTCTCTCCCCCATTTTTTCTTCTAATCTCATCCATGTTTCCAAAATAGAAAAACGGACACACAATATTCCCCCACAACACATATGCACTATGTTCCGACACACATTTAGAATCCTCATCAAAAAACACATCGGTCTCAATCTCAACATCCGAAACATACTTGACGCGTTTCCCAACTCACTATTCCAAATAATCCCATGAAACCATCCAACATTGGCACTTATATTTTTTATCAAAAACTACCTAGAAAAAATGTGCATCCACCACCCCAAAGGATCACCTGATCCTTTCATTGAGAAATCTAAAAATTGACCTTATAAGTTCCTCATTGACATTCTAATGCTACCATTTCAACATCACGATATTTCTCTACACACCTACTATTTACATTTCACTCCCCATCATAGGAGATTCATTAACATCACACTGTGAAATAACTCAACCATCATATCCCATGTCTCATAGTATTCCTCAACCTCGAGTCCCTCTTAAGAACTTGATTTGTTAATCACTGATGGCGTAACTCGCACCATCAGTTGCACCAATATATTACTTCACAAGCACAACCTCCAAGGGGACCAATATCCATCCTAAACACATTCATTTATATAGGCATAAAGCCTTATATTTCCCAGTATACCCAAGATGATGTCAATATAGGTAAAATGATTATTACTAATTAGAAGTATAGTAATAAGTCTTTGACGAACACTACCACAAATCCTCCATCATTGATGTTGCCTCCCACTATGTAAAATCATTAATATATTGAATGCCTCCAGATTCCCTTCCGCCAACATCTCATCACACTAGTCCAAAACCATATGATTCCTCGCACAACCTAAAACTGATTTCTCAAACTAGGGCATTATTACTACCCAAACAACCCACATCAAGGGCCAAAAAAAATAAAACAATGAATTTTTAATTGATAACATTAACACAATTAATAATAGGGACTTACACAAAACCCTATCAAGTCTTTCCCACTTATCCTATAACATGGTCAAGACTGAGGCACTATCTCTACTCTGAACCATCATACACCGAGGTCCTAGTTAATAAGTATAACATATTAAAATTATTCATTTTTATCCTTTATACACACATTTATTCTCATATTGCATCATTTTACAATCCTTCTCAATTTCATGTTAGCGAAAATTTTTATTTTAATTTTAGAAGAAAGGAAAAATAGTTCAAGTTCATTATCTTACCCAAGAGACATTTTCCCGTGTGTGCCTACTATGATGTATGTAACAAAATAATCATGAGTTTTTAGAATGATGTATGTAGACTCAAATATAATTCCATTAAGGTCCATGAGTCAATATCAACAAATCTAAGAGACAATAATCACACCACACAACAAGTGTATCTTCCAATGTGAAATAAAATCAACTATAACAACACATATCAATAAAAAATATCTCATCCTGAGAAACTGGATTTTACCATCATATATAGTGTAGTTACTCCCATGCCTGAGATCTTAGCCAAGACCCAAATCATCCAATTCTCCTTTATAATTTTCCTAAATAGTAAGATATAACAATTAGAAAAGAAACTCCTCTAATACCACTTTGTAATGTCTTGACTCGAGTTCCACGTAAGAGTTCCCTAAGTCGGTTCACCACATGACCAAAAGTGTGCCTCCCTGTATGCTAGTAGTTGTTGACTCACAGTGAGGGCCTGGTAAGTCGATCATGGGGAGACTATACAGTATTTTTTTATTTTATTAGATTAATACACCAGTAGAAATAAATAAACAATAGCATAATCTTATAAATAACCATAAACAAAACCAATGTCACAAGACAACCAAAACTGGAAATATAGATTCAAAACTGAATTGTAGATATGCCATGTTATGTGCGTGACACGTGTCAAGTGTAAACCTAAATTTAAAGACACTGACAACTCCAAAGTGGGTCCTGAAGCACATATGGTTCCCTCATCCATGCTTCATCCCAAATCATCCATCTAGCACAGGACCTTTTCCCTTAACCTATATAAAAACATGTAGTCTATTCGAGTACTAATTAAGAAACCCGAGTAGGGTGTGAGCACAACTCAGTAGGCCACCACCAATGGATCCTAAAACCAATCCATTCATTAAAAGTGTATACAATTGTATAAAGAATAAAATACAAGTAATATAGTAAACATTTTACATTTATTCATTTAACCTTTATTTAACCGCATAAACCCTCTGGTTCCCGAGGACACCTGAATCTCTATACATGCTTCGTCTCATGAGAGAGTCTGAACTGTTTCTCATATTTAATTCACAATCATTATATCACATGGGATTGTATTATCCATTTAATTCAATTTATATATGGCCAATTGGATCCATAGTCCAATGTTAATATATGTTTGTAGAATATCATGTCTAAGACCATTTTGAGTATTGGGAGCATCAATCCTTGTCTCACACCCAATGGGTATTCGGAACCTCAGTCCCTATCCCATACAGGAATATTTTCATGTATACTATGTGTAGAACACCATGTCTAGCACCTCTTGAGTATTTGGAGAATCATTCCTTGCCTCGCACCATGTTTATCAATCGTACATACATATATATCATGGATGTAGAACATCATGTCTATCACCCCGTGATTATTTGAAGAATAGTTCCTTGTCTCACACCTCATTTATCAATCATAAATTTATATCATGGGTGTAAAACATTGTTTCTATCAACCTATTTCTCAACCATTCACAATATAACACAAATATCATAATTTCCCATATTTCACAACAATAAAGGTTAATCAATATTAATCCCTTTATCACATTTCCCATTAAAATGTCACATTAATTAATTTAATAATTGATTAACCAAAATATAACAATTTCATATACACATTATTAAATTAATTAATTCAATAATTAAATAATCATGTCGAACCCATCAATTAATTCAACAATTAATTAATAACAATAATTTTATTAATAAATTCAACAATTAATTAATAAAAACAATTCCATTAGTTAATCCAACAATTAACTGGTCACATCACATTCATTTGTTAACTCAAAAATTAACTAATCACATCAATATCATTAATTATTTTGACAATTAATTAATTCAACAATTAATAATCTACATCAATTTTTATTAATTAATTCACCAATTAATAAATCACATCCCATTTCCATTAATTAACCCAATTATTAATTAATCACATCAATTTTATTATTTAATTTCCACAATTAATCAATCATAATAATTCATTAAATTAATTCATCAATTAATCAGACACTTCAACTCTGTTAAGTAATTTCACAAATAACAAACCATATAAATTCAACAAACTGTAATTAATTACATGGTTAATTACCTAATTCAACAACTCAAAATCAAATAAGTAATTCTATAATTAATTATCTTCAAATTATGATATCATTATTCCATAAATAATTCCCAAATTAAATATCTCAATTTCTAATATCCATAACCCTAAATTAATTTCACAATCAGTTACTTATATCAAAAACTCCATGTTACATAATTAATTCTATAATTAATTGTCTCAAATAAAAAACTTGATATCACATAATAAATTAATCATTTAATTATCTATAATGTGTAATAACATAATAGTCCTCATATATTAATTCAACAACTAATTAATTTAACTCATTCAATTGCCTTCACCCATCAAACTCCATTAATTAATTTGTCAATTAATTAATTCCCTTTTTTAATTCAACAAGTAGGAATCACATTGGTCACATAAGTTAATTATCCAATTAATTAATCCTATTATTTAATTAAACAATTATATAATCACAATGACCCCATTAATTAATTCAATATCAAACAAATTAATATCACTAGTTAATTTCTCAATTAATTTTCATATCACCATTAATTCAATCACCATGATTAATACCTCAATTAATTTTCCATCTCAATAAATTGAATAATCATAACTATCTCCAATAATTAATTATAAAATTAATTATCCCTCTTCACCAACCTCAATATACAAATATATATTTTTAAAATAATAATTCAATTTCAAGAATCCATAATATTACATAATTAATTCAAATATTAATTATATCAAATCATACTTTTATAATCCAAACCATTCCCAATAATTAATTGTATAATTAATTAATCATATTCAACAATCTCATTAACTTCATAATTAATTTCAACAATTAGTAATCCAGATCATAATTTTATATAATTAATTCTACAATTAATTTTTCAATTAATAATGTCTGTATCCCATAATTAATTTTACAATTAATTATATAAAATCAATAATCTTGATATCACATAATGAAAATTAAAATTATTTATTATTGATGTAAAATCTTAAAATCCCAATTTCACCTATATTTTAATTAATTACTCCACCAAATTAATTAATTTAATCAAGAACTCAATTTCTAAATATACACTATAAATTATAAAATTACATACTCACAATTCTAATCAAGACTATGGGATTTTAATGTTAAGCCACCTGACACAAGGTTGTCGATGTCATCCGTAATGATAAACCACCCTGTGTGGTTCAATACACCTCAACATGGCCATATTTTCTTAAGTGTCGACACACCAACCAGAAATTAAATCACATGATAATGACTACTAACTTTATTCAAAAAAAATATTACGAATAAATTTATAATCATCATGAAAAATCAAACAGAACCAACAATGCATCAATCTGATCAATATAAAATAATAAATTTAGGAGAGAAGTTTTGAAAAATAAAATAAAGTAGGAGAGGGAGAGAGTGAGTAAAAGAGGGGAGAGGTGTTAGAAATAATGGGTTTCCTACCCATACCATACTTACCACCTGAAATCCAATTTATAATACTTTTTCATTAATTTATTTAGTTATATTTATTAATTGCGTCACTTATTTATTAATCTATCCTATTAATTTCATGAATAAACTAATCTTCATATTGGTTGTTTCATGGGCCTGTATCGTGAGGCTGAATTAAATATTCAACATTGGTCTTGAAATGAATGCCTCAATTTTAGGGTCATTTTGTCACTAACGGTGTATCAATCTAGCACTATATGAAATATATGTAACTAAAATGGTGTTTTGAAAACAATTATTTTATCACAAAAATATCCTTAATTAATTATTTAATTAATTAAGAATGTCAACCTCATTAATTTATCCATTAATTAATTAATTAATATCCACGAGCACAAAATCCCATAATTAATTCAACAATTAATTATCTCATTCACAATCCCAAAATTTCATCAATAATTCTACAATTAATTATATCAATTCCCAAATCTCAATATATCATAATTAATTCATCAATTAATTATCACAATTCAATAATCTAAATATCTTATAACTAATTCCACATTTAATTATCCAATTCTCTGAATTTCATCTATGCAAGAATCCCTATTATTCTGTTCAATTGTGTCAACACAACAATCCTCATTAACGGATTAAAAATTAATTAAATATAAAAAGTTTATTTTCATGATTGAGATATCCAAGTTTCCAATTCATACAAATGTTATTCCCCACCTAGGGTAAGCACTATGTTCAGGACACAATGGTGGTCTCTCATATCCCATAAAACACACCATTTCGGAGTTATTCAATTATATTGAATAAAAATTATGCACTTAATATTTTATTTTTAATATTTTTCTATATATTCCTTCAGCCTTTGTGGGCCTTAGAATCTCACACTAACTCAGTATTGAACTCCAAAAATAATCCATTGAAAATTCCAAGATGTTAACTATAATTTTTTTGTTTAAAACATATAAAAAATTTAACTTATAAATCATTTTATTGAATTTAAAGAAAGTCAACCCATCTTTACCAAAAAATTTAAAGGATTCACAACTAAAAAATGATGGGATCTTACATTGCCTCATATTTTGATATGGAATCTTAATAATAGGATTTTTGTGGATAGAATGTTTCTATTTTTTTTTGTTTGTAAAATAATTTTATTATTTTTATATATTCCTAAACCCCTCTTTTTGAAATTATTTGGTTGGGTTTTGTTTGGGTTTGTTTCGAGTGAATACTTTGAAAACATTGAAAATTTATAGGCTATGCATGGTTGGCATACGGTTTTCCCAAACTATGTTCCCTGTTAAAGCAAACCAAGAAAACTGATGCAGTGGGGTTTTTAATAGTTGGAGCATGGTATGACAGTCAATGGTCCCACTTTAGAGAAATCATGAAACCCCATTAAATGGGGTTCATGGTTGGGGCGCACAGTTTTTATAACCATGGGTCCCTTCCCAGGAAACCATGCATACCGGATTTATTAATTAGAAATTTATTTTTAGACATCCTAAAACTCCCCCTTTTAGGTGATCAATGGACCTATTTCGACACCTACAATTTTATTCTTCTAGGGGAGCTCCCAAGAGGTAATTTTGGCCCCTCTACACCATTCTAGAAGAAAATCAAAACTAAGACAGAGGAATTATATCTTCTCTCAGTTGGTTTCCTATTCCAATTCTATTTCTACCACTTTCTAATTTTCTCCATAGGATATTATAGTTCTTCGTGTTGTTTCAAGATATAATATTTTTTACTTTAGATCTTAGATCATGTTTTGTTTCTCTGATATTCATTGTCAATGTTATTCTTGAGATTTACCATCTAGGGTTTGATATTCTCATATCCCATGTTTCCAAGGTAGGTTCAATTTTGATTGTCTGATTTGATTAACTCTAATTTTCATGATTTAGATTCAATTGATTGATTTAAATGAAATTTATTGATTTCAATTAAATTTATTTCAATTGGGTTTTGGTAAAAATAACCAATTCTATTAAATTATGGATTTGAAATTTATTTTGGAAAGAATTTGAGAAAACCTCTAATTCCATTAATTGGTGTGTTTTAGGGAAATTTATTGGATTTTGGGAATTTAATTTGTGGAATTAAATTGTGGAATTTAAATTGTGAAATGGAATTTTAAAATTGATTTTTGGAATTGATTTTAAATTGGTGTTTGGGGAAAATTTCTTGATATTATTTTTGACAGAAACCCATTGGTTTTGTCTTAAAAATGAATGTTTTTTACTAAAAACTATTTTTGGTTTTTAAATAGATAATTGGAACATTTTAAATGAATAATGGGATATATTTTATTTTAATGAGTCTTAAAAGATCACTTGCAAGACTAGTTAGTTGGTGAGTTATTCTGATAACACTTTATGATTTATAACACTAACAATACATCTACAACATGTCACATCCCTGACTAGATGGTGAAAAGTACTCCTTGTTTAGTAAGGATGCAAACATGTGTGCACATAAATTCATGACAACCATTTGAGTGTGTGGAGTCCCATATCATAGAAATAGCATACCTCTTGTCTTAATACCATGTTTCTCTCTTGTTTGAATTTGAAATGTATATATGAAAATGATTTTATACTATTTACCTTACCCTCTAAATTTAAATAAATCTGTTTATATAAAATCAATGTTAATTTATTTGTTTAAATTATTTTACATCTTTTTAAATGTAAATCATGAATTTTTTTAATTATGATTTTGAACTTCTATTACTCTTTATTTAAAATGGAAATATTTATTTTGTTAATAAATTATGGAATATTATTAGGAAATATTTGGTGAAACCCTACTTGGATTTTAGCTCATACCCAACCAATGCCTTCAAGTGTTTGTAGATTATCTTCTTCTAGGTATGAGAAAGGGTAAGGCATCACTTAGAGGTGGTTGTAGTTATTGGTCTGTGGGTTTGAAGAGTTTTTACTATTGGGACATGTCTTTTTATCTTCTTTTATAGTACTTTTATTTAGTACTTTAGACTTTTTATTCTTGTTTAACTTCTAGTATAGTTCTATCTATGTAGTTTCTTTTTTATTCATACTAATTTATTTATCTTTCTTGTGCATTTTTTGTGGAAATTCATTCACACTTTCATTTTTTTTGATTCCATGTTCTTGTCACCAACCCATGGGGATCGGGAATTCCCTTCAGACCATGTTAGGGCCAGACTGATTATCTGGTTCACAGTTTACTGAGTCCAATTCATCACATTATAATATTATTATTTTAGAATAAATTTAATTTTATATATATAACTTGTAAGGCGCACAACACCTGGTTCAATCAAAACACTATTTTGTCAGGTTTTTCATAATCTATGAAATTTTTACACTCCTAGAGAATTTATATAGTAATTTATATTTTATATATAAAATAATTTTTTTTAATTCATTAAATTTATTTTATAGGCATAATATAAGAACAAACACAGTTTTATGTATACAAAACAATATTTTTATAAAGGTATTTTTACATCTTTTTAATTGAGCACCAATTTTAAATTTCAATTTAAAAACTTTTATAATGTTAATATGAAAAAATATAAATCATTTTTTAAATATAAACATCAAAATTAAGTTAGGGTGAAATTTTGGTATTTTTATGAAATATTCAATTTTTATGAATAGTGAGAATACTAAATTTAAATTCAAAACTAACTTTTCATCTAATTTAATAAAATTGATAAATTATATATTAAATTGTTTTTAATGTTATATAATATAAATTAATCCTATTTATCTCATTTGAATCAATTTCAATATTAAATTGGATATAAAAACCGCATAATCTTTTGGATATTTTTACTTTAAAAGCCAACATTATCACCCTCTCTCCAGGATTAATTTTAAATTAATTTTTTCCACTTATGTGATTTTAATTTTTCAAATTGGATTACATATTTTGAATAATCATTATTTTTAATGTATAATATTTTCAAATTAGTTTTTAACCAAAAATATTATTTAACGTGATTATAATTAATTACAGTGATTGAGAGAAAAATTAATGTAAGAAATTAATCGTTAAAGGAAAAAACATAGGCACTTATCCAAAAGCCATTTTTTGCCTACATTTTTTACTTATAATACCTTGGATTTAATGTTTTCTATTATTGGAGATAATTTACATATAAAAAACGTGGATGTAATTCCCTTTTGGAAAATTTACAAGAATGCCACTCCTCCAACATAAAAAGGAACACACCACTCCCATTTATTCACACCTACCAAGGCATTTGTATTGGAAGAAATATACTAAAATAATCTCACAAGATCCATCCTCTCAGTCTATAATCCTCCATTTTGGTCATAAATCCATCTAAGGAATCACTTTTTTACAAACCAAATGGAGTTACCTAAAGAAGAGGTAACATCCTTCCTCAAGATCTTTTGTTTCATTTTCATTCTCAACCCCCTAAAAACTTATTATTAATTTATTATATAACAAAATATGTATCATAAATATTCTAATATTTTCTATGATATGTTTTTATCCTTCACTTTCACACACATCCATCTAATGGGTAAGTAACCTACCGTTTATGTGTACGACGAACTATCGTCTCACAAAATGAAGATTGTTCATTTTTTCCATTACCAAATATCTTGTTGGGAATTATGATAAACACATTATTTGTATATGATAAATATGAAATTTATAATTTATTTATGATTATTTAATTTTTATATAATACATACCCTTATTCATTCCATTTTATGTAAATACTATAACAACGTTTGTGGACGAGTGAACTACTGCCTTCTCAAACTGATGTGATTTGTTCGCACTACAAATAAAACATATAAAGGATGATTTTAATAATACTATGTGACATATATTACATAGATATGAAATTTTAATTATTATATACATATATTTCATTTACAATTTATTCTATTAATATGAAAAATAAATGAAAGTAGTGTTCATGCATACGTAAGCCCAACCATCTTCATGAACAGTGCATTTCATTTATTATCTCCAAATATTATGTACTATTATAAATAGATATATAATTAATATATATTATAATAACATAATATTTTACATTCTTTATATTATTAAATCATTATGAAATTAATAGGAACAATAAATAAAAGACAAACTTACTTGAGAAACTGGGAAACTAACACAGAAAATAGTGAAAATATTGAAATATTGTTTATAAATGGGTAATAATATATCATAAGAAGATAATATATGTCATTATAGATTTTTTTATGTTTCTGGTATAATTTTTTTACATGTATTAACCCATTATAAATTAGTTTAAGGGATGTTCACCCATAAAAAGGGAAATACAATGTATGATTTTTTTACTCAATTTACATTCCATTGAGACTTATTTATTAATATACACCAATTAACTTTATTATGATGTATATACTACCCATATATCATTTAAAATCACAATTCAGTCATACCTCATGGTATTTTATATTTTACTTTGAATTGTCTCACCTAAGCGGCTTAGCCTAAGAATTTACAAGTGGTAAAAGATATCTTTCAAATCATAATTTTTTTGTGATTGTTAACATTATCCTGAGACAAAAAATTTATTGTAATAATTTACCGTTTTATATTTCCTTAAATATAAACATTATTTGGTGATGGAAGTTATTATTACCTAAACCATATACCACATTCACAAGTAGTGTTCACTTTGATAGTTATTTGATTAAGTCGAGAATTATTGATAAATTTGTATCCTAAATTCAATGAGAAAACATTTTGACAAGGCAAAATATTTTTTAATAAAATCGATTATTCAACATATTAGGTACGATTTTGACATGAAATTTACTAGTTTGGTACTATTTAATGCAACCCATATGGGTTGGGGACTGGTAATGAAATCCCCTCAATGCATCGGTAGTCTCATGAGACGAATCAGTTGGCCAAATTTGAATAGTTTAAAATGCATTATCTTGATGGTAAAGGTATCATGTGACTGGGAAACATGAAATCTAATAAATAAGAATAAAATTTATTTATAATCCATTTATTATTATTATACATGAGATTATTGCATCAAAATATCTCTATATCCATTTCATTATTACTATAATGATGAAATGAAATGTGTCTCAGTTTCTCATCTTTCCATATTTGTTATGTCTTCTCTAGTTTATTTGAATGGAATAAGTAATCAGTAATTTAAATTTCCAGGTTTATTTACTCTAATCAATTAAATATTATAGCTGATTTAATTTCCTATACTTATAATTTGAGCTCACACTTGTTTTGATTCCATTCCCCGGGTTATGAAGAATAAATATTTGAATAAGATTTCAAGGATGTTTTTCATTTAATTTTATTATGTATCATGTTTTATTTCCTAATTTCCTAATCTAAAATGGGTATCACATATGTAATGTAGATTTACAAAACTTTTAAAGTATTTTTTTCCTTTGGATTTGAAGATTGTATATATGGAAATATAATAAGGTAATCCACCGCCTCTGGGATTTCTAGGATTGGGTCATTATAGTTGGTATTAGAGCTAGTTAAGAATTAACCTTAGAAAATATATTCAAATAACACATATTTGGGAACATAACCCAAATATAGACATTACGGATAATTATATAAGAATTACATATAATTTTTTAAGGTTGATATTATGTAGGTATTCCTAGAAATACATCCTTATCTGGATTCTCCAAGTGGTTGTGGTAATGACACAAATGTACCTAGGGGTGAAAACTTTGACAAGGTGAATCAAGCCTAACTTGGTGTTACATTGTACATAAAAATGGGCCTTATTGAGTACCTGGTTTGACACTCCTAGGGGAAATTCTTCAGATAATTCTAATTTTATTTACAAAACATTATAATTGTTTCAAAAGTAATGATTCCTCCATTGAAACCAAAGTTTATGATTCTACGATTTACGATGCATAAATTTATGTTAGGTGTTATACTGTGTTCGGAATTAGACATTATGATTTTAATAGCTCATCCAGTATATTAAATTGTTTATAAAAGGTTTCAAGAAGGGAGAAATGAATCAATAATGATGGAAAATATAGAGATTTCCCACTTGATGAAACCAATACAATTGGTAATGGAAAAATGAAAATTATCAAAATATTAGGGAAACATAATAAGATTATGAAAAATAACCTTTCATGAATAAAGAAACCAATTCCAAAAAGAGAGTCTCCTATAAGGGATCCCATTATGTGATAGAATCCCCCATCATTTAGTGGGACTACGAATCTAATTATAGTTGAAAAATGTCTTAAGTATCTAGAGAAGATGTTTTAGGCATTTAGATGTAGTGAAATATAAAAGGTTACACTTGTGATTTATTTTCTCAAAGGTGATTTTGATCAATTTTGGTCCCTCATCCATAATACATAGGAGGAGGAAGAAATATAACTCATGATATTGAGAAATTTGATGGATATGTTCTTCAATAAATAATTCCCTCCTGATCCACAAATTGAAATGAAGATAAAGTTCTTTATCTTAAAGAAAAAAAAAGAGATTGTTTCATATTATGAAGCTACCTTTACAAGGTTTTCTAGGTATGATACGGATTACATATGAAACATAGAGCGCAATAATGTCAACTTTTTTAAGGTATCAAGTATATATCCAAAGGGTATTGGTTTCTTATATTTTTTCATCCTATGAAGTGATGGTTTTATGCACCATCAAAATAGATAAGTAATAATAAAGATCATATATATTAAATTGAATCCAAGAGAAGAATATTTCTTCTAAACACCATGGAAAAGGGAATGTGAAAAAGAAGAATAATGGAATGAATCAATTACCACACAGTAAAAACTGTGGGAAAATCACTTTGAGAAATTATTAAAGGGACTGAAAGTCTCTTATAAGTGTGGAGAAATGGGGTAATCATATTAATGAATGAAATGGGAATAAAGAAAATTCCTATATAAAATGTTTCACCTATAGGTATATGGGTAACTACTTGAATTAATTCCCGAGGCGTCAAGAAAATCTACCATAAAAGAGGATAAGGGGAGATAGTTAAGCTTACGCAATCACTACACCCAAGGTAGAAGTACCAAATGATTTCATGGTTGGTACATTAATCATTTATTAAAATTTATCCAATGCCTAATTTGATTCTATATTATATACCAATTTTATATCTACCCATTTTCTCAAAAAAATAGATATTTTTCTATTTATTTATTAAGAGAGTCATTATTCAAAACTCCCAAGTGAAGTATCATTGAAAAAAAATATATCAGGAAGTCCCTATTATGACTCATAAATGTTCTTTATGTGTTGAATATGTTATCATATATATGGTTGAATTTGATATAATTTTCATTATGGACAGGATATCAAAATATGATGAAAAAAATTATTGCAATACAAAGGAAGTTACGATTTGTGAGGGATATGTAGAATCCATCATCTTTAAAGCATAAGATTCCTCACATGATTCTCATCTAGATCGACACCCATTAGCTCTACTAAACAAAATTATTTCAAAATAAGATAAAAAAAATATAATGATTGAAAAAAAATTATTAAAATTTCGGTTGTACGAATTGTATTGGAATACATTAATGTATTTCTTGAGGAACTACCAGGACATCCCCCCAAGCATGAATTTGAATTTTCCATTGATTTAATCCCTGATACAATTCCAATATCAATGACTTCTTATAGAATGGACACTATGTAATTAGTGGAGATGAAAAAAATAGAGTATTTGGGTAATAAGTGGTTTTCCCACTACTGTTTCATCATAGGGATCCCCTATCCCTTTTTTGAGAAAAAAGATGGATTCCTAAAGTTGTTCATTGATTATTGGGAAATCAATTCTATTAAATTAAAGAAATATTATCCTTTTCCCCACATTGAATACTTGTTTGATCAAATTCAAGGAGAATAATATTTTTTAAAGATTTATCTTTAGTCTAGGTTTCACCATTTTCAAAGGAAGAAGAAATACATTCTAAATATAGCTTTTCAGACGATGTTTGGACATTACAAGTTTAAATTAATTCAATTTTGACTGACTAATGAAACCTCATATTTTATGTACATAGTGAATATAGTATTCAAGGGTTATCTTGATGATTTTTTTTAGTATTCATTGATGATATTCTAGTGTATTATAAAAGTTATGATATCCATAAAAATTAGTATCAGATCGTTATTAAGACTCTAATAAGGGAAGAGTAATGTGGGAAATTTAGTAATTGTGATTTCTAGCTTCAAGAATTTTCTTTTCTTGGCCATATTATCTCCAGGTATGGGATATGAATTGATATTTCAAAGAAAAAGGTAGTCATAAAATGTCCTAAAATAAAAAACATAACTATGGTATGTAGTCTTATTGATTTCTAAGGATACTATCGGTGATTCATTCAGAATTATTCTCATTTGGATAATCCATTAACTCTGCTTATGCGTAAAGAGGTTAAGTTTTTTTGGAAAATGGGATTGAATAATTATTTGACGAAATAATGATATCTTTTTCAATGATCTAATTTTTACTCTACCATATGGGAGTGATGGGTTTTCCATATGTAGTGATGCATTGAAAAGGTACTCAGTAGTGTCATGATGAAAAATGATAATGTTATTGCATAATCATCAGGAAATTAAAGATCATGAATAGAACTATGACATGATTTTGAGTTAGCTGATATAATCTTCACTTTAAAAATATGTATACATTATCTCTATAGTGAAATATGCGAGATATTATTTGATCATAAAATCCTGAAATATATCTTATCAAAGAAAGAGCTCAATATGATAAAAATGAGATGGCTTGATCTACTCAAGGATTATGATTTATCAATACATTACCACTGAGGGAAACAAAATAATATAGTGGATCTATTATGTAAGTAGGGTCATCGATTTCTAAGACAAAAGAGGATTGATAAGGATACTATGTTTAGGGATATAGTAAATATGTATATGGTAATTTCTAAGGAAGGGGACGAAGAAATAATTATTCAAATATCTGAAAATGCATGCTTATTAAAAAGGATAAATAATTCTCAAACTGATGAGGAGGAATTTCAAAAAAAATCAAATCTATGACTGATGGAAAATTAACCAGCTCTATTTGTGAAGATGGTGTTCTAAATTTTTGAAAGAGGATATGTGTTCCATCAATACCTGAGTTGAAAATAAAATTATAGGAAGATAATCATAGATCAAATTTATCTATACACCCTTTCATCACAAAGATTTATAGGATCTTGAAGGGAAATATTTTATGGGATAACATGAAGAAAGAAATATTAGATTATGTGTCCAAATGTTTGGTTTTTCAACAAGTGAATTTTTTTGAGGCATCATTCTAAAGGATCCCTGAAACCTATTAATAATACTATATGGAAATGGTGTGATATTACTATGGACTTTGTCATGGCACTTCCAAAGACTCCTAGAAATAATGATGCAATATAGGTTATTGTTGATCATCTAACGAAATCTACACATTTCATTAATATAAGAGAATATTTTCCTCTTGGGTGCCTCCTAAGGATCTATATTAATGAAGTTGTAATACTTCATTCCCCACCTCTATCAATCATTTTTTATCAAGATCCCCACTTTACAATAAAATTTTGGAAAATTCTTCAAAAGAATCTTCACACTGAGCTTCATTTGAGTAATGCATACCATCCTCAAACTAATGGATAGTCTGAGAGAAAATCCAAACAATGGAAGATCTGTTTAGCTCATTCTCAATCAACTTTAAAGGTATGTGGGGCCAGTACCTAACATTGGTAGTGTTTTACTTTAATAATAGTTTCAATTCAATTATTCAAATAGTGTCATATAAATAATTATATGGAAAGAGATTTCATACTCTAAATTGTTAGGATGAAATTAATAAAAGGAAACACATATGACCAGAACTTGTTGAAGATATGATCAAACATTTATAGTTTATTCATCCTCCTATTAAGGAAACTAAAACATGGCTAGAGAGTTATACAAATAATCAGATAAAATATTTAGAGTTCCACCGGGGAGATCATGTTTTATTAAATGTGCCTCCATGGAAGCATGTTGTTTGATTCAGTAACAAAGGTAAATTGAGTTCCATGTACATTGAATCCTTCGAGACACTTCAAAAAGTTGGATTTTTTTCTTATTGTTTGGATATACCAACAAGTCTCTCAAAATTACATGATGTGTTCCATACATATCGGCTAAGTAAGTATATGCCTGACCCAACACATGTGTTAACCTATGATGAAATAAATCTAGAACCTAACATATCATAATGTGAAGTACCCATCAGGATTCTTGATTCCAAAGATTAAGTGTTGAGGAATCAGAAAACGTTTTTGGTAAAAGTACTCTAGATAAATCCAGAAATTGAAGAACCGACATGGAAACTAGAGGATTCTATGAAGGAGAACTAGCCAAATATTTTTTATAAGGTAATAACTATAAAATTGTGAGGATGAATTCTTTATAAAAGGTAATAATTTATCTCCCCAAGACATTACCATATTTTACTTTTAGAACAAATTTAATTTTTTTTAAATAACATATAATGCACACAAAACTCAGTTCAAGAAAAACACTATTTAGTCATGTTTTGAATAGTTGATTAAATTAGAACACTTTAAGAGAATTTATATATTAAATTTATATTTTATATATTCAATAAACTGTTTTTTAATATATTCAATTTATTTTACATGCATAATTTAAGAAAAAAATAATTTTATGCAGAATTAACTATATTATAATAAATGCAGTTTTACAGCCTTTTAATGGATAACCTATTTTAAAATTAAATTTTATCGATTTTATAAATGAAATATGAAAAAATAAAATTAATTTTTAAAATAGAGACATCAAAATTAGGATATGGTGAATTTATTGTAGTTTTCTAAAATATTTCATTTTTGATGAATAGTAAGAAACACTGAATTTAAATTCAAAACTACTTTTTCATATAATTAATTAATAATGTTAAATTATATATTAAATTGTTTATAAATTAAATTATATAAATGATATATAAATTCATCTAATTTAGTTCATTGGACTCAATTTTAATTTTAAATTGGGTATAAAAACTTACTAAACATTTGGATGTTTTTACTTTTAAAACCCACATTGTCATCCAGTTTTAAGGATTAATTTTAAATAAATGTTTCCACTAATTTTTTTGAAATTTGAAAATATGGATTACATATTTTTAATCAAAATAATTTATAATTTCCAACTACTTCAAATTATTTTTCTATCAACAAGATTGTTGAAAGTGATTAAAATTAATTATAATGATTTTGAGAAAAATTAGCTTATCAAAGGAGTAACCCACAAAAATAAGGGTAAAAACGGCCTAAAAACATGTTTAAAAGAAATTGTTTATCAATATTTCAACCCTAAACTCCTTTTTCTATAGTTGTTTCCCTTTAAAAATATTTACAAGAATGTCACTCCTTCTCTACTATAAAAATCGTTCTTGATAATGTAGCTCATCTATATTTCAATATTTTTTCCAAATGTATATATAGAGTTCATTATTAAATGGTTTTATAATTTAGGATGTTTTTTTTGGAACAACCCCCTTGTTTTTAAAATCCCCATTTTCCAAAAAAAGATTTCAAATTAACCAAATCTTTATATGGTTTTCAAAATAATCCCAGAGCATGGTATGATTGGATCATCAAATTTATAATTTCAGAAGGTTTTTCAAAAGGAATATAAGATCATACCATTTTCATAAAATGAATTTTAGAATATATATTAATAGTAAAAATCTATGTTGATGATATTATTTTTGTATCTTCAAAAAAATTGCTTTATACTGATTTTTCTAAAATAATGAAAAATTAATTTGAAAGGAGCTTAGTAGGTGAACTCAAATTATTTATTAAATTTCATATATTTCAAAAAATGATTTTTTTGAACCAACGTTAATATAAAAAATATATTTTCAAATGCTTTAATTTTGATAGCACTAAAATTTGTGATACTCCTGTGATAACCACATGTAAATTGGATCTTGATGAAATTGGGAAACTAGTTACAGAGGTATGATTGGATGTCTTTTCTACATGACTATTAGTCAACCAAATATTAAATTTAGTGTGTGTATGTATGTTCGTTTTCAAGAAAACCTAAAATAGTCCCACTTACTCACTGTTAAAATAATTTTAAAATTCCTAAAATATATAACTAAATTAGGATTGTTTTAACATAGATAAAAAGAATTTTATTTAGTATCTTATTTTGATGCTGATTTTTTTGGATGAAAATTAGATAGAAAAATAACCTTTGGAACATGTCACTTTTTAGGTAAGTCTATAGTTTCAGGATGTTGTAAAAAGAAAAATTATCTTGAATTGTCTACTATTGAAGCTAGATACATACATATAAGTAGTTGTTGTGCACAAATTTTTTGGATGAAAGAAACTCTACTAGACTATGGGTATCAATTTTGAAATGTCCCCATAATCTGTGACAACATAAGTTCTATTAACATAACTACGAATCCAATTTCTCATTCTATGACAAAGCATGTTGATATAAGACTTCACTTTTTTAGAGATAATTTTAAAAAGGGATATTAATCTTGAATTTATTAGGAGAGAACATCAGTTAGTTGATATATTCACAAAGAATTTCAATTTTGAGAGAATAAAATATATGAAACATGAGTTATGAATGAAAAATTTCGGTTAATTTTAATTCTCTTTGTCATGCCATTGGTTATTCATAATGTTGGTTTGTCATAAAATTGGTTTTTTATAACATTGGTTTGTTATAATATTGGTTTTTCATTCCATTGGTTATTTCATACCATTGATTTATAATGTTATTGAGTTATCATATCATTGATTCTGTGCCTTGCCATTTTTTTCTATTTTTCAAACCATTAATTTATTTACCTATATATTTTATTTATTAAACCCTGATGTATGTTTTTTTCTTGATTTTGATTTAGATTTTAATTATAATTTAAATTTTAGAATACATAATATCATAAATTATATTAAATTGGAATATGTCTATTCCTGACATACCATGAGCCTTATGCGATACTCACGTATCTCTCTCTCGAGGCTAGTGCAACCATTTACCTACTTCTTTTCAAACACTCTACTTCCCTTATACTAATCTTTTTGATCTTATCTAAATGACAACAATGAATTTATCTTTAGTGTCTTCTCCATTTAAGTATATATCTTAAAATAAGAAGGATGAGGATAAATCAAGTGTTCCGCCCCTGGTTTCCCTAGTTAATCCTGAGCTTGGTAGTCGAGTTGTTATTACAGAAAAGAAAGTAGACTCAAAGTGGTTGTTTTTTATTAAGTCCTTAGTACTTCAGTTTTTACAAATTAAGTATTTTTGGAATGGTTTTATTTAAATAAAATTCCTTTCTATCTGAATTTGTTATATGAGTTTTATCATAATATAGAGTTATTTTAATGAAGATCATGCAGATTTGATTAAAAGTCATGTCAAATGAAAGGTGTTTGGTTTTTCTTCAAGAAATGGGATAAGTGTTTAATTGTAACTAATGATAGTGTCTTTTATGATTATCAAGGATGTATTCCATAAGCTAGTGATATGTTCATTTATTAGGATGCCCTTATTGTGCTTATAGTAGATGGTTCAACTAGAAGGTGTGTTTTCTTATAGTCGGATGGTGAATGTAGGATTTTTTTGATTTACTCAAACATATATTATGTCCAAGAAAATAATATTTTACTACCCTAAGGTATCCATATGTTTATCTCCAATTTATTATGACATAAGGTCACAAGATTAATCTCTATAGATATTTTGGGGTACATATGTGAGAAATGATCAAGCCTTCCTCCAAATCTAATTCGTTGAACTACCCAAAAAGGATTTCTACCATATTGAAGGTTAGGGTCATAATTTATGATTATAAAGAATCTGTGATTGATTGTGGTGGTTTTTATATAACTAGTTCCACATGTTCATGAATGAACATAAGCTGGAACCCGTGGAAAAAATAATGGGTCGGTGATAATGAGACGTTATAAGCTATGTATGATCTAGTTGATCATCCTTCTAGATATATGGATGAAGCTGATCCAAATTTGGAGCTTGAGGAAGTTTTGGAATACTTATATGAGAAAAAACTTGTTGATGATGAAGTGTAAAAGGAATAATTTTTTGATGTAGGTAGTGACCCCAATCTTTCTCTGAATGCCTCTCTAATCCCCTTTGGAGCTCCTAGTCCACCTAAAAGTTTTCCAATAAGAGAAAAGTTTTTTAAATATGATGAAGATGAGACTTAGGTCACTAGAGAACATCAACATAAAAGTTCCAAATCAATTGAAGATGGTAATGATTATGAAGAAGAAAAGGAAGAAGAAGATGTTAATGAAGAAGATGTTACAGATGATGGAAGTGATTCTCAACCTAATGGTGATAGTGGCTAAATCAAGAAGAAGGATTTGGAAATGCATCCAGAGCTGAAGGATTCATTTATTAAGGGGTATATTTCCCCATAATTTGGTATTTTTCATCAATCTTTGGCTGTTTATGATTTTGAGTCTAGTTCAGTTTCCACTAGACAATAAGTTTCAGATTTTGTTTTAGTTGAACAGTTGAGAGTTGTAGTTGTTTAGGAACATCTAGTTGTCAAGAAAGAGAAAAAGTAACCTAATGGGGAAGAATTTGGGATTGAATATTTAGTTATTCTTGATGTTTATAAGTATCATATGGATCAAAATGTGAAAAGTGTATCATCATCTGTTTTTGGTCAAACAAATGTTGAGATACAAGATGCACCAACTGTTGGAACACAGTTGTAAGTCGAACCTATTATTTTATATCATATAGTGGTTGCTCTGAGTTTTGAAGTTCAATGAAATTAGGAAGTTTAATTTTTTTTCTAGTGTGGTACCACGTACATCATTATTTGTTTTAGACCATTGGATAGATACTATGGAAGATAAATGTGTAATATTATCTAATTTTATAATAAACTCTTCTAAGAATGATAAATCAGAATATAATATTAAAGGTGAACCTAAGGGGTCTTTAATAGCCCAAGTTGATCTTGATGTTCTTCTTGAAAACTTTAATTCTATGGGACCTCATATACATGAACCTTCTTCAACTCCTCCAGTTGTTCTAATATATATAGTCACTCAAGCTATCTTGAATGTTTTTGGTGATTTGAAAATTTCTGAGCTTCACAAGTGTGTAAAAAATCAAAACCCACTTTTCACAAAGCTCAGTGAATAGGATACTCATTATCAATTTGAATTTTTATTATGCATAACCTAAAAAAATTATCCATCACATACAGTCTATTGAAATTGAAAAAAAGTGGATTGGAAATGTGTTAGATTATGTCACATCTTTTCTTGCTCAAATGATATCTGAGTTTAAATATTACTTGGATGGTTTTATTAAAAATATTGGGATACTTCATTATATTATTCTTATAGTACTATTCCTCTTATAGTGTTTGATGTTGATCAGTTGAGATCAATTGTGAGAGACGATCTTAAATCTGTATATGTCAGTGCTTTTGGTAGTGTCATTGGTCAACCCCAAGAAAACTTGATCATAATATGGTATAATTTTGACCATGTTCTCAAGTTGGTTTCCAGCTATGCCAAATATATGCATGATGAAATAGAGACTATTAAGAAATCCACTAAGTATTATACCTAAAAAATCTATACTGATCATTCTATAGAAGGGAATTTCAAATTCTTGGTATAGAATATTCGAATTCCTAATGTGTCTCACGATTTAAAAGACCAAGTAATACAGCTTAAGGAGATGACCCCAGAGTCGAACAGGTTTATCGAAAAGAAGGGTGGCTTTTTTATTGCCATGAAAATGGGTGCTTAGATAATTATGGATTTTATTAATATTTTGAAGCCTTATCTTCATGTTTGTAGCACTTATATTATAGCTCCGGATTCCTTTCCCATTCCTTAAATTGTTGTTGGACTTACTGTTGGACCTCTATTCCATTCTCCTCATCTAAAATATCATTCTTCCTTTGGAACCAACCCTTTAACACCTTTACCTCCTAGACTTAATCCTTTTCTCGTGAATCCCAATGATTCACTCAGACATTTAAGATTGGTTATTTATAGAGAATTACCTTCCTACTCTACATCAAATCCTCCTATAATGTTGAAAACTATCCCAAATCCTTCAACATCTACTCCTAGCACATCTGATAAAGGAAAATAACATCTAGATCCTACTATTCATATTCCCTAAACATAGATTTTTAAATTTTGATGGAAATGTACCATGAAAAATTTATCAATATATATACTCACTTTTAGCTCATTCCTTATGTTTTTTATCTGTTCTTCACCTTTTTGATAATCCCAAAAGAGGAAAATTTTATATGGAATATGTTTTTCTAAGTAATTTTTTTGGAATACATAAAATGTTTTTGAAGGATTTTAGGTAATTATGTTTATCTTTGTTTTTTACCTTATTATCTTTGATACTATTTCTTTATGATACTTACCTTTGATATTTATTTGTTATTATTATTTTCCTCCAACCATATACACATACTATGATTAATAAGTCTTGATTTATATTTGGATCTTACCTCAGATATCATGTTTAAACCTATGTAATACCTAGGATGACCTATTTTTACTTTTCTAATATTATCATGATGCCATGATTTGTGATCATCAAAATGGGGGAGACAATTGACCACCAAATTTTAATGATCACAAAATCATGATTTTTACACTACTAATGAATTTCATGTTTTCCTATAAGAAATAGATTTTTTAACAACATGTGATAAATTCATTTAAGTATAAGACAACATTGATATAGACACCATTGTCCATGACACACTGCCAGTATAAAAATTTGTAAGTCTATGATACTATCATAACATCACACCGTCAAAATCTTATACCACAGTACTTAAGAATTGATAATGTATGAGACACCGTTGATCAACATACCACAAGGATGTCAATCCATCAGAATTAAAATATGGGAAAGTATGAGATACCACTGGATGAGGCACCATCAATATCACACCGTCAGACGCATACGACCAACACTGAAAAAATTCCTAACTCTGAGACATCGTTAGAGCATACATCACCAAAACATACATCGTTAGTTGAGACACTACCAACATACTAAAAATTTTACTATATCTAAGACACTGATAGTAACATACCGCCAAATCTTGAAATCACTTGTTTCATACTATTAGCAACATGCTGCCAGAGCCAGACACTACCAGATCCTAAGACACCTTCACTGTTTTAATTACTTTACCTATTTTTAATTATATTACTCTAATGGATATATTTGTTGAAATTAATGCCATTTAATATTTTAATTATTGTCTCTTAAATATTTGACAGAAAGCATGTCAGAACATGCAGTATGAGGAAGTTGATTAGGATGTTCCTGCTGCTAATAAAAGTAGATCACACTCCCTCATGCAACATGCATAGACAAACATAGACACAAAAATTCATATATAAAATAACTTATAGACAGAATAAACATGCTGATAGAAGGATCTCATGATTCACTAAATATCTAAAATCTAAATAGTTCAACCTGATTGAAAACATGAAGAGCTCGCCTACTATTTTCCTTCAACTTTCTAAGAAAAATCTCATCATATCTAATTATTTTTATCCATTCAGAAAGTATGAGTTGTGATATTGTTTTTTCTTGAAGATTTTAAAAGAACCCAAATCATGCTTCATTACTGATTCAAATCAAGATTCACTAGTATCATTGCACCAGGACGAGAATCTATAAACTCTACACTCCTACATTGATATTTTCTATTTATTGATATCAAATTTTAAGAAGTGTGTTCCATAATTTATTTTATATACACACAATGTCTCCTATGCCAAAATGGAAGATACCTGATATCTTCTCAAACAATTCTCTTATTTTCTTCTCCTATGTATAAGAGTGGTAAAGGTCATTGTGTGTCTTATTTTGTTTTACTCCCATAAATTACTATGGAAGAGGTCGTGTGTGACCTGGATAGTGTGAACTATTATAAAATCTAATTCAGGATGTGCATCATTGAATTTATGTTATATTAACTTCTTGGTGGTGGGTGATCACCCAAAGTAGAGGACTGAGTCTCGACTTGATATTGATCCTCTTGTATTTAATATTTCTGATTTTTGTTTTAATTTTGTTTTACTTCTTTCCTCTTTAAATCTAAGAACAATTTTTACCTATAAAAAAATTCATAATTTGGTAGTTTATATTAATTCTTGTTCATATAGTATTTTGGTTAAGTAAATTGATTTCAAAGGATTTAATAATTTTATATATTTTTTATCTGAGAACAAATAAATCTTTAGATAAATATTTATAAAGATTAAGATCTATATCATATTAAATATTTTTTGTAAAATTAATTGTATTTAATCATTTTAGGAATTTCAAAATATTCCATTTTTAAATGAAATTTTATTGGGTACTCAATTCACCCCCCCCCCCCTTAACACTCTCACTCCGACCAACAACCTTTTTATAAGTGAGGTAAATGACACAATTATAATTAACTAGAATATTTAAATATAATATATATCATAATCATTACAAGTGGAACCAAATAATCCTAAATTCATAGCTAATATGTGATAATCTCAACAAACACACAACTGACCACATTAAGATACTTTTTGGAGACATTATAATCCATATCTCCTAATTAAACCCCATTTAAAAATAATTTTACCTTAACCATGATAACATAAATTCTTACCATGATAAATTAATTATATGCTCAAAAATGAAAGGGGTATTTTTACCAAAATTGGGTGTGGTTATTATAAAAATGGAATAAATTTTATTAAATTAAAAATCTTTTAGGTTTCATAATTTCCATTTCACATAATTACAAAAAATTCATGAAAAAAATATTTTAATAAAATACATAATTTAAAAGTAAAAGTTATTTCACCTAAAAATAGAGTAAAAAAGTTCATTTTAATGGATTTCTTGGGTTAAATAAAAAAATAAATTTTCTATACTTTTTTATCAAGATAGAACCTAATTTAACCTTCAAATGATTCCATTAACTGAAATGATAAAAAAAATAGGTTCAAATTTGGGTATAATATAATTTATATTCAAACAAGTCAAGCATGATTTCCCAAGTTCAAAATAATATCTAAAAATAAATTATTTTACACCTACATATTTTTGAATGAAAACCACTCATATAATTAGATAAATTCAGATTTTATAAAGAATTCAAATCCTTTACAGGTAGTTTTCTCCCAGATTACCTTTCTTTCCCTTGCCTAGGTGACAAATATTTACCAAGATTACTATTCATAATGAATAAACATAAAAGGGGAATATTTACCAAATTTAAAAATCCTGATTCAATATATGGTATCTATTTTTAAATATTAAATTTCTATAATTATAATAAATGAATTTTATCATAAATTCATAAAACAAAATGAAGAACAACATTTAGAAAAAAGTATTTTTATGCCCAGAAAGGATCATATACAAAAATCAGGAATATAGATTATTCCTGTGTAATTAATTAGATGATATATAATTAAAGTAGACTTATGTTACTTTAATATTAAATTTAAAACATAATTATACTTTTTAGTCACTTTAGTTGCGGAAATGAAATGATTGTTTTTCAATAATTGAATTATTTCAGTATTCAATAAAAATCAACTATTTCTGAAAAATAAAAAAAATCACCAGAATGTAATTTTAAAATATAAATTAAAAAAATAAATTCATTTCATCAAATTAAAATTATAAAAAAATTTATTTCTGATGTTATTCACATTATTGAGTAAGTATATGTGCATTGTGCTATTGTTCCTCTAGAAAGAAAAATGTACCATAATTGAACTTGAGTGTAAAATTACTACCCATTTCAAAAATTTCATTCTTGATGTTTCTATATATTCACTTAATAAATATATGTGGCTAGATATTTTACATAACTTCTTCGGTTTCCCATGTCACCTATTTTATCTTATGATTTCTCTAATGAAGATTTAATTACTGACTCATCTGATTCTTGAAAACTTGTATTGTAATGTCAGGAGTTTAGATAGTCTCTTCATTGTAAGATAAATAAAGTTAAAATTCTATTTACTCAAATGTGAACACATGTTTTGGGTCTATTATGTACATAATAAATAATAAGATAGGGATAACATCGTGATCTTTATAAAGTCTAGGTGGAGTTTCCAAATAAAAATCCATAGCTTTAATTTTTTCAGATTTTGAAAATACCTAATGTACCAAGTACTTAGTTTCCATTTATTTTAAATATTATAACTCCCTTCCATGGAGATGCATTAAATAAAACATGATATCCTACTCTAAATTATAAATCCTTCTTTTGGTTATCAACATTACTTTTTTACCTACATTTATCTACCTTATTATAATTTATAATAGTCTTCACTTTCATTGTAGTCTCTTAAATTAGATTTAAACCTGCATGCTTCTGAAAACAACCCTTCTATTTATTACACATTAATAACTAATTTATTACATAATAATAAACATAATACAACACAAAATATCGATAATTATATATTATTTGGTAATTAAGAATATTAAAAACCAACTTATAACAAGGGATATAAAAAATATTGAAAACTTCCCTTATATGATCATATTATTCCAACGAACATAAAATTACTTGAGATATCCTAGGGGAAAACATCATAAAGGTTGAGATATGAAACCTATTAAGGAAATAAATAAGTCATAACATGCATAAGATAATACATGTCAGACAATAGACATATTGTTGAGTAATAAGAGTAACATGAATAATAAGGCATGATATATCATGATAATCATAACATGGGAAATGTGGTAACAACTTATATCACTGAATCATAAACCCGAGTCAAGGATAAATACACAAATACTTCATGGAGAAAGAAATACTTCAAAGTAATTTGGTATACCAATTTCCCAACATGAAATATCATTATACTAAACATTACCCAATTCGTTAGAATTCATACTGGGTGCACCCATCATAATCATTTTATTCTCACGATTATGCATGACACATAGATCATACAAGATTGATTCATTATACATAAACATTTATTACATGATCAAGTAATGTGTAATAAATACATTTAATTCCCCAATAAATAATTATACGTGCATAAATGTGAATACCCTTGATAGAAAAATGGGTATGGTATTCACTATACAATTATTTTGGCCTGGAAAATCACGGTGAAATTTTTTACAGCATAACAACATTGCATAAAATTTCATAAAAATGGTTGATGAGAGAGAATGGAATCAATAATTATTGTGACATAAATTCTTCATTAATATGGACATGTAAAATAATATCCCATCGTTAAAAATTTGTAAATAGAAGGCATAACGTAGTGAAGAAACATGAATAGTGAAAAGAATCCTTACAAAATTTTAGCATTGTAATGAGTGTACATAACGAATCATGGGATGATTAATGAGAGTTAAAGTAAGATATCATCATTTATACATCAAATTAGTAGTAAGGGTAATAATTAATATCATACCTCATTATAAAAAAATGAAAAAAAAATACATAACATAAAAGGAGTTATTGATAAAAGAGGATGGTGGAAGACGAGGTTCCATTAATTAAATGCGTGACTCCAAAAGATTGGGGAGGACTTCATGAGAGATTGGGGCACCTTGGTATGACTCTAGGGAGTATAGGGATTAGTTTTTATGAGAAAAAAAATATTTTTAGTGAATTGAAATGGGAGATTGGGTGGGCTTAAATAAGAAAGGAGGGGTATTTCTTTATTATTTAGGTTTTCAAATCTACATAATAAAATATCCAAGACCACATACCAAACCATGGTCTATAAAAATGGTTTATACCAAATGGGAGTGTCATAAATTATTTTATATGCAAAATGGAATAAAGTATTAAATTATTACCATTGGTGATGTGGAGGTGAGTCATACTCTTAAAGAAATGATTTTAAAATCTTAAAACATATTATATGTTTCAAAGGATTCATAATAACTATAAAAACCAAATAAAATAATCATAAAATCACATTTTCTTAAGGTAAAACATATATTTAGACATGTTACCCATTTATTTTACTTATTACATTAAACACAAAGTATATTTATATGGTATTCAATTTTTACCAGAAAAATTGAATTTCTTAAAAAAAAATTGAAAAATTCACTTTTGGATAATTTCGACATATTAACTCTAAAAATAATATTAATTTTATATAAATAATTATCTAAATATTTTAATTTCACTTTTAAAATAAAAAACATCATTTATTGAAAATGACGAGTTTTTGACAATAACAATATTCGAACCCTTATAAATATTACTTATTAAAAATTATATGATACTTTTCATTTGATAAAAATTATTTAATATTTTATTGAAATATTATTTATTTCAAAAATCCATTAATTAATTACTAAATTTTAATATTAATCAAAAATAAAATTTTTTCTTTATTATATCAAACTAAAAATCATTTACAAAGTAATAATAACAGGATTAAATTATATATATTATTCTATAAAAAATAATATACATACTCGTATTGATAATTCCATGTTACATATTTGTTTAATACACTAGCATACGCTCTAAGGGTAATGTGTGTGATCATAAGAATTTCATGGGGTGGTTCGGATAACATGGTTCGGGTTGTGATCTCAATGAGCTTGAAATTATCTTGTAAATGGTTTTGATCATGCTTAAGTTGTGTGATCTCAGTCATTGATTGGTCTAGGGAAAATCCCAAAAATTCTACCTCCCTCAGAAACTCTAATAAATGAGATTCTTAAGGTATGATTCTTCTGGTCGAGGCCATCACTTCCTTTTTCTATGTCAATTGGATTTGTTAAAACCCTATATTTATACTAACCATGTGATCTCTGTTCAAATAATATATTATCAATGGTAAAAATACTTAATGGTATTTTAAATATAATTGGATATAATAAAAAAAAAAAAAGTTAATATGTTTTCTATAACCATATTACTTAATTAGACATTTAAAATAATTGTAAGGGGTATTTTATTTATAAAAGTTTGGGCCATTACAATCTTCCCCCCAAAAGAAATTTTTCCCACAAAAATTTCTTTTCCCTCACTAAAATATATGAGGGTATCTCTACTTCATAACGTCTTATAATTCCCATATTATTGCTTCAAACTTTAGGTTTCCCCACAATAATTTGACAAGGTGAGTACTCTTATTTCATTGGAAATTTTATCTATGATCTAAGGTCTTCGTCAGATTATCTTCTTAATAAAAGTCATTCTCCAATGGTACCACCTCTGGATTGAGTACATGTGAGAGGTCTGGTATATATTTCCTTAAGGGGTATACATGGAATAAATCATGTACTTTAGATAGGTTCAACGGGACTGATCGTTGATAGACCACCACTCTGATATGTTCAAGGATCTCAAAAGTACGGACATATCTTAGACTAATCTTTCCCTTGTTCTAAAATCTCATCACATTCTTCCTTAGAGATATGTAGAGGTCTTTAATATTGAACTCTATGTCTCTTCAATAATTTTTAGCATAACTCTTTTGCCGACTATGAGCAACCTTGATGTTCTACTGAATGGTATTAACCTTATCCACCATTTCTTTGACTATTTTCGGGCCTATAAGTTTTCATTCCACAACTTCATCCCACCATGCAAGTGTTTTTCACATCTTCCCACAAAGGATTTGAAAGGTATCCATTTGGATTCTCGAGTGGAAATGGTTCTTGTAAGAGAACTCAACTAATGTAATATGTTGGTCCCATAGGCCTTTGAATTACATAGAACATTTTGACAACATGTCTTCTAATGTCTGAATAGTCTGCTCAGATTGGCCATAATTTTAAAGATGATGGTCTATACTGAAGTTCAACTCAGTTTATAGAGTGTAATGGTGATGTTTATAGAACATAGAGGTGAATCTTGGATCCCAATAAGATGAAATCAACAGTGGTACTATGTGTAGCCTTACCACTTCTCTAGCGTATATCCTTGAAAATTGATCCAGTGAGAACTCATCTCAAATTGAAATAAAGTGTGCAGTCTTTGAAAGATAATCCGAAACAAACTATATAGCATTGTTTCCCTTGGATGTATTTGGATTTCTAGTGATAGACTTCATGGTGATGTTCTCATATTTCTATGTTGGTATGGTTAATGGTTTCATCATCCCCTTATACTTCTGCCTTTTATCACTCACTTGCGGACATACCGGGCATTTTGATGTATATTCAGTGATCTCATTCTTCATATTGTCCCACCAATAGTGCTCACAAATCTCTTGATAAATATTTTTGATTCCTGGGTGAATGGAGAAAGTTGAACTATTTGTATCATCCATTAATTTCTTCTTTAACTCTGGATTTGATGGAACACATATTCTTGACACTATTCTCACAACTCGTTCACTAACACTGAGCACTGAGAATTTAGATTCTCTTATAGTTTCGAAATTCTTTTAAATTCTCACATCACCTTTTTTATCACCCTTTAATCTTTAAATAGGTGATGGATGAGAAATAATTTGTGAAAGGATTGACAATTTTCCTTAATTTATGATTCCAAGGTCTATTCTATCCAAATCTAAGAATATTAAATCCCTCTCAATTATCCTCAAAGATAAAATTATTGGATCCTTTATACTTAGAGCATCTTTCACATTACTTTCTTTACTAGAATAGTAGTGTATTTAGAATTCATAATCCTTAATGAGATCTGACCATATTTGTGGGAACATATTAAACTCTTTCTATGTGAATATATATTTATAGCTCTTGTGATCAGTATATATCTCACTCTTCTCCTTAAAATGATAATGCCGCCAGATTTTCGACACAAATATCATAGAGGTCAACTCCAGATCATGTGTGGGATAGTGTCTCTCATGAATTTTCAACTCCCTTAGAGCATAGTCTATGAATTTATCATTCTCTATTAACACACATCCCAATCCCATCTTGTAAGTATCGCTAAATTCTATGAAAAGTTCTCCACTTGTGGGTAGTATGAGAATAGGGTCAGTGATTAGCCTCCTTTTTGACCCATTGATACTCTCTTTATAATCATAATTCTAATAAAACATGACTCCCTTCTGAGTTTTCTTTGTATTATGGTTTGAAAGTTGTGAGAAATTTCTCATAAATCAATTATAATACCCCACCAACCCAAGGAAACTATGGATATCTAACACAAGTTTTATCCTCGTCCATCCTCCAATTGATTTTTTATTTTAAGGATCCACAGATATCCCATTTATTGTGATTATATTCCCAAAAATGAGACTTCCTTCAATAATAACTCACACTTTTTGTACTTGGTTTAAATATTCTCATTTTGTATGGTCTTTAGCACATTGTTCAAATTATCTTCATGATCCTCCTTTCAATTGGAGTATATTAGAATATCATCAATAAAGACTACAAAAAAAATGTAATATCTAAAGACTCTATTCATCAAGTCCATGAATATTATTAGAGCATTAATGAGCCTAAAATAAATAACTATGAACTCATTGTGCCCATACCTTGCACGAAAAGTGGTCTTTAGGATATCATACTTCTTCACCCACTTGATAATATCACAACTGAAGATCCTCCTTGGAGAAGTATTTTGCTCCATATAGTTGATCAAACAAGTAATCAATATTTGGAAAAGGATTATTTTTCTTTATCATGATCTTTTTGATCTCACGATAACCATGAAACGGTGCATTGACACATATTTCTTCTTGATGAAGAGGACTAGTGAACTCCATGGTGAAGCACATGGGTGTGTGAACCCTTTATCCAAATTATCTTGTTGTTGTTTCTTCCATTAATTATGTTCCACAATAGCCATCCTATATAGAGTCTTGTATATTGTAAACGTCCTAGGTATAAGATTAATTGAAAATTTAACCTCCCTTCTTGGAGGATGACTAGTAAATTCTTCGAGAAACACATCATTATATTCCCTCACAATATGAATTTCTTTGAGGATGATCCTTTCCTTATACTCAATCATTTGAGCTAGATACTCTTACTTATAGGGAAATAATATTCTTTCTTGAGATAATGGTGCTAAATAATATCCATCCTTATCCTTGCACATGTATAGATTCGGGGGTCGAATCTCTATACGTTGATTGATTTCCTTCTTATAGAAATTTATGTTGGATCTATATAAGTAATTCCAATCCATTCCTATAATTGAATTAAATTCCACCAAAGGGAGTATGAAAGGGTTCGTCAAGATTTTCATCCCAAAAAAATTGATTGGAGATGAGTTATATACGTGGGATTCAATACTTTCTCAATTTTCTATTTTCACCAACAAATCTACTTTTATTATTTGTGTTGGTGTTTGGATAGTTCTACTAAATTTTTGTTATATGAAGAAATGCATAGAAATAGAATCAAAAAGTACATTCTCTATTCTTTAAATAATAACTAATGTAAATATCGCCAAATTGTATTCAACATTCACCTTATTTATAGTGATAGAAAACCTATTTCCCTTGATACCTTGGAGTTTGTTGGTTGCATCTCAAAACCTATGTATTAGATAAACAGTTTGCAAAGTGACCTCATTCCTTGTAGTTGATGACATAGACTAGGCGCTGAGGGTTAACCGGAGCATTCCTTCCCTCTTCCGTATTCATAGGTTTCTGCTATCATTAATTCTTATTTAGGTTTCATTATTCCCATACATAAATCATTTCTTTGTTCCATTTAAGCAATTTCTAGGGTTTTTATTCCCACACCCTTGACAAGTGGGATGTTGAAATTTCTTGTCAATGTTAGATCAATCTATAGGATCACTAGAATTAAACTCCAATTTCCTCTTATTATTCTGATGATACAATTTATATTCATAGATCTCCATCTGGACTTTGAGGTCACATCAAAAAATTTCATCATAGCTAACAAAGTCATGGGTTTCTAGGGATTTTCGTAGAATATGATTTGGCCCTACAAAGAAGCGGTAAACCATGAATTTAGGGGTAACAACAAAACCAGAGGCATATTATGAAATTATTATGATTTTTTCCTCATATAACCCAATATATTCATCATTATTTCTCTTGACGTCAAGGAAATACCTTTCCATCTTAAGATGATGAGTATGAGGAAAATATTTATTGAAAAACATTTTTCGTAATTTCTTCCACTCCATTGCTTCAATATCTTCCTGAGGCTTCATATTCTTGATCAATTTCCACCGCTGATCATATTATCCTTTTATAAAATTAAAATATATAAGAAAATTCTATTATTTGTAACATTTAAGGATGGACAAGATGTTCTAAATGGATTTGATCCATTGTTCTATGATTAAGGGGTTAGATAATCCATTAAAATTAGGAGACCTTTGTTTTAAGAAGATCTCGATTGCAGATTATTCCCTATTATGGGGGTTCAAATGATCCTCCTATTCTAGGTTTCTATTCAGAACTTGAGTCAGGTGAGATATTATTTTCATGAAGTTCACAATTCCTACTCCCATCAAGTTTTTCATCTCATTGGGGAAGTCATCACTTTGCTCGTCACATTGATTTTTTACATAATTCCTTTAATTTTTGTCCATTCTCTAGAATCTGAGGGAAAACTATGGATGAATATTTTTAAACTATTAAATTCATAAAATTTAATCCAATTATATTAAAGGGATAACTTATAAATTACATTTATTTCTTAACGTATGGATTTCTAGGCATCGATCTATGCAATCCATGATCTATATCCTAACATATATTCTTATGGGTATTTTTTGTTATGTTAAAAATGGTTTGTAATTAGATTATGTATTTACCAAATAATATCCCCTAGGAGTGTCAAACTAGGTGAATAATAAGGCTCATTTTAATGTACCAAATTACCCCAAGTTAGGCCCAGAACATCTTGTCAACATTGTTACCCCGAGGTACATCTCTGTCAGAACCACGTCCACTTGTAGTATCTAAAAAGGGATGTATTTTCCTGATAAACCATTTACTCTATAATTAACAAAATTTAGGGATGGTTTATTATACTTAAACTTATTAATAAGCCATTATCTAGAGTTTTACACTCATAATTATTTCGTTATAGGTTTCTAATCCTAATCCCAAAAATAACTAAAATTTTATTCTAATACTAAATATAACAACCTCGTTGTTTATTAAACATTAATAAGTTATTTATTACATAAGTATAAACTTAATACAACCCAAAATTTCAATAATCCTAGTGAATTTGGGAATTAGTTACATTAAAAAATCAATTTATTACATGGGATACAAAACATTATTGAAATCTTCCTTAACATGATCATAATATTCCAATGAGCCAAAAACTACCAGGGATATCCTAGGGACAAACATAATAAAGGGTTGATCTATAAAACCCAATAAGAGAATAAGAAATTCATAAAATAATGAAAATAATACATGTTAGAAAATAGTCATATCAATGAGGAGAAAAAGTAACATGAATAATAAGGCATGATATAGGATGATAATCATAACACGGGAAATGTGGAAACAAATTTAAAAAATGCATCATAAACACAATTCATGGATAAATACACCAATAATTAATGGTGGAAAATTCCCATAAAGTAATCAGGTATACCCCTCCCCCAAAATTACAAATCATTATACAAAACATTACCCATTTCATTGGAGTGATATCTGGGTGCACCCATCATAATCATTTCATTCAAATGCTTAAGTGTGCCACATAGATCATAAAAAAACATTAACGATTGGTATGGTATTAACTACATAATTATTTTCTTTGTGAAAATAATTATATTTTCATAAATGTGAATACCCTTCAAATAAAAAATTTTATGGTATTAACTAAATAATTATTTTCACACAGAAAATTGCAGTGAAATTTCGACAGCATAACAGTGTTAGTAAAAATTTAATAAAAATGGTTTATGAGAGAAAAATAAGTCTCTAATTATTTTGAAATAAAATTATAATTAGTAGGTATATTTAAAATCACATCCCAACATTATAAATTTTTAAATATAAGGAATAAGTTAGTGAAGACAACATGAAAAGATAAAATAATCCTTATGAAATTTCAGCATGGTAATGGGTGAACATAAAGGATCATGGGAGGATTAATGAGAGTGGATGGATGATCTAATAATTTATATATAAAATTGAAAGTAAGGGGAATATTTAATATAATATCCCATAATATGAAAATGAAAAGGTAAAATACATAACATAAAGGCTTGCTTGATAAAAGAGGATACTGGAAGATGAGGTTCCCTTAATTGAAAGTGTGACTCCAAAGGCTTGGGAATGAATTATTGAGAGGTTTGTGGCATCTTGGGAGGAGTCTATGAGTGTAGATTAAAATATTTATGTTCTCTTGGGATTTTATTGAATATAAATTGGATAATGGTTGGTTTTTTAAAGGAAAGGAGGTGGATTTCATTATTATTTAGGTTTTGAACTCTAAATAATAAAATATTCTAAACCACAAACCATCCCATAGTTTTTTCCCATGGTTTCAACCAAATGGGAGTTTTTTAAGTTATTTTATAAGGATAAGGGTCGAAATTAAAAAAAATAATACCATTGGTGATGTGGAGGAGAGTCACACTCCAAAAGAAATGATTTAAAAATAATAAAATATATTATATGTTTTAAATGATTCATAGTGTCTTTAAAAAAATAAGTAAACAAACATAAAATCACATTTTTAATGGTAAAACATATATTCGGTTTTTATCTCATTCATTTTACGTTTTACATCACTTTTGGGTCATTACGATGTCATAAAACACAATGTATATTTATACATTATTTAATTTATTCCTGAAAAATCAATTTTTTTGAAAATTTATGAAAAATTCACCGGTCGATAATTTTAACATCATAATTTTGAAAATAGTATTCCTTTTATCTAAATAATTTTATATTAATGTGAATATTCACTTTCAAAATAAAAACTGACATTTATTGAAAATGATTGCTTTTAACATTAACATTTTTTGAACCCTTATAAAAATTACTTAATAAAAATTATATGATAATATATATTTGATAAAAATTATTTAATATTTTATTAAAAAATTATATATTTAGAAAAATAAATTAATTCGTAAATTCATTAATAGAATTTTAATATTAATCAAAAATACAATTTGTGCTTTATTGTATCAAACTAAAAATAATTTGCATAGTAACAAAAATAGGTTGAAATTATATTCGTTTTTATATAAAAAATAATATACATAATCATATTTATAAGGCCATGTTGCATATCCCTTTAATACACCAACATACACCCTAAGAGTAAGGTGCACGATGGTGGGACTTTCATGGGGTGGTTTGAAGAACAAGGTTTGGGTCTTGATCTTGATGATCTTAAAATTCTCCCATAAATGGTTTCACTGATGCTTAAGTTATTGAATCTTAGCCTAGTATTGGAATAGGGAAAATCCTAGAAATGTTATCTCCCTTGGAAGCTTTGATAACATGACTTTATAACGTATGATTCTACTGGTTGAGTTCATCACTTCCTTTTTTTGTGTTAATTGGATTTGTTAAAACTCTAAATTTATACTAATCCTATCATCACTATTTAATGTCTATATTATCAATGATATATATACTTAATCATCATTTAAATACAATTGGGTATAATAAAACAAATTAACTGAACGTGTTTTCTATACCTATATTAATTAATAATACATTTAAAATAATATTATGTGAAATTTTATTTATAAAATTTCAGGTCATTTCATATCCTTTCACCAACTTCATTCCAAAAAAGTTAGAGTATGACACCTCTTTATATACAATGACTCATTTGGTGCTATTTGAATTCTTGAATGTACTATGTTTTTATATTCTAATTCTACTGAATGTAAATAATGATAGCATATGCCTGGAAATTCAATTGAGAATAAACACAACATGTCATGGAATTTTTTAATATTACTTTTGGACTACCCCTCAATTTGAGGATAATAGGCAGTGCACTAATGTTACTTAGTGTTAATAGCCTTCTAAATTATCTTCTATAATTTCAAAGTAAATCATATATCATGATTGTAAATAATCAAAATAGGTGAACCGTGAAGTCTCACAACATCATTAATATTGACCTACCAAGGGCACTCAAGTAGTAGATCCTCACTTATAGAAATGAAATGCATGGATATAGAAAGAAGATAAAAAACCCCATATTGAATCATAATTTTTAATATTATTTGGAAATCCAATGACAAAATACAAGTTAATATCATTCCATTTATACATAGGAATATATAGAGGTTTAATGACTCCTTTAGGATGATTTATCTCATCCTTATCCCATTTAAAAACCAAGCCTCTTGATAAACACTATGTAATTTCCTATTTCATATTATCATGGAAAAAATATTCCTTTAAATCCTAATATATAAATTTAAACTATGAGATTTTTATAATACCTATATTTTCATATCATTCATGGATGGAACACATATCCTCTTTCCAAATTTCAATATATCATCTTCATATACGAGATCACCTGAGCGCCATTCATTTGAGACTTTGATTTTTTTTAATATTCTTATCATCAAGACAGGAACATTTTATTATCTACAATAAGAATAGTTTGGAAATAATTTGGGGTAGATCTGATGTTTACCCTTCCTTGATGATTCATATATCCAATGTTACTAAATCATTGAATATAATATCTAATTTTATCCTCATATTAGTCAAAAAATAAAAATCTTTCTTACTAAATGCATCTTCCACTTTATTTTCCTTCCCAAGGTGGTAGGGTATTCAGAAATCATAATCCAAGAGTAATTCTAGTCGTTTTCTTTTCCTCTTGTTGATATCAATTTGTGAGAAAATTTATTTATAACTTTTTTATCATCTTATAGGTCACTTATTTCACCATAATGATAATGCATCCATATATCCATTGTAGATATTACTATTTCTAACCCAGCATCATGGTCTGGATAATTCTATTCAAAAAACATTAAATACCTTGATGAATAATAAAAAACTCTATTGTTTTTTATAAGGAAAGTCCAATTACCTTCTTTGATTCATCACTATAGATCCAAGATCCATCCATTCTCAATGGAAAAGTCACTGTTATTTTATTTTCCAAACTCCTCTTTTATTTTTCAAAACATTATTTTTATTCATTTGAACATATAAACTTAACCCCTGTATAAAATTTTGTGAAAATCATCAATAGTGACCAGCTAATTCAAGGAAACTATATACCTGAGTTATATTTATTGGAATTTTCCATTCAATCATGGACTTTGTCTTTGAAGGACCAATTTATATCACAACCCTAGATATAACATAGCCATGAAACAAATATTCGTGAATCTATAATTCACATTTGCTAAAATTTCCATATAACCCATTTTCATTCAGAGTCATAAGAATGATTCACAAATGATTATTATTCTCATGATGTAAATTATATTATACCATGATATTATCAATAAATACGGAAATGAAATTATCTATATAATACTTGAATATTCTATTCATCATATTAATAAAATTATAGGGTTTATTAGCCAATCCAAAGGGAATTGCTGTAAATTCATAATGTCTCTAAACTGTATGAAATAGAATCTTTTGAATAGGATCCTTATTTACTCATAGTTCATGCTTCCCAAAATTAAAATAAATATTTAAAAATTATTTAACACCTTAAATTTGATCAAAAAAGTCATCAATGTAAAGCATGGGATACTTTTTCATTATATTAATATCATTTATTTCCCAGTAATTGATGCATAACCTCATAGACCCATATTTCTTCATAATAAAAATAACATTAGATCCCCATAGTGAAATAGTAGGGCATATAAATCCCATATCACACTACTCTTTTAGTCTCATATTTAGTTCAAATAATTCTATATTATCTATCCTATAGGGTGTCTTAGATATATGTTTTTCATCATGAATGATATCAATGGAAAACTCAATTTTAATCTCAAGAGGGTTTCCATATAGTTATATAGAAAACACATCAATTTATTCCTTCATAATTGTAAAATAATTTATTCTAAATATAAATTTCCCATTCATAGGTTTTTATGATTCTTATTCTCTATGAATTTCATTAAAGAGAGTTACCGAAGGTTGATCCAGACATGATTCAGATTATATAGTCTCCTATCTAAAGACTAGGGATTCAATATCTCTATCACAAAGAATAACCTACTTCTATAGAAAATTAATTTTTTAATTGTAATTTTAGATCCAATCCATATCAAGGATTATATAAAATTCAACCATAGATATAATAATCTTGTTGGAAGATAGGGTATGTATATGTGTAATAATAGGAACTAATTGACATATCCTAATTGTTGTAATATTTCCACTTAGAGTCTTGATTAACAACTTCCTTCTTATGGTTCTAATTAAATATCTAATTTTCATAGAAAACATAGAAGATATGAAAAAATGTTAGGATACCAAAAAAAACAAACAATTATATATATTTGAGGTTGTGATCATTGTACCTGCCACTTCACCGTTAGAAACTTCAACCTAAAATATAGTGATAACATAAACTAGAAAATTTAACCTTAATATTTTTAAGGAAAATTCCATTAACACTTAGGAAGTTAATTATAATATTTCCTTATCTTCTCATAGTTGAATAATTTTATTTTTACAGCTTCTTTCTTTCCCTTGAAACCACACACATGGTAGAATTTATCTCTACACTTTAAAAAAACTCCCATTTCCATAAAGCTTGTTCTATGGTGTTTATTTCCACAATTATTACGTGTTGAAAATGTCACCCTTTACATATTCCATTTTTCTATATTTCTTTTTCCAAAGTGATCAACCTCCCAATTTCTTTCTTGTTTTCTATAGAAAAAAAAAGTTAGAGAAATATTTATTTGTATCGATCTCACTTTATATTATATCCTCAAATATTGAAAATGTTTAAGATATTAATGATCTTTGAAGGCTATGATTTATCCTTTCAACTAAATGAACAATCTTACTCCATGAATTACATTCATGATCCACAACATTAATTATTATCCTTGTGATTTTATCCACATATTCAGAAACATCTTCTCCTTCCTTTTGTATCAGATTGAGGAATTTTCTCTCCATATCATCTCATTACTCATGATGAAATTATTTTTCAAAGAATATATACTTGAAATTCGTCCTCTCCATAAATTTTATTTACCATAAGTTCATAGTGTTTTAATCAATGAACACCCTTAGTCATTGTCTACTATAAGAAAATAAGCTGCCATATTACCTTATTTTCTTTCACAACTTCCAAAAGTAAGAAATATCTTCTTGAGGGAATTGATACATTACTCAGATACAAATATATTAGATGTCCCTTTTAGTGATGGAGGTTTTCTTCACATTAAGAAGACCAAAATTTTTGCACCATTTGTTTAATGAATCATATTATCATGTATTATTTGTGAATATTTTATAGATTGTTTTTTAGACCAGGAAATGAGATGACCTGTGATTCCAAGGATAGGTGTCCCCGAAATAATTGCTTCAAATATATTACGTATATTAAATAGAAAATGTAAGTAATTTTCTTAAAAATTTGGAATAACATCTAACCTGATTCCCAGATTGATAATCTAAGGGAACCATTGAGTTTAGAATGGTATTTTTACCTTAGGCATGACTTACCCTTTTTCATTGGGGGTAGTTTGTGGAAAAGGCATCATGGGTGAGGAAAGGAATAAAATAATTAATTATTTTATTTTATTTTTATTTCTAGTTGCAGTGACTAAAAAAAATTTATGTAGGCTATTATTTGTAATTATAGGGTTATCCTCATTACCCTCGAACCATTAGAGTTCCATTGGAGGGAGAATATGAGGATTTTTCTCAGAATATTGGTGATCGGATCATGAATCAATGATAAATATGAAATAGATTCAAAGGATCTCACCAACAATAACATTACAGCTCTGTTCTTCATCATTGATCGATCCAAATCGAGGTATAGTGGTTTTTTATTGGATTTCTTCCCCGTTCTTTATCTTTAGGAGGAACGTGAATCAATCGACTGATAGATTGATTCACATATCGTGCATATTGCGGGATGGGTTTTATTATGGGGATTTTATCGGGAAAATTATTTGATATTGGTTGATTATTCATTTTTTTCTAATTGAAACAAATTGAGATCGACAAGAATATTGATCAAGGTCCATTCCTCTTGGTTGTTCTTGTTATTTTCTCCCCCAATTCTCTATTCATCATGGATGTTCTATGTTTGGCCCATGGTTCAACCTTTACCAATGAAATTGATCATTGTGAACTTTTTTCTTGTCATAAAAGTTTTTTTGTCCTAGATTTGGGATCAGAATGATATGAAAGTGGTGTTACGATGGAGACAGTAGTGGTTTAGATGATGTAGATACCCAATTTTCATTTACTTTTTCACGTAATGAAGAATGATGAACGATACCATTTTACTAGAGGATAGAAGGAATAGAACATGTTAATCAAAATGGCATGACTATACAAGGACTGATCTATGATTTTTTAGAGAAATGATCACTAGATTGAAGTTTAGAGAAATGGTCAGGGCACACCGAACTAGATATATATTTTGGTGAAATCCCACATTACGCAACATGCAAATCAGATCTACACACCATGTGGTTCACCTATGTGGCGGATATGGTTTCAAAGGAACTTAAGGATCACATGTTGTGTAACCATATCACATGATATGTGGTCCCTCCCCAAAACTTATTGTGTGCCTAGTTGGTTAAAAAAACATGGGTTGGAATACATAGTTTGAAGCATGCCCTGCACTCCCCTACACGAACATGGACTAGATTAAAATAAATGGGATATGCCATATACTGGTACCTGGGAACATGTACACAAGCTAAAGTAGTGTAATGGAACAAGGGTAAAATACTTGTAAAGACAACATGCAATGTACTTCTACATAGACATGGGAAAGATACACAGGCCTTTTACACAGGTAAGACCTAGGGTCAAGGAATATAGTGTGTAACCCTTACAAATATTGTGCACTTTTTTATACCAGGCTTGAATCCCTTTTACTCTATATCTTTGACAAGATTCATTAGGGTGAATTCCCATTATACTTTCCCTAAGTGTTAGTATGGAATATTCTCATACTCTAAGGAATATGATCCCTTTACCTTTTCATCCTATATATAGTTGTTGGAATCCTTTTGTGAGTCCTAGAGTGAGATCCTCTATTCATCTTCATGACTGAGATGGATTTCATGATATCGTCATGACCAACACTAGGCAAGCACAGATCCTTTACTTAGTGGGTTAATCCAAATTGAATTGTTAGCATCACCCCATGACCTTGGGAGTGATCCAAATTTTTGTATTGTATCTCTTCATACCTTCAATGTGTACTTATAATGGTGATACTCGATGATCACTACATCTTAGAAGGAAATCATTAGTGATATCAGACTTAAAAGTGTGTTCTCCCAAATGAGTGGTTTATGGAATCCTCATATTGTAATCCTAGGTTTGAATACTATGGTTGTGACTTACCTTTTAACTATGTGCCATTCTTGACTATATTTGGATATTATTGTTATATTTGATGTTGACATATAAATTTCTAGAGATGACTATATTTCCTTTTTTGTATGATTTTTGATTTTTGGATATCCTACTGTGTATTGTTATACTCAACCCTATATGGTCTTTTCCCACATGTTTCATGTCTTGTGTATATAATCATCCTTTTTTTAGATTCCTTGATGGACCAAGACCAAATGGTGCTTAGTGGGACTAGATAGACCGAGGTGTGTTCTTGTGGTACCTATATAGCAGTCCATGTTTTTCTTTCAGGTTGGACCTATGTTTCAAACTATTTTGTGGTGAGCCTATTTTTCCTGTTTACTTTTTTTTACTTCCTATTATACTCTGGTTTTTATATTTATATGTATACATGAATGGTAGTTCAGTTATTTTTACATTTCAAAATTTTAAATGCTTTGAGATGTGTGTATGAATATAGCTTCTTAGGATAAGACCTCCCATGTTTGTGATATGTCTATAAGGAACTAGTCTCCGACCCCTGGTGTATTGGAGGCCAGCTTTGGGAGTGTCGGAAAGGGTCTATCTTGTATAATTCATGGAAGCGTGGTATCATAGGGGTCAGTTCTACATTTGGATATGAGTCTATGAGATTGTTTTGGGGAAATAGTGCTAAGAGTTTCGAGTTTTGATTTCAAGCTAGTGAATCTAGTGTTAGTATGGTGGCTGATGTATCCATACACCAAGACTCTGATCACCAACATTTCAAATAGGTACATGAAAACATAGATTTCAAAAAAACAATGGTACATTCATCATATTGGACTTGGTTTTGTTTTACATGTCCTTCTTGAGTCATCTCTCCAGATGTACTCATTGGTCATTGGACATCTTGTTTACTTACAGGATGCCTCTGCTATGTCTTCTAGATAGGATCCAATATTTGGATAAAAATAATGATCCCATCAGTGATTACACATTGATGCAGACACTTGTTCCCAAGATGTTACCTCCAGGTGGTGAACCAGCTATCCTACCACTTGTGGAGCCGCATGTGGTACTTGCAATAGTAGTGAATGAGGCGCGCAATCTAAGTGAGATTCACGAGTTTCAATGATAGTGACACATCAAATTTCAAGGAAATCCTGACCCATTGTATGTTAAGGACTTGCTTGAGGTAGTGAACCATGTTTTTTATTTTTTCAGGAAACTAGCAGATCAGATGGGGGTCCTCGTAGAAAGCCTTCTCCATGACTCGGTTCGACGATGGTGTGGCTTGGTGATCCAGACTTATGATGAGGAGACTATTGCATGGATAGAGTTTGAGCACATTTTTAGAGAGTAGTTCTCACCAGCTATTCTTGGGGATGTTCATATATAATAGATTTTTTAGCTTCGATAGGGAATCATGATAGTAGATGAGTATTTATCGAGGTTAACCAACCTTTCCTAGTACTCAATGGATATGGTTCGTGACTAGTTCTTTAGGAATCGGACTTTTGATTGAGGTATATGTAAAGACACCCAAGCTAGTGTCGTCCCTCTATGAATTCCTACATGTGCTATAGTTCTTGAGTGAGATTTGGTGATCGATAGTTTCTTGTCTGAGTAGATACAACAAGTGGTTTTTGATAGCAGCGAATAACGAGTATAAACCTCAAATGTAGGGAGAAGACATTAGTCTCAAGGACCTGTACATGAAATAAATTTTAGGATAAGTTACCAAGACATAGGATCTATATTCCAGGTCTCATAGTGTGGCTCCTGTTATACTAGAGATATTTTGTTCTTCTGATGTGATGGAATGGGACATATTGAATGAGATTATCAGACCCATCGTACAGTTGACTAAGTGACTGTAGATGGGCTATCAAGGTAGAGGAAGCAGTAGTAGAAAAAATATTTATAGGGAATCAGACATGTAAGGGAGCTGGGATTAAAACATTGAGTCCTCAATGCTTTGACTTATTACCCCCACCCCCTAGGTGGTCCACGCTAGGCTCGGGGAGCTGGAGGACAGGGGCGGGGACAATTGCAGGTGCTTGAAGCTTATAAACTAGAGGCTTTGGGAATGATTTGAGGTATGATCTGTGCCTTTTTTAATTTATATTTAGTACTTATAAATATAGTTTCTAGTCATTTCTTTCTTGAAACATACCTTGTACAATATTGATAGATTCAATTTGACCCATTGGGTCGACCCTTACACTTGGAGACACCTACTGGAGAAGAATCAGTGATCACACACTTATAATGATAATGTGACGTAACTATTAGATGTGATATTTTATATTGGGATCTCCATATAGAATTGATTAGGCCTTACAACTTTATCTTCGGTGTGGACTAGTTATCCATGGTTCATGCCCAGATCGATTGTTTTAGGTAAAGGATGCAGTGTGTTTGCAGTGATGGAACTAGGTTCATCTTTATCTATTAAAGAAAATCCCACACAGTACAGAAGTGACTCATGCATAGGAGGTTATAGATGATTACTCACCAGTTGGATATCCTAACACTCAGTGTTGTGGATTTTATGAGTTCTCAATTTTGGGCAATGGCAGCGGAGTATGAGGACGTCTTCCCGAAGGATGTTCCAGGTATATTTCCCTATCCTGAAACAGACTTCTTTTTTATCTACACCCTAGGATGAAAATGATATTTATGACATCAGATTAGATGGATTATATAGATATTCATGAGTTTGGGGTGTAGTTAGAGGACTTATAAAGGAAGGGATTTGTTAAACCCAGTTTTTTACCCTAGGTAGTCCAAGTTTTTTTCCAAGAAGGAGGAAGAGAGCTTGAGGTTGAGTGTAGTCTTCCCACACTTTAAAAAGGTGATTTTGAAGAATATGAATCCACAATAAAGGATCGATGACCTCATTGATCTATAGAGATGGGCTAAATGGTTCTCAAAGGTTGAACGTAGGTCGAGTTATCACGATTTGTGAGTACGGTGTGAGGATATACCAAATACAGAATTTAAATGTTGTTACGGTCACTATGAGTAAATGGTGATACACTTTGGCCTGATGAAAAACCTAGAAATATTAACGGGATTAATTAACCATATCATTTATCTATTTTTATAAAAATTTGTGGTATTCTTTATCAATGATATCCTTGTGTACTCAGCGCCCAATGAGGAGCACATGATACACTTGAGGATACTTCTAGACATAAACTGAGATCATCGTATTTTCAAAAATATCTCTAAGTTATAGTTCTCGATTCATGTGGTCCATTTTCTAGGACACATTATCATGGAAGATGGTGTCGCAGTGGGCCCATCCAAGTTTGAGACAATGTTATTTGGGGATCCACCCCAGAGTGTAATCGAGGTGCAGAGATTAGTTTTGTTGGAAGGATATTACCAGAGATTCATACCTGATTTATCTATAATATCTACACCCAAGATAGATTTGAGCTGAAAGGGGTAGCCTTTCATGTGGACAAAGAGGTTTTAGCAGGATTTTCAACATTTAAGGTACAGTTTGACGAGTTCCCCCATCTTGAGGTTTTTAGAGGAGGGTTTCGAGTACATAGTTTTCTATGATACATGTGGAACTAGGATTGGTTGGGTGCTAATGTAGAGGCGAGCAGTGATTTCCTATGTTTTATGTATGCTCAAACCACATGATAAGAACTACGTTACATGTGATCTTGAGTTAACAATGGTAGTATTTTTACTAAATATGTGGTGACACTACCTAATGGGGGAGTAGTTTATCATCTACTTTGATCAGAAGACTCTCATGTATATCTTATATCAGAAGGATCTAAGCATGAGACAAGGAAACATCTAGAGATCCTCTAGGATTATGACTTCAAATTTTTCTATACTCTTGGAAAGGGGAATTTTGTAATAAATTCTCTCAACAAGAGATATTATTCATAGTTTCTAAAAAATATATCAGATCATTTAGAATTATTTCAGTTAGACTTTGTGGACGGGGATGGATCATCTTACCTCTAGTCAATGGCTGTCACCCCTCTGCTCTTGGAGTGACTCAGGGAGGCAGATCTTGGGGATACCAACTATGAGACCCTACCTGTTCTTATATCCACTAGACATACTCTTGATGGATTTTATAAAGATGAGGAGCATGTCATTATTTACAAAGGATGTATGAGGGTACTAGTGAAGTTGTGGGAGGAGGTTTTGAGAGCGTTTCATACGTCTGCCTTGGTGGTAATCGAGGTATATAGAAGATTTACTAGGACCTCTAATGTTTATCCAGGGATGAAGAATGGAATTTTAGAGTTTGTTTTTTATGCATTACAAGTCAATATGTGAAGGTTGAGAACCGAGTTTCTATTGTTTTATCTCAACCCCTTCAAGTCACCGAATGGAATTGGGATAGGATATCCACTGAATTCATGATGGAATTACCATGTATGTCTAGGGGACATGATGCCATCTAGGTGATCATAGTCCAACTCACAATGTCGGTCCCCTTCCAAGATATATGAGATCATGATTCAAAAAATGTATTGGGATGGCTCTACATGCAGGAGATAGTTCAAATCCCTAGATTTGCATTGAAAATAATTTCAAAATGTGATGATCTCTTCACATACTTGTTGTGGAAGGAATTGAAAAAGGAATTTATGACTTGTTTATACTTTAGTACTACATTACACCACCAAACTAATGTCCATACTATGTTTTCCATTCAGGTTTTAGAGGACATGTTGTGAGCTTGCATGTTGGACTTTGTCCATAGTTGGGAGGATCAGCTACCACTAGTGGAGTTTGTGTACAAAAAAATCTACATTTTCACAATTTGTATCGAACTTTTCTAGTATTTTTATGTGTGACCCTATAGGTTCACACTTTACTGAACTAACTAAAGAGAGTCATCACTCTTGGGAATAGAGTTGGTTTGAGAAACAACCGAGAAGGCATACATGATCCAGGAGTGGATGCGGACTACACAAATCCATTAGAAGTATTGTATAGAAAAAAATGGAGGTCATTAGAGTTCATTAAAGGATAATATGTGTTCCTAAGGGATTCACCATGAGGTATATTATAGATATTTGTTTAGGGTTGAAAGATATCTCTAAGAGTCATTATAACTTTCCTAATACTGCGTAGAGTTGGAAAGGTGTAGTACCACTTAGCTTTACCTCCATAGTTAGACTAGGTACACGAAATCTTCCACATGTCGTAGCTGAGGAGATATGTGCATAAACCATAACACATTATTGAATGGCGATATCTGGACATTTAGGATGGAACTAACTTTGATGATTACTTGGTAGAGATCGATGATCAGTAGGAAAGGATCCATCCTAGTCAATTAATTTTTTTTGATCATATCTAATGGTAGCGTGGGAATCTTCAGGAGAGAACATGGGTGTGGTAGTCTCAGATTCATGCTCAGTACCCACATCTCTTTTTATAGCTTTTGTTTTCAATTTTTGGGAGATAATATCCAAGGTGGAGATAATGTAATGACTTAGATTTTTGACATATTATTCTTGGAAATTGTATGTATTTTTTTAAAGACCAAATGCTAAGACGGTGTACGAATTTGAGGCTCGGTGTTCCTAGAATAAATGTTTGAATTCTATTTATTATATTAAACAGCACGTGCATTCTGTTTTCCTAAAAATTTAAAATATCTTCTAAATGTATACCAAGATAAGAAATATGAGGGTACAGTTGAGTTCAAAATGTGGGTTTTAACCTAGGTGCGACTTAACCTTTTTCGGTGTGGTTCATTTGTGAAACATTCATCACGAGTGTGAAAAAGAATAAAAGAATAAATTATTTTGTTTTATTTTTATTTCGTGATGCAAAGACTAAAAATAATTTAAGTAGAATATTATTTTGGAATTATAGGGTTATCTTCATAAACCTGTAACTGTTGGAGAACCATTTTAGAGAGCACTGTAATATTCCTCACAGACGAATAGAAAGTGGATTGTGGATCGATGATCAATGCATAACAGATTCAATGTATCTCACCAAAAATCATGGCATAGATCTATTCTTCATCAGTGATCAACATAAATCAAGGGAGGGTGGTTGTTTTATTATATTTATTCCATTTTATGGAGTTCTATAATAAAATTGAATAAACCGACTAACATATTGATTCACAGATAATGCATATTGCATGATAGGTTTTATTATGGAGATTTTAATGGGAGAATTATTTTTGATTTATTGATTCTTCAATTTTCATTATAAAGGAAATGAACCAAATTGGGATCAAGGTCCATTCATCTTTTTTGTTCTAGTGGTTTTCACCCCTGATTCTCTATTCATCACAGGCATTCTTTGTTTAGACTATGGTTAAATGATTACTGATGAAATCGATCATTTAACATCTCTTTCTTAGTGCAATGATCCAATAGCATGGATATGGGATTGGTAAGACATTATTGTGGTACGACGATGGAGAGGGTAGTGGATCAGAAAATTTAGATTCCCAATTTTCATGTTCTTCAGCATGTAACAAAAAACAATGAACAATCCCATTTTCTGAGGGAATCGAATACCCATAAGGTGTTAATCAGTAATGTAATGACTTAATGTGGCTTGATATATTATTCTTCATCAAAACAGTCATTGTATTGAAGACTGAAGGAATGGATAGGGCATACGTAAATAGATCTACATATTTGGAAAATCTCATATTACATGGAATGTAAGCTATATCTACAGGCCGTGTGGGGCCCCTGTCACATGGCATGTGGTCCATTCCTTGAAAATCAGTGTGTACCAAAGAGGGTACATGGAAACGGGTTGGAGTACAAAAGTTGGAGCATGCCAGGTACTACCTTATAAGGACATGGAATAGACCAATGTACATGGTCTATGTCGTCTACTGATACATGGGTACATGTACACAGGATAAAGTTGTGTGCTAGCACACACATATAATACACAGGTAGCTGACACGTCATATACGTACACGCAAACACGAGCAAGTGACAGAGGACATTTAAATGGGAAGTACCTGAGAAAAAAGAATATGGTGTGTAAACCTTATACACCCAATGTAATTTTTCGACATGGATTGTAGCCCTTTTCCTCTGTATCTTGGACAATTTTTGTTATGGTGAATTCCCATTATCCTTTACCTAAGGGTTAGTACAGAATCATATCCTACTCCTCGGACTATAATACCTTTAGAATAACTTCTTTAATAGAGTTGTTTGAATCCTTTCATTAGGTATAGAGTGATATCCTCTATTCATATTCATCCCCTAGTTGGATTTTTTAGTATCATAATGATCAACACTCCATGGGTGTCAATCCTCTACTTAGTAGTTCAATCCAGATTGATTTGTTGGTATCACTCAACGGCCTTGGGAGTGATCCTCATCCATGTATCATATCTTCTCATACCTTCATTATATACTTATAATGGGGAGACCCAATGAGAACAACCTCTTAGACAGGTTTCATCAGCGCTATCAGACTCATAAGTGTTTTCTCCCAGATGAGTGCCTTAATGAATCTTCGAGTTAGAATCCTAGGCTAGTATACTAAGTTAGTGACATGCCTTTTAACTGTGTGTATTTTTTTAGTATATCGAGATATTATTATTATTTTTAATCTATATATATTGATGTGTAGAGATAATGATATTTCCTTTTTTGTATTCTTTGTGATTTTGGGGTGTCCTAATGAGTATTTTTATACTCACCCATACATGGTATTTTCTCACACATTTTGTGTCTTGTGTAGATGATCAACATTTGTCAGAGTCATTGATAGAACAAGACTAAACGGTTCATAGTGAAAATGGATAGAGTGAGGTGTGTTCCTACGGTACCTAAATAACAGTATCATTTTTACCTTTAGGTTGGAATTTTTTTTAGACTCTTTTATTGTGGGATTGTATTTGTACATGTTTACTTTTACTTCTTATCATAATCTGGTTGTGGGATTTATATTTATTCAGGAATTGTTATTAAATTATTTTACATTTCTACATTGTATAGGCTTGGATGTTTATGTGTGTGTGTGTAGGTACTTATGATAAGGCATCCCATGTCAGTAATATTCTTACTTGATGCTAGTCACCAGCCCCTGGCCTATTGGAGGTGGGCTTGGAGAGTCGCGACATGGGACCCTCTAGAAAGATCCATGATAGTGTTTTGGATCAATAGACTTCTCCATATGGGGAATATTATAGGTTATAACATGAGTAAGTTTCCCAAATACAGTTATAATATATTTATCTCCAACTTCATTTTCATACCCATTAGGGAAATACCTACATTTATTACATGTGTTTATATGGTTTCCATTCCTTCTTCTATGATATATTTATAAACAATGGAATATATGTAATTAACCTATAACATTATGAATTTTTTATTATAATATGTAATTCTAAATATATTATAACACATAAAAAAAATTAGAATTTATGCTTACAAAATCTCATAATCATAATCTTGGTATATTTGGGAATATCCTCAAATCATAAAAATATTTTAATATATTTAATATTGTATTGTAAAGATCATGTGAATCCCCCAAATAATATCTTATGGGAGTCTCTATCCAGGTTATTATTCTTACTCGCACTCATCATAAATCAATATAGATCGATTTAAAACCAGATACATCACTTTCAAAGTTGATAACCCTAGGTGCATGAATAACACAGCCGTATCCACTTTCCAGTCTCCAAATAGGGATTTATTTTCTAGGAAAACCACACAATTTCTATATTACCAAAACATTAAAATATTATCTTAAACATAGACTTTTCCATAGATTATTTCATAGGATTATTTTATCTACTATATGTTTTCTTAAATCTAGTTCCCAAGGAATATACTAAACTTTCTCTTATAATAAATATAACACCATCACTCTAGTAACCTGAATCTGGTAGTTATTTTAAAACATAAGTAAAATATATAAGATATCACATCCCAAAATGACATACTATTTAATTTGTCTTGGGAGACTAGTATATAAATGATTCTCATACTACATTTGAAAACAAAAAATATAACATAATATTCTAGTAATAACATTATCATTCATTTTACTATATCTTCATAAAACCCTTCTTGGTAACATGGGGAATGTAATACATAATAAAGAGGGAGATCATATGAATAGTAATATAAAACGTACAATAGAAGAAATCATAAAAAAAATAAAACATAAATAATATTGAAGTGGTAAAAAATGATCAAATATTCCATATTACTAGTATCCTAAAAAAGAAAATATTAAAATGGATTACAAAAAAACATAAAAAAATTACATGGATAAGAATAAATAATTTCATAATGATATAATTCATTATGTCAAACATCATAATCTTACAATTAATGCCACGTTTTAAGACATCAAACATAAATAGGTAATGATTTTAACAAAAACCAAAACTATTTAATCTCATGATACATATTGATTCTTTTAGGGGCTATAATGGTCCCCTACCATCACTTACAAAGTCCAATGTATTCATCATATCAAACAAATTAATAAAAATTCAATACATAATAAATATAAACATTCGTATTGAAAAAATAGCATATAAAATGTTAATATTTTTCCCAATTAATAAATAAAACAACATGATCATAATCAATCTAAATAAGTAAGGTGGAGGTCATAATTAGATTATCATGTGTGTAAATAATAATATTTATCAAAGTATGTTGACATTGAAAAAATACTTTTAAAATATCCCTAGAAAATTTCTTTAGGAAAATACCCTTTTCATTTTGAAATCACTTAAATAAAATATAAGAATTTTTAGAATATTATGAAAAAACAGTCTACGAAAATAATGATGGAAATTTGTAACGGAGCTTTAAAAGAAAATAATATTTATGATGGTGGGAAAATTTATTCATGCAGTAAATGTTAAAATACAGATTTTGTTCACACCTATAGAAGAAATTACCACATTCTAAAAATGAGAAGAAGAGTCCTTTCAAAGAAAAATCTATAAAATAAAACATTAGAAAATATAAATTTAATAATTAATTTTATAATTCTAAAATATATTTTTGAAAAAAAATAATGAAAATATAGACATGTTGAAAATTATTCCCAACTGAATAGAAACAATATTGGTTTTTTTATAAAAAATTCATTAAATAATTTTTATTATATAGATAGAGAAAGATTAAATAAAATATTATAATTTAAATAAATAACTATATGAGAATAAAATACCCATTGTTTTTTAGATATATATCACATCATTTAATCATTGGAAATTTTATCATAAAAAATCACGGTAAAAAGTGAAATTGCAATGTAAAACCATTACATCTTCTTCGAATTGCATCATAAGTGATTTTAACATCATATATAATAGATTAATATTTATTATAAATCTATAAAATTACCATATATATAATTATAATATTATATATGATCCAATTATAATATTTTAATAACTTTATATTAATAATTATTTATTACAATTGTTTTTCTTTTGAGTGTCACACTTTTGTTTCCATGTAAGTTTCATTTTGGTGGTTTCAATTATTAGATATTATTCATGGTTCCATAATCAATTAAACCTAAATAATTTCATAAGTATCATATTGAATAATTATATACACTTTTATAAATCTTCATATAAATCGGTGTTGAAAATTAAATTACAACACTTCAAGGAGACTATGGTTTATACATATACATGAGTGATGTTTCCACTTTTTAATGGATGGAATTTGATAAAGGTAAATAATAATTAAATTTTATAGAATCATTTTTATATCATAAATATCATATATAATCATTTAATCTATCCTTGTTACCAAAAATAAAAAATGATTCACATCCCTTCATGGAGGTGGTGGTCTACACGTACACACATACTACGTTATCATTTCCCAATGAATGTAAAGAAAAAAGGATAAATAAGATCTTATAATTATAGAAGATTAATTACATAAAAAATATCACATATAATAGTTAATTCCAACATAATAACCAACCATGAAATATGGTGATGGAAAATCATCATATCATGGTGTGGAGACGATAGTCCACACGTACGCATGAGCGATGTTTTTGTTTCCCATTTTATGGAAGCCAGGTGGAAAATGGTTGTCCTATAATCATAATAAAATATTATAATATTTATTATAATATATTAAATATTTTAGTATGTATAAAAAATATTTATAGGGAGTATAAGAATAAAGAATCTTTAAATGAGTAGATAAATATGAATACCTCTTCATTGAGGGACCTCATTTGGAATACACTATAAGCCTTCATAGAATGCCCTTAGGAAGAGAACATAAGATCAATAATTGAAGGAATATTTGATGGTTTTTGGAAGGTCTTTATTGATATAAATATCTTAAGTGGTGTGAATTAGATATGAGAGGAGGTTTCCTTTTATTAATGAGGGAAATGACACACTTATAATTACATAAAAGATTTAAATATAATATATATTAAAATTATTTCAAGTGGAACCAAAGAACTGTATATTCATATATGAGATGTGATCGGGTCAAAAGACACTCAAATAATAAAATTTATATAATTTTTTGAGACATTCTAATCCTTATATACGTGTTAAACACCCTTTATATCCAATTTAACCTTAATTGCGATAACTTAGATTTTAACATGACTTCATAATTATATGCTCAAAAATAAAATGGGATTTCTAGAAATATCTTCACATGCATATTAAAAATTTAAGCTTTTTTAGAAGATTATAAATCTATAGGTGGTATTAATTACACTTAATATAAGTATAAAAAATTCATGGAAAATAGTTTTTAAAAATATACCTGATTTAAGCGTAAAATCCCCTCACCTTGAAATAAAGTAAGAAGGTGATTTTCCTGACTTCTTGGGATAAATAATAAACAAAGGAAGGATTTTATACATTTTATCAATCTAAATATTAATGGAACCTTCAATCAAAAAAATTAAATGTAATGACCCAAAAATAGTTTTTAATTTGGATAAAATATAATTTATGGTTATAAAAGTCAAGCATGAGATCCAAAATTCATAATAGTATTCTAAATTACATAATTTAACTCTTAAAACATATATTTTCTCAAATGACACTCATAAAATTGGATAAAGGAAAATTTTTTAGAGATTTTATTTTCTAGCCACATAGTTTTAACCTTGTCTTACCTATTTTACCCTTGCCGATGTGAAAAGTTTTTACATTGGTTACTATTCATAATGACCAAAACTAAAAGGGTCCTATTTACTAGGAATTAAAATTATAATTCCAAAAATATAATATATTATTCATGAATAAATCTTTTTATGTTTTAGAAATTAGTTTTAATGTAAAGTGTAAAACCTAATGAAAAAGTTTTTTATCAAAATGTGTTTGAAAGCCCAAAAATGAAATTATAACAAAATAAAGCACAATTATATTTAATATATAATTATTTATAATATTTTTAATTAAAGGATATATATGTTATGTTTTTATAAAATTAAAAACATAAGGGGACTTTTAAATTACTTTATTTAATGAAAATAAATGAAATTTTTACAAAAATTGAGACTTTTCAATATTCACCAAAAAAATAAACAATTTATATAAAACATTAAAAATTCAATCTAATATAATTTTTACATGATGAATTCAAAAATTAAATTCATTCCATCAAATTCAATTTATAAAATTTATGAATTTAGGTTTTAATCACATTCTTGAATAATGTTATGTGCATTGTGTTTAGTTTCTATAGAATGAAAATATAACTATAATTTAATATTGGGTGTTAAAAATAGAGAGTTCCTGAATCCCTTACATCAACTAACGCATAAAAATATATTATAAAAGAGAAAATTAAGATATGATTCCAATATATAGATCACACTAAGGAGGCCTTGAGCAACCTAAAGCAGAACACACATCATCTACCACTCTCCCAAAATCTCACAATCCAACCACGTCTCATTGACAAAACCTTATTTAGATGATGAATAGAGATGAAATCAAAGAAAGTGTTAGGAATAAACTTAGATCACTTGTAATTTATCTCATAATATGATGACAAATTCTGAGCAATAGGGGTAGAATTACCTCTTGAGGGTTCACCTAGGCCTCCCAATAGTAGAGATCATGGGTGGAAGAATGATGAGATTTGAAGGAGTTATCAAAATTATACTTAGAATAATTTTAAAGAACATGGTTCACCACTACTGTATATGTCATTATGAAAATTGTTTACCAAAACTATGGCATAACCGCCTTTTCTACACTTTTGTGGTCCTCGTCTTAACTAAACATTGAGATCTATATTACAATTCGTAGGAAGATAATAAATACAATGTCAATGCCATGTAAACACCTAAGGCCAAATTATAACAATCTATAAGAATATAGGGATACTAAAATAGTCCTATTGATCATTTATGCTACATAGTCCATAGCTACACTACAAGACCCATATCTAAAACCACACCACATTTTATCATATAGCATGTGATATGTCCAACTGCATGTTGATTAAACCACCAAAATTCTCCCATCCAGCACTCAACGTTACATCTCACCTCTACATCATGGCTATAATAAAATTCAAGGATCCAATAAAACCATTACCTCAAAACTCCATACTATAATTCCATGACCAAGATATAATGGCCTCCACTATGACGGAGTCTTGTTCTACATACAACAACCACCTCTTTGAGTAGAAACTTTAACTCAACTCCCCCAACCTCTCCTCAAATATTCTACTAGAACCATCATCTCCCAAAACATTAAAATTAATAGGTTGGGAAGATATATACCATTAAATTAGACACATCATAATTTACTCTCAGCCCCATTAATCAAAACCAGTCCCAGAGGAAAACTATACACACTACTACAACTTGAAAACTCCCACATGAGATACTTATCAAATAATATGATGTAACCAAAAAATTATGAACCAACATGAGGATGAAAAACTCAGGTAAAAACCCACTGTGAAATGGTTTATTGGATTTAAAACATGGTCAATGATCTTATTATATTAAAAAAAGGTATATAAGTAACTAAGGATACTACGTGTCTATCGCCATACCATGTTTCCATGTCCACTACTTGACACAACCACTCCACTATAATACTCAACCCAAGGGAACAGATCACTTTTATAATAAATTCTCTTTCAAATCAGGGATATCAAAAATATACTCTATAGACATTTCATCATTCTTGATATCTATCTCTACCCAATTAATGACATGAGAATCCTCTTGAAGTTATTATCAGAGCTATGTTATTTGGAAGATTTCATGAACTCTTGCCAATTTTAGGGGAAATTTCAACTGATACACCACATTTATAATGTGTGTAAACACCTCAATGTAACAAATAAACCAGGTGTAGATCTTACACCTCCAGCCAAAACTTCTCTTCCCCCAATAAAATAACACCCTACGAAACACATGATCACCAACCTCTATATAGGTTTCCTACAATGATAAAAATAAGAAATTTTACGATCCTACACCACCTTCATCCACTCTCATATCATAGGAATCTTCCATTTCATGATCTAAACCACATATTTACCAAGGACTATTAACTCCCAAACATTAATCTAGAAAAAAGTAGAATGGAAAGGTAATTTGTACAGTCCCTCAACCAGGTATATTCCAATGTAATAGTGGTAAAAATTGTCATATGTAAACTAAACCATGGGAAAAAATTATAAAGACCCACAAAAATATAGGACACATGCCCACAATATATTCTCCAATGTCTTGATGTTCCACTCTTTCTCCCCATCCATCTATGGATGGAAAGTATTTATAAGGAAAAACATGGATCCCAAAGCATGCCAAAATCATATTTAGACCCATGATGTGAAATGAGGATCCTAATACAAGGTGATGGTCCTCAATATCCCATGATGATCCACCATCACTTACACATATTACCTCTCCCAAACCTACCTAGCACCAGAATCCCAAATCATCAAGAAGGGGGTTGACTTTATTAGCTAATCCATGATCACATGTATATCATCACATACACCTAAGGATCATGGTTGATCTGTGAATAAATCCTGAAATAATTCCTTTAAACACCACTTTGGGATATAAAATGACTATAACAAACCACCCAAGACATATTTATCTACCTTTACCATCTAAAAAATATAGAACTATGACATGAACTATTCCACTAATCTTTTTTTCCTGGGCTAGAAAATCTATCTCTTCAAGGCACGATACATCTTTGAAACACTAGGATTCATTGTCATTGCTAATCTATGAAACTCGCAAATAACCTCCATATGATACATTATTATATCTATCGACCACCCTTGAAATATTATCAAAATTTGGCCATCCTCTAATCATCCCACCAGAGCTTCACCCAGGATAACACATTCCCACATGACCTCCATCTCAAATTCCAACCAGTTAGACTTCTACACCAGCTACATCATGGTAGATTTTACTATCATATGAAAAAATAATATTATACTATAATACCTCATTTTCATCAATATTCTCCACTAAAATATCTTACATCCCTCTCTAGAAATATCCAGATTCCCAAACAGTATTTCCACATGACTTCCGACTCATAGAATCTACAACTACATTTCCCTTACCAATGGTGTAGGAGATCTCAAAATCAAAATATTAGAAAAACTACATTCACATCCATTTTTTCAAACTCAAATATAGCTGAGATAAAATTTACCTCAAACTATTATGGTCTGTAAAGACCAAAAAACACTCACTCATAAGGTAATTTCACCACAAATTTTGAGAAAAAACTACCATTTACAACTAAAGATCAGGGGTGGGATATTTATGATCATGGATATATGACCTCCTAGAACCATATTAAATAACTTCTCACTGATGTATCAATACACAACCTAGTGATAGGTAATAACCATAATAGAACACCACAAACATCACCCCCACCTCTGGAAACTGAATCATTGGAGCACTGATCAACAAATCCTTCAGGTGATCAAAACCTATCTGACACTGATTGAACCATAAAATGTTTCAGTCCACCATGATCAATGTTTTAAAAGGGGATGTAAACTAATAAAAATCAGACACAATCCTCCAATAATTTCCCACAAGACCAATGAATCTACATATCACTGTTAAATTTTTAGGTTATACCCAAAAAATCCTGCCTTTAATCTTTGATGGATCTATTTCCACCCCTTTGTAGGACACTGTATGTACAAGGAAGTGCACATCCCATATATAAAACGTTTTTCTTGGGAATATTAGTTTGATTTAGTGCCCTATAATACACTTATTTGTACTCTAGGATAACATGTATTCATAGTTTTGAATACTAATAAACTTCTTATCACATCATGATTGTTCTTCTGCATAACATAGTATGAAATAATTTCCTAAGAGTTTCTTTAGTACTCAAAGGTCATAGTTGATCCCCACAATGATGATACCATAGAAGTACTATGACACTTTTCTTAAATATATTTTCTATACCCAGATGATATCATTTGAGGGGCACAAAGAACACAGGTTATCCTAGATGGAGACTCATGGTACTTTGACCCACCTTCTCATGGTGTACGTCGTTGTTAATATATAGTGTAGGGTATAATAATAATGATAACTACTAGTAGAAAATCCATATTTATATGTGACATTTGATGTTCAAATATGTGGACATGTGTCTTGATCGTTATACTTTAAGATTGTTGATAATGATTACTTTGAGTCACGTAATACTATGCATTAAAAACCCCATGAAGATATATGTTCATAGTGAGGTAGGTCACATAGGGTGCATCATGTGTAATATTTCATTAATGAATAATGCAAGAAAGGATTTGTCCCTTATTTTCATTAACAGAAGTTGATATCTCATGCCTTTTAATGGAAATGATATAGCCTAAATAAATTCATGGCCATGGTGTTCTATAGGCAAGTTCGGTTTCCAAAACATCAAACAAAGAGACATTGAGCACATAGGCTGATGGCACCAGCATTCCATCAACTGGATTAGAGACATCACGATAAAGGGATTGTATTACTCAGTAAGAGTTTGTACGAGGTATTATGTCATTTGGGCATTAATTGATTTTATTTGGGTGCCTTATCATGTTTCTAGATGCTAATCCTAGACTTTTGGCTACTTCACCAAATGTCACTAAGAAATATGCATAGAGGGTCACACACTAAGTCCATCCAAAATCTTCGTTAAATAATATATTGTTATTTATTATTTAACATTTTGAATAAAAATTATTCTCACACTTGGTTTAATAATTATTCATGTATACTTGATCACATATATTTTTTCACCTGTCATTCAAGAGAATATTATGTGAGTGGAATATTTAATCAATATTTATTTTCGATTTAGTGAATATAATATCTATTTATTTATTGGTGAATAATGCAGCGATATTTATTTATTAAATAACAAATTATTATTCAAGACCCGCTAAATATTATGGAGGAATAATGGACCAAGTTTTTATGTTCGGTGATAAATAATATATATATTGAATATTATTTGATTAAATTATATTTAATTCAATTATCAAGTTAATCACATGTCAAGGAATTATTATTATTATTATTTTTTAAAACATGGGGTTCCAGAAGGGACTAAATAAATATTAAATGGAACATGTGCACTTATTTATTTCTAAACCCCAGTGGTATTTAAACCAAATTATATTATTTTTCAAGATATCCAATCTTTTGGGCATAATTAAAATAGGAGACACTACAACAAAACTGGGTTTCTGCAGCGCCGCCCCATATCAGTGTTAAAAAAAGTGCTGATAAAAGGGGTTCTTTTATCAAATCTAAAAAAGCGCTGATAAAGGGAACTTTTAACAGTGCTAAGAAAACCCTATTAAAAGTCACCCTTTATCATTGCCTTTTTAGCACTCATAAATCCCCCCTATCAATGCTTTTTTTAGCGCTGATAAAGGGGACCCCTTTATCAGTGTTTTTTTATTAGCACTGATAAAGGGGGGGCTTTGTCAGTGCTTTTTCCTAGCCCTGATAAAGTATATATTTAAGAAAAAATCCAGAAAAATAATATATTGTTTTATAAGTATATTTATATTGATATAAATATAATATATATATATTTTAAACATGTTATAGATAAGTATAAATAGACTATTACATTTAATATTGAAAACATTTAGTTAAAATGGCTTTAAAATATTTTAAAAAATATTATTAATTAATAATTTTCTAATTATCATCGATTAATAATCATTTAATAACCATTTGAAGACACAAAAAAATCAAAAAAAATTAATAAAAGATCAAAAATAAGTTAAAATGTAACTCAAACTTCAAATGGCCATAACATTTGATCCGAGTGTTCGTTTGAACTTTACAGAATATCAAATCAAATCTTGCGATGAGTGATACACACAACTGATCAAAGGGAACCTTCTGTCATGTTTTTTGAGTCCCAAAAAGGCTTATAAGCCCTCCAAAACTGAGTTTTTATTCTGGATACCCTGATTTTTAACATTCAAACAGCTATAACTTATGATCCGGATGTCCGCTATGCCTATACCACATATCATATCAAATATTGTTTCATTTATTTGATTTTACTGGTTGTGGAGTTGAAACAGACATTTTTATTAGAAGTTATGGTCATTTTAACATTCTATGGATTTTCAGATACACATATATATGTATTTATTCATAAATCTGTGTGTGTGTGTGTGTGTGTTGTATATATGTATGTATATATTTATTTATAAACACACATAAAAACATATTTTATAAATGTATTTAAAACTAATCTTATAAATATATATTAATATACAAATAAATATACAGAAAAAAAATTATAACTAATTATATATATAAATAAATATAAACATATATTAATATATGAATATATATATATACTAATATATGAATAAAGATATATATATTGACAAAATATATTTATATTAATATGAATATATATTGATATAGAAATAAATATAACTATATATATATAAATATATATATATATTAATATACAAATATATATATATATATATATATATGTATCTTAATAAATGAATAAATTTATAAGTATTAGTATAACTAAATATTTTTATATTAATGTTAATCTATATTAATATAAAAATAAATATAACTATGTATATATAAATATATATTAATATATATTAGTATAAAAATATATATATATTAATATATGAATAAATATATATGTATTAATATAACTAAATATATTTATATTAATATGAATCTATATTAATATATGAGTAAATATAACTATATATATAAATAGATATATCATTAAATGGAGAAAAAACTAAATAGCTTAGTGGTAAAGGTGCAGGTGTGCGAGGGAAAGGTCTTGGGTTCAAGTTCATGTGGAAGTAGGGGTGCAGTCGTAGAAAAGTGGGAGGGGGTGCGCGATAAGTGCAACATGCAGGGTGAGTGAGAGGGGGTCCTCTTAGCACTGATAAAAGAGGGAGTGAGGTGTTATTAAAAGCTCCCTAGGCATTTTAAATGTTTTTTATTTTTTTTTTATTTTTTTTTTTACTTTTATCAGCGCCAAAAAAAGCGCAGATAAAAGGGGCCTTTTATCAGTGCTAGAAAAATCATTGATAAAGGACCATTTTAGCAGCGCTTTTTTAGCGATGATAAAAGTGGCATTTATCAGCGCTTTTCTAGGCACTAATAAAAGGAACCCCCTCCCATATTCTCCTTGATTAACAGATTTTTCTAGTGCTATTAATGTCCTTTTCAAGCGCTAATAAAGGCCATATTTACAGTACTGATAGATTCTTCTCAAGGCCTAAAGAGGCCCCTCTCTGAGAGAACTCCCAATAATGGAGACTAAGCTTCCTCCACCTCCCACTCTCGAGTCTAGATAGATCAATGATAATTATTTGGAAGCAATTATCATGGTGATCACAGGGGAATCACACAAGAGATAAGATATTTCATTCTAAAACATAGAGATTCTTATGGTGACATTCAGAGATTTTTTGAACATATGTGGATCACCACAAAAGGCAACATTCTCTTGATTCCAACAACAAAACAACCATACAATGTAGATCTGTTGTCAGATCCATCAATGAAGAAATAATTCACACAAGTTAATTATTTAATTGATTAAATTAATTACAAAAAATATGTGATTATCCTCTCTGTTTCCATAGTTTTACCCATTGTCTCTTTTCTAGGATTCAATTTTTTTATAGTAGTTTTTATCATTGTTTAAATCTAGGGTTGGTCATCCGTTATGAAAAAATAAAATCTGATCATGACCCAGCACATGATTTTTCTAAACCTAGAACCTTAAAGTGGTATTAGGGGGGTCACATAATTATTTAAATATCATTGATTTATTTAAACATTTGTAATTAACTTTTAAATTCAAATATAATCATTCTATAATTGGAATTGATAGATATAAATCTTTTTATTTCATTTATCATAGATCTAATCAAAAAAATTAATTTTATGAATGAAATAAAATTGAATATCACATCCATAGATTTCAAGGATTATATAAAAATAACACAAGAGTACACCCTGTGTAACCGGAGTTACACATTGTGTACTAGTGTTGAATTCACCAAAAATTAATTTGGGATCAATTCAAACCATGTGGATAAAATACACATGGTTCATTTAATTTCTTAAACCCTGTGTTGACCAAGACATCTTGGCACAAGGTCTGCTAGAGTACATGTCATGTAGCCCACATGCATGGAATGTAGTCCTTTAAGCAAAATATGGGCCATGTATTTCTATAAATAGCCTACCTGACTGGTGACCATATAACTCGGAGACCACATTCTGTGAAACCCTTTGTACACACCATGTACTCCAATTTTTTCAAGTCATGGTGTACACACTGAGTCCCTAGGCATTTTCCTCGGATAAAAGTTGAGAGATGTACATGTTATGTATCTCACTTATACATGTCATGTACTTATACCAAATTACATAGAATGAAAATTAATTTATTATTCTATCTAAAACTAATTTACATGTTCTTGTTTACAGTTATTAAGTTGATAGGACATGCCATTTGATGGGTTTTAATATATATATATATATATATATATATCTAAATAATTCCTATATAATGTTCAGATCAGTATATCATGTATGATTCATATTACAGTTATTACTCATCATGCATTGAAGGACAACACATGTTAGAAAAATCATTTAATTCATGTAATAATTAAATTCATAGTACATTCCCTGAAAGTAGCTGATAATTCATGTATTCCATATTTCACAAGAGTAAAGAGTGTACTAGTATAATATATGTTGTGTAGGTTTGGATGGGTATTCACTGTGCTACCTCCATGGTACATTTGAGTACAATGTTAATTTTAAATTAATTTATTCTTTAAATAAAATTGTGATGGTTGTGAATCTCTAGGAAATTAGGATGATAATTAAGATAAAATAATTTATTAATTAAAGAGTATAATTAATTGATTCAAGAAAAAATTATCTTAAATAATAACAATTAAGAACTAAATAGTAGTTTTATTAAATTTTAAATTCATTGAACGCATGTGGATGATTATGAGAATAGATCCGGCCTTTTTAAATGATTGGTCTCACTTAATATATTATTAAATTAAATTATTTTCTTATGTGGCTTCTCTTATCACATTATGTAAAGACATGTGTGCCTATGATTTAAATTATTTGAACCATATTTCCATCACTTTTGTGTGAGTAAATGCATAGGTAATAGATGGAGATTCCATGATAGTAGAGGTGATTCAAGTTTGGATCCTAGGAGAAACTAATCCAAGACAGATACATAGATGGGCAAGTGGAAAGATGTAACATGAACCGTACTTGTTTCAAGATCTTTTCACCTTAGGTCAACAATTCTTTTATCGACTGTTAGATAAAAACACATTAGTAAAATTTCAGGACCATACTTCTTTATTATTTTATTTCTTTCAAGTTGCATGATTATTTCATTATGGATATTTTTTCATGATCACATGAATTAATGAACTCCCCATCATGTAATACAGAACTAAAATAAATTTTAGTATGCATAAAAATTATTTAAGACATGGTTAGTAACATAAGTAAATCCAATTAATATTAACAAGAATGTAATAAAGATAATAATTTAAAATTTATGCATAAAAGATAAAATCCCTCAATTATATATTAAGTCAGTATATCCTTCCACTACTTTAGTTAAAGTCAAACCATAGTTCAAAATGATTGACTAGCCAATGTTGGGGTGCTTTCTTTTATCAGGTAATTCTAAAATCATTTTTTGGATTGACTTAACTTATTTCACATAAAGGTTTCACTTTAAAATTAGGAAATTGTGTAACTGAGAGGCAAGTCTTGGGGAAATAAAATTTAAGGATTTCATTATTGGGGAGTCCACTCAATAGATTAAGAAACTATGAGTTAATACAGTTGGTATTTGGAATGCCAACCTAAAACCATTCAAGTTTCCTGACCAGCCAATGTTGGGGTAATGAGAAGGGGAATATGGATCCTTTCCACTATAATATAAAAGCAATTGGATATTCCAAATCCAATAGTGAGGGATATTGGGTTTTAATAAAATATTGGGAGGTTAATAAATATAATATTGATTTATTTTTTCAATATTTTATCAGATAATGTACTAAAAATATAGTCATCTTATTTGTAGATACATAAAGAAAATGAATTAAAACATATCACTATAATCCATACTTGAGAAGTACAACTTTCTCAACAAAACAAATTTCTAGGAGTGGAAAAGGTGCTTATGAACCATCTTTCCCCATATGTCCTAGAAAGAACCTATTCATAAAGAACTAGGAAATGATGATAGTGAGGAAGAGTTTTCTCTCTATGAGAAACATTAAGATGACACTACATGTTTTTAGTGTATCGTGCTATCATCCATGACCAATGAGATTTTGAAGAAACTTGAGGACATGGATTCATAAAGCATGATGTCTCACCATCAAGTTATAAACCAAGAGAAGGGGAGACAAGAGAGATATGAGATCTACAATGCTTTGTTTACAACTAATATTAGAGAGTCTAAGATAGTTAGGCCTCATGTAGTCAAGATTATTGGAAACATTTAACTCTTAGAATCTTAGGGATTAAATTCATATATTAGTTTTGTACAAATATCTTAATTTACTCACTACTCCATTCCATTTCCATTTTTATTGTTAATTACTATATGATCAATAATGAGAAGATTCGTTTGTAACTTCATACTTTGATTCACCAAGTGGATAAGTATGTGGGCCATTATAAACATGTGTTCCTTATGGTGAATAAAAAATGTAAGAAAAAGGAAAATGGTACCAAGATTCCTAACAATTCAAAATCTCTTGATCACCTTCCTTCCAAGAATAGGAAGATCCAGAGGTAGGGAAAGGAAAAGGAGGTTTTTTTTTTCAAGTAGCAATCAAGGACACTGGAATAAGAACTACACCTAAAAGAAAGAGGAATCTAAAGGTTCTTTCATTATCAAGTGTAATCTTTCAATATCTAGACATTGGGTATTATATATAGATTTTGGTTCTCACATTTGTATATAAATATAGGAACCAAGTAGATTTCAAAAGATTGGTGGAGGAGAGGTGGATCAGTGAGTTTCCAATGGTACAAGGCTAGATCTTCTATCCATTAGTGACTACCACCTTTCATTTCCAATTGGAATGCTTTTTAATTTAAAAAATTTTATTATGTACCAACAGTTACCAAGAACATAATTTATGTATCATTCCTAGATGCAGATGGGTTTCTTTTCAATTTTGGAAATAAATGTTGTTTCATTTATAAAAACAACATATGTTATGGTATACAACATTTTGATAATAGTATTTATGTATTGAATTAAAAAAACCAAGTATTGGACATTGATAAAGAATCATGTTCACACACTAACTTACATTTTTTATTTTTTTGTAAAAAAAACTAAAACATAATCAAAAGGGGAGTCACAGGGGTCAGAAGTGATGAATCCCCAAGGTGTAACTATAAATCAAGCCCTTAAAAGAGTAGGGAAGGGAGACAAAACTATGAAAAAATGCCAAGTTGTTCTCTGCATCTGCATGACTGACTGTCACATCCTGACCCAGAAGCCACTGAATAGTGCCCCGACCTAGTTGGCCACATGCCATCAAGCACGCCTCCCCGTACTCCAGAGTGTCGACTAGTAGTGAGGACCTTTTAAGTCAGTATTGGGGAGACTATACCCTATTTTGTGAGAATAAAAAACCAATGGAAGAAAATAACAACAAACAAGTGTGGAAGCATATATAAATAACCAGTAAAAATCCATGTCATATGATAGTCAAAACAAGAAGGTACAATACTCAACTGAAAGGTAAATCATGCTTTGGATATGCAAGTTACAAGTGTCTACAATGCAACTCAAAGTAAAGACAAAGAAACTCCAAAATGGATCCCAAACCAAGTCTCCTTACATCCCCTATGATTCAATCCCAAATAGAAACTTATCTTATGGAATTTCCCTTATCCCATCCTGCAATAACAAAGTCTTCACGGGTGCCGACTACGCGGCCCGAATAGGGTGTGAGTACAACTCAATAGGCCACCACTAACACCGTATAAATCAATTCCAGTCAAAGGATAGTTCATGTAGTTTTAATTAAGAAATAAATACAATTCATAATTTAAATAGTTATCACATTTTCATTTAATCTTTAATCATCACACTAGGCCAAATTAAAACCGTGTTTCTCATTTGAATTAGCATTCATTAACATTTGTCATTTGATGTAGGTCTTCATTCCAAGCACCCTAATTCTTGTTTGAATCATCATTCATTAACATTTATCATTTTATATAGGTTTTCATTCCTAGCACCTCAATTCTCATTTGAATCATCATTTATTATCATTAATCCTTTTTTTAGGATGTCATTCCAAGAACCGCAAATCTCGTTGAGTATAAGATTTCATACCTAGAACTCTAATTCTCATTAGGTGTAGGTCATCATGCCTAACACCATTTTCATCTAAGCACTTAGATAACTACTGGGGAGGAATTCCATGTCCAAGTCCCAACTCTTGCATTTTTCTAGCATTTCATACCTAGAACCACAAAATCTCATCCATTTAATCATTCGTTAATTCACGAGAATTTTACGCATTAATCATTTATTAATTCAATGATTTGTAAACCATTTCAAAGGACATTAGTTAATTAAACAATTAACTAAGCACATAACCCATTAATTAATTAAAAAATTAATTAATCAATCAATATCATTCTCATTCCATAATTAATTCTTCATAATTAATTATCTATTTCAAACCTTGTCAGGTCATTATTAATTCTAACAATTAATTATCTTCGAATCCAAACATCATTTTGTAATTAATTCTCCCAATTAATTATCTTATTTCAGTCAATTCCATAACTCAAATACAATATTAAAAACTAATATTAAATCTCCAAGATATCAATCACTTTGGGTAACCCCCCATTCAATTGTTCTGTGATTCAATTATCAATAATCACCAAGGTAAATACACATAAATTCCACTTTCCTAATACTCCCATTTTGGAAATCATTTATCAAGGGAATCAAGAAATTTCATAAATTCATACACATATCATAAATAATGACTATGGGAGTTTAATTTATACCACCTACCTCAGTTTATTGATGGAAGTTATCCCAATAAAAATCCCCAAAATCCGAGTGACACAACGTCATTGATTAACCTCCAGATCTAAATCCCTAAAACCAAAATTAGAATCAATGGAATCCAGATCTTGCAAACATAGATCTAGATTCTCAATCCTAGATCTAGATCTAAATCCAAAGGTTTATATCCATGGAAACTATGCCTATCTTCCATGAAAATAATTAAGAAAGATGGAGGAATGAAATGGGAGAAGCATCAAGATGAAATCCATTTATCAGGAGAAGATTGGATCTTCAATCAAGGCTTACAATCTTGAAGAACGGCATTCAGATCACCTTGGAATCCCTCCAGAAGGTTTTGGTAACACCTAAAATCTGTCATGCCCGAGACAAGGTTAAAATATGGGAGTCACGAAGGGTTCATGTGGTTTTATAAGAGATTTTAGGATATTAAAAATCATGCCCACTGTTTCTTGGGATGAGGCGCATAGTTAAGAAAACTGTGCACCAACCGGGAAGAATCCACTACCCACATATACATGGTTGGAATGGTTTGGTCATATGGTTAGGAAAACCATGCACCAACCATGCAGACTCCTCTATCTAATTTCGCATGCTTGGCACGGTTTTTAGCAGCTAGAACTATTCACCTTGGGCCACAAGTTTGGACTTGGAGTCCTTAAGGATTTCATGCCACCTAGGATTTTGAGTCAGTAGGGATTTTGGGCTACCTTTAAGTCCTTTGGGACACCTCAAGGCCTTCCGGCCACATACAGTTGCCTCAGACAGACTCTACAAAAAAAACAAGCAGCCCCAGAAGAGGATTCCGAGCAGGTGCACTCACCATAGTACAGCCAAATGGATTTGTCAGGATGAGAGAGTATGGATATTCCATCGAGACAAGCCTGTTCTTGCATGGGAAGCCTATCCAGGCATCCATGAAAACTTGGAGATCTACTATCATGATGCATATTCTGGGGAGGGGAAATTCCTTGTAGATAGTCTATTTGAGTTCCCTAAGACCTTCGGGTCATGTAATCTCCTAAAGCTTATGGGACATGTAATATCTGAGCCTATGGGACTTGTAAGGGTCCCCCTCATCCCTTGAAAGCGGAGTTAACAAAAATAAATAAAAATGAAGGCCATTAGGCCATTCGGTTAACTAACGTCACGATATTTCCCTATAATACTTTCTCACTATGACCTAGTACACATACCGGATGCTCCTCAAAGGACGCATCTATCTCGAGGTCAAATTCCTCCACAATAATCACATGATATGGGTTCGGATGATACCTTTGTAGTTGTGACACATGAAAAACATCATTCATAGTGCTGAATTTCTGTGGAAGTGTTAATCGGTACGCCACCGGCCCGATTCTCTCCAGTAACTTGAACTGTCCCACAAACCTGGGCGCTAACTTCCCCTGCTGATGTACCCCGTGGTGACCCAATATAGGCAACACCCAAAAGAATACATTATCACCCTATTTAAACAATAGGGCTCATATTCTTATATCAGCATACGACTTTTATCTACTTTGAGTTGTAGCCATATGTTTCCAAATCAACTGTACCTGCTTTGATGTCTACTGAACGAGACTCAGTCCTAATAGCCCTGACTCACCCGCCTCTGACCAACATAGAGGTTATCTACAAGTTCTACCATAAAGTACCTCATATGGTGCCATCTTTATATTTTCTTGATAACTGTTATTATAGGAAAACTACCCAAAATCCAAGTGCTTCTCCCAAGAACCACCAAAGTCAAGCACACATACTTATAGCAAATCCTTTAACACATGTATAGTACACTTCAATTTCACATCTGTCTATGGGTGGAAGGTCATACATAACAGAAACTATGGACCAAGTGACTTATGTAAGCCCTACCAGAAGCGTGATGTAAAGCACGAATCACAATCTGAAACTATAGTTTGTGGCACCCCATGCCAACGAACTATGTCTCTCACGTACATTTCTCAAAACTGATCTCCTGTAAAGGTTTCCTTGATAGGAAATAAGTTCCCAACCTTTTTTAGTTGATCCAAAATTACCCAAATAGTATTATTTCTCCTAATATTCTTTGGATGTCCCACCACAAAATCCATATTCATGTAATTCCACTTCCATTCCAGAATAGGTAATGGTAGAAATAGGCCTCTAGTTCGTTGATGCTCTGCTTTCACCTGCTAATAGGTGACGCACCTTGTTATGAATGCTGCAATCTCCTTTTTCAAGCTTGACCACCAAAACTATCTTCAAATTTCATGGTACATTTTTTTCACACCAGGATATACCACCCACCTAGAAGCATGAAATTCTCGCATGAGTTCCCCTCGCACACCCATAGGAACAACAACCTGATTTTTCACAGAGATGATCTCATCCTCATCTACTTTCTAGTTTGAATGTGTATCCCCACATTCAAGGAATTACCTCAAGGACAAACACTCCAGATCCTCATACTTCCTATCTATAATACATCTCAAGAGTGTATACTCCACTACTACATAAACTAGAGTCATCCTCGCCTGACTCCCCTGAACTACCACAAGCATTTCTGCCATCAAGGTCATCACATTCTACTCTACACTCGGCCCATGTACCAACTGAGTCTATGTTTTTCTGCTCAAGGAATCAGCCACACTATTCCCCTATATAGGTGTATATGATAGTTCAAAATCAAAGGATAATTTATACTCTACCCATGTTTGCTGCAGAAGATTTAAGTCACACTGTGAAAAGATATACTTCAAGATTTTGTGATCTGTAAAAACTGTGAACTTTTCACACAAAAGACAGTGTGACTAACACTTAGGAGCATAAAACACTTATGCTAACTTTAGTTCATGTGTTGGGTAATTCCGTTCATGTGGCCTCAATTTACAAGGTCCATTTGTAACGACTTTATACCCTTGCATCAACACAACTCCGAGTCCGACCCCAGAAGTGTCACAAAACACCGTGACCTCCTAACCTGCCTCAGGTAAGATCAAAACTGGTTCTGATGTCACGTGCTTCTTCAACTCCTGGAAATCATTCTCTCATGATCATGTCCAAAAAAAATGTATCCCTCTCTTGGTAAAACATGTAAGAAATGTAGCCAACAGGGAAATGTTCTGGAAGAATCTCCTATAATAACCAGATAAACTGAGAAATCTTCGAATATCATAAACATTATTGGCCTACTCCCAAGAAATTAATGCATGTACGTTTTCTATGTCCACTACCACACTTTCTTCTGAGAGGATGTTCCCTAAAAAATTTACCCGATCAATCCAAAACTAACATTTAGATAGATTGGAATATAGCTGATTCTCTCTCAGTATACCTAGGATGATGTCATGATGTTGGGAATGATTGTCATGAGTCTTACATTACACTAAGATATCATCCACAAACACCACAAAAAAATGATCTATGTACAGATGAAAGATACTATTCATCAAGGCCATAAACACTACTGGAGCATTAGTCAACCCAAATGGCATTACAACAAACTCATAAAGGCCATACCTACTCTTGAAAGTAGTTCTTGGTATATCAAAAGTATGTAATCTCACCTGATGATACTCTGATCTCAGATGAATCTTTGAGAATGAACTATCCCCCTTCAGCTGGTCAAATAAATCATTGATATGCAGAAGAGGATATCGGTTCTTTACATTCATTTTATTCAACTTCTGATAATCGACACACAAGCATAGACTCTCGTCTACCTTATTTGCAGACAAAACTAATGATCCCCAAGTTGACGTACTTGTACAGATAAAACCTTTATCCTCTAACTCCTCTAACTACATTTTTACCTCTTCAAGCTCAATCAGTGTCATTCTATAAGTTGGAATAGATATTGGCTCAGCACTCGGCATGATCTTAATAGTGAATTTAGCATATCTCTCAGGTGGAAACCCTAAAAATTATTCCTAAAAGACATCCTAAAACAGTTATACTCTTGGTGGAAGGACGGCTTTCCTACAACTCCCATCATCTAGAAAAAGACTATAAAATTGGGCTGTGAGCTCTCCCAGTTGCCAAGTTATTGGCCCAACTCTGTCTATATGGATATCTCATTGTCCACAAAGAAAATATTGGTCACCCTCAGGAGATACAAAGACCACTCTACTACGGTAACAATATATGTGGGATCAGTATGCGACTATCCAATCCATACCCAAAATCAGGTCGAAACCCGATATATCAAGGACATAGATATCCCAAAGGAAACGATGCTCTCTGATCTATATCGAACATCCCTTAAATAAATAGATATCTCTAGTCTGTGTTCCTAATGGTGTATCAATATTCATCATCTTGCTTAAGGACTCCATCTCTAGTCTCAAGACATTAACAAGATTTGAATATATAAAGGAATGAGTGACACCAGTATCAAATAAGGCAGTAGATAATTTAAATACAACTAGAATATTACCTCTAACTATCAATGGACCAACCTCGCTCTCCACAAGTTTATGTTGCACTGTTTGTAATTTTACTGCTCCTCTTACTTGTGGTGTTGTCTGACACCCCAAAGTAGCTCCACTCTGCTGGTATGGGTGCTCAAAACCTAAATCACCACGCCCACTTCCTCTACCACCTCTGCCAGTAGAACTCTAGCTGCCAAACCTGTATAGTGTAGAAGACCCCCTTCCCACACTTTGACTCTGAGCAGCTTCCCCCTTAGCACTAGCATTTTGCTGCTTCCTACAGAACCTCTGTAGAAGTCCCATATTTCCATAAAACCATCACTCCAATAGTGGCTTCGGATAGTGTGTATGATAGTGTCCTTGCCTACCGCACTGGTTGAAAATAACATGAGGAAGATCTGGTGTAATTGTTCCTCTTTTATTTCCACTATCCTGACTAATATTCTCGTGGTGGTGCTTCCTATTCTTGGAAGGCCCAATTTCTGATCATATAGAAACATGTGCAGTACTGGAAGCCTCCTTTAGGTTCCCCTCTAAAATGAAATCCTGATTAACTACTTCTAAAATTTTCTTCAACCTAAAGATATTCACTTGGGACTTAATTACATACTTGATACCATCCTGAAATTGTTTTGCCGAAGATGCCTCATCTACCGCCAAGGATGAAGAAAAATGATGTAAATATGTGAAACATTCAGCGTACTCTATTATGGAAATGCTCCATTGTGTCAGATTCATAAACTCTGTAGCCTTCTCTTTCCTTAGCATGTCTCTGTAGAGGTTCTCTAAGAACTTCTCCAGAAAGTCCTTCCATAACATCTCGTCAGTCTGTCCAGATCATACTTGATGGTCCTACTAGCGATTCACAGAAACCCGCAACATATAAGTATCCAACTTAACCCTCCTCTCAGCTGGAGTCTCCAAATGTTCAAGTATTGTCTCTATGTATTCAATCCATAATTTTTCTCCCTCACGTCCACCCTCTCCATTAAAAGTAGAAGGGTTATGTAGCTGATACTCCCTTTTCAACTCAGACATGCTATTCTAAACCCACCCTGGGTCTCTCTCCATAAACTACATGAAATGGGAAAAGTTCTCTTAGAACCAATACCCTTATTCCCCAACTTCCACCAATGGTGCCTCAAACTCCCTGTCTGGAAGTTCTTTCTGGTCCATACCCCTTGGTCTCTCCCTCAAAAATTGTTGAGGAGGCATATTTCTACATATCCAAACACAAGTCTTAGGTCTCATAACACAACCTTATAACATTTATGTAAGATAAGAAACTAACACAACAGGTTTCAACAAGTCATTTCTCCCTTTTCTCACCACATGGTCAACATCGACGCCTTATCACTAACCCTAACCATCCTACTCCTAGGTTTTGGTTAACAAGGGTACATTCATTCTCATTAATTAATTAACCATTAGTTAGAAACATTATCTCAAATTAATTAATTTAACAATTGATTAATTAATCATTACCATTTCATCAATCAAGGTTCTCATTAGACACTCTCATTTTTCATCCTTATTTTAATCTCACAATTAGGATAAAAAGTTCAAGTTCAACAACTTACCTATAACCCATTTCCCTGTGAGTTCCTAGAATGATGCATGTGACAACAACCTGGAGTGCCTATAATGATGCATGAAAACCCAACTATCATGCCTCTTTAGACCACAAATAAAAATTCAATAATTTTTTTTAAACAAATATCACATCACACCACAAGTGTGTCACCCAAGTTAAAATAGTATACAACTGTAACAACAAACAACAATCACAACAATCCCAACTTGAGTACTTTGATTTTCCCCCGTACATGGGTTTGCAACTCCCATTCATGAGATCATTACCAAGCCTTGAGTCTTCCTATTCTCAAGTCTACCTTTCCTAAAATAGTAAGACAAAAGAAGAAGAAAGAAAAGAAAACTCCTCTAATACCACTTTGTGACATCCCAACCTGAAAGCCACTAAATAGTGCCCCAAGCTAGTCGGACACATGCACTTAAGCACACCTCCCCATACGCCAGAGGGTGTCGACTAGCAGCGAGGGTCTGGCAAGTTAGTCTTGGGGATACTATACCATCTTTGGTCAGAATAAAACAAAAATGGAAGCAAATAACAACAACCAAATGTGAATTCCCATATAAATAACCACTATAAATCCAAGTCATATAATAGTCAAAACCAAAAGGTACAATACTCAACTAAAAGGTAAAGCATGTGATGACAATTCAAGTTCCAAGTGTCTACAATGTAACTTAAAGTAAAGACAAAGAAACTTTAAAATAGATCCCAAACTAAGTTTGGTTCCTTTTCCCATGCTCCAATCCCAAATAGAAACCTATCATAGGGCCTTACCCTTATCTTATGCAACAACAACAAAGTCTTCTTGGGTGCCGATCAGGTGGCCCAAATAGGGTGTGAGTACAACTCAGTAGGCCACCACCAAGGGCAACTAAAATGAGTCCAGTCAAAAGATAGTGCATGCAGTTTTAATGATGTAATAAATACAATGCATAATTTTAAATAGTTATCGCATCGTCATTTAATTTTTAATCATCACACAAGGCCAAATCCAAACCATGTTTCTCATTTGAATCATCATTCATTAACATTTATCATTTGATGTAGGTCGGCATGCCTGGCACCCCAATTCTAATTTTAATCATCATTCATTAACATTTATCATTTGATATAGGTAATCAATACTAGCACACCAATTCTCATTTGAATCATCATTCATTATCATTAGTCATTTGGGGTAGGATGTCATGCATAGAACCCCAAATCTTGTTGAGTGTAGGATGTCATGCCTAACACTCCAATTCTAATTCAGTGTAGGTCATCATTCCTAACACCCTTTCCATCTAAGATCTTATATAACTATTGGGGTGGAATTCCATGTCCAATTCCCAAGTTCTACATTGGTCTAAGATTCCATACCTAGAACCACAAAATATCATTCATTTAATCAATCTTTAATTCAAAATAATTTTCCTCATTAATCATTTACTAATCCAATGATTTGTTAACCATTTCGAAGTCCATTAGTAAATTCAAAAATTAACTAAAAACTTACCTCATTAATTAATTAAACAATTAATTAATCAATCAATAAAATTCTAATTCTATAATTAATTCTTCACAATTAATTATCTATTTCAAAACCCATCAAGTCATAAATAATTTTCACAATTAATTATCTTTAAATCCAAACATCATTTCATAATTAATTCTCCCATTTAATTATCTTAGTATAATCAATTCAATAAATTAAATTCAAGATCACAACCCAATATTAAATCTCCAAGATATCAATCAATTTGGGTAACCCCCCCATTCATTTGTTCTGTGATTCAATTATCAATAATCACCAAGGTAAACACACATCAATTCCAATTTCCTAATTACTCCCATTTAGGAAATCATTTATCATGTGAATCAAGAAATTTCATAAATTCGTAAACATGTCATAAATCCTGACTGTGGGAGTTCAATTTATACATCCTACCTTAGTTGATTGATGGACGTTATCCCAACAGAAATCCCCAAAATCCAAGCGGCATAACATTGTTCATTAAGCTCGAGATCTAAATCACTATAATCAAAATTAAGATCAAAGGCATCAAGATCTTGAAAATCTAGATCTATATTTACAATCCTAGATCTAGAACTCAATCCAAAGGGTTAGATCCCAGGAAAAGGAGAAGATACTTCATTGAAATAATTAATAAAGATGGAGAAAAGAAATGGGAGAACCATCCGGATGAAATCCACTTATCGAGAGGAGAGAGAATCTTCAATCCGAGCTTCCAATCTTGAAGAACTTAATTTTGATAACCTTAGAATCCCTCTGGAAGGTTTTGGTAACACATAAAATCTATCAAGCCTGAGCCAAGGTTGAAATATTGGAGTCATGGGGGGTTTGGGTGGTTTTAAAATAGATTTTCGGATATTAAAAACCACGCACACTGTTTCCTAGGCAGAGGTGCACCGTTAGGCAAACTTTGAACCAATTGTATAGACTCCACTACCCACGTCTACATGGTTCTCCTGGTTTGGTATCATGGTTACGCAAACCGTGTGCCAACCGTGTGGACTCCTCTATCCAATTTCACACTCTTGTCTCGATTTAGTCGCATGGTTTTTCAAATCATGCGCCAAATGTGCACAGCCCACTGTCTTTTAATTTTTCTCAAAAGTTCACCCAAACTCACCCCAAGAATCTAATCCAAGTTAAAGGTACTTAAAAACTTCAAAAATTACCTGAAAATAGGCCTGAGATGACTCCATAAAATGTTGGGATCTTAAACTGGCCAGATCAACTACCACCATATTACCTTCCCAGAAGGTATTTCCAACATCCACCACATCACTGATCCACCCCCTACAATCTTGAATGATGTAAGCAAGATCCCAATGAGGCTTCTTACCATGGTTGATAAGACCCTTCAACAGTAAAGATTAGGTCTCCACATATCTTACATTGAGGCTACAGATGTCACACAAACTAAGTCTGCAATGGAGATCCCTCTCTCCTACTCCCACTACTCTCTTGGGGACATGTAAAACACTAAATATGAGTGAGACCATTCTATAGCAATCACAGACCAACTCGCCCCCACACATGATTCCTTATGTGCAAGATCCGTCAATGTTCAGTTTCAACCCCTTCATAGGAGCCTACCATCTAACCTAGAAGCCCCAACTAGGATTGTAGACCCTTAGGAAACCCCACCCTAAGCTTGGGAAAAAATGTTTGAGTATGCCCGAACTACCCCTCCTTCCTTGGATCAATCATAAATCATCTACAAGAAGATACGGGAGGACGTGGACCCCCAATATAGAAGATCTCCTTCCATTCCTCTTGGTGTTGCTAACCTCCCACAATACCCAACATACTGCTGCAATAAAGTTTGTGAAATCATATCTGTTTCTCCTTGCTGCATCCACCTCATGAACATAGGCCTCTAAGAACTCATCTTTGTTGTTCCCATTAAGGTGGAGGTTGAGCTGCTAAGAGAACAAGAACCAAAAGGATAATACCTATACAACCCCTCAAATAAAAATGTAAGTTTCTCTAGATAAGACAACTTTCTAGAGAGGTATCATATCCTCAAAAATGATAGTGAGAGAGTGATTGGATTCAATTACGTTGATGCTCAAGATATACATGAGTGGTTACAGGAACTGATTCCACTGGTCCCCACAAAATAAGTAGTTCCTGAAACACAAGAACTACATAGAAACATCAAATGGGTAAGAGAGATAGAGAGATATGGTTTTCTAGTCAGTGAGGATGGTAACTCATTATTTCTTGACAATTATGAACTTATATATTACAAAGAGGTAGTAGAGATCTTAGATGTTTCAAGATGAAAAGAATCCATGAATTGTGAAATGGATTCCATGTATCTTAACCAAATTTGGGTTCTAGTAGATGTACCAGTTGATGTAAATCCCACATAGTACAAATGGGTATTCAAGATAAAACTAGATATATAAGTTAAAGTAAATATCTATAAAGCAAGTCTAGTGGATAAAGGGTTTAAACAACATCAATGAATTGACTATGATGAAACCTTTTTACCAATTTCCTTGTTTAAATCCATCATAATTCTAATTTCCATAGCAATTTATCATGACTTATAGATTTTTCATTTGTGCATCAAAACTACATTCCTTAACAGGAACCTTTATGAAAATTTCTATATGAAAAAACCAAAAAGATTTATGACTCCTGGTGATGCAAAAAAAATCGAGTAACATAGATCCATTTATGGATTTAAACAAGCATCCATGTATTGAAACATTCGATTCAATGAAGAAATAAAATAATTTGGATTCCTAAAGAACATATGTAAGTCATGTGTTTAAAATAATTTTAGTGATAATGCAGTAGTTGTCATATTATTATATGTTGATGGAATATTACTTATTGGAAATAACATATCAGACTTACAATCTGTTAAGGACTAGTTAAATAAGTGTTTCACCATGAAGGAATTAGATGAAGTATCCTGAATTCTAGAGATCAATATCACTCGAGATAGATCCAAGAGGCTTCTTAGACAAAGTAGAAGTACATATATTTACCAGATACTGAAGAGCTTTAGTATGGAACAATCCAAGAGTGGATTGGTTCTTGTGTCACATGGTTTACATTTTTTGATAAAATGTTCCCTCATTCACATTAGGAGAAAGATATCAGGAGTGAGATACCATATGAATTAGTGATAGGATCAACCATGTATGACTTGTTATGTACTAGACTTAATGTTTCTTATGTACTGATCTTGGTAGGAAGATATCAAGTTAATACAGGAGAATAAAATTGGTATGTTAATAAGGATATCCTTAAATATCTGAGAATAACTAATGATATTCTTCTTGTGTATGGAGGAGATGAGGATTTGGTCATCAAGGGATATACTAATGCTAGTTTAAAATAAATCAGAATGATCTGAAGTTGTATTTACGTTTTGTTTTCAATATCAACGGAGATGTTGTCAGATGGAAGAGTTCAAAGCAGCCAGTTATCAATGATTCTATAGTGGAGTTTGAGTATATAGGATCTTTTAATACATACAAGGAATAAATATGAATAATAAATTTTTTCTTGGAGCTTGATTCATTACCTAGAATTAAAGACACTATCACATAGTATTATGATAACACTACAATAGTGGATCTTTCAAAAGATCCAAGGTTACACCAATAAATAAAGCATATACTCCTGATGTGTCACCTCTTGAGGTATTTTTATCAAAGGGTTGATGTTCCAGTAACAAGAGTACCCACAAAAGAGAATATGGATTATGCCTTGACTAAAGACTTATCTCATCAGAAGTATAAGAATCATGTGAGAGCTAGCAGACTAAATATTGTTAGCAGTTTTCTCCAGTTCAAGTGGGATCGTTTTGGAGTTGGTTCCCTAGAAAAAACTACTTTTTACTTTATGATAACCTATATTCATAATTTTTAATATTAATAAACTTATTATGACATCATGATTGTTCTTCAGGATAACATATCATGTGATAATTTCCTAATAGTTGTTAAAAGTTCATAGTTTTTATCCATAAAATTGATAATCTAGAAGTGCTATGAAATTATTCATAAATATATGTTCTATAGCCGGAAGATATCATTTTATATACAAAAATGATACCGAATATCTTGGGAGGAGACTCATAGGGATTTAAGGCACCTTTTCTCAGTGTACGCTTGTGGTAATGTCCAGTGTAGGATCTTATAAGGATGAGACCAAAAATCCACATTTATATGTTTTATTGGATGTTCCTATCTATAGACGTGTGTATTGATACATATATGTTAATATTATTATAAATGAGTATTATCAGTCATGTACTTTGATGTATTGACAAAAAAACATGATAATATATGTTTCTGGTGAGGTAGGATATATTTGGTGCATCATGATTAGTATTAAATTAATGAATAATATGAGAAATTATTTTTCCCTTATGTTATTTAATAGAAGTTGATATATTTAGACCTTTTATAGAAATGATAATGCCAAAATAAACCCATTTCCATGGTGACCTATAGGCAAGTTCAATTTTCAGGAAGTCAAAGAAAGAGACATCAACCAGATAAGTTGATGGCCCCAGCATGCAACCTATATAATTATAGGTATCATGATAAAGGGATTATATTACCCAATAAGAATCATTATGAGGTATTATTTCATTGTGACTTTAACTTCCTTCTATATGGGTTCCTTGATATGGTAATAGACAATATCCTTGGACTTTAGGCTGCCTTACCTAAAGCCACTGGAAAGAGTCCTAGAGGGTCACACACTAAGTGTATCGAGAATCTCAGTTTAATAATATATTATTATTTATTATTTAATAAGTTTAATTAATATTATTCATATGTGTGGTTCAAAAATTATTCATAAATTCTTCATTGCATATATTCTGTCAACAGTTATTCAAGAGAATATTATGAGAGTGGAATATTTCAAAAATATTTATTTTCTATTTAGTGGATATAATATTTATTTATTTATTGGTGAATAATGATGTGAGATTTATTTAATAATTAAATATTCATTATTCAAGGCTCCATAAATATTATGGTGGAATGGCGGATTGAGTATTTGGGTCTAGTGAGAAATAGTATATATATTGAATAATATTTGAATAAATAATATTTAATTCAATTCATAGGTTAAGCGCATGTCAAGATAATAATATTATTATTATTTTAGACATGGGGTTTTAAAAGGTATTAAAAAATTTAAAGGTAATTATAAAAATATTTATTTTTAAACCCAACACAAGCGATATGATCTTCCATGTTAGCACCTGGAGAATCCTACAAAGAAATTTGTAGATTTTTAAAACATGTGTGGATTAATACTAAAGAGAATCTGTTCTTGATTCCAATAACACAGTGATTTTAGAACATAGATTTGTTGTCAGGTCCAACAAAAAAATAATTCATGCACAATGTAATAATTTAATTGATTAAATTAATTTTAAATAATATATAATGATATTATCTCTGGTTCTAGATTTTTATCCATTTTCTATTTTCTTTGACTCAATTTTGTTGATCAATATGTTTTTTAATTTTATATATTTGAGATTGATCATCGATCATGAAAAAAAATAAAATATTGGCATGACCCATCCCATGCTTCCACTGTTCCCAAAAACGTTCAAAATTATGATATAGCTTATGGTGTCAAATGACATTCAAAATAGCCCTAAGGTTCCCAACATTCTTCTCCTCTAACAGTGATTATACAAGGATGATTTCAATGAACATGGCCACAAACTAATCTAGGAAATTATAGAATAGGGAGTTCCTGAGTCACATGAAAATTTTTAAGTCATTTGTGATAGTGAACAACAAGTCCATTAGCTCAAGGTGCCCATATCAACATTTTGAAAGTGGTATTTGGGATGTCCACCTCCCTAAATCTCATCTAGTAATATCCAAACCATGATTTAGCCTTCACAAATCAATTGGATCCCTTCAATTGATCGAATAAATATCAAATTCATAGGATAGGGTAATGGTTATTAACCATCACCTAGTTCGACTATCAATAGTCCATACACAACCAATTCACCTTCTTGGTGAACAACATCAGAGCACCCCATGGGGACACATTGGGCCTAATAAAAACCTTTAAACTCATTTCATAAAACCAAATACTCAAATCTCATAACTCATAAATTTTCATCCAAAATGAATAAATTGAAATCAAAGAGGCATCATGTTGTAAATGGATCCCAAACATGATATCACATCAAGGGGGTAACGTATGAACCTTAGAAAAAACATCAACTAAGTCATCCAAGACTTGAGTAAGCTACACTACCTATTACTCTACTAAACCCAATGAAAAAACTTCTAACTATTAGAGAAAAATATCCAAACGTCTGTGACCCATTAGATACTCACTCTTTAAAGGAAGACAGTATATTGTCCCTCTTAATCATAGAACAAAAATATCTATATAAAGAAATCAATAATCACAGGCATATAATACAACAATTTAATATTGATAATGAAATCATATAGATGGATCCAGATCAAAGAGAGATAACAAAAAAAACTAGTAATCCCTCGTCATCATCCATCAACCCCAACACACATCAAACATACTCTATTGACCTCTAACTTGCACATTTGACTCCAAGGGCACTAGAATACTATTCAACATGAGACCCAAACAATGGACTAAGGTAGCTGAAACAAAGGAGTGTGGTGTTCCAGAATGAAATAAATCATGTCCCATGATATAATAAAATAATAGTATACCTCAGATGACCTCTTTTTTCTCTAGCATTAGTGTATCTAAAGCATGATGTTTTCCATGATAAGTTCCCTTGACTCATGGTTGATGACCACCTCTACATACATGCTCAACCCTATATCCATAAGGGAAGGGGACATCATAGGTTTTTCCTCCAATAGCTCTATATCCCCATAGAGAGTCACAGGAATATTGTCCCTATGACTAATACGTCTATTAGGGTAACTATGTCTCCGGGGTTTCAAACTAAAATTAGATGCTCTCACCTCACCAATCCCTAAATATGATCAATAATTAAAACTATAGATTGTCATACCTCCCACAAGTATATCACATGATGTTAGAGCCCCTATTGGGCCCATAGGAACTTCTGGTCCCAAAGAAGTGGGTGGAATAAAATAGCTAAGGATGAATCCCACCCAACTAAAACACTACTTCCCTTACACATATAATCTACTATCTAGGAACAATGATGGATAACATATTCAGATGATCCTAGGAGAGCAGGTATCCTCTCATTAAACTTACCCTTATTCTACACCTCTAAGTATGTAGGCAACCTAAATGGGGTAATTGAATACAAAATCACAGGGCATAATGCCTATACCAGACGCCGAGCTCTAGACTCTTTGACTAGAAGTGAATTAGGGGTGAGGTGAAGGATGTCCTTAAACCGGATTCTAACCTATTTCATGCACAATATCCCATGATAAAGTGATAATCTCTTTCTTATTCATTTCCCTTATGATTTATGATATGAACTTGTTGTGAAATTGTCACTAAAAATAATTTGTAAGAAATATTCCACTTTTCGCTCCACTAAATATAGGATCCACCACTATCATGATACTCCCCGCATCTGACTAACCACAAGTATAACCTGATACTTATCACTAGAAAGAATTTAACTAATAGAAATATTGAGATCTTTTAGTCTGTGCACTATCTTCAGGTTAGATATTCTCCCATAAACTTCTCTATACCTTGATGTTATAATTCACTCATTGTCTTCCTCTACATCTTATCCTCCTCAACCGATTCAACCACCCTATAGTCAAATAGGTTATCTTTCTAAACCTCACTAACATAAAAAATGCATAGAAAATGACTTTTTGAAATATCTACAAACAACGAACTAAACTACTAATCCTTGTATCATAGAATTCACTTAATCTTGTTCATTTAATTATATTCATTTAATTCCTAATATTCATCCCAAATCTAAAAAAAAGGAAAAAAAGTATGATTCATGTACCTCTCCGATGTATCTACCCTACAAGAAACACCATTTCACATAATTATTTACTATACTCAAATTCAATGCATCAATTCATTGAGGATAAAATATCATGTCCTGATTTTTCTTCCTAGCTTATGGCACACAATAAGTTCAATTGGTTCCATTTCCCAACCAAACCCTAAAATCCTCACTATTCCTTACTCTAGCCTCCATCTTTACTCTCACAAAAATTTTAGATACCACTCTATCTTTTCCCACCCACACTATGAACACCTTCAAGGATTATAGTTAATATTGAAGTGACCCTATTGGTTTTCCTCTGATAGCCCTTGGGTTGGAGACCAGCACCAAGGGTGTAAGATATATTAATATGAGGCATTACCCTCATATAACATAATAAAGTATAAATAAATCACCAACCAACACTATAATATAATTAAATTATGATCCATATAATCCCATGCTGCATGTATAATTTCAAGAAAATAAAAATACCAAAATGTAATAACAAAATAACTCTTAAGTAGTAACTCTATAGAAAAACAAAAGCTCCAATCTAGTATTATCAATCATTATAACTAATAACACCCTAAAAACCTATATATATATGTGGGGGGTATGATAAAACATGTATACTCATTAGGATCATACTCAATACCTTCTTTGAAAATTTGTAAAAATCTTATTGATTCATTTGTGAATGAGAAGAAGATCCAATAAGTACTGATTAGGTCAACTACCCTCCAAACTCACCAAGTATTACCCACCAAACAATGCATCCAACTATAATAAAATAATATTTAATAACAAATTAAGATGGTACCCTATAGCCATTTCCCTACTTGTTTATCACTATCATGCCTCAAACCTCAAATTTCACATGCTCAATTCCCTTTTCATTCATTCCACTACACATTATATCACATATCAAATATAGTATGCTATTATGAATATGAAGTTCATTAACTGATTCCCCTACCCCTATAATGCATGATCCCCACCATATAATATCATTTCACCTAATACCCTACAAGGTACTCCAGTATATCATTACCCACTAATAAATTTCCCTTAGTTTCCATCAGAAATCTAATTGTAACACCCCAAAAATTTTATGAAATATTTCTCTTAAAATAATTTTACTTCTTCGTCATCTTTTATTTCACACGACACTAATATAAAAAACCATGATTGATATATTATTATTTTTACACAACTGTTATAACCTATATATTTAATTTATATGTATTAATAGGAATAAGCATTTTATCAAATATATTAATGCTTATGAAATAAATACATTTTTTATAAAGTCATTTTATTATTAAAAATTATTATTTTATTGATTTCTATGATAAAATAAATATATTTAGTTTTGAAACATATATACCAAAATTTATTAAATATACCCATTTTATTTTCTTTAATATGAATAGTAATCATGGTGAAATTTATCATCTCGATAAAGGGTGAATATGGTTAATATAGACCAAAAATAAGTGATAACGTCATAAGTTTTCATAAAAATTATTATTGTATAAATTTAATTATATCATTATCAAATAAGTTGGTAAAATATGTTATTTAAAGCATACTTTTCATTGAAAATGACTTAGAGATTATTAAAATCAAAGAAAGTGACAAAATGACAAACTGTTATTTTTAATATGTATAATTTTTTTAATTTGGTGTTAAATAGAATATATACCCAACTATAATGTTTTTTTATATATATAAAATATTTATATTCATAATGGTAATTTATTTAAAATTTTTATGGATTAAATATTTACCATAAATTCTTATACAATGATGATGCGTTAATTTTAAATCAAAAAAATTATGATAATAAAAATATTAAATGTAATAAAATTTTAGATATTTAAAGTAATCCATAAATAATATAGATAACCATAAAATAATAATGATATACTAAAATATTTTCTTCAAACTTTACTTGTTGTCTCTATGTTTTTACATGTCAAAGTATAAATAATATCAAAATTGACCGTAATGATATTTTTTGGGATTTATATTTTATTAAATTATTTAAATATCATAAAAAAATAAAAAATTACAATGTTATAACTACAAGGTATGAAAAATCATTAATTTTCCATTTATAGTCTAATTTACCCCATATAAGTAAAAAATATAACCTTTTAATATTGAAAAAGTTGTTATTATATTTAATATTAATATTAATTAACTAAGGGTTTATAAAAATGATAAGGTTTAAAATAAAATTAAAATTGTCTAAATATTATTATTTAATGACACAAAAACCTTTTGTTATCTTATATTTGAATCCATAGCGAATTTTTGGTATTTTTATATAAAATGAATTTTTTATAATTTTATATTTTGAGAAATTTTAAAAGCACCCCTCACCTCCCTTATAAATACCATCCCTAAAAACCCCTTCTCCTCACACATTCCAAGCCTTGAAGATTAAAAAATATCATAAAAAACTCGTTTCCCCAATCTACCCACTAAAAAAAATCTCATCAAAATACTAATTCCAAGTATCTCAAGGGGTCCTTCAGGGAGGTGATATTCAAGAGGTAACATTCCTAAACTCCCTCTTTTAATTTGTATTCTTCTTCTACTATATACTCACCAATTTAAACCATAAAAGAATAATAAATCAAATATAATGTTTATACTATAATGTTATATTTCTCAGGAAATATTTTATGTCCATCCATTTTTTCTCATCTCCCATTATTCAAATAAATAAAACTATTGTCCAAATGATGGTGACTAACCATCTCCTTTGATAATGAGTTTTCATTTTTCATTAATGCCTTCATGTCTGGTCATAAAACTAATATTATAATTAAATAATATTTTAATAATTATATTATAACTTATATCAAGTTCTATAACTAGTTTATTGACATTATATTAGATAAAATTAAACTAATACAAGGTGGACTTAGAAACTTCCCAAACAAACTAAACATTTACCATTAACATTTTATCAAATGGATCATCCTCATGTTAGAAAAAAAATGATATATGGCACCATTTAATATTATTGAAGTTTATTAATACCATTTCATTCAATTTAAGTATTATTATTTCCAATCTTCATGAACTTAAAAAATTATACACACTTGAACTGGCCATGAAACCCTAAAACGAACACCCCTGGAATGACAAAATTAAATATTATAACTCATCAAAATGGATATAAATGAACATAATAAAGTTATATTAAATTAAATAAATTTGTAAGAGGTTATAAATTAATAAATTAATTAATATAATTTTATTATCCAGTACATTAATTACAAGTTCATAATGCATTCGGACATAAGGTAAGGGGTCGCTTCGAACCTCCAAACATCCTTTGGGTTATGATTTCTCTCACTTTGCCTCAATTTATATATTAATTATTATTATATAATTATCCTATACTATGTTTTTATGTTACAAACATATGTATGTATATTAATTCATCTTTCTTTGGTGGGTAATTACATGTTTTAAAAGGTTCCCTTTTTAATTCCTTTCGATAAGAAAACCCAATTGAAGGAATCATCTTTGTTTCTTACCCATTTTCAAGTACACTATTTAAACATATTTTGTCCTAAAATATTTTTCTAGAGTATTTAATTTTATCATGATAAAATATTTTAGTTTACTTCTAGTTTTATTCAAAATATTATGTATTTATATTCTTTAAAGACTCTTTTTTCTTTTCCCTAAAACGGAACTTAAGTGTCACATTTCTAATGGTACCTAACCACTTTTTTCATATTTTCCCATCGGTTGGACATAATTATTAATGTTAAATTCTTATTATTAATTTGTTAATTTCTAATTATTATTTAATATCTTCTTTAATTAAAATCATTATAATACAAACATTCGTTAATTTTTATGACATGATTATGATACCCATTTATTTTTATGGGTAACCAGTATGATTATTCTTTATGTTTGACTGTTTTTTTGGCACACATATGCATGAACATGTTTTGATGGGTGACCCCATGTAGTGCTCTAATTAATAGGGTAATTTTTAGTTTCATTATATGTTATGTATGGGATTGGGGAGTAAGCCTAATCAATTATGGGACTCTATCCACCATGTGATATTGTCTTGTTAGTTATCCTTGAATCATATTTATGTCATATTATGTGTTCTTACCACTTTCCTATGTTACCATGATCACATGATTCCATGTTCTATATGTTATGATTCAATATTTTTATTCATTATCCATTCATTTTATTTTATTTTGTTATTCCTTATAACACATGTGATATGCTCTCTTCCCATGTATATTCCCTTACTGGGATTTTTAGCTCATCCTTTTTGTCTTTGTATTCCCTAGGTTATCCTATGCAGTTGTAGGTGCTAAAATGGAATTAGGATCATAATATGTATATTTATAAAACTATGTTTTATTTTTGTTTCATGTTTCTTAATTATGTACCTAGTCTTCCATATACACTTTACTTTTCAATCCTTGGTTTGTATTTTATGGGTAATTATTGTTAAAATCATGTATTAATATGTATAAAAGGCTTGGGTCATCATACTAATACACCATAGGGTATACCAAAAAATAAAGTATCACTAGTCATACCATACCTCAAAGGGAATACCAATACATTGAGTACCACTCAAATAAACACTGTCTTTATATACACCCTATACCATACACACGTCCATGTTGACAGAACCACTAAACTCTACCAATCATGCACTCTACACTGCAGCTTACTATTACACCACAACTATGCCAAAATTATCAAATCCACTAAAACTATTATCCCAATAACACTACATTGTAATTCCTTATCCACTCTATAATGGCCTCTACTATATTTTATCCCATATATCCATGTTATAACCACCTCTTCTGGATAAAACTTTCTCCCAAATCCACTAAACTCTCCACAAAACTCATCCTAACACCACCAACTCCCAAAAATCAAAAAGTAATAAATAAGGAGGGTTGAAAATATTACATACCTTATCTACAGGATCTAAAAACTATATATTGTAGCTCATATATTTCCGGTACAACCTCTCTTGGTTCTTTAAGTTTCAAGAAACCATATTCTATTGTGATATCTTCTGAAGATCTACCTGAGGAGTTAGCAGTCCTAGATCATTCTATAATATCATATTTAACTTCCAATGCATCCATTTAAACTCTTTTTAACTTTTCCCCTTCAATTTTCCCTATTAATGTCATCTTGGACATGGTTAGTTGACCCCTTGATCTCAACTTATGACTCATCCATGATTTGGTCTTTCTATAGATACTTCAAATTGAAGAGAACATCTGGAATCTCAATTAGTTAATTCTTATCAGAATCCTATAGTCCATATCAAAATCATTCATCTCCATATCCAATAAATAAGATTACCTTAGATTTTTCCTTCAGTTTATCAAAATTATTATAATCCACTTGAACAAATGTAAGGTTCCAAAAAAATTGAGTTATTTAACTTTTATTAGTTTATGAGGCTATATCTATTGTGGAATTTCATATATCATGGAAGTGGGTGGACTTATGTTAACGAAGTATAATGTGGTGACCATTGAATCCTCCAAACTTTTTCTAGTAATTCCTTAGATCACTCATATATACCGTGCATTTTTTTAATTTCTGGTTCATTAGATCTTACACACCATTATGTTAAGGTGTACTAGGAACATTTTTCTCAAGGTTGGTTCCCTTATTCTGATATGAGTTGTGTAAGTTTCTTCTAATATACTCACCACCATTGATGAATCCAAGGGATATTAATTATATATCCTATGTTGTAGGCTTTCGTCTATTTGATGAAGCTAGCACCATATCATCCCTTATCTTGATAACGAATAGAAATTAGTTTTTTATATATTCCTAAGATGTTTTTGACTTCTTTCACCTATAAAAATCTTTTATTATATATTTGAATATTAACATCACCTTTTCCCATAACATAAAAAGCCTAATTATTCACTTATTATACCTTGATAAATCTTATAGACACGTAGTTAATAATTCACCCTTACTTTATCGTAGAGTGAAATGGCGCTCCCTATTCAATCACTGATGACTATATAGGAACATTGACACTAAGAAAAAAGTTGTTACCTCCCTCAACTATGATCATGGAATTTTATCTTAAAAAATTTTTCCATTTCATAGTCTCCTTATGACACTATCAGTATTTTTTGAACTTTACACTTTTCCCACACTTCCGAAATATAAGACTAGGACCAGCTAATTTTCCATGGATCTTATCTCTTGATTTATCTTTGGGTATTTATCAATTTATTTATTTAGGTGACTTACCCCTTTCTTTTTTATTTATCAGGGTTTTAGGAGGTGGTAAAATATCCCTCTATCTAAGTTACTCATTCGGGATTAAGTTCCTAGAATACACAAATACAAAATTTTTTTTTATACACCAATTGATAATTTTCTTTACAATCACATCCCATGACTCTGGTGGTGATATAAGTCGTAATACCATCCATACATCATAAAAAATGTTATCTTTGCTGATTTGAGATACCCTCAAATAATATTTAATTCATTCACAAGATATTCCTTGGTTTTACCTTACAATATACTCATGTGTAATATTCTCTTTATTATGAACAAATCATTAAGTGTCATCGACTTCTCATATATGTTTTCAAGGGTCTTTGTTAACTCTATTGTGGTCTTCACTTCCTAAATTTTAAATTGAACATCTTATTCCTAAGAATACCCGAGCACATCATACATACATAATAAATATTTTCATGAATAATAATTTCATCTCATAATAAATCACACCCCATAACATATAGATTTAGTTTCTTGGGAGATTAGATACATAACCAACTTATTTTACAACATCTTCCCAGTCTCCAAAAAAAATATTCTCATATAATACCCTTTTAAAAAAAACATACATAATATTATTCTCTTAAATCTAGGGAATGGGTGATCTTAGATGACCGATAAGTGAAAAATGAGAGAATACAATTGAATATCACAAGTGAACATAAGATCAGCATGTTGGTATGAGAAGTTAATCAAGGTACGTGAACATAAAATAAGATAATCATACCAAACAAAAAAATATATCATAAGTAATTATTTATGGAATAAAATTTTTTTTATTTCATAATAAATAAAAAATAGGTTTGTGAAAACATGATTCAATAATTATGATCCATGAAAACATTACATAGAAATGAGAATGTAGAGTATACATTGAAAATTATTTATTATTTTGAGGATCAATTCCAAGACCATCATCACATAGGGTAAATCATCCCATAGTGGATTTGTTTTCACCTCAATATCTACTATGTCATATAATTAAATATAAGTATTTACTCAATATATTGGAGGGATATAATGGTCCCTCACATTGCATAATGCACAAATACCCTTTGGGTTTTGGGTTTTGGGTTTACTCTTTATTGAATGCAATCTCATTATAAATTGATTTACCTGGTGCAATATAGATTTATAAACGAGTGAGTTAAGAAATAATAATAATTCGTAGAATTTTTTTGTGGAATAAAAATGAAACAATTAATAATTCTATTAACCAATGGAAAGGAAATGAGTTTCATGAAAATTTCTATAATACATGTTCATGATCTATCCAGAGTAAGAAGGTGGATGGTATTGTTCGAGCATATCCTTGGTGAATCGTAAGAAATATTCAGGGATATTTAACTTTATGAAAAACACTTTGACAAAATTTGTATATAATTTCATTAAAAATAATAAGAAATGTATTTAAATTTTGATAAATTTCATTTTGAAAGAAAATAATTTTCAAAAAATGGGATTATAAATTTCTTTGGAAACCCTTAAAAACATGGGGAGGAATATTTATAAATAAAATATGTGATAATTGTGGGAAAATTTATTCATGTAGAATAAATTAAAAATGTTTCTTATAACACGTTTTTAAATAAAGTCAAATATAATGAAATTTGACAAATACAAGAAATGTAAAAAATAAATTCCTTTTTTTATTCTATATAAAACGTTAAGGCCAATATAAAATAACATTAATAATTTTTATAAGTATAGATATTTATATCAATAAAACAATAAAAACAATATATATATATAGGGGATAAAGATTCCAAACTGAAAGAAAATATAATATCAGTTCCACTTACAAGCATCATTTTAGTTGAATAATTAACCGAAGGGAAGTGAAATGTTAAGAATATATTATAAAAATGAAAATAACTATGTTAAAGGAGAATGGATTGGGTATTATAAATAAAAAAACCTAAAATTACAAAATAAGAATTTAAACATAGAAAATTTCAATTTCAATGTAATATTAGAAATAAAACCCCTACATCTTTGGTAAAATTTGAATCAAAATTCCATGAACGATAAAACCAAGAAAGATTTTTAAATCATTAAGATAAATTGAAAATTATAATAAAATTAATCCATGGGAAGTATATTCACTAAATAAAATAATAAAACTGGTGAATAAGAATTATATGTCCAGGAATATTAAATTAATATGTGAAACCTCAACATTTTTAAAAAAATTGATTTAAAAATTAAATCATTGATAAAAAATGTTAATAGAAATTACATTTGAAAACCATGAATAGGTTATGAGGAATAAATGTATAGAAAACTAAAGTGGATGGTGCGAAATTTTGATTCTGAAAAAATAATTAAAAATGATTATAACTCAATAAAAGGATACTATGTTAACAAAAACCCGTATATTTACTTCTAAATTCTATTAAATCACATTAAAAACATGCATAATAAACATAACCAACTTAATAACATATTTTCTAATCTTATTCATGTCAGTTATATTTTATGTACTTTAATTATAATCAATCATTACACATATATTAGTAAGTTACTACTTATTTTCAATACCTTATATTATTAATTTTGAATTTTGTTTGTAAAAGTTTTGTAGTGGTAATGTCGAGCATGTTTTGGAAATTTATTGATAACAATGTGTTACACCTAATGATCCTTAATTTTTTTAATGTCACAATTAAATAAATATATTCATGACATAAATTACACCTTAATGTAATATATTAATATTATTAAGGTCTTGATACATACACATGATTCAAATAGTGATGTTCATATATCATCATTTATGTAGGTTGTTTAATTGAACAAAATTACAACATTATATACAAGTGAATGAGTAAGACTATAGAGTTATAGAATTGTAAAATAGTTTTCATAGAAGAATAATGATGTTATTAGAACATCATTATAGTTGATAATTATATTTATAGAGAGTTTATATAAGAAGTTAATTTAAAAAATTAGAAAATAACTTAGATGCTTTGATGAATTTTGTGACCCCCAATGGTTTTAGAATATATTTCTCTTTAAATAAATTGTAAGTGTTCTCTATTTTTCTTAACATGTAACACTATGCTTAAAATAAACTGTGATATATTATATCATATCAATTAAATTTTATTGTATGAATAGGAGTAATCACATTATTAAATATATATAAATATATTATAATTTTAACTTGATTCGGATATATTATTTTGATGCAAAATATATAAGTATTGAATTGTTAGAATAGTTATTTTTTGTTTAAAAAATATGTTTTCTTAAAAATGGTTATTATATATCTTTTCTATCAATATTATAATCAATATATAAAATTTTGATAAATTTAAGTGAAAAAATACATAAATATTTAATTTATAGGATCAAAATTAACTGGATTTGAAATTTTGATACTTTTCTAAAATGATTGATTTTTCAGTGAAAAGTGAAAAATACATATTTTTTAAAAACTTTCATTTCTATTCATTAAATGATATAATTTAAAGATGAAATTATATTTTTGATTTGGTATTAAAGTAACATATGATCCATTTTATTTATAATAATGTAATTAATTTCAATTGAATGAATAATATTCATAGGTTTGGTATATATTATTTTTTATTTGTAAAAACACATTTTTCTGAAGAAAAAAAATCATTTTTTTTTAATTTATATTAAAACAGATTTTCCAACTTATAGAGATTTAATATTTTAAAATTGATTCCATATTTTGAATCATGTGTTTCAAATTTGGTAAATATGTCCCCCTTATTTTTTATTATTAGGAATAGTAACTGTTGTAAAAATTTGTCACCTCAAAAAGGGTAAAATTGGTAAAACATGATTAAAAATATGAGTAAGGCCTCAAAATCTACCCAAGACTTTAATTTACTTCATTATATAGAATAATATTACCATATAGATTACAAATTATAATATATGTAAAAAAATTTCTATTCTCCCTTGATAATGAAATTTATATTATTTTAAGTAATTAAAATTCAAAAATTTCACTCTCTTGAATTTAATATCTCTAAAATTTTTACATGAGGATAAAAAGAGGATATGTCCAGTTATAAAAATTTAGTTTAAATAATAATTAATTTTGTTTTCATGGTAATTTATTTATAATTTTTAATGATTGAATAATTGTCGTAAATGTTTACGCAAAGTGGATATTGTATTTGTTAAATTAATAGAAATTAAAATAAATGATTATAAAAATATAAAAAGTAATAAAATTTGGGTGAATTGTTGTATTCTACAATTTCTTTAATAAATATAACATTTTAGTGGTGTGTGAAAGGTTTATATTAAAATTACATAACTATCTTTATGACGTTAAAGTCAATGTAAATAAATAGTGTCAAAAAGACATTTATTTTATTTTATAAAAAATAATATTTTATTAAATTATTTAAAGATAAAAAAATATTTAAATAAAAAAATTATGATTATAATTTGTATATAATGTATTAATGTCTCTATTTATGATCCAATTATTAACTTATAAGCAAAATTATTACCCTTTAAGATTAAAAAAGTTATTAGCGTGGTTGTGGTTGAAATTGGTTGATGAAGGGGTTAAACCCAAATATATGGTTTACAATGACATAAAAACTTGTAAAAATTTAATTTTCATATGATATTTCAAGAAAATAGTAATTTTATTCAAAATAATGTTTATGTTAAAGCATTATACTTGAAAAAAATTAAATCTTTTTCAATCATTTAAGTAATTTCATGTGTGTCATTTTCCTCCTTTATAAAAGGTCACCCCTTCTCTCTTTTATTTGCACCAACGTGAGCCATAGAGACCAAAAAAACCCTGAAAAATTATATTATAAACTTATATATCCATGAATAAGAGGTTTTTTCTTCTTTAAAGACTATTTCAAGGGCCGTTAAGAAGGGATCAAAAACAATTCTACCGAAGAAGAGGTAATCATCTTTACAAACTCTTTAGGTTTATGCCTACATATATTTCATCTAAATTTTTTGTATCCATAATAAAATGATAAATAATATTTCATAAATATACTTAGAAATTATTATGATTATTTTTCAACCGATTTCCATCTATTTTCTATCATATTAAAAGTAGAAACATTACTCATGTGTATATATGGATTATCATCTCCACATAGCAGTGTAATTATTTTTTCATCAACACATTACTTAGATGGTTATAAAGATGAAAATAATTGATATATATTATATTTAATAAATAATTATGCTTTTAAAATTATAATATAATTTCTACTTTCTTACCTTTCAATCTATTGAAAAATGATAATGTTGCTCGTGTGCATCTGTGCACTACCACCTCTACAAAGCAATTTGATCCATTTTTCTCTTTTGATTTAAATGGATGGTAATAATTACATATTTAATGAATATATATATATATATGATATATATGATATAATAATTATTGTAAAAGTTTGAATTATTACTTATTGTTATTTTGTCTCGTCCTTTGTAAAGTGAAAACAACATTCATGCGTACATAATGCCTACCGTCTTTAGGAATGGTATAATTAATTTTTATATTTATAACACTTATGGATGAATATAAATATATATATATATATATGTAATATTTATTTTATTATTTAAATTATTAAGATGATGGAACAATGATCAATGTAGAAGTACTAGAACTATCGAACCATTATTTTCAGAAAAAAACAAAACAATTAACAACCAGAAAAAATAATTTTAATTAGGAGTTGTTAATAAATGTGTGTTAAAATGTAATTATTAGATCATTTATGATATTATAATTATGTAAATGACTCTATTAAAAAATTATAACAAATTTATATTTATTTTATTGTATTTTTAATCACTTTTTAATCAATTATAACTTCAGGTAAGGGATTTTTTTCTCACTTTTATTTATGTGAGACACATGACATATTCACCACTTATTTATTTTATCTATTTTATATACTAACCATGAATTTATTTTATGAATATTATCATGAAAATTATAATTATTTACATATCCATATCAATTTATCTCTTTCATGATGCTTTGATTCTAAAGTTAGCAAAGTAGAAAAGTATTTATGTTACCATCTCACTGCTTATAAGGATTGTTTATGATTATGTTTTTGAAGATGGAATTTTATGATCTATAACTCAAAAAACTCAAGAATTTTATTCTACTTTAGTTATTTAAATAGATTAAATTTTTCTTTTAATTTTTTTTCTTTGAGTACACAAGATATTGAAAGAAGTTTTTTAAATAAAACCATTTTTATTTCATCTTCGGTCAAAAATAATTTTTCTTCTGTATCCATGTTTTCTAAAAATGTTTTAAAAAATGATTTTAATGTTACTATTTGTTTTTTAAAAGTAATTTTTACACATGAATTAATTTTTATAGAATTTTTTAAATGTAATCTTCTTTTCATTTTATGAATAAGGCACTTTAAACTTTTATAGGAAATATTAATAGTACTTATTTTTCATACACTACATGAAATGAATTTTCAATTTTCATGACCACTCAATGTTTTTAATATTAAAATAAAATTTTTAAAGGTTATTTTAGAATAAAATATTTTCCTTAATATTTATTAAATTTTAAAATTTTAATAATTGAAGTAAAATTTAAAAGGGTATTTTCCCTCATAAAATGTTGCAATGATCTTTTATGGTTATTTTTAACTATGAAAACACCCAATGATTTTACTAGTGATATGATCCAACGATGCCATATTTATTATTTCTATGTATTTTCAATGATTATAATGTATTTATGTTCCATATTCTTGATTCAGTATGGATAATTGTTTATTTAAAAGTCACTTTGAAAATGAATTGTCTTCATCATTAAAAATATAAGAAATTAATAGGATGTGAAAGTGATGGGTGGTGCCCAATTATAGATAACCCATTGATGCATCAATAGTCCTCTTGAGACAAAATAGGTTTCTATGATGTATAGGAAAAGTCTATATGAAAATGTAATAATAGTTGTTTATTTGGTGTATGCCTTCCTACACAATGATAATGTATGGTTGAGAGGCCTTAACTGAATGATAATATAATGGTTGAGTGGAATTGATGGTATTATTGATGATATCTTAGTTAAGAGTACATGAACAGGAATTTCTCGAATCTTGCATTTCCTTTTTCAAGAATTCAATGTTAGTTATCCATGAATTTTTTATATTGATATTAGATATGGATTCTCTTTGAACACAATTTGCTTATTGAATGGAATGTGTTTTGTTATCCAATCTTCTATGTTAATTACTCCTAATTTTATAATGATAACTTCTAATATTGTAAGCCTTACTAAATATTTTGTCACTCCCTTTATTTATTCTATTTTCCCCAGAATATAAAGAAGGTTTTATAAATGATATCAAGGATGAAAGAATTTTTCTCATAATATGTTTTTATAATTAAAATGTAATATTTGAATCATTTATAAATCTAGTTTACCAAAAATACAGAACAATTTGATCCTTGTGATGAAATCACTTGTATCTAGTTCCAATTTAATAAAGTAACCATAGGAATAGGTCTACTAAGGTTGGGGATGTCAAAAATTCTCTCCTTATTGATAACAACTCCTTAAAAATGAAGGATTTAGGCACCATTCATGAAACCATAAGAAAAAAAAATCTTATAGGTTTATAATAGAGGATAATGTTAGTTATTGAAGATAAAACTGAAGTAAAATAGTGGTTTTGAAAGCATATAGGATGGGTTCTTTTATTGGTGAGTTTTGATTAGCATTTCTCTAAATATTCATTCCCTAATATTTAAGGTAGTCATTATAAATGGAAAGTGGATACAATATAGAAAAAATAATGGATATGTTTCATGAATCCCCTCACACAAAAGCTTCACATATATGGTTTCATTATATTTTTGATTGGATTTTAGGGATCATCATATGGTTTAATACCGTAGAAACAGCCCATTAAATGTGAAATCTATCTTCAGGAAATTAAAAATATAAATATAAAAAATGAACGATGTATCTGTGTCATAAAATAAGTGTCCATCATATTATATTGATAATTATTGATGATGATCGTGAATAAATGGAACTACACCTATTAAATTTTAGGGGGGACACTGGTCTATGGATCCAAATTCACAATTAGAGGTCTATTTAATGCTTGAAGGGGTATTAAAGCCTTCTTTGTGAGTGATTAATGAGGATCATAAGAAGATTATTTTTAAAATTATTTAAATGAAACTGATGGTAAAATAACCATAAATTAAGATACCAAAAAATAAGGGAACTTGTTCCCTTTTATAGGCCTCAATTCTATGTTTGATTATTGAATAATGTGCTTTCCATTGTAGATATCGTCCATGATTTATGTGTGATTGATGTAACCATTAAAATTTTTTACTAAACAAATGAAAAGATTTCAATCCATTAATAATATATTAATAACATACAACATCCATGTGATAATGTCATTTGAAATGCTTGTAGTTCCATAATACAGTCCTAGTTTATGATACAACCATTATAATATTCTTGCGCTTCTTTACTATACAAAAATATCATATAAAGTATGATATTAATCTCATTCATGTCATACTTTATGAACCAAAATATCATAAAATATGACCATACTCTTTTTAAATTAAGATCCAATTATATCCTTCTTCCACTTAAATCCCATAAGGAGTTAATGAAAACCTTCACAAATATTTCTGAATCCATCAAAACTCCTTTAATCCTCATCCATGGGCCTAACTGTATGACCCTATAGTCCATAGTATCATTAAAAATTATAAAATCCTTATTTCATAGATATATACAATGAGTGAACTCTATTGAAATAATAGTGTTACCAAAGATACAAAGGGTTTCAGTGTGATCTCTAACAAACATACTCATATATATGTAAAACATTATCCACAAAAACATTAATCATTTACATCATACATATACATATATGATAATTCTTTCTTGACATAGATAGACCACTAGACAGTGAACAATTTCATTCTAGTATTTATGATCTTATCTTTTCTTGAATCTTTGTGGAAGATTTACTAGGTGGATGAATACATAACATCTTATTAATCTAGAAGATGTCCAAATCATATGTAACTCTTCTTAGTATAATAACACATCATATATGACTTGAATAAGAATGGAAATGCATTCCATTTTCAAATTCAGTCAAAGTCTAGATTTATTTACTTATCACACAATTAGATAAATATCATCTCAGTTCTTCTCTAATTGATGACATGATAAACAAAATACCCAACCTCCCACTAATTACCAAAATACCAATGACTTGTATAATAAAGGTATCAAAGTATAAATGTTCTTATGTTAAAAATCATGGTGACCTTAGGTAAAAATTATTGATAATAAGTATACTACCTCAAGTATATAAATTATTGTATAAATTTACATGAGATAAAAATTGGTGGGTCAATCAAAGTAATAAGTCTCTACTTATTGTCTCATGAATATATCATTCATATCTCATATACAACCCAATAACAAGTACAATAATTTATTCATGTTAATCACAATATATCATCGTAACCCATTATAATAAATGACGATCATTAATTAGGGATAACTCAATGTCTTACTTTCATGGGATTTTATAATTCCACAATTCATTCAAAGTAAATTGAAGAACAATTAAATGAATGGTAAATGTATGATTACTTTTTTATAAAAACATAATACATTATAAAAACATTATATTAATATATTAAATATCATATACCCATAGATTTTACAAGACTTTAATGATTCTTATATTTTAAAATTTTCATCAATGGATCCACTACATTTCCATATATAGTCTTCCAATGGATACTTACATCACCTATCTCTATGATATCTCATATGGGATGGTATTTGAGAAGTATTTTTTTGTTCCTTTGGTGAGATCGGGGTTCCTTAGCTTAAGAATAATCTCCATTGTTTTCATGGTAAATATTGATGAATCCTTTAATACAAGGAATCACTTTAAATTTAGTAATGAATTTATTGATCTTAATAGATTAATCCACAATATCTGATAATGTTATATACTCTTAAATTTTTGTTGATTCATCTATTGAGGAATTATTAGAACTATTATTGCAGATTGATCCACCATTTAGTTAAAACAAAAAACAAGGTTGATATTTCATAACATCTCTATAATATTGGATACTATCTTTGATGTAACCTTTTACATAGATCTCATACATACCTATAAATATTAAGATAATATTGTTAATCCTATGAAATTTATTAATAATATTATTCACAAAACAATACTAAATCTCACTTGGATTATATTATTACATAATAGTTATGATTAGATCAAGGGTGATGTGTGGTTTAGTATAAAACATGATATAAATGATATATCCCATAGAATATTCATGAGGAATACTATATATTCACACTAAATATTTAGAAGGATATTAAATCCTCATAAGATTCATGCCATGAAACACCAGTAAAGTCACCTTTTTAGTGTTCTCAATGATAAACATATTTATAAACTTACAAATTTAAGTGTCCTATATGAGTAAAAGTAACTTTTTGAATATAACTTCATAGATCTCCATACCTAGTATCCAGACTGATTCACTCATGTATCTCATCGATTATAATTTTCCCATCCATATCTCCATACATCTGGGTTTTGGGATTTCATTCCTAATAAGTAGTATGTCATATACATAAAAAAAATTAATAATATACTCCAACTAATTTTTTATATACACAAGTATAATATTCATTCCCTATGAAACCAAACTCTTTGATTGTGTCATCAGACGAAATATTCAAATTCACTAAAGGCTACTTCAATCCACAAATGAAACAATATTGATTTTATACCTTATTAGTATCATTTGGAAGTTATAAACCATTGGGTTATATTATAAATTCACATCCTTGAATAAACTAAAGTAAATTAAATTTGTTTTGAAATCCTATTTATATATTTTATCATCAAAATAAGCTACTATGGAAATCAAAAACCGAATGGACATTATCATTGCAACTGGGGAAAAGGTTTCTTAATAGTTAATAAAATGAATTTTCTTGTAATTTTCTCTCACCATGTGTTCTTTATAGGTATACACTTCACTAACTTTGTTAGGTTTCTTTAAAAAATCACTTTCACCCTATGGTTTTGACCCTTTTAAGCGCATTTTCTATATTCTTTACACGGTTTTTACATAGAGTTAGTTTTAGATTCCATGGTTTTTAATCACTTATCAAAATCATAACTCTCAATAGCTTCATATTATGAGGTATATTCATCTTCTATGAACATTACCATAACATCATTCTCTATGATAAATTCATTTCTCACAACCACTTAATGAATCATACTAGAACTTTGAGGCTCTTGTGTATTTTGATTTAGTTCTTCCACTACATCTCTTTATAGAACCATCTTAAATTCCACCTCAAGAACACTTCATATTTTTTTACCTTGAACTTATCCAAGATAACTTTTCCACCCACTAAATCTATGAATTATTTTTTCATTCCTGAGAAAAACACCACATCGGGCTATAAAAACATTATATTCTGTAGTATTTTAGAACACATATCCAATATTTTTCATGGGATAAACAAAAAATAATCATTTTACAGATTTGGGTTTAAGATTTACAAAAATAATTTTTTGTACAAATACTCCACATCCCTAAGTCTTAATAAATGAAATGAATGGAAATTTCCCAATCAATATCTCAAATGGGGTCTTCATAAACGTTTTAGATGGAATTTTATTTAAAAGAAATGTATCATCTTGTAGATAATAACTCAGGAATGAAATTTTAAGGTCACATTGACTCATCATTAATAAAACCAAGTATAATGACGTGAAATTTATCCGATTAGTCAAACCATTGCATTATAGTGTTCCATGAGGAGAGATTTTAAAAAACCCACAATTCCTAAAATGTTAAAAAATCCTTCGTTGAAACATTCGCTACCATAAACTGATTGGAGAATCTTAAAAAAATCATCAATTTGTTTTTTACTTTATTTTGATACTCTTTGAAATTTAAAAAAAATCATACTTTTGTATCATCAAAAACACAAATTCATATCGACTGAAGTCATCGATAAAGGTAATGAAGTGACTAAAATAACCACTAGCTTGAGTACTCATTGGTTCACATACATCACTATGTATCATATCCAATGGTCCACTATACCTTACACATTTTTCACTTAAAAGTTTATTATTTTTATTTTTTTCAAATAAAAAAGTCTCACAATTGAAAAGAAATTAATAATTTAATGCTTTTAATAGTCCATATTTGTAGATTATTTGGATTAATTTATCATTTATATATCCAAGGTGGAAATTCCAATGTTGGGTGGGATTGAAATCAACCCTAACCTTGTTATTCTTAATTTTAAAAACAAGATTATCCATAAATTGAATTTATAAACTATTTATTATATCCATAATTCCATAAAACATTTTATTCATATGTATATAAAAACTCTTATTCTTAACACTGAATAAGAATCCCTTATTTTCAAAAAAAAGATACATACATAAAATTCATGCTTATGATGGGAATATAATTACAATTTTCAATTATAGTATTAATAAACATGGTAAAATTATAATATAAGCTTTAGTTTCTAATTTAGTAACTCTTTCTACATTACCAAGATGAATATCCACTTCACTCTTCATCAATTCCCAATTATATTTGAGTCTATTTTTATCATCTAAAATGTGTGATTCACACAAGGTATATAATTCCCATGAGTCAAAGTTTATCTAATTGATCTCTATAACATAGGAGATTTAGATGCTCATAATGCTTCTATTTAAGAACACTTAATAATTCTAGATACAAATGATTTACTATTTTATAGTATTTTCCTATAATAGATCCTGATAAGATTATAATGAAGTAAGATGTAACCTATAATAGAGACATATCAATGGGTGAATATCATTTTTTTCATCATTTCATCAAGAACTATTAAGGTATCTACTCCCACTATAATTATGACCCCATTCATCATTATTATTTAGTAAACAAAGATCTATATTTCATTATGACATGCACTGATTTGAGCATGTAAATAATAAAAAACTCTAACTGGTAGAAAGAAAACTTTCTAATCATATAACATTTGATTTATATATATATAAGTGCATAAAATTATTTATCTAATTCATTTAAATGGATTTAATCAACTCCTTTCATCTGGTATTCAAACTACTATGGTTTCCTATCTAGAGTAACTCAAATAAAATGATAAAAACAAATAACCCAACCAATATGGTCACCTCATTATTTTATTTCCTTAAAATAGATATTATATAGTCACCTACATTTCACTTGAACTTCCTGGTTGGAAGTTCACTTTTATATGAATATCATGCATAGTATTTAATTTTTCTTCCTTTTTAAAAAGTCTCACAAACTTCATATTCATTATATTAAAATTAAATTCATAAAAATTATCTTTTTTATTCTTGTTTTTTCTTTATTTGTAGATCCATTCATCTAATTATTTATTTTTTAGTATCCTTGTTCCATCTACCAAATTAATGTGTTCACAACACATTAATGTGTATCCTTTTACAAACCCCAATTATTTGTAATATTCTGTAAAAAAAGAATCCAAAAATAATCATACACATCTAAATTCATAACATTTATAAGATATATGAAATTTTCATATAAAAACATAGAGTTATGTGTTGATAAACACTATATGAGTATGAACTAAGCTACAGATATCCAACCCCTCACCTTCTTAAAAAGGCATAAGCCTCCAAGCCTATGTGTAGTCTAACCCAATTTTCCTCTCCTCAAAAAGGCTTTTTAATTGATACTAGATATAGGGTATTCTTTATATATATCTCATCCTATGATATAGGTCTATATCCTATACTATGACTCATATCACTGCCTATAATTTTTTATATCGAATAACAACCATATTTTATGATATCTCATGTATCGTATATATGGTACACCAATCTATTATAAAAACCCTAGTTTTGGATAATATTTAAGGATATCTCATATTATATGATATTATCTATCTCAAAAAAATGTATTCATTTTATTTCATATATTATGATATAATCCCCTCATACGTTATGACGATGTAAAAGTAATGGATTTATTAGTATCATATTTTATGTGAAGATTATAGATGAATTTAAAAAATATATTTTTCTTAAAAAATAATGATTTAAACACATTTATTCCTTCAATAAAAAGTCTCTAATACCACTTATGGGTTTTAAAGGATCATCATATGATCTAATGTAGTGGGAACAGCATATGAAATGCCCACCCAATCTTTATGGAATTAAATATGTAAATGTGAATGAAAAATAGTGTAATTATATAATCAAATAAATGGACCCCATATTCATTTAGAAATTCTTAATCAGGATCATGAAATAATATAACTATTCCTTTTCCTCTAAGGGGGGCATCAACCGATGAATCCTATTTCACAACTGGAGGATTCTCAAATTCTCACAGGGGTGATAAGGCCTTCACTGGGAGTGACGAACAAGGATCAAGAGAAATGTTTTATTGAGAAAATTTTATATAAAAAATATGATCACATAACCATTAACTAAAAAACCAATTAATAATAGAACCCATTCCCATTTATAGGCCTCCATGATGCATTCGTGGAATGAAGAACACGCTAGCCATAATGTAGGTTATTTATCAATTATATTTGATTGATGTAACCAGTGAACTCATTTAATGAATGCATGAAAAGAATTTAATACATTAAAAATTATTTAATAATATATGGATACCACATGATAGGATCATCTAAAATACATTCATTTCATTCAGGAAGTATCACAATCAAATCACAGCTTACAATTCAACTACTAGAAGCATCTTATGCCTCTTTATGATACACGCATATCATAAACTATGATATACATCTCATTGATATCTTTATATATGACCTATGATATCATAAAATGAAATATATCCACATTTTAAGTGTATATACAAAAATTTTAAGTCTTTACCACTTAGTTTAACCTTTTTCCTCAATTTACCTTTGTCGGGGTAACTAAATTTCTAACACTGTGAATTATTACTATGGATAAAATGAAATTGAACATATTAACTAAAATATATGTGATGTTTAAAAAAATTTCCTCTATTCAATATAATAAAATTTATAAATATTAAAAATTTAACATTTAAATTGAAAAACAAAATAAATATAAAAAACTTTTCTATAGAAAAATAAATATTAAATTTTTATCTATTCTTAATCATATTTCATATAAATTAAAATTTATATGAGTGTTAAAATTTATTCTTATAAATTGAAACAATTTTTTATAATGATCCTTTAAAAGTGATCAACTTAATTTGTTAATATTAAAATATACAGTACATATACAAACAATTATTTAACAAAAATATCACATTAGAATTACATAATTTTAATTGTATCCCCTTAAATTTATATATTTATATTTTAACCATTAAATTTTATCAATTCATTGGTATTAGAATATTTATTTTAATTTGATAAACATATAAAATCAATCTTTTAATAATAATAATAATATGTTATGAATAAAATACTTGTATTTTATAAAAACATTTTATTAATATTATCTTCTTATTTCAATCCAGAATTCTTTATTATTTTGGAATTGTGTTATTTTAAATTAAATACTAAAACCATAAATATACCTATTGGTAACATGTATACCTAATTAGCACGTATCCCATGACCGTATATCCAACTGTCATACACCGAATGACTATATATATAACTGTTATATTTAATTCCTATATATATCTATACATACATTGATAAAATCTTTAATAATTTTCATTTAATTCTATCTCCAAATGTAAATTATATTTATAATGTTTTAATACTTTCCATATTTATAATGGGGTTAATTATCTTCATTGTGGCCCATGAGGACAAGGAATTCATGGTCGTGGTCTTTTTATTTTCTTGCGGTTTTAATCCTCTTGAATTTTTTTTCATGATATTTTATATTTCATTGTTATAATATGTTAATTTTTATATTTCACTTTAATATCATATGTCAATAAAATATATCATTGTTCATTTTAATTTAGTGTATCATGTGAACCAAACTATTATGCGACGTCTTGACTCGGCTGACCACACAACCAATAGACGGATCGGTCGCCACATGGCCTTTAACACATCTTCTCGTTTGCCAGAGGCTGCCTAATAGTAGTGAGGGTCTCATGGTGATATAGTGGGAAGACTATACCCCTGTTTTCAGAGTCGTACAATGGTATATTAGGTGTAAATCAATAGATAGTAGCGGAAGAAATAATAATGAAACAAGATATATTAATATAAATACAATGAGTTAATAAGACTAAATAGACAAAGCCAATATGTAAAATAATTCATGCTTGTCCAGATGATGTTACAATATATATGGAGGAGGTAAAATAGGTTTTACAACACATCAAAAATAAAAATATCCCAAATGATAACTCCATGAGCATCTATAGCACTATCTATGACCTATGTTCACTAGCTCCCAAGTACACAGCACAACACAAGCAATAAATCCAAGGACCTACAAACATGAAAATCTTCTTGGGTGCCTCGGTAGAATGGCTGCCCAAACTGGGTGTGAGATATAATCTGGATAGGTCACCACCAAAAATTTGTATATCAATCCATTTTTTACATTATAAAATGAACGGTGTTACAACATATGTGAGAATATAGAGATAAGAAAATAAATAAATAACAATTTGGATCAGATTCCAAAAATATGTCCCCGACCTATTCTACTTGCTTCGACCTAAGCCATATGTACAAACCAAGGGAACCTTTAGAAGTGATATGGTATATACACGAGTTCATATATGAAGAAACAGAAGTGGGACAGCCCCAAACGTGTGATTTGTCTTGGTGGGCACACCCCTAGTACATCATTTAACCATTCTCATACTGCAATTATAATAATGATAAAAATATATAACCCCAAGTAATCCTTATAAAGAATCTATCAAATCCAGTAATTGAATCTTGAGTCTATCCAAGGAAATACATAATAAAATCCTAAGGGTCTCTATAAGAGCCATTTATATAACCAATATCACGAATTTTGTCCCAGTTTACCCGTGATGGTGTCCCTTGTATCACTCTTGGTATGGTAAACATATTTCTAATTTGTCCATCCCTGGTTTAACCTGAGGCATGGTGTAACCATATTTTTAATTAGTCCATCAATAGTTTCTCCCCTATGAAACTGGTGTCACTCAGGAGTATAAAATAATTTTCCTGGAGAACCTGTATAATGAAATCCAAAGTATCATTTTTAGCACGTCAAGTAGATCCAAGTCCAAGAAAAATGTGTCTATCCATGGTTTTCTTAATTCAGGACCCATGTTCTCACCTAACCCATATTTAAGTGAGGAATATAAACCAAGGAACTTATCATAACATGCCATTTTTTGTACAATAATATAAGAAATATAGAAAAATAATTTAATCCAATGCAAACAATTATGGAATAAGGTAATAGGCACAAGGAACTAAAAAAACATAATTACTAAGCTATAATGAATGAATATATGATAATTATCATAAGAACAAGGTAATTAATAATGATCTTTAAGAATAAATTACATGGTATGACATAATACTAAAGTAAAATTAATGAGGAATAATGCATAAATCATAAGAAACATAGCATAGGTATTTAGAAATAAGGTATAAGTCATAGGAAAAAAGAAACAGGGCATGATTTATACGTCGAAAGTAGTAAGTACATGGAATATGGAACAAGACATTAAATTAGAACCTTAATCATAAGAAATAAAATGTAAAGTATGAGGAATAAAGATCAACGGCCTAACTCATGTCCTAAAACCCATATTAATATGATTCATTATTTTAAGGAATTTATTTTGTCTCACCACACCCTCAGGGTGGTTCAATCAAACAAGGATCAGTCGTATTTTTTCCCAAAGGAGTAATAATTCTAATTGGAGTGGAAATAGGTAAGGATTTTACCCAAAGTGGTTATTCTCTACTCACTAAGGGTTATACAAGACAAGGTAATGGCTTTTATTTAATTTATTTAACAAAATCAAGTCGTCTTTGGAAGTGTACGGTTATCTGAACAATGGTGAACCATTTAAAAAACAATGAAACCATGGTAAATAATCTATAACAACTACTTTATATCTATTATAACCCGCATATAAAATATTAGGTCTTGATTTGGTCCAGTTTGAGAGAAAATCGAAGAAACGGATGAATGGCCTTAAAATAGGGTGAATTAGTTCACACAAAAATAGCATAAAGGGAGAGAAGATAAATTAATAATATAAACAAGATGAGTCATATAATTACCAAGGTATCTACAATGAACTTGACGGAACTGGAATTAGTGGGGGTATGATGTATATATTTCCAAACCTAGAAGAGGAGAGGAGAACCCAAGGATGAGGTTGTTGTGCATGGAGGAGGATGAATAAAGGAGAAGGAAAAATAAATAATAAAAGAGGGGGAAATTGTAATTTCAACTATTTAATGAGGTGAATGATTTTTCCTCATTTTTGAACAAACTATGCACCAATCATGGTTTTATTTCTATCTAAGGAGGTATGACACATAGTTCATGTAGATGGTTTGGGAAACTATGTGCAAACCATTAATTTCGCCTTTGTCCCAAAGCTTGTAGCAATACGCACAACTAGAAAAGTACTCCCCAAAGGTTAGACCCAATTTTTTGGTGCCTCTTTATCCACTAGACTAGGTCCCATGGTTTCCTCAAAGGACTACACGATTTTAGACAAACCATGTGCTCAACCTACTTCTTCTTTTAAGTGGGATTTCAGGCCCTGGCACCTCTAAAATTGGATGAAACACCTAAGGGACCCCTAAGGACTTAAACTATGTCTAAAAACACATTGAACTTTTTCAAATATCATAATTCTATTCTTAATCTTGGTTCAAAAAATGGACCATCCACCAAATGACAAAATTCAAATTTTTTCTGAATTTCATCCGATCCAAAAAAACACGGGACACTATAATGACTTCAACTTAAAACAATAAGTCCCTAATAATCCTTGGGGAAAATAATATAACAACACTAAACATACCCAAGTCATTAAGTCTTCTTCAAATAAACATTGTCAATTTCCAAATGCCCAATGAACCTTCACACGTCACCTTAACATACAGTCCCAAGACAATGATTTTTTATAAATTGAAACATTAAGATGGCACCTACCCAAGTTTGTATTAAATGAGAAATTATCACATCATCATCTCCTTCACCAACAGGTTCTATAATTTCTATGTCCTAAAACCGACTCGCCATATTCCACTGATGGAACTATCGATTTAATCATACACTTATCTCTACTACGATGCTCTTGGAAAGATTCCCAGATTAAATGAACGGTTGAATCCCAATCAACCTAAAAGGCTAGGTTGAGCATATTGTTTATGAAAATTCATTTTCATAACTCACCACACCTTCCTAAACCCAATAATGTTCCATAAATTGGTTCCTCACCAACCCCATACTAGAAGAAAGAATAAATACTAGTCGAACTGCCTCTCGTTAACCACTCTCAAAACACTAAGTTAGATGGTCGGTGCACTCCCAAAAGAAACCTGATGCCTTTTTGACATTGGAACCTGAAAATTTCTCCAAGAACATAAATTTAATTCTACAGGTAGCTTTTGTTTATTTCTCTATCCAAAACAACCAATTTAAGTTGTTTTCCCCTAGCACGAATATGGGTGCAAGCCTAATTCTAGAACACTTGGATTGAGACCTATTTTAAACATCCCTTTCAAACCTTATTAAAGTTTAACGTAACCTAATATTCATAAATATGAGTAAAAGGATTTCGTCTAATGAAAACCATAAATATATTTTACAAGAGAGAAGTTAGTAACAAGATAAATATCCATATCATGAATACACATAACATTCCCGGAGCAGCATCTGCCTGGTGATTATGTTAAAAAGAAAAAATTGATATTCGTGACTTTAAACATGTAATACCTACTTTGGAACCTAGGTATCACTTAGTATTAACCATTCATCTAATTAAAACCATGCTTTCAGATCATACTTTGATAGATACCACTTAATAACCCCCAACAACTTTAAAAATTAGAGCAATAAAAAACTGACACTCTCTCAGTATACACAGATGTTGTCAAGATAGAGGACATAATCATCATTTAGTCGAGAGTACTCTAAGAGGATTGAAAGGTTTCCAAAAAGGATATGAGACACTCCCTTTATAATGAGGTTGATGTGATCATTATCGTTTCAACCTAACCCACCAACTGTAGAAAGGAAAAACAGTTGAACCATCACTGGGTGACTTCATTTAGAAAAATCTCAACGTCACCTTCCAACCCATCATAATTAACCGATGATGATGAATTTAACACCAGAGGCACCAAATTCACATATAATCACAAACATCGAAGTCCCTCTCTGACTAATGGTGTCTAAAAAGGTTTCATACCCAACCAACCATTCATTATTGTCTTTCCTCGCAAGCCCTAATGTGACTCCAAACCCGCCATCTCCAATGGAATTGAAGAGTAGTACTGATCATTCCAAAAGATCCTTCTTGGTCTTGTTTCTTCTACTTAGAAGGAAATATTTTAATAGAATATATGTGATGCTCCTAACCTTAAGAGTGTCTTTATCATCAGATTTACTAAAGAAGGAATCTCATACCATGGTGCATGCTCCATTGACCACAGTCCATGGGTCCTAGAGTTATCGATCATTCATTAGAAAGAGTTAAACCAAAGAGATATAAGAACATAAAATTAAGGAAGATATATTAAATTCACATTTATACATTCATATGACTATCCTCTAGAGTTACATCCACATTCACCAAAACATTAGGTGTAACAACAAAAATAATTTACTACTGTATCAAACACCTGATTATCCTAATAAAATCATCACAAGCATTGGGATGAGTTTGATTTCATCAAACCCTTAGGTCACCCAAATCCAAAGATGACCTACAGTTGATGTGTCAAAGCTCCAGGATTATATGATTTCTACCAAATAAAAATAGTTCATTGTCCCATTTTAGCAACTCGATGGGCATCACATATACCAACACATACAACTCTATGATTTCATGAGAAAATTCTATATCCCTAATACTATCCATAGGATTATTGTCCATATACATTCAAGTATCTGATATCCCACACTAAGGAATAACCCAGATTCATAATATCCCCTATGACTATTAACTACGATGAAGATGTATCGAGTCATCCAACACAAAAGTGGAATATGAAAGGTTTCAATACCTTCTACATGAAACTTAATTCCGTAGTAATTATTAGCCCAAAAGAACTCATCATTACTCGATGATCACTACAATAACACGGGTAAACATAACAATTGACCACCCATCATGAAAAGGGTGTCACTTTTTAAACTCAAAGTCTTAGAAAGGAAAAATAGAACCTAAACAGCACCTTACACCAAAGGTTGCTCACAATAATCTTAAAAGAGCTTTAAAGATATTAGAGCACAACTAAAAAACTACCAGTCCCTTACTAAAACATAAATCATCAAACCTATAAGGGATTCATTCCTATAAAGTTCACTGAGCTTAAGGTTCTATATTTTAGGTTCTAGTAGTAGAATAAGAGCCTATGATTAATGCTCTCTCTCCCATTCTATTGCAATCTCAAGAAACACCGAACTACCCTTACACAAGTGACAAAACTGAGGACACCTATTTAGGTTTCATTTTAAGGCATTAAAACAAAAATCATTTAATTATTTAAACATTTCAAGGATTAAATTTAATGAAAATGAACACCCTATAAAAAGGTCAAAAACATAGAACTTATTTAAATAATTCCACTAGGAACCCTAGAAATTTATATTAAACTTCATTTTTTAAAACTGTATTTGTTTCACTAACATCTCGGCATAATTAGTCCATTGATTTCATACAACCCAATTTAAAAATAATTCCTATATTTTGATATTATCAAAATTGGAATTGTTAAATATAATATCAATCAAAATCTCTAGAGGGAAACACCCTTTAGGTTTCAAATGGAATTTTAATTAACCAAGGCCTCATATAAATAAATCTTATAGTAGATTAAAATATTAATTATTAATTCAAGAGGAGTTTTTCAAGTAAGATGCCACCAATTCTTATGTGTAAAACCAAATGACTAGATGAAAACACTTTTAAATGTTCATCATCACATAGCATAATTATACTTGTATGGGGTTAATCACTAAGGCATAACACAAAAAAGGGGACCATAAATGGTCACAATCAATTCATCTTGGGCTCAATAAAATGAAACTGATCATTTTAAAACATTGGTATTTTTAAAACATTCTAAGTGGTTTCATATTATAAGAATAAACACTATGACCAACCTACTTAGTTCATCTCAATCCCATTTCATACACAACATTCCCCAACTAACCTACTTGGGTTCAGTTGTGCATTGAAGAATTTTTTCATATGAGTAATTATTCTATGGTGATATATCTACAAGCCTTTATAAGGAAACAAATTAATTGAAAGATTAAAATATTTTATATTAATCAATAGTCTTAGATATATAAGGCTATGAAATGATGGTTTGGTTATATGGTTTTCCACTTATCAATTTTTAAAGTGCCCATACACTTTACAGATTGCAGGGAGGCTCCTATTTAATCTCAACCAATTTATTTATGTTAAAGGAAAATTTAAATTCATTACCACTTATACAATAGTGTTTGAGTATATAAATTTTATCAATAATGGTTCAATTATATGGGATACTATTTTTTAATTAATAAATCACCCATACACTTTATAAAATGAAAATTATCTCCTGTGTAATCTAAACTAATATATTTTATCCCATGCAATGAATATCCCATAGCACAAATGTGTCGGGATTGGTTAGTAATGTTTCATCCTCAATCTATTCAAGATAACATTTTTAGGTTGATGTTGGCACATTAATAACCAATTTTATACTAAAAATAAAACTAGGAATGTTAAACATAGTAATAAATTAATGTTAGTATGATAGTAAATAAAATAAAGATGCTAATTAGACATGGAAGAAAGATAATTTAACATGGAAAGCTCCTATAAAATCAGGAGAAACACCCAAGAATGATATTAAAGAAAAGAATGTTAATGAAATCAGAGAATCATGTTGTATAGGAAACATAATAAATAAATCACAATTCATGTTATTCAAACAAGCATGCTAATAAATACCTAGACAGGAACAAAACTATGTATGCTACTAAAACACCTAACATGGCATCCAACAAGATGTCAAATAAATACATAAGTAAAATCAACTACAACCTAGCAATGAAATCTGTAAGGTATGTAATATGCATGGAAGGTGAATTTATATATTCCTAGGATGATTCATGTAATGCACCTTAATTGAGACATTAATACAAAGGTAAAATAAAATAAATCGGATAAATCAGTAAGCAGCAAAAAGTACTCCCATCACTCAAAGTGAAGTCAAAATCAATAATAATAATTAACATTATGAACAAAAATCACATCCTTGTACACTTATACTTTTCCCCAAATGTGGTTTGATCACTCTCATGAACGAAAATTTACCAAGTGCTAACAAATTCCTAGTCTCTAGTCAACCAGCTCAAAATAATAAGAAAAATAAATAGAAGAAAATGACTTAAAGCCGCTTTTTAACAGCCCATCCTGGTAGACCACTCAACCAGTATCTGTATCGGTTTCCATGGGGCCTCAAGTGCACCTCCCTGTATGCTAGAGGCTACTAAATAGTATTGAGCATATCATGGTGCTACAGGTGAGAGACTATACCATCATGGTTAGAGTCACACAGTGATATACTGAGTGTAAATTAATTAATAATATCAGAAGTAATAATAATAAAACAAGATAGAAAAATATAAATACAATAAATCAATAAGAGTAATGGCCAAATCCAATACATAAAATAATTCATTCATATTCAGATGATGATATAATATATAAGTAGATGGTAAAATAGGTAGTACAATACAACAAAAATAAAAATATCCAAAAGGCTAACACCATGAGAATCATAAGTACTATCTCAGTCTTGTGCTCCCTAGCTCCAAAGTATATAGCATGGCTTATGAAATAAATCCACTGATCAGAAAACATGAAGAACAGATTGTGTACCCCAGTAAAAGGGCATCCCAATTAGGGAGTGATATATAATTCAATAGGGGACCATAAATGGTGTCTAGATATATCAAGTATTTTCACTATAAAATGAAAATTGTGCCAACATAGGTGAATACATCGATATAAAAAAAATAAAAAATTAACACTTCGGTATGGGTTCTTAAATGGGTAACCCACTGATTCTACCTACTTCGTCTCATCATGGATGTCTAAACCAAGGTAACCTATAGAAGTGATACTTTATATACAAGTCATCTTATATGAAGAAACAGATGTGGGATGACCCCAAAATATTGATTTTTCTTAGTATCCCCACCCCAAAGACATCATTCAAGAATTTTCATACTATAATTACAATAATAATAACAATAAGGCACCCCATGTAATCTAGGAAAAGTATTTTTCAAATATAGTAATGGAATCCAGAGCCCATCTAAGTCAATCTGTAATGGAATCCCAATGGTCACTATAGAAGCCCTCGATATAATCAATACCACAGAGTCCATCCAAGGATGCCTATAATGGTGTCCCATGTATCACTCTTAGTATGATAAATGCTAATATCATACCAAGTATCTCAAATAGGGGACAGGGTATCACCCAAGGCATGGCATAACCATACTGTCAATGGTCCGTCCATGGTTTCTCCCCTAGGGAACCCATGTTACTCGTGATTATAAAATAATCCACCTAGAGAGAATATACAAGTAAATCCAATGAATCACTTCCAGCATGTAAAGAAGATCCAAGGCGAGGAATAGAGACTTCACCCACAACATCCCTAAGTCAAGACTCATGTTCTCTACCATCCTACAAGAAATTAAGGCATAGCAACCAAGGCACATATCACATCATGTATTTTTCATGTACAATAATTAAATAAAGCTAGTCCAAGACTTTAATCCAAGACAAATAACTATGGAATAAGGAAACATGCACAAGGACCTAAGAATAAACATAAGTACTAGTATATAAGGCCTAAACACATGGAAATAAGCATAAGCACAAGGCAATAAAAACAATAATTTATAATAAAGTGATTGGTATGGAATAGACTTAAAGATTAATAAATGCGGGATAAGGAATAAATCATAATTTTCATTTCATAGGGTCTGAGGCAGAAGGTATGAGGCATCAGCTAAAATAAATGTGATATTAAGCGTATTCCCAAAGTAGTAAGTATAATAAATGTATAACAAAGCAATAAATTTTAATCATTAACCATAAGAGATAAAATATAAAGTATGAGGTATCATGTTAAAGGGCCTAAATAATGACCTAAAATCCTTATTAATTCTATTCATTAATTTAACACATTTATTAAGGTCCATAATACACTCGAGGGTGTTTAATTAAACAATAATTAAGTTTATTTTTTCCCAAAGGATGAACCACACCCATTAGAGTGGAAAAATTCATAGAGGTCACTCAAAGTGGTGATTCTCTACTAACTAAGTGTTGTACCAGTCATGGTAACGGGTTCAATTTAATTAATTTGACAAAATAAAGGCATTTCTGGAAGATTCTGGTTCATGGCACAATATTACAACATATAAAGAGCAATGAGACTTTGGGAATGAAGCTCGACCCCGAAACTCGTTCCATGGAAAACCCAAATTTCGAATATCAAGGATTGATTTGTTATAGTCTGAGAGAATTCAATGAAATGAACAAAATCCCTAAAAATAGGGTAAATTAGGATACACCAAAATAGCATAGAGAAAGAGGATAAAATGAAGAATATAATAAAGGGGATTCATATTCATACGGAGGGATCACCAACACACTTGAAGGCACTCAAAATAGAGGGTATATGAGGGAGATATTTCCAACCCTAGAAGAGGAGTGGAGAACCCCTAGAAGAGGCTACTGCATGGGGAGGAGTAATAAGCAAGGAAGAAGAAAATATAAATAAGAAAATATAGGTAAAATAGTAATTTCACTCCTTTAATTAGGAGAATGGTCTGGTAGCATTGTTGACCAAACCATCTAATAACCCTGCTCATGTTTTCTCTAGGGAGGGTGGTCGCACATTTCATGCATTTGATTTCGGAAACTATATGTAAACAGGGTGTTTTCCCTCTTTCAAAAAACATGCAGCAAGGTGTATGGCCATGAGGCTCTTCCCACGTTGTTAGACCAAACCATGAATCACCTCATACTCCATCGGATCAGGAAAAATGGTTTCCTCTAAGGGTTGCATAGTTTCAGAGAAACTTTGCGCACTGCCTGCTTCTTCCTTTAAAAGGTACTTCAGGTCCCGGTGCTTATTAAACTTGACAGAACACCCAATATATCCCTCGGGACTTAAACCAAGTCTAAAAACATCACATTTCACTATTATAACTCTTGTAATTCCATTACAAAGCTCAGTTCACAAATGAAAATCCGCCAAAAAAATCAAGTTTGTTAGAATTTAATCTGACCCAAAAAATAAGGGATGTTGCATATTATTAATAGTATTTAAAGGAAAATACATTCTAAAATCACTTTGTGGCACATTCTACGACCCTTAAAATAATTTTACCCTATAAAATTTGTTACTCTAATGAAAACAATGAAGGTAATTTTTTGTAACGTCTTGAATCAGGGTGTTGTCCAATAATTCCCTGAACCCCATTGGTCACATGACCTCAAGCGCTTTCTCCAAAATAACAAAGGATTCCGACTAGTAGGGAGCTCCAAGGTGTGATATTGGGGAAACTATTCTATCAATGTAAGATTATACACAGTGGAATATAAATAGTAAATAGTAGTATAAGTCGTAATACAATATAACAGAAGTAAGAAGTGGAAGACTAAAATTAAATCCAATAGAAGCCGCAATATATATATATATGATTCATGGAAAACGTATCTAAAAAAACATCTGAAAAATTCCCAATGCTGTAAATAAATGCAGAAACCAAATTATAAAAGAAACATGTAAACTCTAGCATCATCTCAAGCCTCATCTTGGTACCATGCTCTCCAGCTCCAACAGTAATCAAGTACCTAATGAGAAAGGGTGATTTCCCTTATCTATACCTACAACCATATAATCTTTTTAGGTCCAAAAGCATGACCCAAACATTGTGTGAGATGAATCCCAGTAGGCAACCACCAAGATATTTGTGCCTAACTATTAGTGAATATATATATCAGGAAATATGCATGAATAAAGCATTAAACTAGGAAATACTCAAAAGGAAACAATACTACAATTTTCAATTACATTCATTCACATTCATTATTCAATTAGTTGAATCATTTAAACCTTGGGATATGGCCTGAGCATTGTATACCCAATTTATGTAATAAAACCAATGTCTCAGAAGACCATCTAAACAATCAAGTAAGACCAAGTCTAATCTTGTGCTTTGGCTTGGAAGACTCATTACAATCATTCAATTATTAAATAATGACCCTTTGGGAAAGTTCTCATAGTCTAATCCTGTAGATACCCAAAGCTTGACGAACATAGACATTACATTAATTTTGAAAAATACTTAATACTTGACAAAAATAGATGCCCAAAGACCATATTAGTTTAGTGTCTTTAGAAACTCGGAACATAATCTTCTAATCATAAAGATCTTCAACATCTCCCATAAAGATATTCCCCATTTGTTTTCATACCTAAAACCTTTCTTTATATCTTGGGGAAAAGAAAACATAAAAAGGGTGAGATCAAATTCTCAGTAAGGGTAAACATGGAGAACATAAAACAATCCATAAACATTTGAACGTAAAAACATGAACATAAAACAACAAAATCCTGATTAATGACAAAATCTTGGAAGTACTTAAGGCATAGATCATAAAGGACCATTAATCCTGATACAAAAACATGTAATTATGGAAAATCATTAAGCACATGATATGATTTACATAGTATCCAAGGCATTGCTACCAAGATCATCATAGTGGACAAAGTCCATTACTAAACCGGATTTACTTGTCGTTCCAGCCCTGTATTACTGAACTCGATTTTACTTTTCGTTCCATCCATTTTTATCTCATGAGATATAAATATTTACCCAATGAATTGGAGGTAGATATAGTTCCCATCCATCTCATAATGAAATCATTCTTACGTGTGCCATAAAATAAACATAAATCATTCATCATAACCCAAAGAATAAAATGGGTTTCATAAACATCATCCCACCATAACATAATCCATATAACATCATAACAAAAATCAAACCATGTAAATAATAGAGACATTATTCTTGAAACATAACAATATTAAATAATGTTTTCATATATGGAAAATATTTTTGATAAAACACTTCAAATGAATTCTTGAGGAAAATATCCTTTCTTCTTCCAAATCATTTTATTTTCTCAAAATGACATGAAATTTAAAAGAAAATAATTTTATTGAAATTAATAATGAAATATTGTATAGGAATCTTTATAAAAATAAATCTTTATGAAACCGTAAAAATCCGTTCAGGCCGTAAAAGTTAAAAAAACAATCTTCTCGTACTTTTGCCGGAAAAGTCAAAAAGTACCACGTATGGTAAATGAAAGAAATATTCCTTCCGTAACACAAAGTAAAAGTCAAAGAGGGGTAAAAATGACTTTAAAAATATATGGAAGAATATTAAACACATTATGAAAATCATTTTTATGGATATGGATGAAAAATATAACCCCAGGAAATACTTACATATAAGAAATCTCGGATAAAAATGACATTTTCAAAATTATCCCTTACCATTTATAATCAATAAAATCATACATGTCATAAAATAAGGAAAATTACATGAATATGTAAATATAATTTCATTTATAATAAAAATCATAAAACATTAATGGGAAGCATAAACACCATACAAAATAAATAGGTGGTGATTAAGGCATATGTCTCACAAAAATAAAAGTGAGACGAAATAATACCTTACCATTGGTCCAATTTCATCCGTACGTGTCCGAAACTCTTTTATAGTGGGTTTAAACATATTATTAACTTGTAACAGAACCATAATAATATTTAGGATATGATATATGATTCACTTATGTCTTTATATAACCCTTTCTTTTGTCAATTCCATGTTAAAGCAGCGTTCTAGGTAAAATCGTTTCATTTATCATGCATGTTTGGACTTGTTGTTCTTGATATTATTACGTATATCCTGATTTAATTAATTCCATAAATTAAAACATAATTTATATATAACATATATTCAGAATATAAATATATATGATAGATCGATAAATGGAATGAAATACACCGTTCATTGAGACGGTAGGTCTTACGTACGCATGAACGCTGTTTTCGTTTCCTTATTGAATTGAATGGAATTAAGTAAATGAAACATATATGTACATAAATAAATTATCATTAATATGTTATATATTTCATGATAATTTATTATATATACATTATAATCATTCTTGAATGGTTAACATGGAGAATGAATCTCATCGCGTCGTGGAGACGGTAATCCATACATACACACGAGCGATGATATCATTCTCATAATTATTGAATGAATTTTTATTGGATGATATAATATCTCAAAATAAGTATGATGTTATAATAATAATATATAGTTATTATTTACACCATTATACCCATCCAAGTAAGGTGGTGGTGGAAAATAGATTACACCACAGCGTGGAGACGGTATTCCGTACATACGCACGCACGGTGATTTTGTTTTCCATAGGATGGATAGAAAGTGAAATGGGGTTGTTTCATATTTATAATAAAATATCAGTATATTATTTATACTGATGTTATTACTTTATTATGAAACAACAAAATAAGAATAAGAAGAAGAAGAAATGAATCTGAATGAATCGGTAAAGGAAATTACCTCTTCTTCGACGCGCCTCTTCTAAACCTCCTCTTAGGGCACTAAAGTTGGTCCATGAAAAAGAATGGTACCTCTAGTAAGTTGAAAGGGAAGTGGAGAAGATAAATGGCCAGGTTTTGGCCGAGCTTGAAGGATCAAAATGGTGTGAGGAGGAGAGGGAAGAGGTTACCTTTTATAATAGAGGAGAGGTGCACTTTTGGAAACCTCTAAAATATTAATTTATAATAAACTCAAACCCAAACTAAAAACCTCCAAAATGGCTCAAATTAAAATATGAGATGAGATAGGTTTGTAATATCATCATACAATATGATTTAGACATGTTTATAATTTATTTTAAACCTTATCAACCGGATTTATCCTTATTTAATCTATTTCATCTTATTTGTGGTAATAATATTCTAAATTTTAAATTGTTATGAATACTTACTTATTTTTTGTGAATTGTCTATAATTAGATACTTTATGATATTTTATACCATATAAATTTAAATTTATAATTTTTAAATATTTATGTGATTTTAAAACAATTTAATAAGTTTTTATTTTTATAAAATATCAATAGTTTAAATTTTGACAAAATTCAATTATTTGAATTTAAATAAAATACAAACAGAAGATATATTCAAACAAATATTTAATAGAATAATAATATGTAATATTCATCTAAAAAATTCATGGATCACATTAATTTGTTTATATAACATTTATTTTAATATTTTTAAAACCATTTATTTGATATTTGTCTTAATAAAATAATTACTACAATATTTTTTTATAATTATTTAATTTAATTTTTTGTTGCATAAAAATTACAATTAAATTACTATGATGAATATAAATCTAATATCTTACATAAGAATACTTTTACCCGAATTTATCATCTTAAAATCATGAAATTAAATTGTTATCTTTATTAAAGTATGAATGTGAAAACTTTAACATCATTTAAAATAATATAATATAAGGGTCATAATTGCTTTTATAAGGCTCAAAATGGTCAACAATTATACCTTTGGTTGATTATGGTTTACATTTAACTTACCAATAAGTTTTTTTCAGATTTTTGTGCCTTTTATGGGCATTATTAGATTAATAAAAACTGTATTATTGATTTTTCACTTAATAAATAATTTACACATCATTAATGTATAAGATATTAAAGTACTTATATATTTATTAAAAATTGAAAATAATTTACCATAATAAATAAAAATATTTTATCTTTCAAATGAGTATTTTTAAAAGAATTTATATTCTGTATAACCTTATATTAAAAATACATTAATTATTAATGTTTGAGTGGGACATATTTCACTTTCCTTTAAATAAAATAAATTAAAGTTCTTAATCACATACAAGTGGGTTTCAATAGATAATATTTCTACCCAAGTATGTTTTATAGAGAAATATAATGAACCAATTATATCAATAAAAATGTTAGGGTAATTATATAATATTATTTTTACCCTTAATTACTAGATTTACCTTTAACTATGGTAAACAAAATATACCATAGTTTCTATTCATAATGCCCAAAAATAAAAAGTAGCCTATTAACATAATTTGGACCTACTGATTCCAAATATAAAATCCATTTTTCCAAATTCAAAACATAGAAGTTGTGGTATTTAATTTAAAATTAATCTCGCTGTTGAGAAAACGAGTTCTAAAAGTTAAAACATTGCAAAAGATTGAAATGTTTTTACCGATGAGTTCAGTGTAAAATTAATGCTAATGACTCACATAATATTAAAAGGTAAAAATATATTTTATTTATACATTAAAACCATTCAATATTATAATTTAACCACATAAATTTTCTTGATGAAAAAAATTTTTTGATAAAAAATTAGTGTATTTTTACTATTCATAAAAATATGAAAGTTAACATAAAAATATTAACAAATTATCCAAAGTGAATTTTTATATCCTTATTGAAATGAATAAGTTTATTTTGTCAAATTTAACTTATAAATGTGTCAAAAACAAGATTTAAAGTGGGTGCGCCATCAAAAGGTGGAAAAACTGTATTTTTGGAAAAATATTTCCTTTATACGAAAAATTGATTTTGTTCTCATAACTTGTTCTATAAAATGATTAAGATGATTTACAATGTTATAAAAATTAAAATTTGGATAATACTATTCGTAACAGCTAGTTCATAATAATATTAGAACAATATATCGTTGTTTAGTGAAACTTGGTATTTCGTACAACACAAGATATTGAGGAAGGTCGCTCTTGCGTGCAACACAAGCCAAGAATAGTGTTGCGCATACTACAAGCTAATACGGTGTTTCATATAACACAAGCTAATCTTGGTGAATCGTATAACTAAAGACATCAAATAAATTAAAAAAAATAATTCTCATAAAATCTTAGGGTGTTACAAATCCCCCTGGTCTAACATAACAACAATTCATTTAATAACAACCCTCTAGGAAATCTCTCATGGTCTAACCCCTTTGGTCTAATATACTATCGTACATTTATAACCAAACACATGGGAAATCTCTCACAGTATAAACCTTTTTGTCTAATATACTATCAAACAATTATAAACAACCACCTGGGAAAGCTTTCAGAGTCTAAACCCCTACGTGGACGACCACCTGGCAGGTCTCATGGTCAATACCCCTGGTTCAACATAATAGTAAAAACATAAATAAATGACCCTCCCTCAGGAATCCATCATGGTCAATTCAACATGGTCAATCCTTTACAATTCATATTTCAGGAATCTCACATAATCATCAAATTCATCCTAACAAATCAAGGCATGGAAAACAAGGAAAGTCTAACAGGAATCCTAGACCAAACTACTAGAAAAAAATTTAAATAGGGGAAATGCACCAACGGGGTGTCATGTAAACAAGTTATCATTCCTAAAGCATATGAAACAACCCTTTATTAATCAATTGAACCAAAGTAGTTAATAAAAAGGGTTAAATTTTAAATCAAGCAACTCCCCAATCATGGGTATGCAGATCTTTTGGAATATATAATCCAAAGGTGATCAATGAAAGGCACAATCCACCAACCTTGATATCACACGATCGATATACTTGAACATTGGACCTCGAGTTGACCAAAATTGGTGTAGATCGCTGGGGTTCCAACGCAACCCGACGGCGACTCAAACAGAGTTCAGACAAAGAATTGACGGTTTGATATTTTTTCTTCTTTATTAATCACTCATGTATGAAACACAGTAAGAAGATGTTGGTTTTGTACATAAGACATGACCCTGCTCTGATATATCAAATAAAAAGAAAACTACACGACGTGTTCATTAAATTTACACAACATGTAGTAGAATTAACTGGCCTCTGACTTAAGTGATATTTCAGGTCATCACACAGCTATGTACTCATCCATCACACGGCCAGTACATGGCTATATGTGGAAACTGGGTACACAACGTGTACTCATAAGTACAAAGAGTGTACTTCAAAAAAACTCATTTCTTCCTTTTCCTAAAAAACAACCCAAAATCAAGATCGGAACCTAAAATGATGATCCGAGTTCTCAAAAACTTTCCACTGAAATAAATTCATCCCCAAAATTCCCTTCCAAGGGTAGTGAAGAAGAAACTTCAATCAACTCTGGAAACTATGATCGTGCATCATCCTCACTCCCCTAAGGCTCATCCTATACTTTCCCATTCTTCCATAGCTCCCATACCAGAGGAACAGACCGTACACGGAGAATCTTTTTGTTGTGATCCACAATCTAAATTGGGTGATCCTTAAAGGATACATCCCCCTCCAACTCAAATTCCTCAAGTTGAAAAACATGAGACGGGTCTGAAAAGTAATGTCATAGTTGATAAACATGAAAGGCATTGGGGATATCTCGGTACCATGGAGGTAACTGCAACTGATAGGCAACTGGCCCAACTCTCTTTAAAACCTCAAATAGCTTGACATATCTCGATGAAAGATTACCCTATCTTATAATCCTCCTGTGTCTAAACCGTGATGTCACACATAAGAAAACCAGATCTCTGACCTCGAACTCTATAGGTCATCTCCGTCGATCAGCATAAGATTTCTGGCAGGACTATGCAGTAGTCCTCCTCTTCCAAATCAACTCCACCAACTCAGTCATCTCCTGGACAAGGCAAGGTCCCATAATAGCTGACTCTCCTACCTCTATCCAACATGGGGGGTGATTGGCGTGTCCTGCCATACAAAGCATCATAAGGTCCCATCTAAATCATTTCTGTAAAACTGTTACTGTAGGAAAAATCCACCAATGGTATGTGCCTCTCCCAGGAGCTCACAAAATCCAGGATGCATGCTTGAATCATGTCCTCTAAAACATGAATATTACACTTGGAATAGCCATCTATCAGGGAATGGTAATATATAATCAGAAGTACCTGTGTACCAAAAGCCCTCTGTAGTCCCTCCCAGACACTAGAAGTAAACTGGGAATCCCTGTCTGAAATGATAGAGTGCAGAACATCATGAAAACATACAATATCTAGGATATACAACCTATCAATATCATAAACACTGAAGGTTTCCTTGATAGATCGAAAATGTGCAACCTTCATGATTCTTTCAACAATAACCCATACAACATCATTTCCTCAAGGAGACCTTGGTAAACCCATCCTGAAATCCATCGCGACATTATTCCACTTTCACTCAGGAATGCATAACTGCTAAAAAATCACTACCAGTCACTTATGCTTTTCCTTCACCGACTGATAGGTGGAAAACTTCATAGAAAAACCAGTAGCATCCCTCTTCATACTTGGGCACCAATACTGATTATGTAAGTCTCGATAAATATTGGTGACATCGGGATGAACTTCCCATATAGAGGCATGAATATCTCACAAAATCTCCTCATGTATGTATGTTGACACCCATACTCATCCATGAAAACGCAATACCTCATCCTCACCTATGGTCCACCTAGGAGTGGGTTCCTCACCTGACACACTCTCTAGTAGGACTAGGCCTTTGGAATCTGATATCTTCCTTATTCACACTCAATCCATAAGAGTATAGGTAATAACTATAGAAGAAAGAAACATCTACCCTTGTCAGTCATGCACCTCCTAATGCATCTCAAATAACAGATCCATAAGATTCCACTTACTACCAGCCTCCTAAACTGCCTATATTTGAGTCCTCCTAATCAACACATCATTCACTAATGTTACCTTTCTCAGGCATGTAGGAAATCTCAATGTCAAGGGACTAAAGGTACTCAACCCACCTATGTTGTCTCAATTTTAGATCATGTTGACTAAAGATATACTTTAGTATTTTTTGGTCATTGTATACAACAAAATTCCCTCCCAAAAGATATTTTCTCCAACAACATAATGCATGCACAACTGCATCTAACTCAATATTTTTGTCCGGTAATTCTTCTCATGTGGCCCCAACTACCGAGACCAATACACAATGACTCCTTCCCAGTGCATAAGCATAGATCCTAGCTCGATACCTGATGAATCATAGTAAAAGGTGCAACTCTTTCTCATCTCTGGAAAAATAAGTTTCAGTGCTGAAATCGACCTCCCTTTCAGATCCTAAAAGGACGAATCATAGGAATCTATCCACAAGTACTTTATACTGTTCTTAGTTAGGCTCGTCAGTGGTGCTACTAAGCGTGATGAGTATTGAATAAATCATATGTAGTAACCGTCCAACCCTATAAAACATTGTACCTCAAATATTTTCTTCAACTGGTACCAGGAAACTACTACTCTTAATTTCCCTGGGTCTACTGATACTCCTGTCTCTGAGATAACATGACCCAAGAAATGAATCAGGTCTATCCAAAAGGGGCACTTTGAGATCTTAGCATATAACTGATTCTCTCTCAGTATACTCAATACGATATCAATATGGATGGTATGGTCATGTCGGGTGTGTGAGTACACAAATATATCATCCATGAATATTACCACAAAATAATCCATGTAAGGATGGAACACTCGGTTCATCAGTGCCATGAAAACTACTGGACAATTCGTGAGACCAAATGGCATAACCAAATACTCATATAGAACATACATGTTCTAAAAGGTTGTAAGAGGTATATCTGATGTTCTAATTCACAACTGATGATAACAAGATCTCTATTCAATCTTCAAAAACACCCAAGCTCCTTGAAACTGATCAAAGATATCATCAATCCTCGATAAGGGATATCAGTTATTAACCATCAACAGGTTCAGCTTCTAATAATCCACACAAATTATGAGGGTATCATCTTCCTTCTTCCCAAAAAGGATAGTCAAACTGCAAGGAGAAGTACTAGGTCGGATGAAAACCTTTTTCTAGAACTTCTCTAACTGCTTATTGAGCTCATTTAACTCTAGTGTAGGAATCTTATAAGGATGAATGGAAACATGTGCCACTCCTAGAAAAAACTCAATAATGAAATAAACATCTCTCTGTAGAGGTAAACCTAAAAATTCATTTGGAAAGACATATCTGAAATGATCCACCACTAGAGGAAAGTCCATATGTGAAGTACCTGGGTCGTCCAGATATAAACTAGAAATCTGGGCTATAAATCCCCCTAACCCATGATGCTCGGGTCCAACTCTACTTGCCTGGACATTCTATTCATCCTTGTGTAGAAAATATCTACCCTCAGGTGATTTGAAACTGACCATGTGGAAATAGTATTCAACAATTGCCTAAATGGAGACTAACCAGTCCATTCTGAGAATGACATCGAAGCATGTCATCTCTAAGACATAAAGGTCCTATAAGAAGTTACACCCACCAACCTCAGGATGGAACTCCTTACACTAAAGTACACTAGATGTTCTAATACCCAACTGTGTTTCTAGTGTCATAACATCTTCATACGTAAACATTTAGATCCCAAGGCTCTCTATAGTGGATAAAGATATAAAACTATGGGAATCCCCTGTATCAAAAAGAGTAGAAGCTAAAACGGAGGAAACTAGAATTGTCCCTCTAATCGAAGAGGGTTCAAGATACTTCTCCTTCTGGGTCTGTTCCATCACAAAAGTCTTACCAGTACTGTGGTCCTATGACCCTACCTGGATACCCTAATCTGGTCCACCCTACAGTCGCTGAGAACATGTCATCTGGCTACCACATCCTTTACCACCTCCTCATCCAAAATGGCCCAACGAACTCCAGTTCCATGACTGATGTGAAACTGGGGGTCCTTCTCTTGGATGTGAAGTCATAACAGATCCCTTATCACTCACTACAGGTGAAAACATCCTACAAAAACACTTAATGTGACCCATATTTCCATAAAAACAGAACTCAACTAGGTCCCTCGGGTAATGAGGTCTCGTATTCCCACTCCTTTCACACTGGTAGCACACTTGGCTACCTAAAGAAATATTCCTATGATGATTCCTACTATCAGTCGAAGGAGTATGAGTCGGAGATGCTAAACCGCCCTAGATCACAATTCCAAAATCCCTCTAATTACACTTGGTTAATCCACGCCAGATTTACTATAGAAGTCACTAATGTCAACCTAAAAACATTCACCTACATTCGGATGTCGTACCTGAGACCCTCCATGAATTTCCTAGCCAGTAATAACTCATCACATCTAAAAATAGGTGCAAAGTGTTGAATCTCTGTAAATTAATAATATTATTCCATCTTTGAAAGAGCACCCTTCCCCAAATGCATGAACTCTTGGGCTTGATTGGCCCTCAACATCTCGGGGAAGAAGTAATCATAAAAGGTCCTATGAAACTCTTCTCAAGACATATATTGATGCCATCCTGCATGTGAGATAGAATCACACCATATCTTCATATAATCATATAGCATGTATGTTGCGAGCTTTACCCTCCTCTAAAGTGTCACCTCCAGATTCTTGAAGATAGAGAGCATGGCCTCCAACCATGACTCTGCAGCCTGTGGTCCTCCATACCCTGAGAAAGTGGGAGGATGCTGCTGTTGGAATACCTATGTCAACTCTTCCATTGTCAGGGTAGGATGTGGTGCTCCCTAAAAGAAATGCATAATCCTCTTAAATACTTCACGGAATTTTGCATCAGTACCTGCATCTGATATAATATTTGGTTCCAAGACGGGCACGACAGGAGGATCTGCTGGTAGTCCCTGGTCTACCATTTCTAGGTTCTGATCATTGCCCTGCACCAGTTGTAAAACTGGAGTACGTCTTGTTGGAATGACTCTTCAAGGTCAAGCAAACACCTCATATCAATATTATCAAGGATTGTAACTTAGAATAGTAATAAATTACTAGGAGAAAAAATAGTTCATGTTTTACAAAAAGGGTTACATGGCGTGTAGAGCTACTACATAGTGTGTTCCTTTTAAGCCTTTACATGGGAGTGTAACTCTGCCAACCCAGTCATGTAACACCCCATACACACGGTGTTTTCCTCATGAGGAATGGTGTGTACTTGAATACTCCCTCCTTCCCAAGTACTTCTACACTTCTAGAACTACACAGTTCTTCCAGTGTAACATTACACGACGTGCACCCTCTAGACACGACATGTGCCATGTAAGTTCCATCTACCCATGTTTTTAGTCACATTTTTGGATACACAGTTGATTACTACATGGCGTGTATAACATAGATAGTGCATGTACAACCTAAGTTTCACCCACCCGTGTCGTTAGTCACACAGTCGGATACACAGTCTTTTACAGCACATCGTGTACTCCCAGTACACAGCGTGTTCTACCAAATGTTTATCAACCCTGTGTCTCTACACACAAAGTTAGTCAAATAGTTAACAACTACATGGTGTGTACAAATAGTACATTGTCAGTACTTAATAAAAGTCATTTCTTCTAGAACAGAAGAGCACATGGCATGTGTTCCTAACATTGCATGTCGTGTTGTCTGGGTTTCCAGATAGTAATCCTCTAAAACTTCCCCAAAACCCATAAAAACTAAAAAATTTCCCAAGGAATGCCAAGTTATGATCTATGAGAGCCCATAATTTATTCTAACCAAAGTTTGGTATCATTATTCATATCATAACTTGATAGAATTTAATTAAAGTTCAAACGTGGTCCACCAAATTCTGAATCAAGAGGGACCATAACACCTCGGGGACCAAAGATTTGTGTCCATCCAAATGAAAATTTACATATACTAATACCCTATCAAAATTTTAGATATTTATATCATGGAATATATCACAATATAATGTATATCTATCACAACATCTATCACAATAGCATGAAATCAGTAATGCACACTAAATGGCATGATAAGATGCATGACATATGATCTCTAGAAAGTTTCAATATGATGCATGAGATGGAATACCCTCATCTCACCCGGTTGCAATAGAAATAGAACCACAATGATATCAATCATAATAGAAAAAACAGTTGAATCACCTAATGGAAAAATCCATTCAACTGAAAAAATTACAAAACTAAAAAAATTGAAATATTTGAGGTAACTTGGATTTTCCCTATACACGGGGTAGCTAGTCCCGCACATAGCTTATTACCAACTACATATTCCTTTCTATCCTAGTCTATAGACTCGAAATAGTAAGGAAAAGTGGAATAGAAAACTCCTCTGAAACCACTTTTTAACATCCCAGATTCGGGTTCAACCCAATGGTTCCCCGAACTCAGTTGGTCACATGACCTCAAGCACATTTCCCCAAATGCCATAGGCTACCGACAAGCAGCGAGGGCCAAGGTGTGATATTAAGTAAACTATACCATCATTGGAAGAGTATACACAGCAAAATATAAATTAAAAATAGTAGAAGAAGAAGTAATACCATAAAACAAAAGTAAACGACATAAGAAAAAAGCTAAATACAACAGAATCCAAAATATATATATATATATATATATGATGCATGAAATATGTATCTAAGAAAATATCAAAACAATTTACAATGATGGAAACCAATGCAGAAACCAAAGTACAAAAGAAACAAGTAAACTCTAGTGGCATCGCAAGCCTCAGCTTGGTCTCATGCTCTCTAGATCCTATAGTAATCAAGTACCAAATGAGGAATGGTGCTTTCCCTTATCGATACCTGAAACCATATAATTTGTTTGGGTCCAAAAGCAAGAACAAAAAAGGGTGTGAGATGAATCCTAGTAGAAAACCAATAAAAGATCTATGCCTAACTATTATTGAATATATATAGAAGTAAATATGTAGGAATGAATAAATAAACTAGGAAGTACTCAAAAGTAAACAATCCAATAGTTTTCAATTACATTCATTCACATTTATTATTCAATATGTTGAATCATTTAAACCCTGGGATCTAGACTAAGCTCAGTTTCCCCTATGTATGAAACAAACCTGATGTCTCATAAGATGATCTAAAAAATAAAGTAAGATTGATTCCAAGCATGTTCTTTGGCTTGGCTGACTCTTAACAGTCATTAAATTATTCAATAATGACCCTTTGGGAAATTTTCAAATTCTAATCCCCCTAGTCTAACATAACAAAAATTCATTTAATAATGACCCACTAGGAAATATCTCCAAGTCTAACCCCTTTGGTCTAATATACTATCAAATAATTATAACCAACCACCTGGACAAGCTCTCACGATCTAAACCATTTGGTCTAATATAATTTAAAACAATTATAAACAACCACCTCGGAAAGCTCTCACCATCTAAACCCCCAGGTCAACGACCACCTGTAAGCTCTCGTGGTCAAAACAACTGGGTCAACATAACATTAAAAACATTAATAAATGAACCTCCCTTGGGAAACTCTCATAGTCAATTCCCATTGTTAAAACCTTCGCAATTAATATTTCAGGCATCCCAGAAAATCATCAACTCCATCCTAACAAAGCAAGGCATGGAAAACAAGGCAATCCTCATAGGCATCTAAGACCAAATGGCCAAAAAACTGTCAAACAAGGGAAACTCACCCATGAGGTGTCCTGTAAATAAGGTATTTATCCTTATGCATACGCAACAACCCTTTATCAATCAATAAAACCGTAGTAGGTAATAAATAGGGTTAAATTCCAAATCAACCAATACCCCAATCATGGGTATGCGGGACTTTTAGCATATATAATCTAAATATAAACAATGAAAGGCATAATCCACCTACCTTGATATCACACAATCGATATTCTTGAACATTGGCCCCTAAATCATCCTAAATCGGTGTAGATTTGCGGGGTTACAATGCACCCAATGACGTCTCAATTGGAGGTTGTACGGAGAATCGTGGGTTCGATCTCCGTTCGTCAATCCCGAACGCACCTGTACAAAACACGGGAAGAAGAAGTCGGTTCTCAATATGAGATGCGACTCTGCTCCAATATATCAAATAAAAAGAAAACTACATTGTGTGTTCATTAAATATACACACCGTTTAGTAGACTTAACCCGACCACAATATAAGTGGTCTTCCAGGTCATCACATGACCATGTACTCAGCCATTAAATGGCCAGTACATAGAAACCGGGTACACAACGTGTACTCGAAAAAACCTCATTTCATCCATTTCCTCAAAAATGACCATAAATCAACATCCATACCAAAAATGAGGATTTGGGTTCTTCCATTTTTCATAATTGCATCTTTAAGTTCCCAAGTTTCTTCCTCAAACTTATGATTCCTGTAAATAAATTTAACCAGGTGACTGGTCTTGTTTTACAATATTTTATCTCTATGATACAAAATCTTTACCAATTTATCTATGTAAGATAGATAATGTTCTATTGGTACTAACTATAAGTTGAATTCACGTGAAAGTATAGTTATGTACTTCCTCAATAGTGACACATGGAACACATAATGTACTTTGGAGAGGTTTTTTGGAAGTTCAAGCTGATAATACATCATCCACACATGATCCAAGATTTCAAAAGGATAAATTCACTAGTGTGAAGATGGGTTTTTAAAATGTGTTATTGAGCGACATCATTTCATGTGTCATAAAAAATAATTTTTTATGTTGTATACTGTAATGAATGTTAAAATATATATTTATTGTCATTTAATTTCAAAACGGACATATTAATTACCCTAAGAGATAAAATTTTCATTACATTTTATGTCAGTTATTTAATAACTGACCAGAAATATTGTTTTTTACATCGGTTAATTTATAATCATGTAAAAATTATTTCTTAAAATTTTATTTTAATAATACACCTAACCATTTTATATACAAAAAAACTATAACCTCTAAATAAAAAAATACCTGCAAAATAAAACAATAATATATAATTTTCAAACATTTATTAAAATCACAAATTATTTCAAACTATAACTTCTTTAAAATTGAAGTTTAGTATTTAAAAACATATATAAAATAAAACCAATTTAAAGATAAATAATAATTTTTTTGTGCTCCATTAAGATGTTTCAACTCATTTACATCATAAGGTTGAGGATCATCAAGATTCTTGAAATTATAAAACAATATATTAAACATTTTTTTAAATATAATTTTGATATAAATAAAATGAAATGGTAAAATAAAATAAAACTTTTTTGAACTTTGTAACTATTCTGGTTGTTATTACTTTATACATAAATCTTAAAACATAATATCAACAGTTTATGAATCATTTTGGTTAATGAATTTTCTATTTTAAAATAGTTTATCAATTGAAAATAATTTTTTTGTATTTTCTATATTTTAATTCTTAAAAATTATGTCACTTGTGCATACACATATTTGAATATTTTTTTGGATTTCCTCTTGTATCGTTACAGTGATCCCATGCCTTTTTCAAAAATGAACATTATAAAAAATATATAATTTCATTATAATATATAATTATTAAAATTATCAAACTTATATCACTAATACACCTTTAAAGTTTTCTTTCATGACCACATTTATTGATCATACCTTGCAATATTTCCTTTATTATGGATAAAAACGCCTGACATCTAATGGAAACTGATACATAAAATTATAATATGATTGTTTATTTAATAAATAAAACTATAATTATATGAAATATTTGTTTCATACATTATAAGATAATAAACCATCCAACACTTTTTTGCACCGTTCTGAAAAATAAAATAGATATGTAATTTTTTTCTTTCATCATACCACATTGTCCACGTACACGAGAAATAAATTATGTGCCCCTGAATCCATTCATTTATGTTTTTTATACTAAATGAAAAGTTTAAAATAATACCTAATAAAAATTAAACATGGGTATGATGTTAGATCAAGTTAATATAATTTAAATAAATATGACAGTTGTCTAAAATGTGAAATATTTTCATCGTCATAAAACCCAATATATTTGAAGATAGAAAATTGATGATATCTCTCTTACAAATTACAACCATATAATCATGCCTAAAATGAAGTAAGTTATTAAAACATCATAAGCATACCTCAACTTAAATGTATATGATGATAATATATAAAGTCCTTCAGAAATAGGATGTGATGTCATTGGTCTCTCGACATGTCTTTTCTTTCGATATAATATGTATTTACCTTTAATGTATTCTTATTAAATATGTAATGGCCCAAAGTTTCATTAATGTAAATCTCTCTTGATCTAATTAAATTTCTATTTATGTAAAATGTTTATATAAAATGTCAACTTCTTTGTTTTTATATTAAGAATTGTGATCGTTACTTTTATAGTCGTTAAACAGTGATCACATGATTAGTATAAATATAGGGCTTTAACAAATCCAATTTACTAAGACAAAGGAAGTGATGGCATCATCCACTAGAATTGCTCCATACGAATCCCATTTGTCAGATCTCGGAAAAGAGATGGCATCTTTGGGCTTTACTCTTGACCAATACCAATCTAAGCTTCATCATGTCAAGCTCGAACGAGACCATCTATGGGAAAAGTGGAAGTTGATAGAGATTACCACTCGAGCAATGTTATCTGAGCCACCCCCAAGAGTCTGTCACCATCGCACACCTTACCCTTAGGTCTTATGCGGCTATTTTAAGGGGTTATGTAACAAATCTCTAGTACAATGTTCACGAACATTATTTTTGTATATAATAATGAATATACTTTCTTGTCATTATTGATACATTGTAAAAAGTTTTTAAAGTACAAGTAGTGTTTTCAGTTATTATTTAATTAAGAAATATATTTTATTAAATTAAGGGATTTTTGAATTAAATAATATTTTAATATTATTATTATTATTAAATTAATTTTATTATATAAAAATTATCATATGCTTTTATGAATGAAATTATAATTTTTATTAAGGTTTGAAATCCATTTCTGCAAAACCTGTGAATTTTCAATATATGTCGGTTTTTATTTTAAAAGTGAAAATTAACATATTTAGAAAATTATTTAAATAATATAAATGATATTTCTAGAATCATGACATCGAAATTATCCAACGATGAATTTTTCATAATTTTCTAAGGCAGTCAAATTTTTGGGTAAAAATTAAATACAGTTTAAATACATAATGTGTTTTATGACATCATAATGAACCAATAGTGGTGTAATAAAATACTATAAGCTTTATTTTCGGCCAATATATGTTTTACCATTAAAATAATGTGATTTTGGGTTTGTTTGACTTACTTTTCAAAGCATTAATGGACCCCTCAAGACTTATCAAACATCTTGTCTTTTTAAATTATTTTCCATGAGAGTGTGACTCACCTCCACATAAGCAGCCCCATTATTTTAAGAAGTTCAGACTTTGTCCTTATAAAATATTTTTTTCCTCTTTCCTTTTCCAAAAACCATGGGAAAAAACCATGAGCTGATTTGTGTTTTGGATTAGTTTAATGTAAGGGGTCCCAAACCTAAATAATAAAGATTTCACTCACCTTTCCTATATAAACTCACCCAAGCTCCCACTTCCTACTCTCTCAAAGCCTTTTTAGTTCATTTAACCTCTCCCCTAATCTCTCTAGAATCATTCCAAGGTGACTCAAGCTCCCAAGAATCCTCTCTCAAGCCTCTCTCAAGCCTTGGAAGCACACTTCCAAGTAAGGGTTTTTCTTCCTTTCACTTTTTTTCCAATTTTCCTAATATTGTTATGCCCTTTTAATTTCAATTATAAATGCTAGTATATAGTTTTGAACCTCCCCCATACGGAACTCTTATTGTTTGAATGATGGGATACCCCTTTCTCTCTCATTAAATTCCTCCCATGTACACCCGTTACTATGCCGAAATTTTGAAAGAAACTTCTCTCTCTTCATTTACATTCAAGCAATACTTTTGTATCATGAATCTAAATTCCATTACAATTGTTTGGACATGTATCTATATGAACCCCTTATTGTACATTTCATGTAAATATGATGAGACACCACTTTCTCTCTCATCAACCATTTTTATGAATTCTTATGTCACGCCGTTATGCTGCCGAAATTGCACCGATTTTCTAATTCAATGCCTTTGTGTAGTGAATACCATGCCCATTTCTCCATCAAGGGTATTCACCTTTATGCGCATTTACTCATTGATTATAAAGTTTAATGTATTAATACCACATTCCTTTATGGTGTAATAAAAGATTATGTTTAATTAATCCATGTTTTATGATCCATGTGGCACACTTATGCATGAAATGAAATGTTTAAGAAGGGTGTGCCCTTATAGCGCTCCAATGCATTGGGTAAAGTATAGTATCATGATACGTCATGTGCAATGAGTGTTTACTCGTGATAATTCAAGTGCAATGAGGGTTTACTCAAGCTTCATGTTCAATGATGATTTACTCATCCTCCATGTGCAATGAGCCTTGGCTCATTCTAATTCCATGTTAAGTGTTGTTGCCACATTTCCATGTTATGATAATCATGCTTTATCATGCCTTTATGTTCATGTTTCTCTTGTGATCTATTGATATGCCTATTGTATAACATGTATTTTACTCTTTATGTATTCCATGTTTATTCCTTTACTGGGCTTTATAGATCACCCCTTTTCTTATGCATGTCCTCAGGTTATCCCATGCAATGCTAAGTACGAGGGAATGTAGTGGTCATGTAAAATAAGTTTTCAATAAAGATGTTATATTTCATGTTTTAAGTTGTTATTTAATGATCCTAATCCCCAAAGACACTAGACCTCTTAATCTTCCATGTTGTGTCAAGTGAATAGTTTATGTAATAAATCATGATTAAGTTTGAAATAAAAGCAGGGTTTTCATATTTGGTATCAGAGGATAGGTTTAGTTATTTATGTGAAAAGGATTAGAAAACCCCAGTAAAGCCTTAGAGATAGGACTAAGTATAATAAAAACATCCCTAAGTTTTTTTAAGTACTGAGTTAGTGGTTTATCAACAAAAATACATCCCTGTCTGGATACGAGTAGGTAGAGGCGGCTCTGGTACAGATGTATCCTAGGGGTAAAACCTGAAAACACAGCTTTGAGCTAGACTCGAACGGGAACTGGTGCACAACAATGGGCCTTAATGCACTCTTGGTTACGACACTACTAGGGTATATGTTTTGATAAATTCACAAGCTTAGTATGAACCCTTATTAAGGGAATTAAAAAACTTCCCCTAAGAATATATGTTAGAAAGTTGATCATGAAAAGCCTAGATTGAAGCCTATAGACTCATGTGTTAAGAAAATAAATGTTGATTTATAAGTCATCAACTTTTGTCTTTGGATTACCCTTTATGTGTTACCCCCCTAACTTTCCTTTTATTCTGGCCAATGGCTGGTAATAGGAGGACTTGGTCTAACAACCGATGTGAAGATCAGTGTGATGACTGTACTAATGAGATGCCCAATCCAATGGGAGAGGAAATCACAAACTTTTCATGCTTCTCTCTCAGATAACTCAAGATTTAAATAGAAACACGGGTCAAGAGGAACGTCCAAACCCCCCTAATAAAAAACAAGTCACTATAGAGAGCTTCATGAGACAAAGGCCTCCGACTTTTAGTGGATCATCTAATCCCACGATCGCTGAACAATGGATCAACTCCATTAAAAAGATCTTCTCTATCCTTCAATGTTATGAACAAGAGAAGGTTCTCATAGAGGATTATCGTATGGAGGGTAAAGCTGATCAATGGTGGATGTAGATAAAAAAATGAAGCCTGAGGAGGAGATAGTGGCGTTCGAATGGAAGGATTTCCGGAAGATGTTTTTCTATAAATATTTTCCACGCACCCTCCAACTTAAGATGGAAAGGGACTTCCTTTCCCTCAAGAAAAAGGAATAAGAATCTTTTGGAGCGTATGAGGAAAACTTCACAAGGCTTGCGCGATACACTTTTGGCTTTGTCGTTACCCCCGAATGAAAGGTTGACCGCTTCTTTGGTGGGTTGAAGCCTAGCCTACGGAAAGCATTAACGATCCGTGACTTCGACAGCTATGAAGAAATTGTCCGATGTGACCTCAAGGTCGAAATGGAGATCGGGGAATCACAGGGGTATCATGGGGAAAAGAACCATAAGGGGGACTTCAATGCTGGCAGTCCGATGGATAAATTCAACGGTGTTAAGAATATCCATCACCCAACTTGCCAAAAGTTCGGAAAGAAGCACCCTGGAAATTGCCTCTAGGTGACGATGAAATGCTTTAGGTATGGAAGAGAAGGGAACTTAGCTGTTAAATGTCGGCAAGAAAGACCCACGGCTATGACAGAGGAGAGGAACACGTTGTTCGAACCTCAACACGTTATTCATTGGTACAACTACAAAGAACCGAGGAATTTTACAAATCAGTGCCCTAATCCAAGGGTTTTCGGAGGCAACCAACAACCTCCAAGGCAGCAAGGAAGATCTTTTTCTATCACTTTTGCCGAAGAAAACCCCAACAATGAAGTGGTGATATGTACGCTAATTATTCATTCAAGAATAGAGAACATACTTTTTGATTGATTTTCCACGCATTCTATTATATCTCGAATGTTTTGTAGAAAAATCCCAACACCACCAAAAATCGTGGAAGTGAAGATGTCGGTGAGTATGAAAAATTGGGAAATCATTGTATCCCATGAATATAACTCCTCCCCTATCATAATCTGTGGATTAAATTTCCCAGTGAACCTCTTCATACTCCCTCTAGTGTAATTTGATGCAATTCTTGGCATGGATTGGCTTTCCCTATATAGAGCCAACAAAAATTTTTGAGAGAGGGAAATCACACTCTATATGGAGAATTGACCCCCGATTCTTTACAATTGTAAGGAGGAAGATGAATCTCCTTTAGCTCTATCATCTCAAGCATTGATATTACTACCATATGAGCACGCGTATCTGGCTCATATGATTCAGTCCAAGGAAGAAACCATCCTTGAAGAGAAGCCTTTTATGAGGGAATTTGCTGATGTGTTTCTCGAGGAACTGCATGGTCTTCCTCCTAAAAGAGACATTGAATTCTCAATTTAACTTATATAAGGGGCGCTACCAATATCCAAGACTCCATATAGAATGGATTTCATGGAGCTTGAAGATATGAAGAAACAACTACAAGAGAATCTGGATAAAGGGTTTATACGCCCAAGTGCTTCACCATGGGGTGTACCAGTCCTCTTCATCAAGAAGAAGGATGGGTAAATGTGGCTTTTCATCGATTATCGTGAACTTAACAAAATCACGATAAAGAACAAGTATCCTCTGCCACATATCGATGACTTCTTCGATCAGCTACGTGGAGCCCAATACTTCTCCAAGGTCGATTTGTGGTCGGGATATTATAAAGTAATTGTGAAAAAGGAAGATGTCCCCAAGACTACTTTTCGTACAAGATACGGGCACTATGAATTCATAGTAATGCCTTTCGGACTCACTAATTCTCCAGTAATCTTCATGGACTTGATGAATAGAGTCTTTAAAGATTTCCTTGAAAATATTTTGGTAGTCTTTATAGATTATATTCTAATATACTCCAAAACAAAGGAGGATCATGAGGAGCATTTGAGAACTATACTAGAGACTTTGCCCAGGGAGAAGCTCTATGAAAAGTATAGTAAGTGTGATTTCTACTTGAAGGAGGTCTCATTCTTGGGCCATATCATCACAAGCAATGGGATATCTGTGTATCCATCCAAAACAGAAGCAATTGAGGGATGGATGAGGCCAACATCAGTAACGGATATCTGTAGATTCTTGGGGTTAGGTGGATATTATCGACGATTTGCGAGAAATTTCCCACGATTATCCAACCCTCTTACCAAGCTAACTCGAAAGGGAGTAAAGTTTTCTTGGACTGATGAATGCGAAGAAATATTCTAGGAGTTGAAAAGGAGGCTTATCACTACGCCCGTGATCACTTTACCCACAAGTGGGGAACATTTGTGGTATTAAGTGATGCTTCGAAGAAGGGATTAGGTTGTGTGCTGATGAAGAATGATTAACTGATATCATATTCCTCAAGGAAGTTGAAAATCAATGATCTAAAATATTCAACGCACGATCTGGAGTTGGCGACGGTGATCTTTGCCTTGAAAATATGGTGGCACTATCTCTAAGGGGAGAAATGTGAGATATATATTGACCACAAGAGTCTTAAATATATATTAACACGGAAAGATCTTAATATGCGCCCTAGAAGATGGATAGATCTCTTCAAGGATTATGACTATTCAATACATTACCACCCTGGGAAAGAGAACAAGGTGGCAGATGCCCTAAGTAGAAAGGACCCAGCGATTCTATCAATGATGAGAATTGAGAAGGATCCAATCTTCTTAGACTTGATGAAGATGGACATGGGAATCATAAAGAAGGGAACATCGTCAATCCTTTCAAAAATGATTGATCAACCTTCTCTTTTGGAAAGGTTAAAGGATGCTCAAAAGGATGATATGGGAATTCAAGAAAAAGTGGAAGCTATCGAAAAATGGAAATCCTTAGAGTTTAATGTTAATGAAGAGGGAATTGTGCAATTTGGGAAAAGACTACGTGTTCCATCAAGTCCGGATCTGAAGAAGGAACTTTTGGATGATGCACATAGTTCAAATTTCTCTATTCACCTAGGGAGTACAAAGATGTATCGAGATATCCAAGAAAACTTTTGGTGGGATAATATGAAGAAGGAGATCGCTGAATATACATCAAAGTGTCTGGTGTGCCAGCAAGTGAAGGCAGAGAGGCAGAAGTCTAAGGGGATGATGCAACCATTGCCCATACTAGAATGGAAATAGGATAACATCACTATGGACTTTTTCACTGGACATCCGATGACATACAAAGGAAATAATGCAATCTGGGTTGTTGTGGATCATCTTACAAAGACTGCACATTTCATTGCTATTCGGGAGGATTTCTCATTGCATCAACTGGCATGGATATATATCAAGGAAGTGGTAAGGCTTCATGGAGTACCACTATCTGTTGTGTCTGACTGAGATCCAAGATTCACCTCTATGTTTTGGAAGAGTTTTCAACATGCTCTGAATACTGAACTGAACTTCAGTATGGCCTATCTTCCTCAAACTGATGGCCAAGCCGAGCGGACTACCCAAACACTTGAGGACATGTTGAGAGCGTGATAAATGGAAATTAAAGGAGGATGGGATCAACATATTCCATGGTTGAGTTCTCTTATAATAACATTTTCCACTTGAGCATAAAAATGGCACCATATGAATCCTTTTATGGGAAAAGGTGCAAAACACAGGAATGTTGGGATGAGGTTGGTGAACGTAAGCTTCTTGGACTAGAAATGGTCGAGGAAATGGTGAAGAAGGTGAAAACGATTCAGCAGCATATCAGGGCATCCTAGAGTCAACAGAAGAGTTATGCAGATAATCGTCAATGAGACCTTGAGTTTAAAGTTGGATACATGGTTTTTCTACGCATATATCCATGGAAGAAGTTCATGAGGTTTGGAAAGAAATGGAAGTTATGTCTAAGGTACATCGGCCCCTTCGAGATTCTTGATCGTGTCGGGGATGTGGCCTATCAACTAGAACTTCCACCTATCATGGCCAAAGTACATGATGTCTTTCATGTATCCCTCTTAAGGAAGTACATACCGGACACTTCACATGTACTCTCTTCTAGAGGTGGTACAGTTGGAGGATGATCTTTCTTATGAGGAGAAACTAGTGAAGATCTTAGATCATGGAGAAAAAGTTATTTGAAATAAGACAATGCCCCTCGTCAAGGTGTTGTGGTGAAAATACAAGTTTGAAGATGCGACTTGGGAATTAGAAGAAATGATGAAGCTTAGTTACCCACATCTGTTTTAGTGTGGGAAAATGAAATTTCAAGGGCGAAATTTCTTAAGGGGGGAATATTGTAACGACCCAAAGTTTCATTAATGGAAATCCCTCTTGATCTAATTAAATGTATCTTTATGTAAAATGTTTATATAAAATCTCAAATTCTTTGGTTCTATGTTAAGAATTGTGACTGTTGCTTTTATAGTCGTTCAACAGTGATCACATGATTAGTATTAATATAGGGCTTTAACAAATCCAATATACTCAGACAAAGGAAGCGATGGCCTCATATAGTAGAATTGCTCCATACGATGCCCATTTGTCAGAGCTCGGAATAGAGGTGGCATCTTTGGGCTTCACTCTTGACCAAGCCCAAGCTGAGCTTCATCATGTCAAGCTCGAACAAGACCGTCTACGGGAAAAGTGGAAGTTGATAGAGAATACCACTCGAGCAATGTTATATGAGCCACCCCAAGAGTCTATCACCATCACACAGCTTACCCTTAGGTCTTATGCGGCTATTTGAAGGGGTTATGTAACAAATTGCTAGTACTATGTTCATGTACATTATTTTTGTATATAATAATGAATATACTTTCTTGTCATTATTGATACATTGTAAATAGTTTTTAAAGTACAAGTATTGTTTTTAATTATTATTTAATTAAGAAATATATTTTATTAAATTAAGGGATTTTTGAATTAAATAATATTTTAATATTATAATTATTATTAAATTAATTTTATTATATATAAATGATCATATAATTTTATGAATGCAATTATAATTTTTATTAAGGTTTGAAATCCATTTCTATCAAAACCTGTGAATTTTCGATAAATGTCTATTTTTATTTTAAAAGTGAAAATTAACATATTTAGAAAATTATTTAAATAAAAGAAATGATATTTCTAGAATCAGGAAGTCGAAATTATCTAATGGTGAATTTTTTATAATTTTCTGACACAGTCAAATTTTTGGGTAAAAATTAAATACCGTTTAAATACATATTGTGTTTTATGACATCATAATGACCCAATATTGATGTAATAAAAGACTATAAGATTTATGTTCAGAAAATATATGTTTTACTATTAAAATAATGTGACTTTGGGTTTCTTTGACTTAATTTTCAAAGCATTAATAGACCCCTCAAGACTTATTAAACATCTTGTCTTTTTAAATTATTTTATATGGGAGTGTGACTCACCTCCACATAAGAAACCCCATTATTTTAAGAAGTTCGGACTTTGGACTTATAAAATATTTTTTCCCTCTTTCCTTTTCCAAAAACCATTGGCAAAAAACATGATCTGATTTGTAGTTTGGATTATTTTAATGTAAGAGGTCCCAAACCTAAATAATAAAGAATTGAATCACCTTTCCTATATAAACCCACCCAAGCTCCCACTTTCTCCTCACTCAAAGCCTTTGGATTTCGTCCAACTTATGCCCTACTCTCTCTATAATCCTCCCAAGGTGCCCCAAGCTCCCAATAAGCCTCTCTCAAGCCTCTCTTAATCCTTGGAAGCACACTTCCAAGTAAGGGTTTTTCTTCCTTTCATTTTTTTTCCAATTTTCTTAATATTGTTATGCCCTTTTAATTTCAATTATAAATGCTAGGGTATGGTTTCTAACCTCCCCCATACTTCCCTCTTATTGTTCTAATGATGGGATACCCCTTTCTGTCTCATTAAATTCCTCCCATGTACACCTGTTACTATGCCGAAATTCCGAAAGGAACTTCTCCCTCTTCATTTACATTCAAGCAATACTTTTGTATCATGAATCTAAATTCTATTACAATTGGTTGGACATGTATCTATATGACCCCCTTACTGTCCATTTCATGTAAATATGATGAGACACACATTTCTCTCTCATCAACCATTTTTATGAATTCTTATGTCATGCTGTTACGCTCCCGAAATTGCATCGATTTTCTAAGAAAATGCCTTTGTGTAGTGAATACCATGCCCATTTCTCCATCAAGGGTATTCACCTTTATGCACATTTACTTATTGATTATAATGTTTCATGTATGAATTCCACATTCATTTATTTTGGAATAAATTATTATGTTTAATGAATCCATGTTGTATGATCCATGTGGCACACTTATGCATGAAATGAAATGTTTAAGAAGGGTGTGCCCTTATAGCGCTCCAATGAATTGGGTAAAGTATAGTATCATGATACTTAATGTGCAATGAGTGTTGACTCATGCTAATTCAATTGTAACGAGGGTTTACTCGTGCTTCATGTGAAATGAGGATTTACTCATGATCCATGTGCAATGAGCCTTGGCTTATGCTAATTCCATGTTATGTGTTGTTGCCACATTTCCATGTTATGATTATCATGCTTTATCATGCCTTTATGTTCATGTTTCTCTTGTTCTCCATTGATATTCCTATTGTCTAACATGTATTTTACTCCTCATTTATTCCATTTTTATTCCCTTACTGGGCTTTATAGCTCACCCTTTTTCTTATGCATGTCCTCAGGTTATCCCATGCAATGCTAAGTACGAGGGAATGTAGTGGTCATGTAAAGGAAGTTTTCAATAAATATGTTGTATTTCATGTTTTAAGTTATTATGTAATGATCCTAAGCCCCAAAGACACTAGACCTCTCGATCTTCCATGTTGTGTTAAGTGAATAGCTTATGTAATAAATCATGTTTAAGTTTGTAATAAAAGCAGGGTTGTCATAATATATATATATATATATATTAAAATGTTTAACAAATTAACACATATATTAAATAAATGATTCAATATATACATAAATCAGTGTAATATTGTTAGAAAAGTCGATATGGACAAAGTAAAAAATATATATGAAACATTTTTCAACTATAGAAACCTAATCGATGGGATGTGGTACTCTAGTTGACGCACCTTCCATCTAGTAATGGTTTAGGGTATCCCTGGATAAAATATATGATCCAATATTATAAAATATGATACTGAGGATCCATAATGTATAAATTATAGTAGATAGGAATCTACAGTGTAGGTTGAGTAGTGGAATATTCAGGTGGAGGTGTAGTGGGATATATAGGTGGGGTGCTGTGGGATATATAGCCTAAAATTATCTCTCCATATAATAAAACATTTATTATTATAGTGATCAATTTATATCTTCAATTATCTCTCCCATATCCTTAAAATTATATTCTAAAACATCTATTTTCCCTTTATAAACCACCTCCCTTGAAGAAGTTTTAGAATAACCAAACACTTTTTAAATTGATACACCCATTGTGTATTGTTGTATACAAATTGGGTGTTCAAGATTCCCAAATGTAGTAGTCAAATAATTATTCCTTCCCCCGGGTATAATGGTCATATATTTTCACTACTCCTAAAGGGCATCCGATATAGAATATTTTTAAAAACATTAAGTGAATTAAAAAATAAAAATATTTAAAAAAATAACTTCTATAATCTTTTCTGATATAACCTTCACCTTATATGTACGATATATTCCCTTTTTTAAAATATAATACCCTTTCCATTATTCATTTATAACTAGGGTAGGGGAGGAGGGTTAGTCTCTATGCAAACTGATCACTAATCTCTTAAGTTTTTAAATTTTTCGACCATCGTTTTTTCTTCCAACAACATATACCTTGCATGAGATAAATCATGATGGTATACATTTTTTAAGTGGATCTCTTCATCAATTCTTCATAGAAAATGTTAATCAAAAACAAAAAATCCTTAATATGATCATTTTAAATGATTATATAAAGAAACGATTTCAAATTTTGACATTGCACTTACCAAAAATACTTCTTATTCTCTACTTTTATTAAACATTTTTCATGTATCTTCATCTAAAAAACCATATATATTACATGTATGTTTTTCCATTCCACCAAGAATTAAATTCTATGTTAGAATTGATTTAAAATGTAACACCCCAAGAGTTTAAATAATGAATATTATAAATTATAGCTAGTGATACATGTAACATTAATCCTAAAAGAACCATGACATACTATAGAAATATTTAATTTAAATATAATTTTTATAACCTAGATATTTAATTGTTGGTTATGAATAAGAGTAATGAAATTATGAATAATATTTAGAAAAAATTTCCTTATATATTTATTATTTCCTAGGAAATGATTATTCAATATTTAAGGATAATAATTAAATCACAAAAAATTAAGAATAGTTAAAGTTTAGATGGGGAATTTTTTTATAAAAATTGTTTTTCTTTATATATATTTCATTTATGTAACACCCCAACTTCCAGGGTAAGCTTCTCTTTGAATAATACAATAGTGTGTCATGTACGCAACACCGAGTTCAAGTGCACCACGACCTATCAAACTAGACATTTAGAAAGTAGTTATGAATAGTAATAACCAGATTTTCAATTTTATATATATCCCATATAATTTTTACATTCATCTTTTGTGTTTCTTAGACATAATATAAGGACAAATTGAATTTTTCATATAAAAGAAGTATTTTTCAAAAAATGCAGTTTTTCCGCCTTTTAATGCAGAACCCTTTATAAATCCAATATTTGACACTTTTATATGTTCTATTTGACAAAATAAAATTCATATTTAGAACCGGGTCATTGAAATTTAATTTGGGAAAAAAATTTATATTTTTCTGATAAAATTCATTTTTAATGAATAGTGAAAAATACTATATTTTAATTCAGAACTGCCTTTTAATTTAATTTATTTATATGGTTAGATTATCTTATTAATTGGTTTTAATGTGTAATTAGATTATATTTTTACCATTTAATCCAATTTTGGTCATTGTAAATTATCTCACTTTGAAATTGAACATAAACAAGTGTCAATTTTTTGATAGTTATCATTTCTTAAAAAAACGCCTTTTGTTTTCACAACGGGAATCAATTCTACATTAATTGATTAAAATTATATGTTTTGAATTTGGTAAAATAGATATAATTTTTTAATTCAGAATATCAAATATATATTAGGCATAAGTTTTGGTATATTTCTGAAAAACGTCAATTTTTGATGAATAGTGAAAACACTAATTAGTAGCTAAAACCGAATTTTTCATTTAAATGAAATTTTACTGCTTCTGTGAATTGAATTTCGAAAATATAACATATATGGTTGTTATTAGTGAGTAATATTTGGTTCAATAAGATGAAAATAATTGTTGGTGAATAGTAACTTTTGACTTTTATTTACCACGGTTAAAGGTAAATAGGGTAATTCAAGGTAAAAATAATATTATAAAAATATTAAATTAACCTAAAATGTGTCCTAATCCTATTGTTTGATACATTTATGACCATGTTCATCCTTGGGTCGATTTTGGGACCCCATAGAGCCACTTAAGAGGGATAATGAAACATTATATTAATTAATTTAAAGTAATGACAAAATAGACATAAACATATATATTTTAGTAAATCAATTCTTACATGGGGTTATATAATTTATCTCTTAGACTATAAATATTCATTTGAAATATAAAAATATTTCCTTCATCATCTTATTTTTTTTATAATTTTCAGACATCAAAAAAATAAAATTATTTATCACACAATAATGATGCAGAGTTTACCTCAATAATGAATTATTTAAATTAATAAGATAATAAAGATTAAAATAATATTCAAAACCTATCCAATTATTATTTGATGATATTATTTAGAACAATAGTCATCTTATCTTTAAATTTAATAATTTTTGGACTTTTAGAAATAGAAAATAATTATATAATAAAATGATATTTTCAAACTTTCTTAAAGAGCCCCTCCTATGCCTTATAAAAATCCCTCCCCTCTAACCCTTCACTCACACCTCTCAAGCCCCTTGGATAATCCAACCTCTGCCCAAATAATCTCTCAATATCCCTCTCTTCTACCTAGAATCCTTACCTTAGACAGAAGACACTTTAAGAAATCCTTTTCGTTCAAACCAAAAGGAGTTACCTGATTTAAAGGTAACATCTTCTCTTAAGTTCTTTTCTTTTATTTTAATTCCCCAACCCCCTAAACTATTTTATTAATTTATTTTATAAAAACATCAGTATCCTAAATATACTATGTTTTTTAAATGATATGGATTCAAACTACACTTAGACACACCTTCGTCTAATGGGTAAAGAACATATTGTTTCTGTGGACGGCGAACCAGTGCATCACGAAACGATGATTGTTCAATCTTCTCCTACAACCTATTGTGGTGTACATTAAGATAGAACTGTATTTAAATGTGATATATATTATATTTATATTTTCTCTATACTTCTGTATTTCTCATTTATATCATACCTTTATGGTTTCCACAATGGGTAAATATGATAATTTAATTTGAGGAAGTGCCTACTACAACCCCCTCAAAATGATATGACTCGTTAATACCATACGAGGAATGTCTAACTGATAGAGTTAATTAAATTAAATAACATAGATATTATAATGAAATTATAATATACCTATATATTAATATGTTTTCATTCCTTAAAATATAAAATAGAAATGAAAGTAGTGTTCAGGCGTATGTACGGCTTACCGTCTCCATGAACAGTGCATTTCATTTCTTAACTTCATATGATATGGAATATTATAAAAACATATACAATGAATATATATGATATATATGATATCTAAATCATGCATATCATTTTGGAGATAATATAATTTTTTCCAGATGGACAATTTGTTATTATAACAAGTACTTTTTTTACTGAAGTTCCGAACATCGACAAAATGTTCAATATGAACTCAAAAAATTAAGTAATTGTTATAGAAAGGTAATAAGTGATTTAAAATGAATAATAATCTTGAAAAATGTTCTTAAGGAAGTATAAATTAACTTAAGTTTGTTATTCAGGAATATCACAAAATATACGAGTCAAGTTGGACACGAGGTAAGGGGTTTCTTATCTCACTTTTAATTCCATGAGATTTCCATTGTTTGCAAGTAATTTATTACATATGGTGGATTTCATACCTACATTTGATATATATTATCATTATTATCTTTATATTCATGTTATTATATTATTCATTTGGTGGTTATTAACTTTTTTTCAAACGACTCGATTGATTACAACATGGTAAGGAGTTTGCATCCCCCTTCTTATTCCCGTGACATTCATGCTATGTTGCCACTATTCCATTTTGTGTGGGATATGTACATCCCCATGATTTTATTCTTTTTATAATATACTTTAATTGATGGGTATTTACATCTTCATTTTATGATCCTTATTTCATGGGGTGTATGTTTCAAAATTTACCAAATCGGTAAGGGGATTTCTATTTTCCATTTCCATTCATTGGGTTCTACGCAAACATCATTGATTATTTTACTCCAAGATTATGAGTAAAATCACTATTTATTTACTTATGTATAAATTCCCAATCCCATTTTTGTGGATATAATTTTTATACACATAATCACTCCATTGATAAATTGTCACATCATCGATATGAACTTGATAAGAGTAATCTTAACTCAATTTCCATTCATTGAGTTAAACATCCAAGTTATTGGTGTTATTGTTACAAGAATATCTTTGAATGTCCTCTGATTGATTTACACTGAATATCTCATTGTATTGAGTGTATTTATATTTTTCACACATAATTATATCATTTATTTATTCTTAACCTAAGGATATGTTCTTTATAAAGAATTTCATATCAATTTACATTCTATTGAGACTTATTTGTTGTTATGCACCAATTCAATTTTATATCGTGTATATATGGTACTTTGACATAGTATATCATGGATCCCTTTATTCTCTTATTATTATAAAGTTTTTATTACCTCAACTATTTGTATTAAAATGTATCTCATTTGGTTAGGAACTCTAACTAAAATATCATTTTAAATGTTTTAAAGATTTATTCTTCTAAATCATTATCATTAATGTCCACGTTTTAAAATATGGTTTTAAGGATTTATTTATATGGACATTGATGTTTTAAAATAAAAATTCCTTTTTAAAGTTTCAAAGTGGTATGGGACACTTTGATTCAAAAAGCTATTTTTAATATCTTCTTGATAAATAGTGATACTTTTAAATGTTTTCAAGAAAAATGGTATATTTCTCTCAAATAATTTTACTGATTATTTTCATCTTTGTCAATATCCTCAATTATTCTGTAACAAGGCTTATTTATAAAATCTTCCATATTATATTTAATGAGTTATGTTTTACTGTGGATGTGTTGTCTTTATACCATTCATGGTTTGTATATTAAAATTTTGTATGCAAGTTTTAATACGAATGTTTAGATTATGTTTCACCCTTTTCATATGAGGAATTCATTGGACTTAGTAAGTGATTAGTGGAGCTCGTTATAGCTCCTCGATGCATCGGTAGGTCTCATGAAAAAAAATAGTGTCTTGGAACAAGTCCTTGACATAATCTTTAATTGTAGTCTTGGAATGAGGCCTTGACTATATGGTTATGATGTCCGGCATTATGTATTCTATAATTATGAAATTATCTATTTATATTACATGAGATTATTCAACTAGTAGAATATCCATATAAATAAGTAAATTTCATTATTTGATTTATATTTTCCATATTATGCTGAAGTTTAAGTTTAAAAGGCTAGTGTTTTAGTCTTATAAATTTACTTAAATGTTTATGCTTATTTATGAATTTTTTCTCTATATTTGTATCCTTACTGAGCATCTAATCTCACCCCTTTCTATGTTTTATTTTTCCCAGAATGTGAAGAAGTATATTATGATTGACCTATAGGGATAGGCTAAGGGATATGAGTGTGTTAAAAGGGGGAACAATGTTGTTGTTTTTCATTTCATAATTTATTTTAAAACTTATATATGTATCTAGTATTTCCAAGGATACTAAATTAATTGGTATTTCGAGACTTGATCTCTTTTGATCATGCCAATGTTATGTAATAATGCACTGACTCCGGGTAACTGGGGTCGAAGCGTTACAGTTGGTATTAGAGGAAGTTCAATACAAACCATGGAAACTAGATTTAGGTAAACCCTGATTAGAGAATGTTACCCTAAGATAGACTATGACGATTAGTATAGAAGAACATTCAAAAAATTTGGTAGTGTAAATATTATGTGAATTTTCTAAACAATACATCACTATCTGGATACAAGAAGGTAGAGGCGGATCTGGTACACAACAATGGGTCTTGTTACACTCTTGGTATTGACACTCCTGGGGGATATACTTAGAATAATTCACATTTTTTTTATAAACTTATTTGAAGGATTTTAATATAAGATGAGAATAAATAACCTAGGTTAATTCTAAGGTGTTTTAGATTGAAAATAATGTGTCATGATATTCTCTAAATGATTTTATGACTATTGTTGCTCACACAATGCTTTCTGGTTTTAGGCAATGGCTGGATTCCAAGGAAGTTAGAGTAACATTGAACTATATACAAGGTGGGAACAGTTGTGGAAATGAACAAAAAAATGGTATATTGATAGGCATAAAAGATATTGTGTTTATGTCGAATCAATTTTCCAAAAATCTGATAAAAACATATATATTAACCAACTCTCAAACTCAAAAAAGAAGATAAAGGTGGTCAATGACAAGAGATCCAGCAGTGGGGACCATAGAGAAAAGAAATCCCATTTTCCATCTTGTAGGAAATGTGGAAAGAGACACCCAGTAATATATCTCAATGGAACAAATAAATGATTTATGTGTTGGAAATAATGACATAAAGTAAATAATTGTCGAGGAAAAATGAAGAGTAGTATGGAAGAAAATAAAAATGATCCCAAGAATCCCTTTACAGTCATTTTTCATAAATGTAGGGAACCAGGGAATTACCCGAGTCAATCCCCTATTCTATAGGATAACCTCTTGGTCAATGAAGAACCTACGTGGAAATAAATAGATGGAGAAATTTTTAAAAGTATTAGTTCTCTTTGTTGATAGTATTAATTTGGAAGAATTTTCTCTTGTATGTGTAAGACTGTAGTTTGTTATGTGAAAATACTATTCAAGGAAGAATTATCTTTTCTTTTGTGGATATAGTTATAAATAAACATTAGGGTTTATATGATCGTTGAATTTGTGGCAATTATAGGTTATTAATTTTTAGGAAGAAAATGCGAGGTATGAGATAACATTTTTGGTTAAATTATTTTATGGTTATTTTGAAGAATATACCTCATTTTAGGAATGTAATAAAATACAATTTTTGAAATTGGACAACACGCAGACCATATGACAACCCGTTGCATTTGAAAAAGGTACGGGAATCGAACACACAACCAAAGTGCGACTGGGATTTATCACATACCACTAGACTACGTGAAGTCCCTGGTTAGTGTGACTAATTCTTTTTAGCTAAATAATTTTATTGATCACTAATAAGTTTATTTGGGATCTTATGTTTTATCAATTTGATATACTTAGTTTAGGAAAATGATTTGGTGATTAAGTGATAAATGTTATTTGGGAAGACGTTCACTCTGTTGGGAACACTATATGCCTAAGAAAAATAGAATACTATTAGATTTCATTTTAGGAGTAATAGTGAATTTTTATCTATGTCTTTATTGTGGATTTATAGCGATTTGGGTTATTTATATAAATGATTAACCTATCATAGAGAATATGTGATTATTTTAATTACTTTTAAGTATGTAACTTTAATAGTAGTGAATTCTATTTGAAGATACAATTTAATGTGGAAGACTACGTAATCAAATTCATCTGAGTTTTGAATTTCATTTTAGTTTGGATTATATTGAAATATTTTAAGAAAAATTGTTTATTGAATGGTATTTATTGAACTTTGGGTATTGTTGGTTTAATTTTAGAAATTAAGATTATAATTTCTTTCTCTAAGGATTATCTTTTTGGGGATCATCTGATCTTGTACTAACCATTTTGGTTTTGGTTAATCTATAAAGATAAGGTAAATATATAGTTCATCCTTTGTGGATTTTGTGATTCTCTATAAGTTGATTCTAGCGCTTCAGGTGTGACCAAGTCATCTTGAATACTCATTGTTTGGAGTGATAGATGATCTTGTTGTAGAAATTAGTTAAAGGATGGAACTCTACTAATTAAGACTGAATTTTATTAACCCAATTTCTGATGTAGGTTTTCCAAAAAGGTATTTTATTTTCTTCACCTTTTTTTCAAAGAGAAATTTCAAATTACAAAGAACAAATTAATTGAAGGAGGGAAGATTGTAACACCTCCAGCTTCTAGGGTACACTTCTCTTTGAAAAATACAATAGCGTGTAATGTATGCAACACCGAGTTCAAGTGCACCACAACCTATAAAACTAGTCATTTAGAAAGTGTTTAAGAATAGTAATAACCAAATTTTAAATTTTATATCCCATATAATTTTAACATTAATCTTTTTTGTTTCTTACACATAATATAAGGACAAATTGCATTTTTCAGATAAAAGAATTATTTTTGAAAAAATGCAGTTTTTCCACCTTTTAATGGAAAACCCTTTATAAATAAAATATTTTATACTTTTATATGTTCTTTCTGAAAAAATAAAATTCTTATTTAGAACCGGTACATAAAAATTTACTTTGGGTAAATTTTTGGTATTTTCTAAAAAAAATTATTTTTTTATGAAAAGTGAAAATACTGTATTTTAATTCAAAACTGCCTTTGAATCTAATTTATTTATATGGTTAGATTAGATTTTTAATTGGTTTTAAAGTTTAATTAGATTATATTTTTACCATTTAATCTAATTTTGGTCATTTTAAGTAATTTCACTTTGAAATTGGATATAAACAAGTGTCAATTTTTTGATAGTTATTATTTCTCAAAAACACGCTTTTTTGTTTTGACAATGGGAATTAATTTTAAATTAATTTATGAAAACTATATGTTTCTAATTTGGTAATATAGAAATCATTTTCTAATTTGGAATATCAAATATATCTGAGTCTTAATTTTTTGTATTTTTCGGAAAAACATCATTTTTTATGAATAGTGAAAACACTACGTAGTAGTTAAAAAACTAACTTTTCATTCAAATGAAATTTTACCACTTCTATGAATTGAATTTTGAAAATATTACATATATGGTTGTTATTAATAAGTAAAATTTTGTTCAATAATATGAGAATAATTTTTGGTGAATCATAACATTTAAATTTTTTCTACCGTGGTTAAAGGTAAATGGGGTAATTCAAGGTAAAAATATTATTATAATAATATTAAATTACCTTAACATATGTTATAATTCAATTGGTTGATACATTTCTGACCATTGACATCCTTGGGTCAATTTTGGGACCCCATAAAGTCACTTAAGAGTGATAATGACATTTTATATTAATTAATTTAAAGTAATGACAAAAATGACATAGACATATATCTTTTAGTAAATCAATTCTTACATGGGGTTATATAAGTTGTATCTCTGAATATAAATATTCATTTAAAAGCTAAAAATATTTACTACATCAGGGTATTTTTTTAATTTTTAGACAACAAAAAAATAAAATTATTTATGACACAATAATGATGTAGTGTTTACTTCATTAATGAATGATTTAAATTAATAAGATAATTTAGATAAAAAAATATCCAAAACCAGTCCAATTATTATTGGATGATTTTATTTTGAACAAGAGTCATCTTATCATTGAATTTAATAAGGTTTGGACTTTTACAAACACAAATAATTATATAATAAAATAATATTTTCAGGAGACTAGCCACTTGAGCTGGGGTTTTGCTCGCGTCCCTCCGATGACTCTCCTCTGCAGGTGATGACAGCGGCAGCCACACCGGCCCCTCCCCCATCGATGGGGGAGAGGGAATCACCATTCCTTAGGAGAGCGAGGACCTTCCAACCCATTTCTAATCCGGAGTTCCTCCTTTCTTTCCCGAATGTCGCTTTAAACCCTAAGGTTCCAGATCTACACTATGGGGTGTCGAATCTTCAACTTTCTTCTTCTGAGTTTACACAATCCTCTATTCTGTTGAATCTCACTCTGGTGGCCCAGTTCAAGAACAACTGTCCTTCTATGGATGACTTCGATCGATTCGTTTTTTGGATTGTGGGGGCTCCAGGAACGCGTGGTGGTTGGTCTGCTTGACAATAAGAAAATTATGATTTGTTTTGAAACAAAGGCTGATCTCATTCAAGTGTGGTCTAGGGATCCTCGCTACTTCAAAGGTACACTGTTTATACTTCTTCGTTGGTCATTTGATCTTCATACGAACTGTGACTCACCTTCAATTGTGGTTTGGGTAAGTTTTCCCAAACTTCAATTACCGTTTCAAAATCCGTCGATTATTCGAATGGTGGGAAACATGGTAGGATGGTTTTTATGTTCCGATAGTCGCACCGAGGCGGTCTGCCATCCAGTGAACCCCGGTTATGTGTTGAGATTGATGCGTCGCAAATTCCGTTTTACTTTGTTTAGATTACGATTGGAGAAGAGTATCGGTGTAGACAGAGAGTTATTTATGAAGATTGGACCAAGTTTTGTGATTCTTACAGGAGGTTGGGACATTCAACTAAGGTATGTCGAAGGGGACATCCGCCACGGTTGAGGTAAACACATCGAAAAGTGAAATTTTTTCTAGTGAGAAAGGCTGATGATACCCAATTGGAGGCAGGCTTAGAGATGGGTACTGAGATGAGATAGATATGTCATGTAGACAGAGGAAGGGGCGCTGGTGGGGCTAGTCCAGCTTTGAATGGTAAACCAGCTGGGCCGGGTAAGGTGACTCTTGAGAGCAGCAGTCATGACTCTAGAGCTTCGGGAGGTAAGGGGCATAACCCAAAGGATGCTGGTAATTTTCTCAGGTTAAGGCAGGAGGTGGGATCCTCCACTAGCACTTTGGTCAGTGAGTGTGTAGGGAAGGTTGGGGTTGGGGGAATTTTCTTTCTGCCGATGTGGTTAGCTCGGTTGGTGCCAAGGAGGCTAGAGGCTTGGACCCTTTGTCTCCACCTTTTCTTTCTTTGAGTAATATATTTGATGGATTGTCTGATGGTTTGATGGTCGAGGGTCTGGAAGAGGCTGGTCTTTCTGGATGGATCGCTAGTGAGAAGGAGATTAAGAGGCAACCGGTTGATGACTTGGAAAATGTTCTCGGTGGTGACTTGGGAAATCTAGAGAGTCATCCTGTTGAAGTTTTCAGAGATATTGTTGGGGAGGTGGATCCAAAGAGGCAGTCAGTAGAGGTTTCACAGGCTGGAGACAGGGGGCCTGATTTTGGTGGTTTGACTGCGGAGGACAACCACTCAGTTGACAATTTCTCCAATTTTGTTGAAACAGATAGGAGTCCGGATATTCAGGATGGTGGTGGTGTGAAGGAGGCTTCTACAGTGGTTGTGGTTAATGTGTTTATAGAGGGTGAACACCCTCCTTTGAAGTAGAACAATACTCCAGACCAACAGAGGGAGAAAAACAATGGGAGACCTGGTTTGGGTTTGGGGGATCAATTAGGTAAAGGAAAGGGAATATTTGGGGGAGGTAAAGAAAATGTAAGTGGCCCAGTTGGTTGTTCATTCAGAGAGGTTGTTCAAGATGGGAAGCAGCCTCTTGATTCCGTTGAAGGGCATATTTAGTCTACTCCAAGAAGGCGGCCAAGGATAAATTATTCTTGCCTCCCACAGCCGATGCGGACTAGGTCCGCCTCTAAGAGAAATAGCGAGGTGACATTGGATATTAGGAAGGGTTGCTTGATCAAGGGTACTTCACCAGATCAGTCAACTCTGGAACAACTCAGGTGTCAAGTACAAAGTGCAAGCTTCTAGAGGTCTCCAGAATAGGAATCATCTACGGCTACCAGTGAAGATGAATCTGGCTTGGGATATGGAGATAACTATGGTTTTTATAATGTGTAAGTCTATGTTGACTGTATTGCATGGGTGTTTGGTTTTCTCATTTATGTTGTGGTTGTAAGTTTGGGTACCAAATCTCATAAACTAGATTTTTATAATCAAAAAAAAATTATTTTCATTCAGTCAAAATAATATTTTCAAACTTTCCTAAAGAGCCTCTCCTCCCCCTTATAAAAATCCCTCGCATCTAACTCATTACTCACACTTTTCAAGCTCCTTGGATTGTCCAACCTCTTCCCAAATAATCTCTCAATATCCCTCTCTTCAACCTAGATGCCTTAGCTTAGGCATAAGTCACTTCAATAAATTATTTTGGTTCAAACCAAAGGGAGTTACCCTATTTAAAGGTAACATCTTCCTTTAAGATCTTTTCTTTTATTTTACTTCTCCATACCCCTAAAATCTTTTAGTAATTTCTTTTATAATGACACTAATATACTCAATATACTAGTTTTTTCATATGATAAGTATTCTAACTACACTTACACACACCTCCGTCTAATAGGTAAAGAACATATTGTTTATGTGGACAGTGAACTACTACCTCAGGAAACGATGATTGTTCAATTTTCTCCTACCACCTCTTATGGTGGCCATTAAGATGGAACCGTATCTACATGTGATATATATTATATTTATATTGTCTCTATACTTCCTTATTTTTTATTTATATCATACCTTTATGGTTTCCATAATGGGTAAATATGATAATTTAATTTTAGGAAATGCGGACTACCACCCCCTCAAAGTGATATGAATCGTTCATACCATACAGGGAATGTATAAAGCATGGGGTTAATTAAATTACATAAAATATATATTATATTATAATTATAATATACCTTTTTATTATTAAGTTTTCATTCCTTTAAATATAAAATATAAATGAAAGTAGTGTTCATGCGTACGTATGGCTTACCGTCTCCATGAACGACGTGTTTCATTTCTTAACATCAAATGATATGGAATATAATAAATACATATAAAATGGATATATATGATACATATATATATATGATATCTAAATTATGAATATCATTCTGGATATAATGTAATTTTGACCACATGGGCAATTTTTAATTATAACAAGTTTATTTTTTATTAAAGTTCTCAACATCGACAAAATGTCTGATATGAACTAAAATAATTAACTAATTGTTATAGCAGGGTAATAAGTGATATAAAAGGAATAATTAACTTACAAAATTTTCTTAAGGAAGTTTAAATTAACTTAATTTTATTATTCAGGAATAATACGGAACATACGTGTCAAGTCAGACACGAGGTAAGGGGTTTCTTATCTCACATTTAATTCCATGAGATTTCCATTGTTCACCGCTTATTTATTTCATGCGGTGTATTATGTAGTTCCATTTGATATATATTATCATGATTCTCTTTATATTCATGTAATTCTGTGATTCATTTGGTGGTTATTAATTTTTGATCATACGGCTTCATTGATTACAACGTAGTGAGGGGTTTTCATCTCGCTTCTAATTCCCATGACATTCATGCTATATTGCCACTATTTATTTTTGTGTGGTGTATGTACATACCCATGATTGTATTCTTTTTGTAATATACTTTAATTTATGGGTATTTACATCTTAATTTTATGATCCTTCTTTCATGGGGTATATGTTTCTTATGTTATCAAATCGTTAAGGGAATTTCTAATTTCAATTTCCTTTCATTGGGTTCTACGCAAACTTCATTGATTATTTTACTCCAATATTTTGTGTGAAATCAATATTTATTTACTTATATAGTAATTTCCACTCCCCTTTGTCTATATATACTTCTGATACACATAATCACTTCATTGATAAATTCTCATGTCATCGATATGAACTTGATTAGAGTAATATTAACTCAATTTCCATTCATTGAGTTAAACATCCAAGTTATTGGTGTTATTGTTACAAGAATATGTGTGAATATCCTTTGATTTATTTACACTGAATATCCAATAATATTGAGTGTATTTATATTTTTCACACATAATTATGTCATTTAATTATCCTTAACCTAAGGGTACAGTCTTTATAAGGCATTTCATCTCAATTTACATTCTATTGAGAATTCTTTGTTGTTATGCACCAATTCACTTGTATATGGTGTATATACTATAATTTGTCATAGTATATCATGAATACCTTTATTATAAATATATAATAAAGTTTTTATTACCTCAATTATTTTTATTCAAACATCTCTCGTTTAGTTAAGAACTTTAACAAAAATATCATTTTATATGTTTTAATGATTTATTCTTCTAAATCGTTATCATTAATGTCCATGTTTTAAAAATGGTTTTAAGGATTTATTTATATGGACATGAATGTTTTAAAATAATAATTCATTTTAAAATTTACAAAGTGGTATGGGACACTTTGATTCAAAAATCTATTTTTAATAGTGATACTTTTAAATGTTTTCATGAAGAAGGGGATATTTATCTCAAATAGTTTTACTGGTTATTTTCATCTGTGTAAATATCGTTAATTATTCTTGACTGAGGTTGATTTATAAAAGCTTTCATATTGTGTTGAATGAGTTATGTTTGACTGTGGATGTTCTATTTTTATACCATTAATTGTTTTTATATTAACATTTCGTATGCAAGTTTTAATATGAATGTTTAAATTATGTTTCAACCTTTTCATATGAGGAATGCATTAGACATAGTAAGTGATGGGTGGAGCCCGCTATATCTCCTCAATGCATCAGTAGGTCTCATGAGACAAACTAGTTTCTTGGTATAAGGCCTTGACTAAATCATTATTTGTAGTCTTGGCACGAGTCTCGGACTATGTGGTTATGATGTCTGACATTATGCATTCCATCGCTATGAAATTAGTTATTGATATTACATGCAATTATTCGACTATTAGAATATACATGTGAATAATTAAAAGGAATTATTTGATTTATATTTTCCATATTACGCTGAAGTTTATGTTTAAAAGGCTTATGTTTTAGTCTTATACATCTCCTTAAATGTTTATTCTTATTTATGAAAGTTTCTGCTATATTGTTATCCTTACTGAGCATCTGAGGTCACCTCTTTCTATGTTTTATTTTTTCTAGGATGGGAAGAAGTATATTATGATTGACCTTCTGGGATAAGCTAAGGAATATGAGTGTCCTCAAAGGGGGAAAAATGTTTTTGTTTTTTGTTTCATAATGTAATTTAAAACTTATATATATCTAGTATTTCCGAGGCTACTAAACCAATCGGTCTTTCGAGACTTGATCTCTTGCGATCAAGCCAATGTTATGTAATAATGCACCGACTCTGGGTAACTCGGGTCAGGGCAATAAAATTTAAAAGCTAAATCTTTCGTATTTTGAGTATTAAATTTATTGAAAATATGAATACACATTCATACATTTATTATAAATTTTTTACAAATGAAGATAAAATTATTTGATAGTAAAAAGATATATTTTTTAGAAAACTATTTTAAAGTGAATAATGTATTTTTATATTAATAAGTTTAGTTAATCACTACATATTAATTTTCATGATGATATTTGTTTATAATATATTCAATAAAATAAATTAACAATCATCTAATTCTTATTATTGTATTAGAAATTTTAATAAATACTTTTTATGCTTCTCAAAATACATTTTTTCTAAAAGTTGTTTTTGTGATTATGTGCGTGGATATTAGAATTATTTTATAACTTAGTTATGAATTTTATTTTATAAAATATAATTAAATTTCAATTTTATCATATAAAAATTAAATTTTGATAATTATTTTGGATTTTTCCGAAAGAGTTTATTATTGGGTGAAAATGAAAAAATATTGATTTTACAAATAATCTCACTTTTATGACATTACCATGGTATAATAATAAAATTAATGTTTGTCAAAACTTAATCGTAGAAGAATTATATATTTAATAAATAATATAATTTATTTAAAAAATATATTTTTTAACTATAACATCTATGTTTATCATTTTCGAAATCTAAGTGACATTTTTATTAAAATAAAAACTAATTTGGATTCTTATATTTCAATCAGGTTTTCACAAGGTTCCTTTTTTTAATTTGATTTCAATATAAAGTGAAATCATCTAGTTCAAAATAATCCAATTAATTCCAAGGGAATCAATATTATACAATATTTTGGTATAAAATAGTTTTTATACTTAAAACTACATTTTTCTAAAAACGGTTTTTTGTTGTATTTTTTGAACTTATATTAGACTTACTTTTAACCAATTATATGAATTTAATCTTAAAAAATATATTCCATATTTGGAGTCATAATAATTAAAATTAGGTAATTATTTAAACATAATTTTTTATCATTATGTATAGTAACCATGATGAAAACTTATCAATTTGATAAGGGTTAGAAAAGATTAATGAGGGGATTAAACTAAAGAGATAAGGGTAAAAATAACATTAAATAATTTCTAAATCACATTCGATGAGTGACTTTCCCAAGAGAGTGACTTTATAAAATTTCAATGTTCTTAATATTTATTAGTTTGCCACCAACCTCACTTATAAAAATGCACCTCCTCTATTCTCTTCCCCACACTTCTTGAGCCACTTATCTCAACCAATAGCTTCCCAAATACCATACCAACATCATATTTATCAACCTATAAATCCTAGTCTCAATGAAATTCTACTAAAATAAGGATTCAGGTGTAATCCAAATTAGGTTACCAAAAGAATAGGTATATGTTCTCATTGATCTTTTTTAAGTACCATTCTTATCAAACCTCATCCAAATATTCAATAACCTTATTAATATAATTACATTAGTATATTTTACATATTTATATCATGTTATGTTAATGGTATATCTATTTTCAATATCCTTTACATCCTATGGAAAAAAGAAAATATCGCTCGTGCGTACATACGGACTTTCTTCTCCATGAAGGGATGTGTATCATTTTTCGTTACCAAATAACTTGGATAGGTATACACATATAATTTATGAATATATATGATATTTATGAAAATATTTTGTTTCTAGAAATATGATATATGATTTACCTTATTACCTTCCCATTTATTTTAAAATGATAATGGAGCTTGTGTGTACATGTGGACAACCACCTCTATGAAGTCATGTGGTTAATTTTTCATTTTCAATTTACATGGTTGGTCATAAAGCCATATTTAATAAATATATATTATATTTATCATATGAATATTATTTGTATAATATTAATCAGTATATACTTTCTTTCTTTTCTAGTCATTAGTAAAATGAAAACGTCATCATGCATATGTGTGGACCACCTCCTCTGTGAATAATGTATTTCATTTTTAATTACCACCATGCATAGAAAATTATAAAATTGTATATAATTAATAAAAATTATATTCGTGAAATTATTATCATTATGGAGATGATGGGTGCATTTCATAACACCTTTAACAATTATCAATATACCGAATTCCTTTTATAAAAATTGACCTAGAAACCTTAAGTGGTAAATGTAAGAAAAAATAATTCAACGCAAGGAATAAAATGATTTTAAAAAGAAATTAAAAACATTTAATATAGATTAAAAATGTTCTTATAAAATTATTTAATAAATTTAAATTTATTATTTTGTAGGATATAACCCATCAAGAGATATTTTAGATTATGTACCAAATTTAATTTATATAGTGTATATAATGACCCTTAGAAATATTATAAAATTAATTCATCTTTATTCATGGTATTTTGATATTAAATTTAGTTTTTATTTTTTAAGTGTTATTGATTCAAAAGTTATTAAATATGTAATGGTTTATTATAAAATCTCACTCTTATTCTGGATTTTTCAAGTTTACATTTTCATTGAAATAAGTATATACACGTTAACTTTTAAACTCCACATATTTTTTCTCCTATATTTATTTTATTGGTTTACATTATTTTATTCCAAATTTTCCTCCATTTGGAACTAAAAGACTGAAATAATGTTTTTAATAATAATCAACCATATTTCTTATTTTAGGTCAGGAAAAGTTTTCTTCCTTAACAGTATTTTTTTAATTGTTTCCAGAAAATTTTAATCTAATTTCAATTTATTTTTAAAATTGTTTTTCAAATTCACTTTACATTATTTAATAAAGTTCAAAATTAATTTCTTAAATACTTCGGAATAAGTAATTTTTTTACTTTCTTTATAAAATTTTGAAAGGAGATTTTTTTACATATATTGAATGAATAGGTCTTCCTACCTCCATAGTTGTTATTATACATTTATCTTCCTCTACAAGTCTCTATAATACTTAAATAATTTCATTTTAGATGAATTTATACTTGAAATGAAAAGGGTATTATTTTATTAAAGGAATGAAAATAATTCTAAAAGTGATTTATAACACTGTTCTTACCCAGAGTTAAAAGGAAGTTGTTTTTAATGTTTTTCTTCCATTTTTTTAATTTCAGAAGGGATTCGTTTTACTATAAAAAAATTATAATGATTAAATTATCATATTCTTTTATACATTACTTAATTAAGGTTTTTATATCATTAAAGTTATCTTTATTGAATTCCCTATCAATCTCAAACATTTTATTAAAGAATATTTTATACAAAAGAATCATATTTTAATAATCATGGATTTACACAGTATCATTTACACCACCTTGTTGTTGTTTTAGTTCTATACCATTTCTATATATGAAATAGTGGGAAAAAGTTTTTCCAATTTGGTTTTTTTACATTTTAATGTCTGTTTTTAACTCGGGTCTATAAAGAAAACATTAAAAATGAAAGTTTCAGTTTTGGTTTTTATAAAAAAAGACATCTAAAAAATCAATTAAAAAGAGAGTTGGAGGTATTTTTAGTGTTGTTTTTTACAAAACATGATGCCTAAATTTGGATCTGGTGGTCTTCGGAGTTGATTTTTATAAAAACTGGTATCAAAACTTAACACCTAAGGGTATTTAGTGTCAGTTTCATAAAAACTGGTGTCGAAAGTTGGGACTCGATGGTCTTTGGTGTCAGTTTTTTTATATAAACCGATGCTAAAAGTTAGCCTCTATCGGTCTTCGGTATCAGATTTACAAATAAATCGACCTCAAATATATAAAATTTATTTTTCACATCATTTTTTGTAAAAAAATGTGAAAAATTGAAAATTTTAATATTGGAATGTGGTTAGTTTGCCAACATTAAATTTTACTAGTCCTGGAGCTAAAACATACATACGCATCAAAATTTTTATTTTTCTTAAGTTTTAACTATTTATGTTTCAATAGATACAACTCACATAAAACACTTCGGAAAAAAAACTAAAAATTTCAGATAGAAAATGACAAAAACAAATAGTAAGCATAAATCTTAGACCTAATTTCAATTCTTTCATTGGTTTCCTTCGAATCGATATAGTTTTTTTAGATATATTTTTTTAAGGATGAACTCGTGTGGCAATGAAAAGAGTGATTGATAAAATGTTGATCGGTAAAGAAGTTTACACCACAGTTTGTGAATCTCAAGTGGGAGTTTTATCTTTTTATATCAATTGGAATAATTCTTCATCATTGTAAAAAATATTATCAAGATTTTTAGTAATAAACAAAATAGTAATTATGAAATTAAATGATGAGAATAAATACTATGTACAAATCATTGATTGAAGAAGTATTGAAATTTTTATTCAATCAAAGATATCGAAAAAGTTGAAAGAATGAGAATGAATATTTATATATTGAAAATGAAAATATTTTTTGTAGTAATTTATTAAAATTTAGGAAGTATTTTGAAAATTTAAATGCACATTGTGAAAAAATTAAAATACTGAACCCGTGTATTTAAAAAAAATTCCTTTTAACATCATTTTTTACAAAAAATTAACACTAAAAGTCTTTTAACGTTCACCTTCCAATGTCTATAAAATTTAATCCATAAGTCCTTGTTTTCTTCAAGACCAGAAAAATTGATGATCATGAAATTATCTAAATCTTGGTATATATTTCTGATGTTGGTTTTTTTAAAACAGATTTCAAAAGAGACTTTTAAAGTAAAAACCGACATTAAAAGTCTTTTAATGTAAAACTTCTGATGTCCTTAACTTTTGAGCTATAAGTCCATTTTATCTTCATAACCATTAAAATTTAATATTATAATATTATATAAGTATTGGAAAAAATGGAATTTTTTTAAAACAGTGTCAAAATAGACTTTTAATTTCGTTTTTTACAAAAATTGATGTTAAAATTATTTTAATGTTCAACATCTAATGTCCATAGTTTTGGATCCATAAGTCTGTTTTATCTCCAAAACCAGCCAAATTGAATATTAGGAAATTATCTAAATGATGGTAATCATTTTTTATTTAGGTTTTAAGAAAACTGATGTCAAAAGTTACTTTTAACATTTTTTCTTGAAAAAACTAACATTTAATGTTTTCTATTAAGACTTTTAACGTCAGTTACAGAATAAATGGTGTTAAAATTCCTCTTGGAATACATTTAACCTTTGTCTTTAAGAACCGAAATCAAAGATATGATGTTAATGTCCATTTTTTCAACTAGTGGAGGTATATATCAAAATAAAATTATTAATAAATTTATTTCATTTACTGTGGTATTAAATATGGATATTTATTTATTGATAAGGTATATTATTTATGTGTTATATTTTTCATTAAACATATGTGGAATTAATTTGATATATATATATATATATAATTCATGGTCGTGGACTAGTTATAATGGGCCCCTAAATGAAACAGCAGGCCTCGTGAGACAAAATAGGTGGCTGTATTAGTTGTGTAATTCGTGTATACCTACCCAAACAATGAAAGAGTCTTTTCTAAGGCCATAAATATAATATTTTTGATTAATTGGTCAAGAACTTCATATTAATATCATGAATGTTCAAAATTATTCACTTACATAATTGAGAATATTGTTATTAATATCCCTGTGATTTTTTAGTTGATATTATCCATGGATTTAATTAATTATCTAGTTGTTTATTTTTTAGCATGTGTTTTAAATATCCACCCAATAATATTGTTTATTCCTTGTTTATTCATGATATATTTCACTATACACTTTATATTACTGATCATTTTAACTCACCATTTATTTTTTATTAATTTCTCCAGGATAAGAAAAATGGATCATTGAATAAACTTAAAGGATGCAATATGTTTTTTATATAATGTTTTATTTTTCTAATGTGATGTGGAAATCATGTAATAATATAGTCTCCCTAGAATGATAAACTAATAGATAATTTTTCATGTGATCACACTTTTCTTATAAAAGATTATAAAGTAAACACTTGTTAAATGTTATTAGGGTTGGGATTACTTTAGTTGGTATCAAACAATTTTTTTTAGACTCTTCAGAACTAGATATTAGGATAAAATTATTTGAAAAATAATTAAGATAAACCCCCAGGTTTTTTTATTATATATTATATATTTTTTATTATGGATCAATATTTATAATTTTATGAGCTAATTATGTGTGTGTCACTGTTTATATATATTGTTGAATAAAATAAATAGAAATTATATCAACACATGTAGTCAATATAGGGATTCACCTTATAAGAAAACTAATAAAATAACTATTTGAAATAAGAATATCATAGTCATATTTGGGAAACTGACCTAGGTTTCGACAAATAAACATACTTTTTTTGAGAAACCTATTATTTTGCAAAGAAATTCACCTATTTTGGATCATTTTATGTGACAAAATTCTCTATACTTTAATAAAACAACTAATCCATTGGTATATGAGAAATGGGTAAAATCCATTGAAAATATTTTCTAAGATTTTTAAAGTAATGAAAATGAAAAAAATTATTCTTATGGTATATTTTTTAAATTATATGTACGTTAAAGGAGGTTATTAATTCGGAATTCTAAGGTGGTGGAGGGGATAGAGGGAACTCAATACAAAATCTTATATGTTATTTTCTTTGAGAAATATTTTTCTAAAGAATAACAAGTTGATATAAAAAGTAAATTATTTAATTTAGGGTAGAAGTTAGACTAATGTGGTTATAATTATAGGGTAATCTTTATGATATTTTCAATGCATTATTCAAACTACATACATAATCTAAAAATTAATACTTCTCATTTATTTGATGGGCTTAACTTAATCCTCCAAATAGAACTAGTCTCTAAAAAAATTTATCATAAAATGATATGGTATCAATTTCAAAAAGTATAAATAATTAATTATATAATTCTTATATATTTAGAGGAAATTGAGAGAAACAAACTGAGACTAAGCACCTAAGAAAAATGAAATGAGGAAAAGAAGAAGAAAGGATGGTTGAAACTTAAAACTTGTGAAAATAATGTAAAGAAACATCCTGATAAATTCTTAAAGGGAATGGGATTTTGTTACTAGTGTAGATATAAGGGTCATGTAGCTAATGAATGTAAGGGAAAAAAATAAATCATAGGTATTCAGTGTTTCAACTATAAAGAGACAAACAACTATTCATATAGTTACCTAAGATTTTCATACATAGATATTACATATTTTTAGATGAATATTCCAAACATTAAAAAAAACAAATTCCTAAGGACCATAATAGTTATTGTATTTAGAGACTAGGTACATAATCTTATAATTTTTCAAAAGATCTTAAATGAATCCCAAAAAAAATCTTCCCCTTTAGTACTCTTTAAAAATGTTCCATACTTAAACCTTTATTCATAATATGGGTAAAGGAAAAACAATAAATGGTGAGATAAAATTCTCATTAACGGTAAACAAGGGAGATATATAATCATAAAATGAAAATAAGGGTATAAGAACATGATCATTACATTTTAAAACCATACCCATCATATCAAAGATCATAATTTTGAGTTATGGTATATATATTGATAGTTCATAAGACAACAGTAATAAGGGAATAAAAGATCATGATCCATGAGAATATAAAATTTTCTTAAGACATATATTTTATAAAATGCATATAAAAATATAAAATAATTTCTTTATTAGTCATGGATCACTACCAAGGATATAATATTGAGATGGATTCAATCCTTAAACCATAATAGCAGAAAAAATCATTTAGTAAATCAGGTTCACTCCCTATTCCAATCCTCTCTTACTAAATAAGGTTCACTACCCATTCCATCCCTATCTTACTGAACTTGTTTCACTCCCCATTCAATCCCTATCTTACTGAACTGGTTTCACTCCACATTATATTCTTTTTTATCTCATTATATATAAATCTTTACCCAATAAAATTGATGGAGATATAGGTACCATCCATCACATAATGAAATCATACATATGTGTTACACAAGATCATAAAAAATCATCATATCAAAACCTATGAATTTAAAAGGGTTTAATAAAAAATTTATTATATCATAACTCACATAAAAGTAACACCTTTTATAATCGGTTAATCATTTAATCATAGAATAACCCATGAAAATTAGAGTTTTTTATAAGATTTATACCATGGTATAATTTTTGGAAGATAAATGGGTTTCAAAAATATCTTTTAATCATAAAAATATACCATTTAGAGAAATAATAAGAATGGTATCCTTGGTTCATATCCCCATCAAATCATAAATTGTATCAAAGGATGTCATCTTAGATGGAGAAGGATTTCGAGGGATCACATAGAAAATTTATTAATGAAAATAAAAATTCTTTTAAAATATATTTTTAAAACATAAAACTTTTTCATAATCTTTTTGTTTAAATAACATTGGAAGTGTATAAATAAATCTTTGAAAATCATTTAAAATATTTCTTGATAAATATAACCTCTCAGCATTGAAAACAATTTTTTAAAAAATAAAGCATTTTAAAAATAATTTTATTTAAAGAGAACATTGAAAACTTATAAATTAATTTTTAAATCAAATAATGGACATGATAATGGGAATCTTTTTTTATTCCATACATGTTAAAATAAATAACATTTTTAGTAAAATATAAAAAGGAATTATTTTTTAAAATGATATGAATATTTATTATAAAACATTTGGTAAAAAGTGATACATTATTAAAAATTACTTTAATAAACCATTTTAATGGAATTTTAAAAAAAAATTAAAACACAAGATTTTGAAAGAATATAGATTTTTGACTGAAAAGAAAAATAATGTCGGATTTTATTAAAAACATTTTCTACACTATTTCAAGTACCCAAGAGTATAAAAATGGTTCTATTATGTGAAAATATCATAAATAACCATATTATGAGAAACTTCATTAGAATTATTGAGGGTAATACCATGATACTTCAATACTGGAGATTTAATCATAAAAAATACCAATAAATTATCAATTTGTAACATAAAATCATTACCACTTTTGTAACATTGAATCATAATCCCCATAAAAGAATAACAGAAAATGAAACATAATATATCATTATTATGAATAAATTCCTGATATTTCCTACCAAAGGGGGTATATATATACCTCGTGAAATATCATAGGTGCATAAACATAATGTACTTCTCAAATAAGGAAAATCAAGACAAAAGTCTATTACCGATTTGTTAACTATTGGACTGTAAACCCCATGAAATGAAAATACAAAAATGGAAATTTAAAACTAAATATTTTTCATTTTAATAATAACAATATAAATTCTGGGGTATCATATACACTTCATAAAATAAATCGGTGGTGAATATGACATTTGTTTCATGGAAGAAAAACGTGAGAAGAAAATCCCTTACCTTAAGTCTTAACATTCATTATTCACATTCAAAAATATTATATAATAGATATAAGTTTATTATAAATATATTATATAACTATATTAATATATATCATATCATATATGATTCACTTATTAAGTTTTATTACCCAATTATTTATAATTCTATGTTAAAGTAGCGTTTTGGGAAATAATTGCATTGTTTTTATGGTATGTTTTGATTTGTTATTTTTGTTACTGTTAATTTTATCATGGTTTAATAATATCCAGAATGAAATACACCATTCATAGAGATGGTAGATCATACGTAAACATGAATGATGTTTCCATATTATTGTCATATTGAAAGAAGAAAGTAACATATATTATCATTAAACAAAAAATTTATGTCATATATATCAAATATGTTCATTAAAAACAACCTTAACACCCTCTATGTAAATAATGTATGAATCACATCACTTCGCAAGGAGTTATTCTGTCATACACACGGGTGGCGTTATCATATTCCCACAAAATAGAGAGTTTGATGGAATGTGTGATATAATAATTAAAAAATAATAATAACATTATATATATCAAATTTATAATACATTATCTATAAATACATAAGTATTTACAAACTCAACAGGTGGTAATGGATAAATGAATGGAATCGATTCGTGAGACGGTAGTCCTACATACACACGAATAATGATTTCATTACTCATTTTATGGAAGTGAAGATGGTTAAAGGTAATTAAATTAACATAAAAATTTCTTAGTATATTAAATATATAGTGGTTATTTTATCATAATGGTATAATAATAATATAAGGGGGTGTTGAAAAAAAATAAAACAATAATTCTTATCAATAAAAGTTACATCTTCTTCGGGTATCCTCCTTAGATTTTCACCAAAATCCTTCTAGGTTGGCATTATGTCCACAATAAGGCTTCTAGGATGAGATTAGGGTAGTTTAGAATTGATTATTTAGGTATTTTTGGAACCAAATGGGTTTTAATGTGTGAAAAATAAATAAGAGGCAGTGGCCTTTTATAACTTAGGTGAGTGGCACACTTGTACTTTTAAAACAAATCAGTCATATCCACGTTTTTATCATGAAAAAAGCCTCAAAATGGGTCATTATCAAACCTATAATGGTTTAGGACTAAATATTTCCATAAAATGTGTGTTTTAAGAGTTTTAGGTCATTTTTAAACCATTATATTCTTAGTTTAACCCCTCAGAAAACCTATTTTTACCATAACTACGGCAATTAATTTTTTCTGCACTCACTATTCATTTCGGTCAAAAAATAATTTTACCTTATTAGACAATATAAATTATGATAATTACAAATATTTAACCAATTTTTTAAAATTACATTCACAATATTTTTAATTTTTAATTTAAAACTAATCCCATAGATGTGATGAGAAAGCTGGTTTTTAAAGAGAAAATTTTCAAAAGTTAACCAAGTTTTTATATCAAGATTAAATATGAAAATGTTTCCAATGAACTAAATTGGATTAATTAATATAAAATTTAACTAATTTTTAATTTACAACTAATTTAAAACATAATTTATCTTTATAAATTATTTGATTGAAAAAGGCAGTTCTCAATTAAAATTTAGTATTTTCAACTATTCATCAAAAAATAGACATTTTAAGGAAAAGAATCACCCTAATATAATTTTTATATGATTATTTCAAAAATTAAATTTATTTTTTCAAAAAAATAATTATAAAAGTGTCAAAATTAGTTTAAAAACGAGTGCTCTTTAAAAAGGTGATAAAACTGTTATTTTTTAGATGTCATTTTAAGTATAAAATTGGATTTATTTTTATCTCTTGTTTAGAAAACACATAGTATGAATGATAAAAATTAGATTGAATATAAAATATATAAATTAAATTAATATAATTCATTTATATTTATTTGTTTAATTTATTATTGTAAAAGACACTTATGTGCATAAAAATAGAAAAATTATTACCTTTTATTTTCAAAAGGGATTTATGTTCATTTCTATTTAATTGGTCTCTATAGAATATATTATTTAAACATGTGTAAAACATATTTATATAATATAGTTAATATTATAAAAACCTTTGATTCCAAATAATTTGTGATAAATATCATATTAAATAATAATATTGTAATAATATGTCGTGTTTTATTTAAACTCAATGTCATGTGTAATGCAAGAAAAACCCAGTCTTACTTGTAAAACAAGCCAAAATTAGTGTTTCATATCACAAAAAATATAGAAAATTTATAATTTAATTAAAAATAATAATTTCACAAAGTATCACAATATTAATTTCTACACCCTTAAAATGAATTTTCCCTTCAAAATACATCTTTTTCATCAAAGGTTTAACATATGAAAATTCCATCAAGACACCTGCATTGTACAAATGAATAATAAAACTTCACTTAAAAAGAGAAAGTTGGAAACATAAATTTTACATAAATTAACTCATAACTAGATTTCCATATAGGATAATAAAGGTGGGAGATAGATATTTTGACATGTAAGAAAATCATAAATAATTATAGAGAGTGATAGTGATCACTTATCATAAGAAAGTGGGTGTTCTATATAAAGTTAGAGACTTTAAAACCATAAAAAAAGAGGTGTGAAAATGTCATTGATATCATCGAAAATAATGATAACAATATAATATTTTATTTCAAGATCATTTTCCTAATGTTTAAGAATAATCATGATAAGATATTCTTACTTGATTTCATTCCATCTCATAAGCACAATATCATCAATCAATTGTGCCTTGATCAATTTACACTTCATCTCTTACCCCAAGAAATGGAGGTGAATTTTATGTTCCTGAAGCACTAATGGATCACAAGAACCATAAATATAATGATAATTAATTCCATCTATCCTTAGTTATTATAAAAAAATCATCGGTTATCCAATATGAATAAATCTTCACATGGTAAAGTAATACTTTAATATCTAACTCCCCATCTAAATTTCAACTTAAACTATTCCATAAATTTTTAATCTTATAAACCTTCCTAATTATTAACACTCTAAAATTTATAAATAATGTGACTATATTTCCAAAATGAACTTATCATTAGTTTCTATATACCATAAAGCAGATTGTTTTGTCACATTCCAAACCTGTGAATACCATCACCATCTAGTCTCTTGAAACATAGTAATAACCTCAATTTCCAAAAAATCATATTGATAACACGTATTCTTCCTTATTACTTAAATAAAACATATATTATTGGACTTATTCCTTATATCCAAAAATGTTGTAAACTCCATTACTGATAGTAGAAACCACTTTATCAGAAAAATCACTAATTGGTCCCAAGGTAATCAGTACTATCTAATTTACCTATTAATATACAAAATCTATTTATCCTAAAAACAATATCTCAATATCTAGATTATAATAAGGGTTATTTTACCTTAATCAAAATATCACCTTGTCATTAAATTACTTCTCTAGTCCATCAGTACCACTTAACATACTCTTGAAATCCTTAATGTAAGAATTCGACAAAAAAACCTTATATAAATTAATATAATATAATTCTTAAATTCCAATACAGAAACACTTTGGTTATTCCAACTAATCATTAAGAATTAACTATTCTTCCTCATATTATTCCCTAATACCTATTTTCTTGCATAATTCATTTTTAGTTTCTTAATCATTTGCAATATCACCATCACTCATACAACCTTGTTGATCTTCTTCAAAAGATTTCCTTTAAGCACATCAATTTACATAATGTCTATAATTTCCACATTTAAATAATTCAACAATTGATGTTATATTTCATAGATAATTATTCTTACACAATGTGTTAACCAAACATTTCATTTTACCTTTGAAGTTACTTACTATTTATCCATCTTTTCCATAGTCAAAACACAGTCTCATTATAGTCTATAGGGATCACTCAGTGGGGTGTGATGTCTTATCCCGCTCCATGATGGTGGTGGAAATTGTGAAGGTCCCTCCCCCTATGATGGGGTAGGTACCTTTTCTGTCCTTCGTGGGAGTGGATTAGTCCACTTACCCCTTTTCCAACCCTGTTCAACTTCCCCCTTTCTCGAAATGATCCATATTCCCTAAGGTTCCTGATCTTTATAATGGATTCCCTAACATTCCGATTTCAATCGCAGATTTTAACAAAGCTTCATCCGAACTAAACTACACCTTAATTTCTCGATTCTTGAAGATAGTACCTTTAGTGTACAAATTTTATAGGTTAATTGTTGGTTCATGGTATTTATAGGATAGGGAAACTATGGGTTGGCTCGACAACAATAAAATCATGATTCGTTTTGCTTATGGGGAATACCTGATCAAGGTTTAGTCTAGGACTCCTCACATATACAATGGGTCATATTTCTACCTATTTAGATGGACTGAGGACTTCTATATAAAGCATTAATCCCCTTTGGTGGTGATTTGGAAGATTTCTTCTAACCGACCTTTACTGTTTCAAAACACTTATATTGTTAGGATTCTTGGGAACCTCGCTGGAAGGTACTTGTGCTCTGATATCTGAACTAAATCTACTTCCCATCTTGTTAATACTCAGGTTTGTGTAGAAGTATATGCCTTAGTAATTCCTTTTGATTTTGTTTGTATTACAGTAGGGAATGAATTTCGTTGTTGGCGGTAAGTGTTTTATTAATTTTGGGACAACATTTTTCTACTTGTAAGCGGATGGGCCATTCATAGATGGCATGTAGGCATGGGTCTAGATATCATGATAAAAAAGAAGGGTGTGGGAATATGTGAATTTAAGGCTCTTGTGTCCAGTTTTGTAGATGGTTCCCATGGTTAGAGGCAAGTAGGTGTATAGACTATAGAAAAGGTAGTAAAATATGAGTAATGAGAAGGAAACCCATTAGTGGAATATATATTCAATCGGTTGAGAATGTACCTGGATGATTCTTAGTAGTCTTTGGAAGTTTTTTGGAGTAAATAAGTTCATAGGTGGATAAGGATGCTAGAGTTTTGGTCCCTCTGTTGCTTGAGGTTTCTTATGGTGGTAGTGGGCATAAGTCGGTATTGGAGCCTCAAAATGAGGTAGGTCTCATGAATCCCTTGGGTGCCTCGTATGATGAGGTGGTGTTTCCAGGGAGTGGTACCAGAAATAAATACAAGTAAGATGTTGCTAAGGAACCCATGTACGATAATCCATCATATTGAAATGTATTGAGCCAAGTTTCAGGGGGGCCTTGATAATGATAAGTATTAAAAGGGAGGTGGCAGTTATCGATCTGGGAAATTTAATTGAACAATTGTCTAATGATGGTATATTTCAATATCTTGGGAAATATTCATTCAGGTCCACCATGGATGGGCATAGGGATACTGGTAAAGATCCTAATGATGACTATTCTAGTTATTCTATAGGTGATACTGAAGATGTAGTACAAGGTGGTAGGCTCCTAAGCTTGAGGAGGAGTATGATATAGAGGGGTAATCGTACCGAGAGAATGGATTACTCATATTTTCCTCTACTAATGGAGTTTCAATGGATGAAGAGGATAAAATCAAAAAATATAGACAGTGATGCCCAACCTTCCTCCAAGGCTTCTTTTTAGTATCATAATTCATGTAACATGCTTGGCCAATCCTTGGAATTACTAATGATCTATGATAATGAAATGGTTGAACAAGTTTTTTCAATTAATACTACTTAATAAAAAAGTCGACAGAATGATGGGAAGGGCTATGAGGGTGGCTCTTAATGAGGAGTATTGTTCCTGGATTGAAAGGTAGTACCATATTTCAGTAAGGGGATTAAAAAATAAGAGGATCAGCATAGAGGAGTACATCTAGTCTTGGGACAAGTTGCTGTTTTAGTTCAAAGATATCATAATGTTTGAACCAAACACCCAGGTAAACCATATCTCTTGAAAATAATTTGAGGAGGTTAAATCTTGGTGTCTTAAACTATCTTTTTATGGCTCTGTGATATCTTTTAGTAATTGAATTCATTTTTTCTCACTTTTTCCATAAAACTTTTCGAATAATAAAAAATTTAATGTCTAGTTAGAACACCTTCTCATTCAACTAATACATCCAAATGGGTGTTTCTTACCAAATTCTAGACATATAGAAAATGGAATTTTACTTCCACCATGGTCTATACCACCCAAACTCTAACTGAACTATATCATTTTCTTCTTTGGTGAGTTTAGGAGTCAGTTAAGTTGAGCGTTGTAAATCATGTTCTGTGATAACTGATTAGGTATATTTACAATATCCTTCACTCCAGCCATCATCCCATTTGAATTCTTATCAGTAAATTTTATATCACATTCAATGTTAATCATGTTTCTTTTGGTTCCCGCTATTTACTAAAAACAAAAATCATAGTTTTAGTAACAGTACTCATAGTGGGAAACCCCATAGTCATGAAAAATCACTTATATGATATCTAAATAATAACACAATATTTTCAATCTATGACACCTTAGGTTTATCCTAGTCCATTCATAGTATTAATATATTTAAATCATTTCAGATGGTACATAAAGTGTTTATGAATTCCAAATCATATCCCATGGGACCGTCAAACCAAGTGTGTAGTAAGGTTCATTTCCATGCATTAGGGGGTGACCAAGTCTAGATTGATGCATCATTTACAGAGTTACTACCCCTAGGTACCTCTATGAAAAATCCACATCCACTTGTAATATCTAGACAAGGATGTAATTTCGTAGAAACCACTCACTTTTTCCTTTACCAAAATTACTGGACATTTCCATGTAATTTGAATCAACCATAGACTTATCGTTAGAGAAATCCAGAGAAATATACTTATAAATATCCTTGTGGCTCTCACTAAAGTTTTATCATCCTAGTTTTCAAAAGTTAAATATACCTTTCCAACTATACCAACTATAGTGACCCAATATTTTCATACATATATATTACATCTTCTTAGATGAATATTCAAAACATTACACAAACACATGCCTGGGGACCATAATAGTTTAGTTTCGTTGGATACTAGGTACACATTATTCTAATTTGGTGAGAAATCTACAATGTATCCCTTAAATATATAACCCTTTAGAACTCTTCACAAATATACCCTACTTAAACCATTCTTCATAACCTGGGGAAAGGATACATAATAAAGGTTGACCTAAAATTCTTAATAAGGGTAAAAAAATATAGATACTTAATAATAAAATGTAAATAAGGGTATGATATCTTGAGAATAATATTTTAAAACAATACCCTTCACGTCCAATATCATAATTTTGAGTCATATCATAAATATTGGAATTTAATAAGACATGAATCATAAGGTAATCAATAAACATGATCCATGATGGAATAACATTGGCCTTAGACATGGAATTTTTGTTATACCCATAATAATAGAAAATAATTTCCATATTATTCAAGGATTACATATATGGATATCATGTTGGAATGTTTTCACTCCCCCAAAAATCATAGTAGATAATTTCCTTTACTAAACTGGGTTCACTCCCCATTTTAGCCTCATCTTGAGGATTCAATTTAACTCCCTGTTCCAAGCCTTGTCCTAGTGATCCAAATTCACTCCTCATTCTAATATTGTATATCTCATGAGATATAAATATTTACATAATAAATTGGATGGAAATATAAGTCCAACCCATCATATAATTAAATAAAACATATGTGTACCACAAGATCATAAACAGTCTACATATTATAACCCATGTAATAAAAAGGGTTTCATAAACATTTAATCATATAATAACATGTGGAAAAGAGAAGAGTTTCATAATCATATCATCATTTAATCTTATCATAACCCATGAAAAGAGGAAGTTTTCATCAGAGTTATACCATGGTATAACCCCTGGAAGATAAACAGGTTTCATAAATATCTTTTCAACATAAACATATTTCTTTCAGAGAAATAATAACAATGGTATCCTTGCTTTATATTCCTAGTAAACCATAAATTATGTCAATATATTTCATCTTAGTTGGAGAAGGATTTTTAAAGATCACTTGGAACATTTATTATGGAAATCAAACTTTCTTTTAAAATACTTTTTTAAAACATAAAACATTTTCAAAATAATTTTCTTTTAAATTAACATTGGATACATATAAAGAATGCTTTGAAAAATAATTTAAAATGTTTTTTGAGGAAAATATCCTTTCTTCTTTAAAAAAACACTTTTTTTTAAAATAAAAAATTCTAAAAAAATTTCAATTTTAAAATAACCTTGAAAATTTATAAAGGAAAATTCAAATAAAATAATGGTCCGGATGATGGAATGTTTCATTAATTTCATACATGTTAAAAAAAATACTCCATTCACATTTTTAGTAAAATCCAAACGCGCATTTTTTTAATAAATAAAATGAATATTTATATTAAAAAAATTAGTTATAATTAAATATTGGGTAAAATTTTATATAATAAATAATTTTAAATAAATTTTAAAAATATTTCCAGAATTATTTTTATAAAACATTGTTTTTTGAAGAAAATAGATTTCTGACCAAAGGGAGTAATAAAATCGTATTTTCTTAAAAACATTTCTCAACTATTTTAAGTAAAACAAAGTGTTGGTAAATGTTAGAATTACATGAAAATAACATGAATTACTATAGTATAAGAATATTAATTAGAATTAAATATATTTATATCATTATATTTCATCATTGGAGACTTAATCATAAATAATCTCGATAAATGATGAGTTTGTAACATAAAAAATTTACAGCTTTAGTAATAATGAATCATAAGCCCCCTGAAGAAATAAACTAAAATGAAACTTAAAATATCATGAGGATGAATAAATTCATTAAATTACATATAAAAGGGGATATATATACACCTCGTGAAAGAACATAGTTTCATAACATTATGTAGGTCACAAAGAAGGCAAATTGAGACAAAAAGTTCCTCACCAAATTGTTAACTTTAGAACCATAAACCCCATCAAAGTTAGATTATAAATTAGAAATCAAAACCCTAATATTTTTCATTATAATAATAATAATATTAATTAATATGAATTATATAAACCACTTAAAATAAATAGGTGGTGAATATGAAATATCTATCAGGAAATTAAAAACTAAAACGACAATCCCATATCTTATGTCTTGACTTCAATCATACACATTAAAACCTCTTCTATAATAAATAAAAGTTTATTATAAATATATTAAATAATCATATTCATATATATCATACCATTTATTATCAAGTTATGATCTTTTATTACTATTTTATTAAAAATTCTATGTTAAATTCATGTTTCAGTCAATGACAACAATGTTTTTATTCTTTGTTTTAATTTGTCATTTTTTTGCTATTAATTCAATAATTGTTTAATAATATCCAAATTTTTAACCATAAAATAAATATAATATAAATTAAATATATATTTATTTATATTAGTCCATAAAATTTAGTTATATAAAATTTAATAAACCATTCATGGAGACGGTAGGCTGCACGTATGCAAGAATGATGTTTCCATTTTCTAATCGGATTGAAAGAAAAAAAGTAAGAGATGTATATTATCATTATATAATTGTTTTTATTTAATATATACCATATATTATCTATAAATTCATCCTTAATAGCTTCCATGTAAAGAGTTAAAGAATCACATCACTTAGTAAGGTGGTAGTTCATCGTACACACGAGCGACGTTATCGTATTCCTTTAAAATATAAAGTATAAATGTATGTGTGATATAATACTTCTAGAATAATAATATCATAATATATATAATATATATAATATATAAATAATAAATATATCACAATGTTGATCCTTTATATGTGGTAATGGAGAAATGAATGACATCAATTCACGAGGCGGTAGTCCTCCGTACCAATGAACGATAATTTTACAACCCATTTGATGGAAGTGGAGATGGTTTTAAGTCATTCACATAAAATAACAACATCTAAGTATATGGAAGATACTTATTTTATTCTATCATCAGGTTATAATAATAATTTAATGGGTTAGAGGATAAACAAAACAAAAACTCTTGTTGATAAATGTAAAATCTTCTTTGGGTATCCTCTATAGGTTTGCACCAATATCCTTCTAGACTGGATTTTTGTCCAAAGTAAGCCTTAAATGATAAGAGTATGGATGTTTGAAAGTGATTTGGTTTGGTATTTTCCACACCAAATAGTTATGAAGGTATAAAACAGAGATAATAGGGGTGTCCTTTTATTACTGAGGAGAGTGGACCAATTTTAATTTTTTGAAAAGATTCAACCATATCCATGTTTTCATCACACCACAAGCCCCAAAAATGGGTCATTATTGAACCTATAAAGGGAAAGGTTGGAATATGGATAGAAAATTGGGTTTTTGAAAGTTTTTAGGTCATTAATAACCCTTATCTTCTTATTTTAACCCCTCGGTAAACCCAATTTTTTCTTTACCATGGTAATTAATTTTTACTGTATTCACTATTCATTTTGATAAAAATTTAAGATTACATTATAATAAATTATAAATTATGATGATTAAAAATATGGAAACCTTTTTAAAAATTATACTCATAGAATTATCAAAATAAAATTTAAAATTAATCCCATGGATGTGATGAGAAAGCTGGTTTTTTAAGGTAAAATGTTCAAAAGTTTATAAAGTTTTATATATAAATTCAATATTAATGTGATTATATTGACCTAAATTGGACTAATTGATTAAAAATTTAATTAATTTAACATTATAACTAATTTAAAATATAATATAACTTTATAAATTTTTTAAATGAAATGTAGTTCTGAATTAAAATTCAATATTTTTCGCAATCCATCCCAAAATAAAAAATTTCAAAAAACTTAACCCTGAGATAATTTTGATATGATGATTTCAAAAATGAAGATTATTTTTTCTAATAAAATGTATATGTGTGAAAATATATATTTTTAAAATAAGTGCATCATAAAAAGGTGACAAAAGTTATTTTTTAATACAATTTTAAGCAAGAAATTGGATTTATTTTTATCTCTTATATAGAGAAAACATAGGATGAATGTTAAAAATTAGATTGAATATATAATATAGAAATTTTATTAATTAATTAATAAAGATTTATTTTTTAATTTATTGGCTTAATACAAACTTGTGTGAATAAAAATATAAAATGAGTTCTATTTATTTTAAAAAAAAATTATTTTCATTTCTAAATAATTGGTCATCAAATAATTCATCATATATATGTGTGTGTGTATAAAATAAATTTTCATAATTTATTTAATCAAATTCACACACTCTATTAAAATGTAAAGGTTATGAATATCATATTAAATAATAATATTTTAATAATATTTCATGTTTTTTTAAATCAGTGTCACATCTAACACATGTTAAACTCATTATTTCTTGTGATGTAACCCAAAATAAGTGTGGTGTGTCACACAAAATAAATAAAAGATAAAATTTATTTTTAAAAAATAATTTTAAAAAATAATGAGGTGTTATAATTAAAACAAATAACCCAAGAATATATGGTCACCTTGATAATCTCATTATGGTATTTATTTATGTTATCTTGGTATACTATAAAAGAGATAAATATAATGAGAATTACTTGTGAATCATCCATGGGACTATAAGAGGAAATAATTTATTTGAGAAATTTAGCATGTATGAATCTCAAATTCAGAATATTTCATTTCTTGGAGAGATTTTCTCCCATGTTGGAATATTTTTTTATGTTTCTAAGACAAGGTAGACCCTCAATATAATATATAACCTTTTGGATTATCATGAGTTTTGAAGTAAGGGAATTTATAGTAAATTTTTTTGAATATATGATTACGATTTATTAAAATATTTTATAGAATATTTAGATTTTTTTAGGTATTAATGAATTAACCTTGAGTGTTACTATTTATATTTTTGAGATTACACGTTCATGTAATAGTTTACTTTATTGAATAATACTTTTACTTGTGAAAACCATTTTTTGGTTTTAGTAAACATCTAAAAATAGTAGGAATATACAGTTAGGAAATATTTCATATAATGAAGAGAATTATCCATCAATGAATACAATGATCCCTTAAAAGATTATTATAGTGATTTAGGCATGAAAAATCTTCTTATTCATTCATCATTTTGAATATAAGATAAATCAAATGTCAAAAATGATTGAAACCCAACCTAGGAAATAAATCAAGTAAGAATATTTTATTATAATTCCTTAAGAAATCGAAGATAAATCCAAAAAAAAATCTATGTAAAGTATCAATTAACTATCAAGGTTCACTTATATAAATACATTTTTAAGTAGTATACTTAGAAATTAATGTGTATTGTTCATGAACTATTTATTTATGAAATAATATGTTTCCCATTCCTAAACTATAAATTAAAATTCATGAAAAAATATATTATTATGCCATGATATGCTTAAAATGAATTTAAATTGAGAGGATTCAATTTTTTTAAGGAGGTTATAATATAACACACCAATATTTTAGATTATGAATACTATTTATGATATATTGTGATAAACACAACACCAATCTTAAATGAAAAGTGGGTTTTATTTATATATGTTAATTTTTAAAGATAAATATCTCTTATTTTAGATAGTAAATTAATTGGAAATTTAGTTTTATATTTCTAAACTAATTAATAATCCTTCATACATTTATTATCTTTTTTCAAAAATGAAGCTAAAATCAATTGATGGTAAAATATGATATTTTTTAAAAAACAATTAGGGAATAATATATTTTTATCTAAATAAATGAACTTAATCACTATTTATTAATAAATTTAATTAAAATTATTGATAATATAATCAAAATTAACAATCATTAAATGTTTTTTACTAGACAAGAAATGAGAATAAATTCTTTTTATGCTTTGAAAAATATTTTTTTTCTAAAAATGTTTTTCGCATGTCTGTACAAAGATATTAGAATTTTTTCTTCACCAGTTATAAATAATAAATTAAATTTATTTTTTATTTCATCATATAAAAATTATATTTGGGTGAATTTTTAGGATCTTTTAGAAATAGTTGAATCTTGGGTGAATAGTGAGAAATATCGATTTGATAAACAATGTCACTTTTATGACATTAACATGATATAAGAATAACTTGAAATATAATGAAAAAATATATACAAAATATATATTTAATAAATAATATAATTCATTTAAAAATTAAAATTTGAACTTATAAATCTATGTTTAGTATTTTGGAAATCTAAGTAATGTTTTTATAAAAATAAAACATAATTTTTATTCTTCTATTGTAATAAAGATTTCATAAGGTTCATTTTATTTTTTGATTTGTTATTAAATTTAAATAATTAAAATTTTATTTAAAATAATCCAATAAATTCCAACTAGTTCAATATTATACATGATTCTAGTCAAAATTATTTTTTTTCTTAAAATGAACATTTTTCTAAATATATTTTTTCATTATGTTTAGAGAACTTGTGTCAAAATTAATTTCTTCCATTTCGAGTAATTTAATATTATAAAATGTATTAATTTTTAATTCATTATATTTTAATATTATGTGATTATTTTAACTTATTTGTTTTTTCAAAATGAATAGTATCCATTGTAAAAACATAATACTATGGTGTGGTTGATAAGTATTAATGAGGGGGTTATACAAAAGTGATAAGGATTAAAAAACCTAAAAACTTCTATAAATCCCATATTTAGAATTTATATTAAACCGATATCATCCCACCATCTAAATTGAATCACATTTTGATCCAATTTCCCATGAGATTGACTTTATTTTATTTTAACGATCTTACTCTATTCCACCCACATCACTAATAAAAGGGATCCTTATATCCTCTATTCTACACACTTATTCAACCAATAAGATCAACCAATACCAAAAAACATACTTTTTAAAGTTTGTTTTTCTTAAAATAGAGTTCATTTTCTCACCAAAAGTGTAATTATAGAAGGCATAAGGTTTAATACAAAAGTGGTTACTAAAAGAAGAGGTATATGTTCTCTCTGTGATTTTTTAATTTCCTTTCTTCTAAAACCTCCACAAAATCTTCAATATCCTTATTAAAATTGTTATATCAATATATTTTTCATACTGATATGATGTTATGTTAATGGTAAATCTATTTTCTATCTCATTTCTAGCCTATGTAAAATGAAAACATCACTTGTGTGTACATATCGACCGCCATCTCCATGAAGCTATGTATATCATTTTTCATCACCAAATAAATTGGATAGTTCTAAAGATTAAATTAATTTATATTTCTTAAATTTATGACATGATTATGGTTATTTAAATAAAATATTTAATCTACCTTATTATCCTTCCATTTGTTTGAAAATGATAATGTCGCTCATGCATACATATGGACTACCACGTCCCTGAAGAGATATGATTCATTTTTTATTTTTTATTTAGAAGGATGTTAATAAAGATATATTTTCATAATATATTTTATATTTATGATATAAATATTATTATTTAAAAATTAATCATTATAAACATTATTTTCTTTCTAACCATTAGGAAAATGAAAACATCATCATGTGTATGTGTGTACTACCACCTCCTTGAGTGATATATTTCATTTTACTATTACCGCATTGCGTGGAGAATTATAAAATTGAATATGATGAATAAAAATTATATTCAAAATATTATTTAAATTCTATATATAATGGGAAAATTTCATAAAACCTTTAACCATGGTCAATATAGTAAATTAATTTTAGAGAAATTGATAGGGAAACATTAAGTGGTTGATGTAAGAAAGACCAATTCAATGAAAGCATTCTAAATGATTATAAAAGGACATCAAAATGAATTATATAAGAAAATTATAATTATAAAAGTATTTAATAATTTTAAATTTATTAACTAAGAGGATATAACACTTTCAATCAAGTAGGAATCCGATATTAATATTTTTCATTACAATTTTTTTAGGTTGAAATACACAAATATACATAAAATGTGGGTGAATTAGGTCTTTTCCAAATCTTTCACAGTTCTAGATTTTGATGTTGATTGATAATTAGGCAGATAAGAATTGTTTATCTTCTGTATGAAAGTATGAGCAGAGGATAAATTAGAAATATAGAACACAACTATTTACAGTGGTTCTGTGTATAAAGATCCCCTAGTCCACTACACCAATGTCTTTCTCTATGAGTTTGGTGAATTTTACTAGTCAGGTCATCAAATAAAAAGGCCAATCCACAAATGAGTGTATCCAGTTGATACCTTTACAAATATGGATAAAAAAAGATCATTCTAGTTTTTTAATAGAGAACCGAAAAACCACAGTATAGATCCATATTCTGATACTCCCCGACAACTAATTGTGAGCAGTTGAAACTCTCAATAAATATATATTATTAAAACAGTTTTGATTGAGATTCACAGTTATAACAGAAACTGCCAGTAGATGGATCTTAATTTTCAGAAAATAGTTTCTTCAAGGAATAAAAGTTTCAAAATTATCTGTTTTCTATAGATCTCTAAATACAAACAATAATGAATAGCAGTCATAGACTTACAAAAAATAGTAGATTCAGAACACATATATCTCGACTGTAGCATCTTCTGTATAAAATTGAGTTTGATCGATATCTACAGTAGACCTATAAAATATCATCACAAGAATGTAGTTTCAATCAAAAAAATATGTGTTGCAACATATGTCTCAATATATATCTCAATTTATATATTCTTCTTCGAACTGTATACACATATATAAAGAAAATACACCGATAGAATAAATAAACCAGAGCGCCTACTTTTCGATTCCATATCCAAGAAAATTGCCTAAACAATTGTAAGATTTCAAATTCTTGAGACAGATCAGAGTAGTCATAAATTCCCTTAAGAATAGGATATAATTTCTCTATTTAATATGATTCGTTGAATCAATCATAACGAGCTTTGAATTCGTTCGAAAAAAAGATTTAAATCGTCCGGATATTCCACAAAGACCATTGCATGAAACTCGAATAAAATCGTAAATTCAAATCTCTGGTGATGAAAAATAAAACATAAGGTTCCTTAAAAAATGACAAAATACCAAACATGGGTTTTAACTACATAGTGTTCATTCTCCGAATATAATTTTGACAATGTAAAGTTGATCATAAAAGTAAGGTTGATGATTCATATGTTTTCCTCTCAAACATAAGGTTCCATACTTACATATAGTTCTTTAACCATACCTTTTCTCTTTGTCAAAAGTAAGTTTTCATCCAAACATAATATTCTTTATCTATATGTTTCTATCAACTTAGATTTGATTAACCATTCTCACTAATCTTTACACATAATTTTTAGTACAAATGTATGTTTTTTTCCTTACGTTACGTTCTTCAACCTACAGTATGAACGGTGTTTCCAAAACTAGCTTAATAGTGTTTCAAACACATTGATGAATATTCCACGTGAATAATAAGCTTGAATATAATTACAAAATAAGTAATATAAAAAATATTAATTTCTTTAAATACATTAAATTAATATCATTATTAAAAAAACAACTTTATTTGTGAGCATCATAATTAATAAGATTTATAGAGTATTGTTGACACAATACATGCCCAAAAAATTCCAATCCCTAGAGACATGTTCTATATTATACACCTAATATAATTTATATGATGTATATAATAACCCTATTATAAATCATATAGTTAATTAATATTTATTTATGGTATTAAAAGTTTCAATTTAGGTCTCCTATTTTGTGGGGTTTTCATTCAAAAGTTTTTAAATCTATAATGATTTAGTTTTCATTATCATTTTTATTTGGGATAGTTCATGTTTATATTTATGTTGGAAGAATTATATTATTTTTTATATTTTAAAACCCATATATTTTTTCCACTTATATAATTTTTAGGGTTTTCTATTTTTTTATTCAAAATTTTACAATCTTCATTACTCCAATTCCAAAATAATTTTTTTAAGAAAAACGGACATTATTTCCCCATTTAGGTCTAGAATATTTTTCTCCCATATCAATATTTTCTAATTTTTTTGTTTATTTTTTATCTACTGTTAAATTATTTGTAAATATATTTTTTTACAAACTTTGACTTTATTTAAAAAGGTTTAAAATAAATATTTTTAAAGTTTTCGAAACAAGTCGTTTTGGAATTTCTTCATAAAAATGTTAAAGGGATGTTTATTAATATATATGACATAAATGGATTTTCTGGACTCTGTGACCAATATTATTTATTTATATTACTCTATAATATTTTATTTTTATTCAAATAAAATCTTTTTCTATGAATTTTTAATTTAAAATAAAATTTTAATATTTTCTTAAAGGAGTATGAAAAGTTTGAAAGTTATTTATAAATTCATTATCCCCTAGAACCATATTTTAAGTATCATAGGTTTATATGATATAATTTCCAAAAATTTGATGTTTTTTTAACCATATACTATTTCTATATATGGTATTAGTTTAAGGAATATTAATAAAAAATTATTTCATTAACTAGGGAAGTATTGATGTTTCATATCTGTGATTCAATATAGATATATATTGATTGATATGAAATATTCATTATGTATTATATTTTTTATTCAATATATGAAAAATGCACTGAACATATGTAAGTAATGGGTGGGGACAATTTATAGATAGTCTCTCAACGCATCAATAAATATCATGAAACAAAATGGGTGTCTATATTAGTATAATAATTGGTGTATACCTACCTATACAATGAAGGTGTCCTAGTCAAGGCCTTGACTATATGATTGATGTTGTCTTGGAAAAGGCCTTAATCAAAAGATCACGAATGTCCAACATTATGCATTTCCTTAATTGAGAATTTAGTTATTAATATCTATTTGATTGTTTATTATATATTATCCAAGTATTTATTTCATGCTCAAATTATTGATTTTATACCATATGTTTTAATTATTCAACATTCCATATTTTTTTCTTATGTACTCATTATAGATTTTGGAGCATTCCTTCCCTTACCGAGTATCTTTGATCTCCATTAATTATGTTTTCCTTTCCCAATGATATGAAAAATGAAATTTTTAATGATATTCAAGGTTGAAATTAACTATTTCATGAAATTTTTAAATTTTCCAATGTGATATGGAAATCATTTCTGAATTTAGTCTCCTAATACTACCAAACTGATCGATCCTTCATGGTGTGATCCCTTATATATAGTACTAAAGTGATAATGTAAACATTGTCTCTGGGTTAATGGGGTTGGGGTTTCCTCAAAAAATTTCTCCACCAACGACAATAAAAATAAAAACATTTCATTCTAATTTCTCTAGTGTCAGGTGTATCATATTTCAAATTATGAGAAGGAAAATAACCTAAATTAGTGAAACTGTTTCGTGATAAATAAAATAATAATAAATTTTCTTACCAAAATTATCTCATATAGCTAAGATAGTGTCATATAGTTGAAACTTATATAATCAAAAATAAAAATGGTGACTTTGGATTGATCTTAAAATGATATAAATGTTTTAAATTATTTTGAATTTATACTTGTAAGATTACCATTATCATAAAACTCTTCAAATATCCCTTAGTCTTTGATGTGAGAAACTAATAATTCAAGGAAACATGTTCTACCACATTTATTGACCCTGAAATCCTTCTCTTTACATTTATAATTAGAAGTATCCTTTATAAAATAATGGGGAGACTCATTAGTAAAAAGTATGTGTAGGATCATCCCAAGAATATTGAGGTGACTAATCTATTTGATTTGACATTATCCTATAAATTAAATTAACAAATAATTAAGAAAATATTATATAATCTATATCTTACATGTAAAAATAAATAAAAATTTAAAAAATAATACAATCATATGGACACTAAATGAAATGCATTTTTATGCATATTAGCCAAAGTATTTAACTATAATAATAAAAAATTGAAATGTTTATTATATATGAAAATATATACACAAAAGAATATAAAAATTAACTTTAATATTATATAAATCAAAATTTTATATATAAAGTTGAATAGCAATTAGAAAATGAAACAAAAAAAATAAAATAAATGTAGTCAAACTCTTAATCCAAACAAAAAAATATATAAATAATATTTTGTAAAATTGAATAATTATTGAATTATAAAAAAATTACCCAAAAAATTAATATATCATATTTTTTTAAATATGTGACTTAAATAACAAAAAATTACAAATAGTATATATATTATTTTAAAAAAAAATTAATATAAAAAATATTTCATAGCTGTAATATTAGGGGATTGTTAAAGGGTTGTTTTACTATATTCTTTCTTAATGATTATTTTCTATGTCACAAAACATGTCAATGACTTGGTTATCAATATCCTTAGAAAATATTTTAATTTAAGTAGGTATATCACATAATTCAAATCAAGTTTCTCATGATTAAAATATTATTTATTTCCTTGTTAAATGATAAACCACTACACATTTAATGAATTAAGAACACATAATATTTTTTTGTAAGTATTTCAAAGATAAAAGGGTCATATAAGTATTCTAATCTATATATATATTCAAGTATTATTTTGAAATCATCAAGTTAAACATTTTTTTTATTGACAACCCATTTTCAGTTGAATACATGAACTGGAAATTCAATGCAATAAATATTCCAAATTTCTTAAATAACTCTATAATATGAAATTTAAGTGGTGATTGGATTTTTTTTCTTTTTAAGTGAAAAATGAAAGGCTTTAGAAGACACAAATACACTTCTATTTTGAGATTCACTTATGTTTTTATGGTCTTTCGTGTAAAATGTATAGCCATTGATATCATTCCTAGACCATGTTCTTATATTTCAACTTGGGATTCTGGCTGACCATCTAAATTTTTCTGACACATCTTTTTATCCATGCATCGTCACTTTAAGTAATTTCAAAAGAGTTTTGTTATGATCATTCAATATCTACATATATTTCTTTTTTAGATACTATTTTTTTAATAAATTAATATGAAATGTTATAGATGTTTCTGCATCACCTATATTATTCAAGATGTATAAATGTGCCTGATTTATTTTTTTGACCTACCAATGACTTTGTTTTCAACCCATGGATCCCATTTACCCAAAAAACTGACTCATTAATGGATATATATTGGAAATCTAGTGTGATATACTAAAGATAACTATTATGTACAAATCTCTTACACTTCCTTGAAAATAAATTTCTCAATAATTGATGATGCTGAATAATATAGACTCTTAACATACCCCTTAAATATCTCCACAAAAATTTCAAAAGGATACATCCAACATAGATATAAGGGACCAAAAAACATTAATTATCACTCAAAATTAATCATTAAATATAATATGACATCAAAAAATAATAATGGAAGATGCATTTCAAGTTGACAAAGTATAGAGAATACATCATTCTCTAAATTGTTCAATGAATTTAGATCCATCACATTTTTATAAATGGAATTGAATAAATAACACACCATGATGATAGTAAATCTAACATCAATGGGTATTACTCTAAATATTTCAACTAGTGTGAGTTATTATATCATAACATGATACTCATGTGATTTCATTCCCATTAACTTCAAATACTTTAGTGACAAAATAAATTTACATTTGAATAATAACCCTTTGGAACTTTGATACCATGGAGCTACTGTAAAAAAAATTAATTTTCCACATGTTTTATAATATATTAAAATAAATATTTGGGTATTCTCGCCTTTCTTTAGAAGTGGGAGCTAAATATAAATGTTTAGCCTTTAACAGTAAGTCTAATATTGCATTCAAACCATTATTTGGCTTTCCTTTAATATCTAAGAATGTTCTAATAAAAATAATATATATTATTCTCCACATGAATGAATTAAATGTTATTTTTGACCTCATGATATCTTTAATATGTAATCTAAAGAAATATTGATTTATTCTTCCATATGTTACTATCATTATGAGATTTTTTTGTCTTTCAGAATGTGAAATCAATGTTTCCCCCTCTCAAAATACTGATTGGTTAAGAAATGACTTGGAGTGAGATAAAATTACTTTGAATATTGAATTCCTTTTTTAATATTTAATAAGATTTATCCGTATAAAAAAACTAAAATGGTCTATTTATACTATTTTTCTCCCATGTTCTAGATGATAATATGAATTCCCTTCTTCATAAATTGGATTAGATTTATGCCCCTTAACACTATATCTGGAAAAATTTCCATATAATTGGAAGTCATTTATAATGAAAAAAATCAGTATTTTCAATTGAAAATATTCCATTCTATAAGAAGCATACACTCAGATACCTTCCACCCATAAAATCATTAAATCGTTGTTCCACCTCCGAGGTGGTACGTTTTTTGGTGATGGTGAAATGGCCCAACGAGGATCGTCACCCATCCCTTTTTTCAGAGATAGTTCCCTATCAAGTTCACCATTTATTTTGTTTTGACCTATTTGGTATCATTATCCTTTAAAGGTAGGTTGGATTAACCCTATGGGGACTGTTCAATTCACCCCTTTCTCATTGCAAAGTAGGTACCACAGTCAGATGATCCTAGTGGGTGATTTTATGGGGTCAAGTACCTATGAAATCAGTCCTCCTCAGATATAACTTCCTCAGATGGTCTCTAACGTGCTTATTCATGGAGACAGAAACCCCCAACGGCCCTATTATTTATGATTCATGGACCGGCTTTCCAAAGGTAGGCGCTTGTTGATTGATGATTTAGCCAACGAAACTTAAGGACTCCATTGGTTGAGAGGATGGGAGATCTGGATCACCACACCCTTCTAGGGGAGGATTGTTTCATGTTTTGGGACACCCTTATATATTTAAGTTGTGTTCATATGTTAGTGAATCCTTAGTTCATTCCCAAAGAGTGTGTCCACGGGCTACCCATGGTTTTCAGGCTTGTCATTGGCATGCATATATTTGATGCTACAGATGTTATTCTGACATGATCCAAACAATAAGGCTCTCTTGAGTTTATCTTCATATAGGGGGATGGAAGGTGACTTGACGTTGGGATCAGACCCATGGGATAGGTTTCTTACATATCCTTGAGAGATGAATCATAACACACATAGTACGGATCTGTTGGGGCTTACGCATGGAAGTGCCCCATTTGAGGGGGCATGATTGGGTAAACCCTTTTATATGGGTACCCTTTTGAGCTTGGGCCTTCTATTAAGAATCCTAATTATCCTAGTTTGATTAATAATTATAGTTCTTGTAGTTAAAATTGTTTTTATGTTTTAATCACCAGAAACCTCCAAGCCCATGTTAGTCATACTGAAAAATTCAGATCCAAGCAATCTGGAACCCCAAATTTATTAATAAAAAGAAAAGTGCAGAGGCAAGAAAGAGAGAGAGAATGAGATTACAAGTCAGAATAATCATAATCATCACATTCATACCAGGTCATGTCATCAGCATCAGTTGATTCCCATTCTGATTGAGGCTGAAGCTTTTTAAACATCTTGATATATTCCTTCCTTCGTTGTAGTTCCTCCGTAGATAAATTCTCCTCATCCTTCATGGCAGACGACCTAGTGGTCATCATCTTCGGCACTGCAGAGTAATCTTTCCTTGGTTTCCTTTTAACCGAAGCATTCATGATATCCTCACTGTCATAGGTTATTTTCTTTTCTCCTTGAACAATATAACTGTATAAGATTTTTTTCTTACCCTTGTCAAATCCTGTGTTAGTCATACTCGGTGTGAGAAACAAGAAGATGCGAGATAACCAACTAACCACATGTTTCCTCTCCTATTGGTGGGATAGAGACAGCCTATGACGGAATATGCCAAGGAAACCATGGGTGAGGGCGTAGAGTGAAGAACCTTTCCATTTGAAATGACATTAAAGTTCATGCGTCTCGACCTCGGAAGATTGGGGACTTACCACAGTGGGAGGGCCCTGGAATACATTCTGGGAAGGGGAGGAGTTTTTTTCTCTTCAAAAGGATAAGAGAACATAAATCCTTTTACTAATCACTATTCCTCATTTAATGGTAAATCAAGTGATCATCCTTAATCCCTAGAATAGGGAGGTTCATGTCGGAAACCCAAGGTTGGTCTCCAGGTTACCATGGGAATGTAGACCCACAGGCAATCTTGAAGCCCAAACTATTTCAGGGAGAGCCTTCATGACTTTGCTTACAATGGGTATGTAAACTCAAAGGGGCACACTGATGCACCTGATGGTCTGATAATTCATGTCTGGTTGCTTTGGAGACGGTTTTGGGCTGATGTCGGATGACTGGTTCGTGAAGGGACCATGGAGGACTGGATGGTAGTGGAGGGGAGTGGTTGTAACCGGAGGAAATAATACCTGAAAATACACCATTCAGCAAACTGATTTCTTAAGTGGGATGGGGAAGGCACTCCATAACATAGTGGTATGTAGGTAGTGGGGTATTCTGCATATCTATGTGGTACACGGGCATGGGTATAGTCCACTGCGTACCATAGTTGTATGCGGCCCATCACACCGCTTTGGGTTCCTTCTACCTACCGATGCAGTACGCGGCGTCGGGTTCAATTTTCATAGCGATGCACTACACGGACCATATTGATGGAGGGTCCAGGGGATTATCATTTGTGTGATGTTAATCCATGATAAGTATGTGGTTTTCTGTTTCACCATTTAGTTTCACAGTTCTCTTTTTATTATTAAGTTTATCTGTTTTATGGTTCTCAGCTGACTATACTTGCAGGGAGTGTGGTTCATGATTCTGGCTTCGCTGATGAATCAAGACTGAAGCCAAAATTTTCATTGAACTCTTTCTTCCCACCTTTGATTCCCCTTCAATATTTCTTTATTCATCCATCCACTTCATCTCCTCCCTCTTGTGCTCCTTCTATTGAGCATCGGGACAATTGTATCTATAGGCATGCAGCACCATTTGCGGAGGCCCATGATGCAATATCCTGAACTGTGGAAGACTCAGTCAACCAGGGATTTCGAAAGCTATGGTTCACCATTGTGGTTTCTGTAACCCTCCCAGTTGGTTTCTCCTGTAAATAGCTGAGTTCGCAGAACGGTATGAGGATGTCCTTCGTGCGCATGATTCTTTTAGCAATGCAGTTCACGGTCGGCTGGGTTCACTTACCAAAGCTTTGTGGTCTAGTGCCTTAGGGATCGTTCTGCGTACCTTGGAGTTTTTTATCCAAGCGGTCCGTGAACCTTTCTCGGTGATGGTACGCTGGCCACTTGAAAATCATTGAAAACTTAAATTTATTTAAGTTTCTTCTGAAATTTCAACTCAATTTGTGTCCATTCACCTTGCTATAAATTTAGGAATACTTACTTCCCTCTAAAAAGTGATTTTGGGGGTATTTTCTTCGCTTAAAGGAATTTTTAGGACCCTACAAATGCCCCCCGTCGGAATGGGGTCCGTTCAGAACAAAAAGGGAACTATTCCAATGTAGAAGTGGTCCTTAACTAAAATGGTTCATGATAGAATAGATGGGCCTAGTAGGAGGGGACCACACCTATATATAGGGTCCCATGTCATTTTTCTCTTACCATTTCTTACGGAAAAAAGTTCTCTCGATTCCATCGGCTTCCTCTGCTCTCGCATACCATGCTCCTTGCGAAAATCAATTTCATGAACCGGTTCATACATTCCGGGAACCAAACTTTCCGCCATTTCTCTATCTACGTACCATATTTTGGTTTTGTGAATGTCATTGTGGAACTTTAAAACCAAAGTCTGGATTCTGTGGCAGAGTACGCTACGCGGTATGTGTATCTGCATACCAAACTTGGATCGGTGAATTGAACTTTAAGAATTAATAATCCGAACTTAAACAGTAATGTGCAACTTCTAAACATGAACTTAATCAAGTACTAGGTTCACAAGCCAACAATCTATGGGATATGCCTCATGTATTGCTTCGCATACCATGGATGTATGTAGTAAAATGCATCTGCATACCATAGCTGTAGGTGGGGTTGCTTTCGCATATCATGTTGTTCATGGAATGTTCCTACCGCATACCGTTTCCGGAAATAGTATGTGGAGCCTTATGTGGACATGTTTTAAGACCTTTATTCATTCTTTCAAATTCTTTATCTAACAATTTTTTATTGGACTGACTTTTTTTTAGCTTCTGTATCTTCCTATGCAGAAAAAAATTACTGCTTCATAGGTTGTTGCTTCCATCACTGCTTCTTCTGAGGCTACTATTACAACCCCTCTTTCCGTTGCTGATGAAAAGTCGAAGAACATGGAATATTTGGTTGATGCCAAAATTCTGATCATTCCATTTCACTAATCTCTGACAAATCATCCTATAGCGGTCCAATAGGAGTACCCAATTTCATATAGGCTTCCTTCTTATGGGTTTGGTCCGTTGTCTGACACAGCGATCCCAACACCAAATCTGACAGATCAGCCTACCGACTGGATAGTTAATACCTCTATTCTGAAGGCATTTATTTCTTCCAAGGGGATGTACCTTTAGAGGGATACTACCTCCATGTCCATGATGAACTACGCACCTCAAACTTTAGAGGGAGCATAGTGGATTCCCAACAAGAAAACCCACTGTTATCAGAGCATTGCGAGGAAGGCTATAGTGAATGAGCAGCACGGTTGGTCATCTCAGTGAGACCATTGCCCTGGAGGCTCATTTGTCTTGGACTGGGGGTGGCCTTTTTGGGTTCTCCAGATATTTGAAGAATTCTAAATCAAGATATAGACTATGGGACTGTACGAGCCTGCTTGGGTTTCTCAGAAATACACCCATCATCCTAATTTCCTTATTTCACAGCTCTTAAACAGGTGGAGTCCAGATACCAACACCTTCAATTTGACCCACGGGGAGGTCGGCATCAATCTTTGGGACATCCGGGTAATTTCGGGAGTCCCTATCATCGTGGATGTATGATGAATTTCTTCCTCCCTCCTCTACTTGGGATGATGAGGAAAGAACACCCCCCCCCAGAAAAGAAACTCATTCTCCAAACGAAGGTGCTTTTAAAGGAAATTGATCCCTATCCGAAGAAGGGCATTTCTTTTGATGACTGTTTTGGTGCTTTTGTTAAGTATGCCGGTTTAGAGCCTGATCCGCGGAGACCCAGGGCTTGTCCTACCAAAACAACCCAGAGGTGAGAGGGTACTTACTATCCCACCCTGGAAGAGGGGAATTTTCATAAATGGGGATTGGAGACCATACCTGACGTCGATCGATTATTTTGACTGGTGGCTTTCTTGGCCATGTTTCTAAGTGGGTGGCTCTTCATAGTGTGGGAATATTGTGTTGTAGGAACCTCAACTTTTATCATGGTCTCTCAGTTGGTCACCAGCAAATCCATCAATCTAGCTATCCTAGTGTTGGTTAAGATTTACCACCTACTAGGTCGAATCAGTGAGGGGGTCCACCTTACAGGATGACTATCCCTTTTTAAATTCTTTGGGTCTGGATTGGATCCCACATAGGGGATTATTCCTTCATAAATTCCTTACCAATCCCGCATTCCACCCTCTAACTGTATCTTCAAAGCACCAGCGGGGTCATGCCAGTGGTTTGGGCTTCACGGGATAAGAAATAGGAGGAAAGTAAAAAAATATTGAGCAGGACTTAATGGATTGTCTCAACATTTACGAACGTTTATCTTACCACCATTATGATTCCCCTAATGGTACTATTACAATAAATGTATCTGAATACTTCATCAACCGAGGTTACTTCTTTTCTTTGCAAGAAGGCATCCTGGTTGCCCGTATTGGAGGGGAACTTATTTTCGATGGATATGCACCCTTCATATTTAGTCGACAATTCAACTATGTTCAGAAGTTATGCCCCTTTTCTCCTAATAGAGCTCGGTAGGAAAAACATCTGATGATAACCCATCAACTATGGCTGATGTTTACCCGGGAGGATACCCATATCTTGACCAGACTTCTAGATTCTATGGATTTTGTGCCCTTTTTTACCAAGAACTATGCTGAGGCTTGGGTTAAAACAAATCTTGATGGCCAATTAGCCGATCTGGTACCTATTGTGACAACTTCCAAGGCATCCAAGGTGAAGGTAAAGGAGAAGAAAAAGGGAGTTTTTGAACACTCTCGACTGGGAAAAGTCCTCTGAAGGTCTCTTCGCTCCCCCCAGGAAAGTTGTGAAAGATGCAGTTATAACCTCACAGGTAGCAGAACAAACTGCTGGAGCTACTTCCAGGAGTCCATCATCCATTCCTTTCAAGGAAAATTTTCTGGCGGCCTGGAGGTAATGGTACCTTTTGAAATGTCATTCATCTACCTATGACCGGTCTCGTCGTGATTTATGGAAGCTCCTCTAGACTAGGGATGTTTCCCTTACTGGCATTGGCTAAATTTCAACACCGACTAACATTTATTTTGATGAGGATCTAGATAGGGTGAGTTGATAGTTTAAGGAACTCGAGACCCTCATACACTCCCAAATTGGTCATTCTAAGTACTCACATAGGGAATTTTCCATGCTATGATGAGAAACCATCGAATGAGGATGACAACGTCATTGGCTCACCTATCGCGGCTGCCATGGAAAAAGATTCTTATTTTCTTCCATCATCTCATAAATGTTACTCTTCTCGAGGTCCCGAGTTTGTAGGTACGCCTGGTAAATGTCTATGGTTGTTGAAACCTTCTCCACTCCCCTATATTTTCTTTCCAGTGTTTTCCATCTCAATTACGGTTGTATTTCCATAGGCTTGGATAGTCTAGGATGAATTGAGGGAGAGCGCTACATATGAAGATATATGGAGGCATCTTTAGAGAGAACGCTTCTATTATCTGGGTTTCGGGGGATCCATTGATCCTACCAGTATTTCGTCTGAATAAGAGCCTGATGAGGTGGCTACTTACTTGACTGAAATTGATAAGTGTATTCACATTCCTATGGATAGGCATTACTGTTCAGACCATGTGGTGTTTATGGAAGTGTTCTAGTGGTTGATGGGATAGGTTATTCTGGCTACAACCTCTTGCCTTAAATTCATTTATTGTATAGATATTGAAAGTTTCCCCCCTTCCTTGTTTTTTTAGGGTCCTACCGAGTCTTGGGAAATGGATTTTCCCCTAACTTATTCTCATGGAGGCATTGTGGCTGGGGAGTATGCCCCATTAATGGTATGGGTACTGCAAAAGGATCCCTTAGAGGCCAAGAACACATGGAAGCATTTATTGTAGACCCTTCTAAGGTGTTTCCTCCTCAAGCACCTCTTGGTGATCTTATTCAGAAGCCATCCCCCGGATAGTCAAAGAAATGCAAGCAAGCCTCCCAACTATCAATGCGTATTCAGAGGGGAATCACATGTAATTGTCTATTCACCTGGTGATTGAACCAAGTACCTTTATCTTGTCAATTTACTAGTACATATATGTTCTTTGATGTAGGGCCTTTTAGTAACTAGACGATGACCTCTCAGGCATCTATAGCTCCTTTCCCTTTTAGGGAAGAGGAGGGGTCGCCATATTTAGCAGTCGACCGAAGAATGGAAATAGGGGAATCTAAAGAGATTGGGGGTGTAACAACCCGAAATTTTTAAATAAATCTTGTTTCCTAATTTTGTGTGTTATTTTATTTCATACTCAACAAAACTTTTTCATTTAATAAAATGAGTATAATTAAAATGAGACTATTGTGTTTTGACTATTATATGACCGTTAGTTAGTATAACCATTGGAAACTAAATGTTGCAATTATTGTCTCTCAATACATGTAATCTTGGTTAATTAATATAGAAAGAACATTCAATGGCCTCATTCAGTAGTCTTGGGCTGATCGAATCCCATCTAATAGAACTTTGGAAGGAGGTAGCACCACTGGGCTTTGTTCTGGACAAAACCCAAGCTGAACATCATCGTGTAAAGCTAGAACAGAATCGCCTTCGCGAGAAGTTCAAGCTGATAGAAATTACTACTCGTGCAATGTTGGCCAAGCAACCCTCGGATTCTCTCACCTTATCACACCTTACACTTAGGTCATATGCTAGGGTTATAAGGGGCTATGTAAGGAGACCGTAACTTCTTTGTGTAATCCTTTGAGATAAATAAAATTGTTTTTTCTTCTTATTAAGAAGTTTGTGAATTTTCAAGTCTTCGGATAAATATAGTATGCATATTTTGGATGAATTCTAGAAAAAGGATATTTGAAAATATTTATTTAAACCTTAAATAATTAATTATGTGTAATGATTTTCAAAAAATGGTCTTCTAAAATTATGTTCAGTATGAAATTTAGAGTCTAATAAGATCAAATTCATTTTTGATGAATAGTAAATTATGAATAGTGATTTTACGCTTAGGATTAGTAATGTAACCAAATGGATTACAAATCTCACTTAAAAAAAGTATTAAAATAATCTAGGCACCCTGATTAAGTAATGTGATTCAATAAAATAGGTAAATAACAGTTTCATAAATTATTAGTCAAGTATCAGTTTTTTCAGGTGAATAGTGTTTTTAAATTAAAAATTAAATGAAAATTATTTAGAAAATTATTTTTATAAAATGGTGTTCATTTTTTAACTCAGATTATTGATATTATGTTAAGGTATTTTTTGGGGATTTTTCTGAAAAAAATGAATTTTCCCTGAATAGTGTATTTATTTAAAAATTAAATTAAAAATATTTAGAAAATTATTTTTATAAAATAAATTTCAATTTTGAAATCATAGCATCAATATTTGGTTAAGGTGAAATTTTGGGATTTTTCTGAGAAAGTTGAATTTTCAGTGAATAGTGAAAATACAGTTTTTAGGTTACGAGTGTTTAATGACATCATTAAATGATGTATTAAGTATGTAATAAATATTTTAGACTTATTAATAGTAATATAAGGTATGAGGTCTCCAAAGGGACCAATACCATGGGCAAATACCATGGGCAAGCCCATGGTTTTTCCAATACCACCAATGAGGTGTCCCTTGGCCATTAATGTCTTGTCCCCTCACTTTCCCTATAAATATCAAGCCATTATCTCATCCTTTCGACTCCAAAATAATCCTCAACGAAGTTATGGTCTCCTTACCTCCCAAGGAGTCCTCCCAAGGTGCCCCCAAGCTCTCAATGTCCCAACCATTGAGTTTTAAGAGTTACGTTTTACGGTAAGGGGTCTTACCTCCCTCTTTCTTTCCAAGTACTCTCTTTTATGTAATTTCTTTTATGAACCATGTTCTTATGTTGGGGATGTTATTTTATCTTCATCCTACTTCAGTTTTTATGTTCATATGTTGAGATACCCCCTCTTTCTCTCATCAATTCGTTTTAAGAATGTTTAAGTGGTGTCGTTAGGCTGCCGAATTTTTAAGGGATTCTTTCACCCTTCTCATTTTCAAGTTCTATTTTCATGTCAAGTATTTCAAGTTCCCTTTTATTATGTTGTGGTATCATCTCTATATATATCATACTAATATTTTATTTTTATATGATGAGAGACCCTATTTGATCTCGTCAATTCATTTTTGAAGTTTTAAGTGACGCCGTTAGGCTGCCGAATTTTCATAAGAGAAATCTTATTTTTGTCTTCCTGTCAAGTTCTTCGTTCTATATGGTATAACTTTCAAATTTCATTACCATGTTCTAAATCCTTTATATTCTGTTCCCCTAATGTTTTATGGATCATTTATGAGTCGGTGGCCCATGTCCCCTCTATTTTCAATGTTTTCTAAAACCATGTATCATAGCCATTATGCTGCAGATTTTTTGTCTCTAAATGTCTTTCTCTTTTTTTCAAATTATTTAATTTTATTAAGTGAATACTCAAAGATCATTCTTCTATAGGGGTATTCACATATATATCAATTTTTTCTATTTTAATTCTGGTATTTACATACATGATACCCGCTTTCCTTTTTCCATGGGTTTAAGGTGACATAAAGATCACCTCTTTAAAGCAGTTTTTAAAATGTTATGGTTATGAAATGAAACCCATTTATTTTATGATATACGGGTTATTTATGAAATTTTTGATGATGATATATGTGGCTCACATGATAATAAAGGAAAATTTAAGGGTGCGCCCTGATAGCGCTCCAATGCATTGGGTAAAGACTTAATCTCTAGAGATGACCATTTTAACGATATCTTGGTGAATAACCTTTGTAATTTTTTAATGAAACCTTGGGGATGGACCTTGGTGAAACAGAAATGATTGTCTATGTTAAATGTTGTAGCCACATATTAAAGTTATGAATCATGTTATTTTCATTATGATATGCCTCATGATCTCTTTCTCATTCCTTAAAGCTATTTATCATGACTTTATTGATGTATCTCAAGTTCACTTGTAAAATGTTTCCCTTGTTTCCCTTACTGGGCCTTCTGCTCACCCTTTCTTTTGACGTATGTCCCCAGGTTATGCGATGAAATAATGGACCTAGGATGAACATAAGGTGAAGCCTTTAAAGTTTTTAAGAAGAATGTTTTATGTTTTCATGTTTTAAGTTCCTGGTTTCCAAGACACTAAACCTTAAAAATCCTCAGTTTGGTAAAATGTAATGAAATGTTATGTTATAAAAAGGCGGGATGTTATAGTTGGTATCAAAAGATGGTTTAGTTATTTTTGGAAATTAGGATATGAAAACTTTAGGAATGACCCTATAGAAAAGTTTAAATATAGTAAATCTTCCTGGTATTTTGGTGAGTATTGTGTAAGTTGTTGATCAAGCAAATACATCCCTGTCTGGATACGAGCAGGTAGAGGTGGCTCTGGCACAGATGTACATAGGGGTAAAACCTGAAAACACCGCTTTGAGCTAGACTCGAACGGGAACTGTTACATGACAATGGGCCTTTCTGCACTCTTGGTTACGACACTCCTGGGGGATATTCTTTGGTAAATTCCTAAGCTTAGTATGAACCATTATTAAAGGAACAAAGATAAAATAAAATAATGATTCACATAAGAATATATGATCATGGATAACCTAGATTGGAACCTAGGGGATCACAAGTTAGGATTTACTTTTCTTCTACAAGTTTATCCTTCTATGCTTAAATCTTCCTTTTCATGATTATTGGATAAGTATTTAAGCCCCTAATTATACTTTATTTTCTTAGTTAAGGGCGGGAAATGGAAGAACATGTCCTAACAACCAATGTGATGGTAAATGTGACTATTTCCCTATTAATGTGATATATATGATGAGATATCAAGTTGAAAATATTGTTATTATGAAAAACCAGCTATCAAACATCACAATTAATAATTGGTACCTAGTTGAATGCCCAAATTCATCAAGGAAGAAGAAGACAAAGTCTCAAGGATGTTCATCTGATAAAGTTGATAAGGGAAAGAAGACCCAATTTCCTTTGTGAAAAAAGTGTGGAAAGGGGCACCAAGGATAATGTCACAAAGGAACTTAGAGATGTTTTAGTGTGGGTTGATAGGGCATAAAGTAGCATATTTCTTCAAAAAAATGGATAATGTGATGAATAGAGATAATGTTCGATCTAATGTACCTTAAACATTTCAATGTCGTAAATGGGAAGAAGTTGGACATTATCCAAGGAAATGATCTCCTGGAAGGGATGAGAAGCATGATGAGCATCAATAATCTTGAAGGACAAGGGAACAATGCAAGTCATATTCTAAGACGGATCGTGATGACTAAAATACGTGCAACTTCTTCGCAATAATTGTCTATGTCATGTTGTATTTTAGTTCGTGATCTATGAGCATATCTTTAGTGTTTTCTAAGAACATTGAGTCACTACCTAAGATGATTTTATATCATTAAGGAAAACATCTATTGTTGTGTATCACATGTTGATGTTGTGAAGCTGTTATGCTTGAAAAAAATGATTAGGGGATTAAGATATTATTATTTTGGAAGATGTTCACTATTTTGGGAACCCTATATGATCGAGTAAAATAGATTACTACAGTATTTTCTTTGAGGAGTAAAGGTTGACTTATATTTTGAAGAATAGATGAATTTAAGGTGAACTTATGGTAATTTAGGTTACTTATGGAAATTATTAAACTATCTTGGGGAAAATGTGATTAATTTAGTTACTTTTGTTATAAGACGTTAAGAGTGGTTGATGTTGTTTGGAGATGAATGATAAAGGTTATCTTGGAAGACTATGTTATCAAATCCTTCTTATATTTGGGTTCAATCTTAGTTTGGTTTATTTTGAGAAATTTTAAGGAAAGTTATTTGTGCAATGGTCTATGATGAACTTTGGGTAGTACCTTGGAATTTTGATGATTTAAATTAGTTTCCCTTCCTATGGGATTATTTATTTTTGAAGAGTTGTTTTATCTTACACTTTCTTTTTTTGGTATAATGATTAAAGATATAATAAATAGATAGTTAATATTTTGTGGATTATGTTATTATCTAGAAGATGATTCTTGTGTTTTTGATGAGACCAAGTGTTTTTTAATGCTTATCGTTTGGAGAAAAGATTGGTTTTGGTAGAAACTTATTAAAGGATGAAAATCTACTTGAAGGTTAGTATATTTCCTTGTGTTCTTATTCTATGTAGTAAATGAATTCCTCAAAATTATTAAAAGGAATGTAAAACAAAAAGGTTTTTTGTTTAAGTTTCCTACTGGGTAATCAAATAAAGTTTACACACATCATAGGTTTGTGATTTTCTTGTGGTTAAATTTCTCTTAATCATGTTTTCTATCACTCTCTATCAGAACATGACCGTTTGTTTTCTCTTATATATCCATGTTTTCCTATATGGAGTCCAGGTATGGGTTAACTCGAGAGACCTTTGTACTCCCCTTTTTTCTGTTAAAGTAATAGATTTACTGACTCCTTTTTCCTATTTGGGACTTTCAATGAAATTTCCAAGCCCAATTTTAAAAATTGCGAGGACGCAATTTCTTAAGGGGGGAAGACTGAAATGACCCGAATTTTTTGAATAAATCATGTTTTCTAATTTTGTGTTTTATTTTATTTCATACTCAACAAAACTTTTTCATTTAATAAAATTAGTATAATTAAAATGAGACTGTTGGGTTTTGACTATTATATGACCGTTATTCAGTATGACAGTTGGAAACTAAATGTTGTGATTATTGTCTCTGAATACAATTAATCTTGTTTAATTAATATAGAAAGAAGATTCGATGGCCTCATCCAGTAGTCTTGGGCCTATCAAAGCCCATCTAACAGAACTTGGGAAGGAGGTAGCACCACTGGGCTTTGCTCTAAACCAAGCTCAAGCTGAACTTCATCATGTGAAGCTAGAACAGAATCGCCTTCGCGAGAAGTTCAAGCTAATAGAAATTACTACTAGTGCAATGTTAGACGAGTTGTCCTTAGATTCTCTCACCTTAGCACACCTTACACTTAGGTCCTATGCTGGGGTTATAAGGGGCTATGTAAGGAGACAGTAACTGCTTTGTGTAATCCTTTGAGATAAATAAAATTGTTTTTTCTTCTTATGATGAAGTTTGTGAATTTTCAAATGTCTGAATAAATATAGTATGCATATTTTTGATGAATTATAGAAAAAGGATATTTGAAAATATTTATGTAAACCTTAAATAATTAATTATGTGTAATGATTTTAAAAAATAGTCTTCTATAATTATGTTCAGTATAAAATTTAGAGTCAAATAAGATCAACTCAATTTTTGATGAATAGTAAATTATGAATAGTGATTTTACGCTGAGGATTAGTAATCTCACTTAAAGAAAGTATTAAAATAATCTAGGCACCCTGATTAAGTAATGTGATTCAATAAAATAGGTAAATAATGGTTTCATAAATTATTAGTCAAGTATCAGTTTTTTCAGCTGAATAGTGTTTTTTAATTAAAAATTAAATTAAAAATATTTAGAAAATTATTTTTATAAAATTGAGTTCATTTTTGAACTCAGAGAATTGATGTTATATTAAGGTAATTTTTGGGGATTTTTCCAAAAAAAATGAATTTCCCGTGAATAGTGTATTTATTTAAAAATTAAATTAAAATTATTTAGAAAATTATTTTTATAAAATGGAGTTCATTTTTAAAATCAGAGCATCAATATTTGGTTAAGGTAAAATTTTGGGATTTTTCTGAGAAAGTTGAATTTTCGGTGAATAGTGAAAATACAGTTTTTAGGTTATGAGTGTTTAATGACATCATTAAATGATGTATTAAGTATGTAATCAATATGGTAGACTTATGAATAGTAATATAAGGTATGAGGTGTCCCAAGTGGCCAATACCATGGGCAAGCCCATGGTTCTGCCAATACCACCAATGAGGTGTCCCTTGGCCATTAATGTCTTGTCCCCTTAGTTTCCCTATAAATACCTAGTCATTCTCTCATCCTTTAGACTCCAAAATCATCCTCAACAAAGTTCTGGTCTCCTTACCTCCCAAAGAGTCCTCCCAAGGTGCCCCGAAGCCCTCAAGGTCCCAACCTTTGAGTTTTACGAGTTACGTTTTAAGGTAAGGGATCATACCTCCCTCTTTCTTTCCAAGTACTCTCTTTTATGTCATTTATTTTATGCTCCATGTTATTATGTTGGGTATGTTATTTTATATTCATCCTACTTCTGTTTTCATTTTCATATGATGAGATACCCCCTCTTTCTCTCATCAATTCGTTTTAATAATTTTTAAGTGGCGTTGTTAGGCTGCCGAATTTTTAAGGAATTCTTTCACCATTCTCATTTTCAAGTTCTATTTTCATGTCAATTCATTCAAGTTCTTTTTTATTATGTTGGGGTATGATCTCTATATCTATCATAATGATTTTTTATGTTTATATTATGAGAGACCCTATTTGATTACATCAATTCATTTTTGAAGTTTTAAGTGATGTCGTTAGGCTGCCGAATTTTCATAAGAGAATTCTTATTTTTGTCTTCTTGTCAAGTTCTTCATTTTATATGGTATATCTTTCAAATTTCATTACCATGTTCTTAAATCCTTTATATTCTGTTCCCATACTGTTTTATGGATCATTTATGAGTGGGTGACCCATGTCCTCTCTCTTTGCAATGTTTTCTAAAACCCTGTATCATAGCCGTTATGCTGCAGAATTTTCATCTCAAAATGTCTTTCTCTTTTTTTCAAATTATTTTATTTTATTAAGTGAATACTCAGAGATCTTTCTTCTATAAGGGTATTCACATATATATCAAATTGTTCTATTTTAATTATGTCATTTACATACATGATACCCTCTTTCCTTTTTTCATGGGTTTAAGGTGACATAAAGATCACGTCTTTAAAACAGTTTTTAAAATGTTATGATTATGAAATGAAACCCTTTTCTTTTATAATATACGGGTTATTTATGAAATGTTTGATGATGATATATGTGTCTCACGTGATAATAAATACAAATTTAAGGTTTCTCCCTGATGTCTCTCCAATGCATTGGGTAAAGACTAAATCTCTAGAGATGACCATTTCAACGATATCTTGGTGAATAACCTTGGTAATTTTTTAATGACACCTTGGGGATGGACCTTGGTTAAACAGAAATGATTGTCTATGTCAAATGTTGTATCTACATATTAAAGTTATGAATCATGTTCTTTACATTATGATATTCCTCATGATCTCTTTCTCATTCCTTAAATCTATTTATCATGACTTTATTGATGTATCTCAAGTTCACATGTAAAATGTTTCCCTTATTTCCCTTACTGGGTCTTCTGCTCACCCTTTCTTTTGATGTATGTCCCCAGGTTATGTGATGCAGTAATGAACCTAGGATGAACATATGGAGAATCCTTTCAAGTGTTTAAGAAGAATGTTTTATGTTTTCATGTTTTCATGTTTTAAGTTCCTGGTTTCAAAGACACTAAACCTTAAAGATTCTCGGTTTGGTAAAATGTAATGAAATGTTATGTTATAAAAAGGAGGGATGTTATAGGGGGTGTTTTTGACCCCTTAGGTTTAATTTCCCCCACTCAAACAGTCTCTTCCCCAATAATGGAAGGAAATCCAGAAGTTGAGGGCTCACTTGACCATGATGATTCAACTCTCATGGAGGGAGATAGGGTGGTCTTTATGGTGGGGGCCAACTCCAGTGGAGAGCCCCAGACCTTGCTGGATCTTAGAGGGGATTCGAATATTGGGGAGTCAATCAATCTTGATCAAGTGGCTTTTTCTCCTATAGAAGTAGTCACTTCAGAAACAGATATCCCTCCTGCTCATGGTGGCTCTAGGGAAGTCACAATTGAGGAGGTTGATGTTCCACCCCCTGAAAATTTGGAGCAGGCTATTGTGCCCATTTTTCCATTTCTAAGAGGGGTAATGTTTTCTTCTCCCGAGATTTCAAGAATAGTATCTTTATTAGGAAATACTATCCTCAGAAGATATATATTAACCAATAACCTTTTTAGGGCTGCCTTGTGGGCTACTGTTTCAACTTAGCATGGCCATGGGTCTTCAGTATTCCCGTGTATCCATTGAGTGCAACTGATGATAGAATATGTAGTGCCACCTGTTTTAGATAGTGGTATTAATACAGTGGTGGGAGGTACTTTCGTATCCTCGCTATCCTCAGAATCCCAACCATAAGACTTAGTAATGGAAATAGATGCCCCAACATTTTCATCTATTACAATTACCAGAGACGAGGTCGTTGCAGGGCTGAGTTGCGCTGTAGATGACAAATCACGTACCTCCCTAGTAACGTTTATTCCCAATTACATTTCATCGTGAAGGAGTGATTCCGAGACCGATCAAGAAATCCCGGTTGATCTTCATCCCACTCAGCAAAAGGAATGGAGGAATATTTTTAGATTAATCTCCCATACTTCATTGGTTGAGATTCCAGTGAAATTGCCAAAGTTAAACCCTCAGGTTTTTGTCCTAGGCTTCAGTGGATTTAACTATCATGTTATTTATGATATAGTAAAAAAATTGGTTGCTGCTCGGGAAGTAAATGGAGCGCTTGAATCTCAACTTTTCATGGTAGATTTTACTGCTTATCTTGTTGTTACACAAAAAATTATCATTGTCGAAGCTACCAGTCATGTTTTAATGGTATCAAAGTTGAAAAAAACTCAAGAAGTAATATTTTTTTATAGAACAACTCGACCAAGAAGTGGACCAAAAAATCCAAAAACTGGAGTAGCTCAAACAGGAGCGGACCGAGCTACAGCCATCATTTAGGAGAGGTGGTGGAAAATGAAAGAGGGAGAAAGGATCAGCCTCCAAGACATGAGGGACGGTGAGGCACTGCGGTCAAGTGCAGGGGCCAAGACTATGAATTTTTTGAATCTTATCCAATCCATTGAGGATTCGTACCAATCATTGATGCAACTCTGTGACTTTGTTGATCATATCTTCTAAATATCATGTATTGCTTCCAATGAGAGGCTCTAGGATATGGATTCCCAACATATATTTTTACGAAATATAATATAACCAATTTGCCTTTGAATTCTTCCTCTTTTCCTTTTTGTATCATGTCAATTGATCATGTTCAATCATATAAAAATCATTTCAATCATGTATTAATTTTAAACCATGATTTGAAACCAGTAAACTGATATAATCAAATTGTGCTCTAATTTTTTCCTAAGTTACAGGACTCAGTGAGTGTAGTTCGACTATTGCTGAGGTTTTATGGAACACCTCAAGAAATTTTATGTCTTTTTCATTATTACCTTAATTTTTTCCTAAGCCTTTTTGGCACGGTAATAGCAGTCATAACTTGATTTTTCTTATCCCTCCCTTGGTAGGTTTTCGACCTAACAAGCTTTACGCCTTTTTTTGATGGCTCAATGTTTTTTAACGAATCGATACTTGACTTTTACTAGAGGTTCCTTTTTCATATTTTTCCTCTAGAAAGTATGGTGTCTTTTCACTGGCAGTTCACATCTCTTCAAATCAAATTTATTAGTAATGTCTTGGGTCGAACAACTTTGACCAAACTTAACATGGCAGGGCCCTAATTTGGGTCCGTCATCTAGGAATGTTCTAATATCATTAATACAAGGATTAGGGATTTTAATTAACCCTAGATTTGTAAATTTCTACATCCATAAGTCTCGGGAGCCGTTTTAGGCATATAGAGGTAGTAAAGGACTCTCCTAGGGATGAATTTGCCTTTGATTGATGGCCATTTTTGTGGGAAATATATGTAGAGCCATCGAGGCATGATGTGGATAGTAAATCAAAAGTGTTTTTAGGACACTGGCCTTTCAAATTTTATGGCCTGGTATGGTTATGAAACGCTTTGAATTTATTTTGATGTTGGGGGCCACAGTGGGTGGATGACCAGAGTAGTGGTGTCTGAAACATTAAGGACATTCATATCATCTTTGAGTAGGTAACTCTTCCCACATGGTTCTTACTCGCATAAAGAAAAACTAGGGAATGACTAGTTCTATTAGAATTCCTTTTATATTAGTGTAATTTGGAATGAAGAAGGTATATAATTCATCATCTAGAAGTTTTCAAAGCCCAGGAGTGTGACAGGACATGAATTAATTTTGAGTGTACAGAAGCTGGAAAGGACTCTCCTGGGGATGAATTTTCCTTTGATTGATGGCCATTTTTGTGAGAAACATATTAAGAGGAAAAGTGGCATGATGTGCATAGTCAATCAAAGGTGTCTTCGTGACATTGTCCTTTCGTCTTTGATGGCTATGAAGGATTATGGATATTGGGAAATTTCTGAATACGGTATGTGACCTTTGACGAGGGGTGCACCTGATCACAAAAAGGGGGCATTCTAACTGAACTTCTTTGGGGAAACCTAGAAATGATTGGGAGAACTCTTTTTTTATATGCAGATCAACTTCACGCATATATATGGGGTATCTTTAGAAACCTCAAAAGGTAACAAAGATGAATTGGGCCTATATGTTCTGATATATCTGGGATGTGTGTAAGGAGAAAAATATAAACTATGACTTTGAGGACCCTTGAATCAGGAGGGATGGAACAATTCTTGGAAGCCATTGGGCATACTGATATAGGGGAGGAATCTCTTGGGGATGAATTTTTCTTTTATTGATAGCCATTTTTGTGGGCAACATATGCAGATCCTTTAGGGCATGATGTGCATAGTCAAACAAAGCTGTCTACAGGACACTGGTCTTCCATCTTATATGGTCTTAGAGGGTTATTGGGATTCAATATCACTCAATGCACAAAGTTTGGGGTATGGAAGGAGTGTATGCGAACATATTGGGGACATTTGGGCTGGAATTTACTCATGGAATTGGGTATCCCTTACGTAGGTCTGGCTCATATGCAGGGCGAGGAATTCGTTCCATCTTTGGGGTAACTAGTAATTTAATGTCACATGGCCAGGACGTGGGGTTCCTCTCATGGACAGGAACCTTGACTTTCCTTTTAGGGTCTTGTTTCTAGGACCAAGTTCCTATATTGTTTCCATAAATTCATGGTGGATCTCTCACAATGATCCCTAAGCTCATGGGATCTATGCACGATGTGAGAAATAATGGATTACAAGGATTCCAGGTCATTCCTAAGAATAGAAAAATCAACATCAAAGGGAACTTTAGGATTCAACCAAAGCTATATAGTTTAACATCGTAGAGAATGTATGATTTTGGCCTTGCAATTTAATATCGTGTGATGAGGACATGATGTTGTACAGTTTAGATTCATGCATTGAGGATGATTATGATGTCATAATGATGTTTAATAGTTTTGGGTTAATCATAATCAGGATGTTCTAGAGTTCCTTAGATGTGAGTAATGACAAAGTGTATAAACCATAGTCCCAGGGGAAACTTGAATCAAGGGGGATGACATGGGTATTGGAAGCCATTGGGCATACTGAGATAGGAGAGGACTCTCCTCGGGACGAATTTTCCTTTGATTGATGTCCATTTTTGTGGGCAACATATGCATATCCTCTGGGGCATGATGTGTATAGTCAAGAAAAGGTGTCCATATGACACTGGCCTTCCGTCTCATATGGACTTGAAGGATTATAGGGATCTATATTTTTCTGGGGTATAGAGTTTGACAAATGGGAGAGATGTGCATGGGAATGTGAGAAATATCCAATTTGTGATTACCCATGAACTAATAGATCTTCCACATAGATCTGAATCATATGTACAGGGGGAAGTAGGATCTTTTGACTTCTCATGAGTGAGGGGCATGTGCAGGATTTTGTGAAACTTGGAACTGGGTCGCACATAACTTTTGAAGAATTTCATAGTTTATTATCATGCGATTAGGACCTTTCATGGACTCCTCGCACAAGTCTTACCCACACACAGGGAAAGGTGAAATTTTTTTATGGTATCTGTGCTAGGATACCAAATCTGGGTGTCACTACGTATCCTTCACAGGCAGGAATCAAGACATGTGTAGTTCGGGATGTTCCCTATACTGATCATCCTCAGTCCATGTGTAAGGACATGTGAGTGTATTTTTTTATAGTGGATGGTCTAGGATTCCAAATACATTCATCACTACAAATCATGCACGGAAAGGAATCACATTGTATGTAGTTCTTTATGTTATCTATACCGATCTGGCTCGTACATCAGGGTAAGGACATTTTTGTTTCAATCACTATGAGTTCCAGGTCAACCATACTTCTTTATAACATGTTTTCATAAGAGAATACTTACCTTTGATCCTAAGATCATGTGAGTTATAATCGATGTGAGAAACAATAAATGGATATAGGGTTTCCTTTGCAAGTGTTGGGAGGTATAGGATATGACGGAAGCATTTTTTTCTTGGGTGGAAGTTGGGCCAAGAACGAGGATCAAGGCATCATTATGTATCTTATAGGGGAAGAATCAAGCCATATGTAGTTCTATGAGAAATAATGTTGTTTATTGTCATGTGATTGGTATGCTTGGTGCCATGTTGTTTAACGCCTTACAGCAAGGACATGATTCATAGTTTAATGTCATCTTTCAAAGAAGATTTCCTTATAGTTCAATGTCATATGGAAAGGACAATCACTCATAGTTTAGGGTCTTAGAGTTTGGACCATGACATGAGGGTTTCATGGTGTTATTACTCATATTTTAAGGTCTTATAGTTTGGACCATAACATGGAGAGATGTTACTCATAGTTTAAGGTCTTAGAGTTTGGACCATGGCATGGGGGTTTTATAACTCATTGTTTAGGGTCTTAGAGTTTGGACCATGGCATGGGGGTTTTATAACTCATAGTTTACGTACGTAGAGCTTGGACCATGACATGGGGGTCTGTTAATCATAGTTTAAGGTATTAGAGTTAAGGCCATGGCATGGGGTTTTATAATTCATATTTTAGGTTCGTAGAGATTAGACCATGACATGGGGGTTTGTTACTCATAGTTTAAGGTCTTATAGTTTGGACCATGGAATGGGGGTTTTATAACTCATATTTTAGGTTCATAGATCTTATACCAAGACATGGGAGTTTTATAACTCATATTTTAGGGTTGTAGAGCTTAGACCATGACATGGGGGTTTTATAACTCACAGTTTAGGGTTATAGAGCTTGGACCATGGAATGGGGGTTTTATAACTCATGGTTTAGGGTTATAGAGCTTGGAACATGACATGGGGGTTTGTTACTCATAGTTTAATGTCTTAGAGTTTGGACCATGACATGGTGGTTTTATAACTCATATTTTAGGTTCATAGATCTTGGACCATGACATGGGGGTCTGTTACGCGAAGTATTTTTTCAAGAACTTCACATTTGTGGGAGCCATAATGAGATTTTTGTCCATCAATATCAGGGTGTATTCTCTATTTGAATAGACCTTATTTATGACATATGGTCCCTCTCACTTGGTACAAGATCTTGGGGCATCTTCCTGAGTATCATTAGGGTTCTAAGGACTAACACCATTTCTCCTTCAAGGAAAGATCAAAGGAAAACCTTTTTGTTAAAGGCTTGTGTAATCCAGTTTTGGTAGATTTCCAAATACTGCAGAGTGTACAGCCTTTTATCATCTAGCTATCCCAACTCATCATACCATCTATGGAATTTCTCCTCCATCTATAGTTGATTACAAATGGCCACACAATGTGACGACACTTGAATTTTAATAGGCAAAACTGCCTCTACCCTGTATACCAGTGAGTACAGGGTTGCCTAGGTGGCGGTGCGGGTCATGGTTCAGTAAGCCCGCAAAGAATGGATGAGCTTATCTAGCCATGATTTCTTATCTTTAGCAAACATATTTTGAATTATGTTGGACAAGATTTTATTGAAATCCTATATCTTCTCATTGGCCATCACATGGCAGCAGGATGACCTGTTGGCTTTGATTCCACAATCCTAATATAGCTTTTCCAAATCAGTAGAGTAGAAGTTGGTATCTTTTTCTATCAGTATTGTATGAGGGACACCAAATATGGTAATTATGTTGTCTTTTACAAAGAAAACAATGTTTTTCACCCTGAATTATTTAAGGGGTATGTCTTCGGCCCATTTGGAAAAGAATTCGGTTGATGTGAGTATGAACTTGAATTGTCTGGATGTGGCGGTAGGATATGATCCCACAACATCCATCCCCCATGTGACAAATGGCTAGTAGTACTTACCTGTATGAAGTAACTCCAGGGGTCAGCGTATGAAATTGTCTTGAACTAGGAAGGAATGGCACTTTTGGTGAATATGGAACAATCATGTATCATAGTGGGCTAGTAATACCCAATCCTTCGGATTTGTTGAGAGATCTTGGTTGTCGATGAGAGAACTCCACAAGCTTCGGTGTGCACTTATTTCATGACGGTAGTAGTATCTTCTCCATCAATTCACCTGATAAGGACTCTATTAAGGCTTTGTTTGTAGATAACCTTTTCTTGGTTTACCCCATTGTACAAAGAAAAATTTACTGCCCCTCTTCAGACCTTCTCTATTCCATCCCTATCTGGTGGGAGTTCTCCCTTATGGAGGTAATTCACAATGGATGTCATCCAGCCGATGGTGTGACCATAAGGCTCAGAAATGGGTACAATTTCATCAATATCCTCCATAATTATCTGAATAAATTACAAGACCATCCAGCGGTGGGCAATTCTAAGGACCGTCTCATCCTGGTCTGGATCAGCCACGGATGTGGCTACATTTTCCAAAGTTTTGGCTAAGGCATTTTGGGACCAGCGTACATAAGTCAATGTTGGTTCTAATGGGAGTTCTACCATCATTTCTTGAACATGGTTCATCAAGGGAACTAATTCTTCCTATGTGATTGCATAGTCACCATACACCTATTTGATGACTATATTTGAATCACCCTTTATTTTTAGGTGTTTGGATTTCACATAAAGTGCCAGTTCCAGGCCTTCAATAAGGGCCTGATATTCTGCTTAATTATTTTTTCACCCTTACAAAAGTGGGAAAGAGAAAGGTAGGATGGTCTTTTTGGGTGATACGAGTATAATTCCCAGCCCCACTTTTTTGCTCTTGGGATCCTCCATCCTTTTCCCTATTGATCTTCGGGAGGCACCATCGAAGTACATTTCCCATGTCTGGGGGTCCTCCCAGAAGGAGAACACTTCTCCATCCAGTAGTTCAACATACAATGGTGTTGTTACTTCCGAGGGGTGCTCATCCAATAATTTTGCTAATGTATAACCTTTTATGGCCTTATAGGGCACGTACCGTATGTCAAAAAGTTTTATAATGACCGCCCGTCGTGATAGGCGCCCATTTAGCATGTTACGGTTGAGGATATATTTGAGTGAGTTGAAGTAGGAGAATAGTTGGACCACATGGTGCTATAGGTAATTATTGATATTCTAACCCACAAATATTAGGTCTAAGTAGTTCTTTTCAATTTTTAAATACTGAATTTCAACATAAATCATTGTTTAGATGAGGTAATAGAGGGTGTTATCACTGTAGGAATAATTCTTCTACATGAGGAAGGTGTCTAATGATCATTCTAGGGAGGTTATGTACAAAATGAGTGGTCTCCCCTCAACTGGGGGCATTAGCACTGGTGGTCTTAGGATATAACTTTTGAGATTGTCGAATGCTTATTGGAAATCATTATCCCACTCATATGTAACTCCTTTCTTCATGAGCCTAGTGAAAGGTAAACATTTACCTACTTGGTTGGATATGAAGCGCCAGATGTTGGAGAGGTTCCCTTAGAGACCTCTAAACTCAGTGAGGTTGCGATGTGGGGACATGCCAAGGATGGATTTTTTCTTCTCAGGGTCGACATTGATGTCGTGATGGCATACAAAAAAGCTAAGGAATTTTCCAGCGGTAATTACAAAGGCGCACATTAGATGATTCATCTTTAAACAGTGTTGCCGCAATTTTTGAGGACAGTTTAAGGATCAGCCATGTGGTTTGAGTGTTGTTGTGATTTAACAACCAGATCGTCAACATAACACTTGACGAATCTTCCCAAGAAGGGCTTGATGATTCGATGCATGGCACACTGATATGTGTCACCGGCATTAGTTTGACAAAAGGGCATCATTTTATAACATAATACTCCTAAAGGGGAATTAAAAGTGGTATCATACTCATCTCCTTAGGCCATCCAGATCTAGTTGTATCCAGAATAGTCGTCCATGAAAGAGAGGGCTTCATTTCTAGTTGTTGCGTCAATCAAAAATTATGTGATCGGGGCTGGGAATTCCTCTTTTGGGAAAAACCAATTCAGGTCGCTAAAGTCAATGAAGATTCTAATCTGTCCATTCTTCTTATTAATAGGGACTATGTTTTCTGGCCATATCAGATATCGAACCTCCCGTATGAAGTTTTCTTTGATCAACTTGTCAACTTCAACCTCTATTTTGGCAACATGCATTGGGTGGGTTCTTATGGCCCCCTACTTATAGACCCAATGATCTTCTGGTAATCCCAGATGATGAGTGGAAACCTCAGGATCGAGGACTAAAATTTCGATGTAGTTCTAGGAAAACACATCTCGATTATTCTTTAGGAAATAGGTGTATTCCTCCTTCTCCTTGATAGGAACAGCCACACTGATCAGAGTAGGTCACAAGTCATCTTTAGTGCCCGGATTTATCTCTTTAAGTTCATCGATTGTGGTGGAGCCACCTTCTTCGAATATAGGAGGGGCATCTTTGAGGTCTTCATCCTCTTATTCTTCTTCTTCATCATCTTCATCCTCTTCCTCTTTTTAAGGGGAGAGGAGTTTTGAGATGAGCTCTCCAATGATGGGAGATAAATTGTCTTTTACCTTAGTGAGTGATGTAAGGGAAGTTTGAGGTCACGTGGATGGGTTGGGAGCATCTTTGATAAGGATTTTCCGAAAATTACAGAATCTAGTCTGTTATTTCATGTCATTAGACTTTGTGGTCGTAATAGAGACCATGAATACAATTGAATCTATAAATTGGCTTGCACTTCTGCATTCAACTTGGTTGATAGGTAGTACATACTCTTCCCCAAGATGCTGGAGGGGGTCAGTGAGATCCGTTTACAATCCATTCGGGGCAGTAATACAATCAATTTCGTCGTCTGAAGGATGTTTTTCTTTCGATTCATAGAACCCTGTGTCGCTATAATGCAACTCAAAGGACTCAATTGGGTATTTATTGACATGAAATGTCCCATTTTTTCCATTAGTGAAATATTTGATACACTGATAGTAAGATGATGGAATTGTGACATGCTGATGCAGCCATGGCCTCCCTAATAAAAAGTTGAAGGCCATAATTTACCATAATACCACAAACTCAAAATCCAACATTAGGTCTCCGAGATGAGTTTTAAGCTTGATTCTTTCCAAGAGATTCTGCTCACTTTTTTCATATCCCAGCAAAGTTGTAGTGCAGGGTGTCAAGATTTCTTCATCATAGCCCAGCCGACAAAGTGTTTGCACTTGGAGGAGATTGACTCTAGAGTTGTTCTTGATGAAGATCCTTCAGATATAAATTCCATTTATCTTGTCGGACACATATATGGGTTGATGTTCCCTAGCATGATGGTGTCTTCATCCCTATCTATGAAGGATATGATGGCGTAAAATTATTTGGGACTAGTCTTCATCCGATAGACTTCGTCTGCTTCTACTTCAACCTCAAAATTCTAGGGACTTAATAAAGCTTTGATGAGTGCCTCCCTAAGATCTTCAGAAAAACTTAACGCATCTATGATTGGCAGTTTTGCTGGTACTGAATCCAGCTACACTAGAATATCATATTTCTACTCTAAAGGTCAGTGCTTCCAAGATTGGGGTTTCTCTTTCACATACACTTTAGGGGTTTTGGATTTGGATGTGGATTTTTTGGCATCTACTACCAGGGTCGGTGGTGTTGCGGTCCTTTTTGGGTTTGGCTTAACTGGTCCACTCGCATGCCTTGGCCGATTTGATATTTTTTCTTCCCCTGAGAGATATTCCAAGATAACCGGGCTTGGATTTCTTCTAACGCGGGTGGAGGAGCATTCTGGTTCTTTTTGTGTCTATCAGAGGGACCTTCCATGGGTTTCTACAATTTTAACGGTTTGACTTATGGTGTGGCTGGGAACTTGAATCCTGTTACAATTGTTCCTTCCAAAAAACATTCATCCTCTACGGCCTCTTCCTCTGGCACTCTGGTTGGGAATGGGGAATTCAGGTTCATGTCCATATTCTCCATCTAATAAGGGGTCCATCAAGTGAATGAAATTAATGGAGGTGAGGATTAGTTCTTGGTCTGACAATGTTTCTGTCTAACTATCTCTTTATGATGGTGTTTTTTGGAAGGGTGGTGCCCATTGTACCATTTGGCAGGGTGATGCTCGTTGTACCCTTCGGTGGGGCAGTGCTCGTTGTACCGTTTGGTGGGGAAGTTCCCATCGTAGCATTTGGTAGGATGGTTCCCATTGTACCAAGTTTGTTGGCATGAAGTCCGAAAGTGTCAACTTGTGCTGTATTGGGAGCTTTGCGGGGCATAGTTGGTTATTTCAATTGCACCTGGAGGATTCCATGGAATCAGTTCACTGTCTTTCGAGTCATCCAATTGTCAAACTTTTTCTCCTTACTGGAAACTATTTTCCTTTACTTTTCCTCTCTTGAGTCTGATGTGGAAAGATATTCCACCTTTGCTAGTGGCAGTCCCAACATGACTTTCCTGAAATCCACCATATTTAGCAGGAGATCCTTGAAAACAAAGAATTATTGGATCATATTTCCTATTTTTTGGTGATAGGGATAGTAATTTAGATGGTCTTCGAGACCCACTTCATTGGTTCTCATTGGATTAAGTAGCTGGAGCAAGTTAAAATTCATAACGGCTATGAAATATGCATGGACATGGTCATCTCGTAAAAAGTAAAATTTATTTCATATTTCCTCAAATTTATTTGTTTTAGAATCCTGTCATTCATCTTGTCGAGTTGGGGATGGTTGTTAGTGTCCAGGGGGTCCTACACGGTTTGGTGGGGGCCTCGCAACTGGAGCTAGGGTCAGGTGGCTTAAGCATGACAGAAGTCACTTTAGCTTTTCCCGTTCTTTTCCTAGGGGTTTATGGGGCCACTCAGGACTTATGATTGGTTTTTTTCAAGAAGTATTCTATTCTTTGGGAAATGGCAGAGAAATCTCTAAACCCACTTGTGTACTTCACTGGGATGAGCAGTGTTCGTAATTCATCTCAAAGTTTATCGATGCACATAGTGAGCATCTCATCCTGGAGGAGCGGATGGTTCTGAGAATAAGTTAGGCCTTTCCATTTGGCAATGAATTCTGAGACCCTTTCGCTCTCTCACTATTTTCAGTTCATGAGATCACTGACCCTGGTCTTAGGAAATTTTGAACTAAAATGGAAGATATATTGTCACTAGAGGTCCTCCCAACCTGTGATTGAGTTAGCTGGCATGCTGGTATAACATACGAAAGCCAATCCCTACAGGGTTTGTATGAATCACCTGAGCTTTACTGCTTATTTATGCTCCGGAGTTCCCATCATGGGGTCACAATAAGAGGTTTAGTGCATTAAATTATGTTCTGGGTCCCCTAAGTCATTGAATACTGAGAATACAGGGTTTCTAAAATTTTGTAGTGGTGGAACAATTCTCACCCAATCAAGGTAGAGTTTGTTCTCTAGTTGTTTCAGAGCGCCCTGCCCCTCTATGGATTCTAGTAAATATATTAGTTTCTCGATGGTGTTCAATATCCCTTGATTCATATCATATCGGGTTTGATCTTGGGTTGGTGTGGTAGTGGCCAGGACTGGGTGTGACGGTGCTGCCGGAATTTGGGGTTGATACTCCAACTGGAGGTATCATTTGTGGGTTTACCTGAATATATTCTGGCTACCTTCCCAGTGGGTGGAAGTCTTAATGTCCTTCTGGTACTAAGCTTAAGTAGGTTTTCGGTCCTGATGCCATATTAGTTGGTCCTCTGAGCTAGGCTTCATTCAATGAGATGAGTGCATGTGGCAAGGGCACCCCTTCTAGGAGAACCTCTTGATGTTCCGTAGGGGAAACACATCTGGTGAGGTAGTTCCCTCGATGTAGCTCATCATTAATTCACATAAGCTCTTTCATTTATTCCTCCTTCTTGTAGAATATTTCCTAAAGGGTCAGGGGGAAATCTTTAAGGGGAGGATAAAGTGGGTTATAAACTAACTTTGATTTATTCTTCACCTTGATGGGATTTTTCGGGGGAGGTAGTAATGGATTAACTGAGGGGGTTCCCAGATTTAGGACCACTCTCTGGTTTCGGGTATGCACGCCATTAGGCTTGGTGTGGGATGCCTCTGGGAGGGAACCATATTTCATAGTTTCCTTACCCTCTATGATATTTTCTATGAGATCGGTGGGGTTGACGTTTACCACATTCACTAAGGCATATCGCATTTGGGGTGTTGTACCCAATGCCAAATGGTAGGAAGGCTTTATGCATCCTTTATTGGACTTTCTCCTTCCATTCAGGGTAATTCTTCAGGTTTCTTGGTGAATATTGACCCAAGGGAGCCCCAGTTGGACCTCTAACATGCCTTTGTCTCAGAGGGTGCAAACCACGAGAAAGGGTGGAACAAGTAACTCCTTTGTCCATCATTCTTCCTAGATGGGAGAATATGGACATCGATTGTTTGGGGACTTGAAGTAAAAATTCCCCCAGTCTTATGGGCTGGGGTAATTCCCATTCTCCCATTGATGCGCTACATCCTGGATTTGTTGACCTTACATGACCATTTTGATTTAAAAATTCCCCTAGCCCTATGGGATGGGGTTGTTCCTACATTGCGGCGGCAGCCATTGCTATTTCAACCTATTCAATTTTACGTACTCCCACATGGGTGTCAGCTGAGTATGGAATTGGGCCTGCATGGAGTTTGTGGTATTTTGAATACATGAGCACTACTTGCTGGTAGGTTTCCCTTAAGCGGGAAGCCTTTTGGATGTTTTGGGTTGCTTGACTCAGATGCTTTTCGATGTCTTGATCTCTTCATTCCTGAATCTTTTGAGACTTACTTTGGGCTGCTTTTTGTTGAGTATCCCAGATTTCCTAAGAACGGGTTTCACTTGATTGATGTCTTTGGGTGATAAAATTGTAAGATATCATTTCCAATGGGGCTTACTGGATGGGATGAGTGGTGAAGTGTAGGGATCCATGTTCTCCCCATCCTTGAATGTGAACTCCAGTCGGGGCGTCTCCAATGAGGCGATGTAACTTATGCAGTGCATGGAGGCAATCCATTTCAAGGTTTTTCTTTCGCCTTTTTTATTATGGTTGCATTGCAGATGGGAGGGATTATAGGTTGACTAGATGGTGAATCTCCCCTATCGTGTTGACATGGTCCACATACCCTTCGTAGGGTAGGAATATTTATTTCAGCTACCGAATATCCATCCATATATTGAGTCTAATGTCATATGTGTATTCCCTATAAAACTCTTATAGTATGTCGAAGTGATATGTGGTCATAGGCCAATACATCACTTGTATGTTATCATTATCTAGTTGTCTTCTCACAATCAATATATCCTATTGTTGTTGTTTTTTTTTGGCTCCTCTACTTGATATTCCCAGCTCAACTAATTCTTAATACTTTCATTATAAGCAACTGGGTTGGTGGGAGCCTTATCGATATGTGAACGGCACAGGGATGGCTCAGAAGATTAGCATGGCCCCAGGCCATCCTCTGGTTAAGAATGAATATCACTCATTATAGATGGAATTACCGATGTGTCTGACTCCATCTTTCTGAGCACCTAGAAAAATGAGGGCTTTCTCATATTTATTCTGTAAAGGGGAGGGCCTTCTCACCGGAAAGAATTTTGGTTCTAGGGAGGACCTTCTCAATTGGTGCTGGAATGGTGAGGGCTACTATTGCGACTCAATTCCCAACTGCGGGAAATGTTTTTATGAAGTATACCCTGGGAAGGACCTTCAGGGCGGTCTGCAGTAAGGGGAGTACCTTCATGCTACTTTATGTTACTATGGGGAGGTCCTTTATAGAAACTAGATTTGGTGGAGAGGGCCTTCACAATGACTATCATCACAGCGAGGATTACCATCATGACTTGATACCTTGCTGTAGGGATAATTTCTACAGTGCACATCTTGGGTAGGGATTTTAGGATATACTTCAATGAGGGTAGGAACTTCTTGTTTCTTAACATTACTATGGGGAGGTTATTCATAAAAAACTCTATTGTGCGGAGGGCCTTCGCAATGATTGTCACCAGGGAGAGGGCTACCATCATGACTCAACTTCCAGCTATAGGGATAAGCATATATGCAGTATATACCCTGGGGAGGACCATTTTGGTGGAAGACAACAGGGGGAGTACCTTCTTGTTGTCTTATCTTCAGGTCGATGGGAGGGCTACCCCAATGCGCATCAGGAGATAGGCTCTCACAATCGATCATTCCTGGCCCACAGAGTGAGCCCCCGTCGGTTTTCTATGGAGGACCTCCAAAGTTTTTGGTAGCAACATTACGGGGAGGGACTTTTCAAATGATAATTCCACTTTCATAATTTGTTAATGGAATGATAGGGTCTTGATATTTCATTGATATATGTTTGAGGGCATCAAGAACCCCATCTTCAAACAGAACAGGATCATGTATGTGCTCTTCATTTTCCAGTTTCCTTTGGCTCATTTTATTTTTGAGTTCTCTCTTGCAAGTAACCAGGGCCATATACTATTGGTAATGGCCTTCATATATGGTTCCCTATCTTTTTGAGTCCTGTGATGTTGTCGGGATATGCCAACATACATCTTGAGTTTTGGCAGGGATATATGCCTGCCCAAGAGCGGCCACCACGTTGGACTGGCATCCCCCAGTTGGAACGGGTATTTGTTCCCGATCTGGTTTTTCACGTATTGTGGGATATTGTATTCGACCCTCCTGGACTGTGGTAAGGATGCATAACTTCTTCGGAGTAACTAAATCACTTGGAGATTGAGTCATTCCATTTGAGGAAACTGGGTTGTGGACCCGATTTCTTGCCTCTACAACTGATGTAATAATGTCTTGGCATGTTTGGATGATATGGTCTGGGATCGATGTCTGATATTCCATCATTTCTAGGATTTTCTAGGATACATATTTTTCTAGAACGGGTATGGAGGCCCATTCTGATGTCGGAGTAGGAGTTTGTGCCTACTCTAGTCCTCCACGAGTTTCCAGTAGATACAAGCAGTTCCCCTTTGTCAGGAAAGAGGAATGAGTCTTCCACTGGTTTTCTTCTCCGGTTTCCACCATATTTGACTGGGGGAATTCATATTCACGATACAGTATTTTCACCTTCTCTCTTGTCGTTGTATTTGTCTCATGGGATTTACATGCATTCGCAGGAATTTGACTCTGCTCATATTTTCTTTCTGCCCTATTTGGATGGCGGGATTGATATGTGTCAGCAGGTATTATTTCCTGTGTATAGCTGGTTGTCACCTTATTTGGTTGACGGGCCTGTTGTGCATCAGCAGATATCTGATTCTGCCTCTAGTTTTCCTTTATGTCTGTATGGAAGGACCAGTGTGAATTAGTAGGAACATGCATGTGCTTCTATTGTGCCACCCTATTTTTGATGTGGGATTGAGTGGAGGGGGAAGATTCATATTTATTCACATTGAATTCCTCCACGTCAGTGTGGCATGGTTTCTCCTCAAGAACCAGGGTGATAGCATGCTCCTGTTTATATATTCGCTGCCCTTGGTGGGCAGCCCGAGGGGCTTGGGTCTCCTACACTTTAGTAGGTGCCCTCAGCGTAAGGTCCCCTTCAGTATGAGGAGGATTGTTCGTCTAGTGTCAGTGTCAACGCTCTCTGGAAGGGGCCCATGAGTAGGACCCCTGTGCAGTTGAGATGAAGTTTTCAGCATTGAATTCATCTAACTCTGTAAGATAAGGGAGGTAATAATTGTCACGTTACTAGGAAAAGATCCTGAAACAGTTTAAGATGACCATCGGGGTCTCCTTGTGATGGCGTGTTGGCCACAGCTGAAGAGGCAACTAGAAAGTCTTCACAGACTGGAGGTCCTATCTCACGACCTCCATCGTGGGGAGAGTACCATTTTGGTGGTACTCCCTGATCATCGTGTTGGATACCCAACGTTGAACATTCTGGGTAGGCAAGGGGGTCTTGCTCTTCATTAGGGCCTCAGCCTCCTGCGGGGTCACTAATGCGCATGTCTGCATTGGTCATCGGAATGTCATTTGGATCGGAGGTTTCTCTATGAGAACCTACGACATACATATATGACATAAAGATCACGAAACCTCGTAAAATTAGCATTTTTTTAAACATATGCATATTTGGTGATTCTTCTTGGCCCCCTTACCTTTTTATTCTGTTGGGGGAAAAGGTGCTTGAGTGGGGTAAGACCGCCAGCTTGGTTAAGGATTCACGTTGGTTTCACCATTTTTGTTCTACCAGCGAGGTGGTGCATTTTCACGCATACCGGGGTGGACAAAATGGGCCGACGTGCAATTTATTTTTGTCAATTATCATTGGGGTAGAACTGCCACCTTTTTTAAGGATTCATGTCAGGTTTACCATTTTTTTCTGCCTCTGAGGTGGTGTGTTTTTGGAAAATGGTGAAATGGTATAAGGAGGATCATCACCTGTCCCTTTTTCTTGAGATAGTTTCCAGTCAAGTTCACCATTTATTTTGTTTCAACCCATTCAGCATCATTATCTTTTAAAGGAAGATTGGATTAATCCTGTGGGGACTATGCAATTCACCCCTTTCTCATTGCGAAGGAGGTGCCACTGTTAGATGATCCCAGCGGGTGATTGAATGGGGTCAAGTACTTGTGCAATCGGTCCTCCTCAAATATAACTTTTTCAGATGGTCTCCAACGGGTTTATTTATGGAGGAAAAAACACCCAAAGGCCCTAGTATCCATGACTCAAGGACCTTTTTTCCAAAGGAAGGTGCTCGTTGATTGATGATTCAGCCAATGACACTTAAGGACTCCATTGCTCAAGAGGATGGGAGTTCAGACTCACCACAACCTTCTAGGGTAGGATTGTTTCATGTTCTATTACTCTATTATAGATTTAAGTCAAGTTAATATGTGTGTGAATCCTTGGTTCATTCCCAAAGAGTGTGTCCACGGGCTACCATTGGTTTTCAGGATCGCCGTAGGCGTGCATATATTTGATGGTACAGAGGTGATGCTGATTTGTGCCATACAATAAGGTGCTTTAGATATTATCATAATCTAGGGATGAAGAAACGTGACTTGATGTTAGGATCTTACCCATGGGATGGGTATCCTATATATCCTCAGTGGAGGAATCAGAACCCATGGAGTTCGGATATGTTGGGACTTACGCATGGAAGCTACCCATTTGAGGGGGCATGATTGGGTAAACCCTTTTGAATGGGTTCCCTTTTGAACTTGGACCTTCGGGTATGCATCCTACGTATCCTTGTTTGATCAGAAATCAGGGTTATAGTAGTTCATATTGTGTGGATGTTGTAATCTCTACAAACCTCTATTCCCACGCAAGTCATGGTTGGTGTGAGAAACAATAGGATGCGAGAGATCCAACCAACCACATTCTTCCTCTCCTATTAGTGGGAGAGGGAAAGCCTATGGTGGAAGAGGTCAGGGAGACCATGGAAGACGATATGAAGTGATGAACCTTTCCACATGAGATAACATTAAAGTTCATGTTGATCGGCCTCAGACGATTGGGAACTTACCTCAATGGGAGGGCCCCAGAATATTTTCTAGGAAGGGGACAGGTTTTCTCCTCATAAAAAGGAGAATAAAACATAACTCCTTTGACTGATCACTATTCCTCATTGAAAGGAAAAGAAAGTGATCACCCTTAACCCTAGAATGGAGAGGTTCTTATCGACATCAAAAGGTTGGACTCTAGGTTACCATGGGATTTTACACCCACATGCATTCCCGAATCTTGAACCGTTGTGGGGAGAGCTTTCATAACACCTCTTACCATGGATATATAGATTCAAATGGGCATGATGATGCACGCAATGGTCTGATCATATAGGTCCAGTGGCTTTGGAGGTGGCTTTTCCTGATTCTGGAGGACTGGTTTGCAAAGGGACCATAGAGGAAAAGACGACAGTGGAGGGTTGAGGTTGTAACCGACAGAAATAATACCCAAAAATTTCCAATTTCACGTAAAAATTTCTTGTGCGTGATGGGGAAGGCTATGTATACCATAGTGGTATGCGGGAAGAGAGGTTGTCTGCGTACTGATGCAGTACAGGGTCATGGGTGTAGTCCACCATGTACCATAGTGGTACGCGGCCCATCACGCCGCATTGGGTTCTATCAGCGTACTGATGTAGTATCCAGCACTGGGTTCTGTCCGCATAGTTGTGCACTATATGGAGTGCCATATTGAAGTAGGGTCTAGGGGATTATCATTCTCGAGAAGTTCATCCATGAGAAATATATGGATCTCGGTTTCACTATTTAGGTTTGCAGTTCTCTTTTTATTATTAAGTTCCCCCATTTTATGGTTTGCGGCCGGTTGTACCTGCAAGGAGTGTGGTTCACGATTCAGGCTTCGCTGATGAATCAAGAATAAAGCTAGAATCTTCTTTGAACTCTTTCTTCCCACCTCTGAGTCCCATTTAATATTTCTTCACATGTACTTCCTCTTCATCTCTTCTCTCTTGTGATCCTTTTATAGAGCATCCGGAAAATTGTATCTATGGGCATGTAGCACCATTTTTGGAGGCCCATGAAGCAATATCATGACCCGTAGAAGACTCAGTCAACTAGGTCTTGCAGAATCTATGGTTCATGATCTTGGTTTGAGAAACCCTCTTGGTTTGTTTCATCCATAAACTGATGAGTTCGTGGAACGGTACTTGGATGGCCTTCATGCATAGTATTCTTTTGGCGACATGGTTCGCGGTCGGCTGGGATCACTAGCCATCTCTATACTGGCCAGTACCTCGTGAATCGTTCTACGTACCTGGTGGTTTGAGATCCAGGCGGTCCATGAACCTTTCCTGGAGATGGTACGTGGTCCACTTGAAAAACCTTGAAAACTTGAATTCCTTCAAGTTTCTTTTGAAATTTTCAACTCAATTTGAGTCTATTCACCATGCTAGACTTGTAGGAATACTTAGTTCTCTCTATAAAGTGATTATGGGGGTATTTTCTTCCCTTAGATGAATTTTTAGGACCCTACAATCATCAATAAATGGTGATAAGAAAACCTCTATATTATTCCCACAATATTTTAGTCAAGAAATCATTAATCACAAAATGATATATTTTTATTTCAAACAAAATTCAGGAGATAATTTGAAAATTAACCATAAAATAGGCTATGAACTATGTTATATACTAAGACTCTAATTTGGATTCATTCCATCTTTACATATCCCAAGTCTAATATTTTTAAATTCATTTCTGAAGGTAGGAAACATTTGATCAATTTTCTTCCGTATTGGACGATCAGTTATTGATATAAATTTCCATAATATATTTTCTCATCCACATGCCATTATAACCTTTTTGAATCATTTTAATTTGAAAGTAAACATTTTAAATCATGAATTATTATAAGATAACAAATTTACTTAACAGGGGTCCTGATAATTACTAAATCAACCTATGATTTTTCATTCAACTTATACCATGATAAACCATATTTTGGACACTATAAAAAACCTTCAACTTCTTTCCTATATAGATCATAGTAATTTTGGAATTAATATATATTATTATATCACAAACCAATCAATAATAATGTTTTCATCACATTATAATGTGAATTTGAAACATTTTTCTCTTTAGGTTGTTTGTATCTCAATGTATGTAGAAACTTTGTAACACTCTTCTCACTCCATCTATTTATGGCCTTTAAGTTAATCAATCTTAACATCATTGATAAAATTATAAATTTCAAAAAACCTGGATATAATGGTTTTTTCAGCAGCTTCATATAGTAACTCGATCATTGGTGCTTTCTTAATTTCCACTACTCCAACATTATGAATCATTTCTTCAATTTTATCATACTTATCAATATGAAAATCTTTATCAGTAATAGATCTTCAATTTTTTTTAAAAAGTTGGGGCTAAAGCCTCATTTTATTATTAAAGAAAATCAAAGACCTCTTTTAACTGGGTAGAGGGAGACCCATTACATGTCCCAAAGGCCCATTGGTCTTGTAGCCCATTACATAGCCTGTAGGCCCAATTTTTTGGCCCAATTGCCATTATGTGAATAGTAACCCGGCTGCTACAGTAACCGCACAGTACCGCCACTGCTACAGTGCCCTGACGCCGCTACAGTACCCGCCGATCTACAGTACCGTTGTTGCTACAGTACCACTACAAAAACCTGTTCCCAATGTGTTTTGAACCCCCATTTTTCATGTAGGATTACGGGGTGCTTACCACTAAGCCAAACCCCAACTACAGTAATAGATCTTCAATTCATCCCAATTTAAATATCCAAAATCCAATGAATGTAACACATATTAAAACTATGATAAATTAAATAATTTTTTATTTCTCTTGTTTTTTACATTTTCATATTTAATCTTTTCAAATATAGACAAAAAAACACATCAATATTTGAAACATTTTGATTGTAAAATTACAACAAAAAAAATCCTTTATATTCATCACTAGTTCACCTTTAATTAATATTAATATGACTAATTATCAACTATTACAAGTTTCAAGTATTGAATATATATTACTGTTTATTGAAATTTAATTTCAAATTTTATTTTATAAATAAAAAAACACAAAAAACATAAAATATTTCATGAATAAAAGTAATATAACATATTTAATAATCAAAAGTATTGCCTTGGACATATTTAATAATGATTCTTTAAAAAAAACAACAAAAATGGTGTAGTGTTACAAACCCTAAAAGTGATTTTAAAAGGTTGACCATAAATAAAAAAAATTATTAATTATTTTTATCATTTAATTTGTTAATTATATATCTATTGTTTTTATGATATATAAGTAAATATCGTAATATAAATGGACAAATTACTTTTCAATGTCAAGATTTTTTTTATAAATTTAACTTATGAAATTAGAATATACACGCATATTTTATAATTAAAATATAATAATTGATAAAAAATTATATAATAGAAAATATAACAAAATAAAAAATATGATAGTGATGGTGTCATGAACTAGGTGAAATAATTCTAAAATTTTCTTTATTATCAGTAAATATAAATAGTAAAAATAATTCCACACATAATATCTAATATTGGAGTGTTAGAAAACATTAGATTATAAAATTCATGGTAGATGGAAAAAAACAAATTTTAATAATGATAATAATAGAGTATTGTTATTTACAAAGGGATGGAATACACTATATTTACTAGAGCTAAATAAGGAGTTATAATATTAATATCATAACATAATGAAGTAATGATTTGTAGAGTAACACTATGTGAGAATAGTCTTCTATATAATGTAACCAAGTCATGTAAAGTATAGTAAATTTAGTTTTATTGAAGGATAAAAATATGAGGTAAATAATTTTGAGTTTAGAACTTTAATTGAGATATTTAATCAAATATCAAAACAATAATATAGTTTCTACATGATAATTGGGAAGGGAATGAAAGGCCTAATAGTTAAACCATTATATGACTCATTACATAATAATTGGGTATATCAATTAATTATTAATTTAGAAAAAAAAGTAACAGTTGACCATTATATATTCATTATATAGTACTGTGAAATCTATTATTCCTCTAAAAAATCACAATTCCAACTAATTTGGACTTCATATTTTGCATCATGATAGATCATGTAAATATATATTCAGCGTGGGAATCATAGTGTAATACACACCTCATGTGAAATGACCTCTTTCTTGGGGAATATAAAAATTCAAAAAACTCAAATACTATAGTAAAACTTTTAGCTTAATGTTGTAACCCCCAATTATAAGAATGAAGCATTGAATATAGTCTATTATACATGAAAATTTTAATCTTATGTGACTATTAAATAATGAAAACCTTTTATCACAATGAAAACAACTGACTAGCAATAAATCCCACTATCGCTAAATAATCATTTTATAATTTAATACTGATGATAAAATGATTTTTATCATCCAGGACATAATATATTCATGGAAAAATTAATTAGTAAATTAAAAATACCTCATATTCCATGAAAAATACAAACTAAAAAATCCATGAAATAGAAATATTGGAGAGGATGGTGGCTATTTAGAATGATGGAAACAAAGGTGAATGTGACAATTACAATGGTGATGATTGTGAGTGAGGCAGGTGGTGACCAAGATGATTCAGGTAAGTGAAGATTATAGTTACAACAAGGGAGAAGAAAATAGATCAGACAAAGCATGTTTCAAAGGATGGTATTAGGGTTTATGAAGTGATAAATCAAGTTTGAAACTAAAAAAACATGGAACAATTTATTAATTTTTTTTAAAATATATTTTTTATATCAAATATAGGATAAATGACATAAAAATGTAGATATGTGGTTTTTTACATCATTTATCCAATAACTGATGTTAAAATACATTTATAACATCATTATTTTTAAACCCATATTATAAATGTGTCATATTAAATAATTTTTTCACAAGTGGTATCTTTAGGGATCAACTTTCCCATTTTATTGAATCTCATAACCCTCTTACATGGTTATATTAGATGGAATACCCTATCTCTGAATTCAAATGCTTAATATATTTTATGATTATTAGTGTATCTATTTTATAAAAATTGGGTAGTTTTATTATGTCTCTAAATGGTTTAATTTTTTTTGGAATCTCTTGATCATGATATAGTCCCAACTGTTTACACTCCCTGGCTTTATCCCAACATGTTGGAGTTATGCACCAATTCATAGAATTATATGGCGTCATTAGAATAGTGTAATCGTGTGAGAATGTTACTAGGGTAATTTATTGATCATAAGCTTCTTTGAAATTTATTTAATAATATCTAAGTATAGCCTATGAAGTTTGAATGGTCCTTTTAGGATAACCATTAGTTTGAGGATGATAGGTAGTGTTAAATCTCATATCTGTATTCAATTCTCATTTAATAATTCTCTATAAATTTAAGTTTAACCACAAATATCAATCTTATAAAATGAAAATGGAAGTATATATAGCCTTAAAACTTCTATTATTAATATCTTGGAAATTTTATTGAGTGAGAAATCTTCCCAAATTGTAGTGAAATGTTCTAACTTCATAAGGTGATAAACTATAACCCAAGTAGCATTATGCCCTTTAAAAATATAGGTAATTATTATAAAAAATTTTATGGGTATGCTTTACCATTTCCATATTCGTATGGGTAATGGTTGCATCATCCCCTTAAAATTATTTCATTTTATCATAACTTACAGATATACCAAACATCGAGATATATACTCTAAAATATCCATATTCATATTATCCCTCTATAAGTGGTTCTTAATATCTCTATATATCTTTGTGATTCCAGGATAGATATAGAGTGATGAGATATGTGAATCATCCAATAGATCCTTAAATTTTGGTATTTATGGAACATGTATTCAATTTTTTAATCTTATAATTGCGTCATTATCAAATTTTAAGTCTAAAATATTCCTTACCTTCTTTAGTATCACTATATCCTCCTTCAGTTCCACTTTAATCTTCACATGGATTTATGGTTGAACACTCATTTGGAAAAGATAGGATTTATCGACTTCCATCATTATTTCAAGGTCTATCCTTAAAAAGTTTATGATTATTGGGTCTCTTTCAATCCTTATCCTAGATAATGTAGCGTAATCATTTATTCTCATATATTCAACCACATTGGTTTCCTTCCCAATTTAGTAATGTATTAAGTAGTCATTGTCTTTGATAAACTCCAACCATACCCTTGGGATCGTGTTTAACTACATCTATGTGAATATATACTTTAAGCTACTGTAATCATTATATACTTAAAACATTTCACCATAAAGATAATGTATCCATATATATAATGAAAATATTACTTATTCTATCTTTACATCATGTTTCAGGTAATTTATCTTATGAATCATTAATTGAAAAGAGTCATAGCCTTCCACAATGTCATTTTTCATGAGGAAACATCCCAATACCATCTTTGATGTATCATTGTATATCAAAAATATTTCTTCACTTCAGTGTAGTGTTAGTATAGGTTCTGTGAACAAACTTCTCTAAAGATCATTGAAATTTTATTCACATGCATCTATCCAATGGAACTTGACTACCTTCCAACTTAACTCAGTTAGTGGATTTGATAATCATGAGAAATTTCTCACAAATAATCAATAGTATTCATTAAATGTAAGAAAACTATAGATATCTATTATAGTGTTCAGTATGGTTCATTCCTCAATCACCTTTTTCTTTGAAAGATCCACTTTACCCTTTCTTATTATTACATGACCCAATTATGATACTTTATGAAACAAGAATTAACACTTGAAAATTTTGGCTTACAAATTATCCTTTATCAATGTATTTAGTAAAATCCTAAAATGAACTTCATGGTCTTCCTTACTCTTGGAAAATATACGAATTTCATCTATAATGAATACAATAAATTGATTAAGGTAATCTATAAATACTTGATTCATTATATCTATGAATATAGTTGGGGTATTTTTTAGTCTGAAAAAAATAATAGTGAATTTATAGTGCCCATATCTTGTATGGAAGGTTTTTTTTGGTAATATATTATCTTTTTAGCCTTAATATATGATATCTAGATCAAAAGTAAATCTTTGAGAAGTGTTGGTCCCCTTATATTTGATCAAACGAGTCATTAATATGAGGTAAATGGTACTTATTCTTGATCATGATTTTGTTATGTTCATGATAATCAAAGAATAATACATTGATCCAAATTTCTTATTAATAAAGAGGGATGATATTCCCCATGGTGACATACATGGTTGTATAAATCCTTTATCAAGGTTCTTTGGGATTTTCTTCTTCAATTCCTATAATTTAATCAAGTTCATTTTATAAGGAGTCTTTGATATGGTCATAGCACTAGGTATAATTCATATAGAAAACTCAACCCCAATACCTAGGGGAATACTAGGAATAATTTTAAGAAAAACATCAATGTATTCATACACAATTAGTATATACTCACTATTGAGTTTCTCCCTAACCATTTTATCTAAATACCACTCATGTTTGGGTGTTACGAACCATATAATGGAAGTAATTTATATATGGAGTTCATGGTCATCCTTGTACTAATATATGATCATATGATAATTAATGATAGGAAATGTAGCATCCCTATCCTGATAATTAATTTGGATCTATACAGAGAGATCCAATCCATGCAAAAAATCACAAAAAATTATACTAAAGGGAGAATAATAAGATTAATTGGAAGCAAAATCCCACAAGCTTCTATTAGAGAGGAATTATATACTTGGGATGCAATCATTGAACCACTAATATCTTTCACCTATAATTAGATATCGGGTTTTTTTGTATTAATTAGAAGACTTAGATAATTTTCAATATATGATGATGTTTTTAAAACTAAAATTAAATAATATGTTTCCAATATTTATCATACTTATCACCACACCAATTTCATGAATCTATCTTCAGTACCATACTAAAACCAAAATGGTTATTGTGGGTATTAAGAAATAATTATTAGGGTACTAAATATAATGATATGTAAAACCAATCCCAATATATCCTATATTATAATGCCTTAATTTCAACCTATGAGATTTTAGGTTCATCCTACTTCACTTTTGGTTCAACATTAGTTATTTTAGGTTATATACTCTAATTATTCGTATCCAAATCCCCAAAAATAACTAAAAACCACTATACCAATTGAGATAACCTAATCACATCATACATATGTAATACATCATTTCCATGAAAAATCCTTCCATATCAAAATAAATCACTCACAAAATCCTATAGGTTTAATGTATTTGGATATTAGATACATGACCAACATATTTTACAACATATTCAATATATCACACAAAATAGTCTTCTCACATGATACCCTTTTAGATATATCTTGCATAATATTCTTCTTTATAACCTGAGGAATGGAAACAGGAAAAAGGGTGAACCTAGATGCTTAGTAAGGGTATAAATGATATAAAACAATCAGATATCATAATTCATCAGAAGATAATCATGTGGGTATGATAAAATAATCAAGGTAAATGTAAATAACAAAACATAATCATACCCAATAAAACATAGACCAAAAATCATGAATCATGGCATAAAACATTTTTCAGTATATAAGGCATAAGAAATAGGTGTAAAGACCTGAATCAATAATCATGAGTTATTAAAACATTACTTGGGAATAAGAATATGTCATATAAATAAAAAATCATTCCTCATTATGAGGATCACTACCAAAAACATCATCACATAGTGGAAAGGGTCCCATAGTGGATTAGTTTTCCTCTACAATCCCTGAAATATTGGCTCAAGAGATAAATCTTTATGAAATTCATTGGAGGGGTATAATGGAACTGCACATCACTTAGTATATAAATTCCCTTAGGGGTTTGGATTTACTCCCTATTCCCTATCATCTCATGGTATAATTTTTTAACAAATACATTTTAGGGATATAACAAACCCACCCATCACATATTAATAAACTATATATATGTGTGCCACATGAATATAAAAACATTCATAATTCTATTAGCCAATGGAAAATTATCTGGTTTCGAGAAAATTTTAACAATAAAGATCATAACTCATCCAAAGTAAGAATTTGTATGATATCATTACACAATATCCTCTATTAATCTTAAGAAATATTAAGGCATGTGGACATCGGTTAAAAACACTTTTTCAAGATCATTATAAAATTTCTTTGAAAAATAATAAGAAATATAATTCACTTTTGATAACTTTTATTTTAAAATAAAATAATTTTTAAAATGATGGGAATGGAAATTCCTTTTAAAAAAATGAATACCAAGAGAGAAATATTTATAAATAAAACTGATGAAGATGGTAGGAAAATTTGTTCATGCGGAAGACATTAAAAAAATATTTACTTACACACCTTTGTAAATAAAGTCAATGAAAATAGAAAATTATAGGTATATAAAATGTTAAAAATATATTAATTTTATTATATTATATATAAATTTAATGATTAATGAAAATAAATATAAAAATATCATAACCAAGGTTGTTCTTTACTAGAAATTGAGTTTGGTTTGCGTTTTTTTTAATCCACACCGGCTTAATCAATGAGTTTTTAAGACAACTGATCTTACAATATAGGCTGAAAATAGTGTTCTAGGTGGTGTTTTTTCCTTGTGTTTTCCAAATTTTTTAGTTCAAAATCCATAGTAAAAAATCAAGAATCACCAAAGTTTGTTTTCTAGAAATGAAACTTCATAAAAATAGTAAATGAATGAGTTTCATAAAGGATGAGATTTGATTCATGATGATATGGAGTATTGTGAATGGTGATGGTAATATTCACTATTACAAGAAGTTTAGAATCGTGTGTGTGTGTGTGATGGTTTGATGAAAATCTTCATGATAATGACAAACCTCAATAGAGTTTCATGAATGGAGGAGCTATGTGAAGAGTTTTTTCAAGGATCAAGAAATCCATGAAGAGGGAATGGAGCATCATGAATGGAAAACACTATAAATATGATACTACCCCCACTTCATTTGACATGAAAATAATTGGATAAAAGTTCGAATCACTAAGATTTTGTGAAGGTTGGGGAGCCTCATGAATCTAGTTTTCTATGTGAGCTTGATCATCATGAAAAAATAGTTTAGTCTTGACTGATGTCAATGCTTCCAAGTAATGGGTGCTTTGTGATGATGTGGCATTCCTTGATGGATCCTTGAACATTTTGGAGATAGTGTGTTCTGAAAAGTAAGGTTGCTTCACAATGGTCGAGAGCTTCATGTAGCTTCGCAAAATTCAGTTTTGAACATCTGGTTTTTGGTGAATAGTTCTTTCAAATTGTATCAACTCGGGTCTATGGTGCAAGTAGGGACTCGTGTTATACAGGGAAAAATACTTAAATTTCACTCTTCTGAAGTGACCTTAAATTCTAAAAACTGAGTAAAACTTCACCCAAGGCAGTGAGCTAGGGGGAGTTGATAGAAGTATTCTAAGGGACGTAGTTTGCTATCTCTAAAATCTTTTAAAGGTAGTGTTCCTAACATAAAGTGACCATGTGTAAAATTATATATTCCACAACTAGTAAAGATTAGTGTATTTAGGTACGAACAAAACATTATCAGTGTATGCTCTTATACTATTCATTAATGTTGAACTAAGTAAAACTGTTGTGTTGCCTCTTTTCATGTGGATGTTTTATTACTGCACTATTCCAATAGATGGTTTTAACAAGTTCCTACCGACATGGGAACAAGATCCTTTTCTTTAAAAAAACATTGACACCTTGATTCACCCCACCACTTTTAGGGTGTTTTAGGGTCCTACAATTGTTATCAGAGTGAGCTTTATCTATTTTGTATTGTCTATAGTAAACTTATTCCCTTTTTGATATTTTAGTTTCATTCCTGAGTCAACAATGAAGTTTAGTTTTTATAAAGATACGGTAATCATTGAGAATAAGTCTGTATCCACCAATACCTTGATTAATAGGAAAAATAAAGATAATTGATAGTTTAAAAATAACCTATTATCTAAATAATAGTTAGTATCTATTTCTCCATGCCTTTATGACAATGAAGATAAATCATGCTTGGAAAGTAAAGAGAATTTTTCTCAGGTTTCCCCAAAAGAGAAGGAAAACCTTTCTACCTCATATAAATCAAATTATTCAAGTAATCCTAAGGTTTTTATTAGAACCATTGAAATTTTTACTCAAAATAAGGATCCTAGTACAAGTGGTAATGTTGATAAATCTCTAACCTCGCATGAATTTTCAAATTAAAATATTATGAAAATATCTTCTTGATATTTCTGAAGAAAGAGTCGCCATTATTTGCATAATCTTTCAATTTATGTAGGTAGAGATCACCCAGCATTAAAGATTATATGATGCTATGGAAAATGGCCTTGAAGTAAAAGTTAAGGAATTTTTAAATCTCTCTAAACAAGTTAAAAAATTTTAAGAAACAAAATGGGGTATTTAAATCAGTTCCAATAAATACCATAAAGAAGCTGAAGAAAAAGAGGGAGTGAAAAGGTATCTTGAAGAAAATATCCATGAGATTGAAGAGAAATTGAAAAATATAACTAATGACAAGGGTATACAATTAGAATGAATATCCATAAATATCAATTAACTTGACTCTTTGATTCATAAAAATGTTAAGAAGCATAAATAATAAGTTGTTATAATGAAGAAGTCTAGTGATGAAAATATGACTACTATTGAAGAGTATAAAATCATCCTCAATATGAAATGTCTACATTTTGAGGACCAGGTGGTCAATCTTGAGAAGACATATATTGATACATCGCAAAACAAGGAAACAGTTGTTGTAGCCATATAATGTTCACTGGAGGCTTGTTATCTAAAAGTCCACAAACATGTGATAAGAAGGTCATGACATCTATTTGTGTTCTATCTCAAGTAGATGAGAAGAAATAGGTACTATCCTTACTTACTAGTGATCATGCATCTAAACCTATTATCATGAAGAGTACAAGTTGTAAGAAAAATACTGGACAAGTATGCATTAAAAGTGGTGATAAGAAACCAACCACCATGACTAGGGTCGATAGGAAAAATATAATGGAATCAGGTTACCCACAAAGATCATAACAAGTCATTAAGAAGATTATAAACCTAATATATTAGATATATAGAGATCAATTTTTTTTGGTAAATGTTGGTGTTGTAACATATTTGAGAATTTTGTACTTGATTGTTGGTACAATCCTCTAAATTAAAAATCACAAAGGAAGCCAATCTCAAGGGGGAAGCTAGATAAGAGTAAGCAACATCCATAGGTCTAGAAAAATATGTATACTACAAACAGATTTGGTAAAATTGATAACATTTGTGAGGAATACAATGGAAGTGGTCAAAATTTTAATAAATGATTATCCTAACTTGCATTCATTTTGGATAAGAAAATAAGAACACAAAAGATGGATATGTATAAAAAATATACCTTGGGAAGAAATCAAAATAATATCGGGAACAAAAATTATCCCAAGAATATCTCAAGAAAGGAATTTGAGAAGAACTTGGATTGTAAATATAATAAGTTGAAGAGTAGTTCTTCCAAAAGAACTATTAAGATGTATGGCACTTAGAAGAACCCATGTGGAAGATCCAAATATGTTGCAACAGTTCCTAATGATATGTTAGTCATTTGCATAGAATATTATGAAATAATGAGGAAACATAAAGATTCAAAGGATAAGGATGGTGCAAAAGGAAGTGAAAAGATTCCACATGATTAATAAAAAGTTCATGAGAGTGTTAAAACAAAAAAGTAACTCTTGTGTTAAATAATTTTTGTGTAAATGAGGCATAAAATCTAGTCACATTGCAAAAGGTTGTTTAACTTTACTACCATAACATGAATCAATCCTTAAGGGGAGTAAGAATTTATCATCCATGAAGGATGTTAAGAAGAAAATTTATCCACAAAAATTAATAGAGGATGTGGAGAGATCCATTATGCCTCAACATAAATCAGAAAAGATATTCACATTTACAAGCATAAAGACTGGAGTAAATGGAGAAACTTTATATTTTTTATTAGAATATAGGGAATCAAAAGGTGAAGCATGCTCTCATGGGGATAACCTAAGAAGCAGCGAGGGTTATCATTTTTTTATATCTAAGATGAATAATTCGTCATCTTTGAATGATTACTAAATTTTGTATTCAAATACAAACATTATGGAGGATAATTTTTGATGAAGCAGAAGATGTTCTATTTTGAAAAATAATGATAAATAAGTCACAAGATGGAGAGCCATTTTAATGTATTCTCCATACTGAAATTTCTTGAAATCTATTCTTTATGAGGTCCACCATTATGAAGATACTGATAAGTATTTACCTTGAGGGGGATACAGCTGAAGAATAATGAAGAAGCTGTCAAAATCATTATTTAAATTGTTATCTAACCTGATATCATACAACCTTATAATTCAATTATTATTATATGTAAAGACCTAAAAATAATTTCCATATAATTAAATGAATTTTAAAAAATAATGCAACACATTCCAAGTCCATTTTATGTTTGGAGTTTTAGATAATTAAGAAATACTGTTACATAAAAACCCCAAACTTATTCTACCTTATAGACATTTTTTACTAATAATAAATATTAAAATACTACATCTAATACATTATAAGATAAAATATCATAACTGAAACTTTTATTTCATAATTATTTATACACATCCTTAATATTTATGAAGCTAATTTGAAAACATGGGATAAACTCATAAAGCTCATAAAGGGGTATTAATTAAATATTAAACCTGATAGGATATTATAATAACTTGAAATACCATATAAAGTTTTCTATATTTAATAATAAACCTTGAGCTTATAAAAACCCATAATCACACATAAAAATATATGTTCAAATAAAACCATTTAAACACATAAAAATAATGGAAAATGATGAAGGAATCTTGGGAAATTATATTAAGGATTTCTAGGAGTAAAAAATTCCTTTTATGATGGAATGATCCTCAAGAAAGAGTTTAAATAAAGACAAAGTATTGTTGATTGATGTGATATTAAATTTTTTTCTATTTAAATTTCATTACAAATGGTTTATCTCTTTCCTTGTCACTCATGTTTTTCCTTTTAGTTATATACAGATTAAAATCTATAAAAGGGAACACCATTTATAGTCAATGGGAATAAAAAAATCTTTTTAGAGAAAATTCTTAGAAGCCTTTAGGAAAGGAGGTTTGTTTTCAAGGATCCATGTAAAATTGAACACCATGTTGTGTCCCTCCTTATCGCTTTTCTTTGTAATGTTTATTATTTATAAGATTATTTTCTTCTATAACATACTGAATAAATAGGAAATTTCACAAAAATAATTGATGTGGAAGATACAAAACCTTGGTTATGTGGAATTTTTTCTAGTTTTTGTATTTATTTTTCTATTTTCCAATAATTTATTTCTTTTTTTGCGTTTTTTATTTTAAAAATAAGTTTGTTTTTTAAAACATGTGAGCATAAAATTTATATCCCTATTTTCTATGAAACCCATTACCAAAATTGAACTAGTTAACCAATGAACCTAAATTTAAATAAATATTGAAATTAGTTTATTTTCAAATTTATGATTATGGGTAAAATCATGAAAATGCCTATGATTTTTGAATCACGTTCCATGAATCACTATCTAATTTTTTATAACATTCCTATGAGGATTCTAAACATTTATTACTATATTCATTACATTCACCTCATTTATTTAATGAACTCAACCATGGTTTTTTAATCATAATTACATTTTTTTTGTCCAAAACTAGATGGTTTAAGACACCTTTTAATAGAGTATTACAACCATTCATTCATTTTTAACTGAAAACGTTTCCAATAATACTTTAAATATAACAAAAAATTATATATAATCCTTGAAATAACCTTATATACATTAAATACCTTCTTAGGTAGCCACAATACAAGACACCTTTCTCTATATACCCTACTCTAGAAAGTGAAATTCATGATCTAGTTGAACTTAAGTGTAGGGGGAGTTATATTTTGATGATATAAATCCTTTTGGTCTACTTAGGGAGTAAAATTAAAGGCTAAATATATGTGTTTTATGGTAAAATATATTCCTAACTATAGATTATCAAAAGCAGAATTATGGAATTTTTGGAAGAAATATATTGGTTTATAGCAACTTCAAAAACAAATAGAAATTAATTTTTTGAATATGAAAATATTTATTATCAATATAATAAAGGGATGTAATTCACATATATCATCTAAAACACAAAAGAAACCTCATATCCTTCAAACATCAAATCTGGATGGATTTCAAAACATAAAAAATAAAATCCATTCTATTAAGGTAGTTCAGTGGAATAGACTATTCAGTTAGAATTATGAATGGTGTGCCCTATCTATAAAGTTTTCAAGATTATTGGAGCTAATTTTATCATGAAGAGAGAAAATAGGATACCCTTTTCTTGAGTGTAAAATAGATTCATGTACTTTGATTTTACATTAGATTTAATCCCTCATTATTCATCCATCAATTTTTTCATATTTGAAACCATCCATCTCTGATCCACTGAACATACAATGTAAATTCTTCATGATTAACATAGGTCTTTGAATCAAATTGGGTGGAGATTTAGGAAAAATTTAGGCCTATAGTTACCCTTGCATTTTCTGGTTGAGAAGAACTTTTATAAATCAAAATTTTAATCTATGTGATTAGGTAAAATTCATGTGAGATGAGTGTTTTTCATAAATGGGAGGATGAATGAAGAGTTGATGGACTGAATGAACAAAATAAATAATTTGAGTCAAAGGTTACAAAGGAGGCATGATATTTATTATTCTCTGCTATTAAAATAGTGTAATTCATGGAAATGTTCCTTCAAATTACTTTGGTCTTAATTATATTACTTTATTGTCCAGAAGTCCAAGTCTTGAGTGTGGGGGAATTGATATATAATGAATTTTATATATTTTCAGTGAATAAATACCCACTAATTTTACACATTCAAGTGAATTTCATCATTTATAGATCTAAAGAATATTTTGGAATACATTTTCAAAAATTCAAAATTCATGATCTTTATATGTTTTGATTCAATTTTAAATAATTAGAGTAAAATACTATATTAAATTTTAATTATTTAATGACCCTTTTAGATATTTGGAGTTTACTTTAAAGAATCTATTATATTGAAATTTGTTTTATAGAAGTATATAAAATTCTCTAGATTCATGTATGTAAATTACCTATGTTATGTAATTTTGATACATGTCAATCCATCAATGTGTGGGAAATTGAATATATATTGATCCATGCACACAAATCATTCATGCATGGGAATTAAGAATCTCATACATGTAACCAATTTTTGGATACACTGGAAACCTTGTATGGTATTTCAAATATGTAAATCCATCCACATATAAAAAGTATCTAAAGTAATAAATTCAGTTACATTTTAAACTATGTAAGTGGATTCGTAGACACTAACATAACTACATGAGGTGACCAATGTTGAGGATTTCTGGCTACAAAAACAAATATTCCAGCTACATGATAATTCTCTAAAGTCAAAAATGAATAATCATATAATCTTTAATCTAAGTCCTCGGGTTTCTACATCAACATCCATGAATCCAATTATATTTTTCCATGTGGAACACATCAAATTAAATGATAAAAATTACATGGAGGAACACTTATCTGAAATAAAGAAACCTGTAGTGAGAATTTAAACCCACATATTTATTGGTGAAATAAATACTGTAAAGATCAAGGTGATATTTAAACTCGAAGGCCACGAGGATATTTAGAGGGTGACCAAATATGAAGGAAGAAATACTTTAAATAATTAGAAATATAATCCTGAAGGATAAATATATACATATCAGAAATAGTTTTTCTAGGATGGATATGAACATACTAGCATCAGTTCTAGAAATCTGAGAGAGATAGGGAGGGAGGGAGATATATTCATGGGATAAAATATATCCATGTGAGACTACCTAGTGTTTGTGGGTAGAGGAGATCTAAGGGAACCTTATTTTGAGCCTTTTTTTATTCATTTCAATCTTTATGAACTATTATGGATATAATTTTAATTAGTGAATAAGGTATTTTCCTTTTTTAAATTTATTTCCTTCTAAATCTTTATTGATGGTTATTAAAATAGATAAAATTAAAATGGATACTCTGTGTGTTTAAATTTATTTCGAAGGTTTTTTCAATTAATCATTGGGATTTTATCTAGTTTTTTCTCATATGATGTTTTTGGGTAGTCAGATAACTTTCCTAGGAGAATTAACAATTATAAGGAGGTCTTGATATAATATTCAAGCACTTTTAGTTCTTCTTCTTGAGGTCTTATGTATTTAATTGAGGAATTAAATCATATAATTATTAATACATTTAATAATAGGGAGTTTTAATGGTTCAAACAATTCCACAATTTTTTCTTCTTAAATAATATTTCCCCACTTTCTTTTGTATATATTGGATATTCCAATTTACATTGATTTCCTTAAAAAAAATTAGCATATTTTCTCCCCTTCGAAACCAAAAAAAATCCACAATTTAAATAATAAATAATAAAAACAAATTAAAAAATTTATAATTTAAAATTTACAATGAAACCTCCTTGAGAGATATCCATATGTGTTACATTACTACATTCTTTAGGGGATAATAATATTGTTTGAGTGGGATCCGGGAAAAATACCATCCTTCAATAATGGTAGAAGGTCCTCTAAAATGGTGGTATAAGCTTCAAAAAAATATCAATTTATAGTATCCATATCAATCTAAAAGTAAATTAAGATGAATTGGTCATGAATTATTTACCATTTAGAGAATCTTACATGATTTAGCGTACAAGCTTTCTCCCATTTTTGGGAAACCTACTCCTTGTTGTGGTTGATTAGTCTCCCTAACCATAGAATCTTCAGGATAAGAATAAATTTTTAAAATATCAAAACATTGTCATAAGGTCACACTATGCATGTCCAAAGTCACATCATATATAGTAGTTTCATATTTCCTTTATATATAAATTATAACCAGAATGAGAAAGATCACATTGAGAGTTTGGTTTATTTAATAGTAGAATATGTTTTTCTTCCCCCATGGCCCTTCAGGATGTTTAAGAATAACTTACGTAGTCGGCAAAGAGTAAAATGTTTATCATTTAATTAATACTCGATCCCATCTTCAATTCATCAAGATACTCAAGCTCAAACAGACAAAGACTATGGATTCTAAAATTTGGGCGCTTGGCACTCTCATTATTCTCATGATATCTAATATCTCAATTATTTTATTATTTTCACATTTATTTCCCCTTATATTTAACTACACAAAACATTCCGAAAATTAAAAATTATAAAACTAGTTTAATTCCATCAATTCATTTTATATATCATCATTCCAAATTATACTCTTAAAAGAATTATACAACGTGATCCCTGTCATCAGTTAGGCTCACAAACATAAAACATAATATAATGAATATTATCAACTTTTAATAATTTTATGTCTATAAAAAATACCAATTTTACCCTTCTTATATCTCGAAAATACACCAAAAACCAATTTTACCCTTCTTCAATCTCATCTCCTCTTAGGTTGCGACCAGAAGAAAAGATCCATAGTGAAATACTCAAATAATAATAAGTTTGAACTTCCACAATTGAATATTTTTTCTAAAATCAATTCATAATCAGATATCAATGATTATTAAAACACCAGAACAAATTATTATTATCACATTAAAATACCAGAACGATTTTCTATTTGATCTTATTTTGAAAACTCATACTCAAATTACAAAAAGTCCAAATCACTTCCATCACTTATAGAACATATTAAAATCTATTATATCTAATATAAATCATCTAAAAACACCACAAAAATATCAATAACATCTCAGTAGCCTAAAATAAATCTTACAAACTCTTCAATCGTGTTGAAAATACATAAAAATCAACAACAACATTATCAACAACTCCCTGAGAACATCAATCTCCACCTTTTAGATTTTTTTTAAACATCACTCAAAACTTTAAAATAAACTCAAACCTATTTTAAAACTTATCAACAGTCATGAGAATCATCAAATAGTAAACTATACTATATGAGAAGTGTTTTTCACCACACAACTAGATAAGGTTTTGTTTTTTATAGAATTACATTCCTCGGTAATAGGAAATTGTATCTAAGTTACTAAAATGAACTCCCCCTAAAATATTCCATCCATATGTTGCATACAACACTCACTTTCAAAAATATACCCCATTAAACATTTTCCATAGCTTCAGATACACAAGGTAGTGAGTAGTCCCACTATTTATAAGGACTCTCTTATCTTGGGATAAACAATTATGTCACTATTTTTTCCCCTTTGCCAACAAAATACAAAGCCAATTGGGGGTTCATTGCACGATTCTTCAGGTGAAGGGAGAGGGATAAAAATTTATTCATAACTCTTCAAAACTCTCTCATAGCATATATTTTGTAAATATAGTTGAAATTTTATTTTGGGGAGAAATATATTCAAGATTGATATATTAATTGGAAACCATTTACTTTATGAATTGATACATGATTTATATGATTTTAGATATATAATTCTATATAAGGTTCATTGAAAGATTTATCACACTCTAATTTTTAGACAAAATATTCAATGTACTCTAAGTTCAACCTTCAAATCTTTTAACTATACTTCTATTCATAAAGTATATGTACAGTCATGGGTAGAATCCACATACTCTACCCCTAATATTTTTAAGTGTCACTGAACTATGTTTCTTATTGTATAATCACAAACAACCCTCACTGACAAACAAAGTCCCACATGAAGTGCAATTTATGACTATATTATCACATTCCCAATATTCATCACTGAATCTAACCAAGTTCATATTGATACTACATCTATAAACTAGTCCATAATTCATTTTTCCTTTCACATATAATAAAATTAACTTTTTTTCAAGCCTGTGTGACTCCCTTATGTCACTCTAAAATATAATCCAATGTTTTTATGCAAAGTTTATGTCAGTTTTGGAAGTATTCAAATAAAAAAAACTTCCAATAACTCTTTTAAGGTCTTTTAGATCAAAAATATTTCCATCATTATCCTTATAAAAAACATTATTTCTGAAATTAAAGTTGAAACTTCTCTTAACTCATACATGAAAAAAATTAAACTCTCTAGCATAATTTTTTTAATACAAAAATATGTAATCTGAATAATAGTAAATTTGTAACCCCAAAAAATTGGTCATCTCACCCAATAATGACATTTAAAACAACTACTTCATCTACTCAAACAACTACTCACTTAGGTGCACCATGTTACTATAAAATATTATATCATCTATATAAACAATGAAAATTAGTGAACCAATGGATATCTTCAGGACCTATAAATTTTTTTCAACTTTTCATTTTGAGAAATACATTTTCCTCAAGATGCCATCAAGTTTTTAGTACCATTATGGTGGATCTTGATTTATAAAATAAAATCCCATTTTTAATCATCAAAACATACTACCATAAATATCTAGAATGAAACCATTTAGTTTCTCAATAAAGAATTATTTTTTATGATCTCTATTAAAAAATTTGATATCATATCCATATGACACACTTTGTAGTGATTGTATACAGCCACTATCAAAATAATCCCAATTGAATCAATACTTTCTACTTGAGAAAAGTTTTTTCCAAAGTCTATACCTAATTTTTTTGTATACTTTTGATACCAGCCTACCCTTATTCCTCATCACCTCACCTATCTCATTCATTTGGTTTCTAAACATTGGATTTTTAAAAATCATATTTTAATATTTGGGCCCTGGAACCAACTCCAAAGTGGGATTATTTTCAATTTGATTTATCTCATCATGAATTATTTGTACCCACAATTCCTAATCAATAGCTTAACCACTATTTTTGGATCAACTAGTGATAAAAGAGTTGTTGTTTTTTTTTCTATTCTCAATCTTCTTCTGATCTGGACTAGGGACTTCTGATTGCCCATAATATTTTCTAAATCAGCATGATTTTTTAGACTTTTATGTATTACAACCTGATTAACAATAGTTTTATCATCATAAGTATGACTAGAATCAATATCAACAATATTTTACTCAAATTTAACTTGTTCTAAAATATATTTTTCAAAAATATTCATTATTTTATATGGTGTTAACTCATATTCAACACAAATTAACACCTCTAATTTATATTTATCATCAATTATTTTAACATAAAAACATTTTAAATTATTTTTCAGCCTATTCTTCTAAGATTTGTATCTATTTACACTAGATAAATAAACCATAAATACCCCTTTACCAACTTTCTATTTAAACATTATCAACTTGTCGTCTTTAATCCTTATAATGCATGGAATTACAAATAATTTAATGTACCTATTAGTTGGATACTTCTTATAAAAAATCTAATAATCAGTAGAATGTGTCTTGATTCTCAAAATACATCTATTTTGAAACTATACAGTAAGATTCATAGATTCTCTCCAAAAAAATTGATACTTTGTTTTCATATTGAATTTTCCAACCCATCATAACAATGATCTTAATTTTATCTCAGAAACCCCAATATACTCAGTGATATATGGTTTGAAAATTTTATGATGGATTCCATGTTTATAAATACAACTCTCAAATGCATAACTTGTATACTCATTTCTATTATCATATCTTAATTTTCTGATGTAGAGTCCTGAATTTTTTCTAACTTGTCTCCTAAAAATTTTAAACATCTCAATGCCTTTTGATTTGTTCTTTATTAATGTAAATTTTTTCATTTTATTGTATTCATAAATTATTTTGATTAAATATAAATCACATATTTTAGGATCTTTACTATTGCGACCACATAAATCAATGTGAATATGTTTTAGTGGTCTTAAAGAAATAATGTTCACCTTCGTGTGAGATTTTTGAGTCATCTTCCCTTTTTGAAATGTTACACAAACAACATTAATTTATATTTTAATATTAGGTAGATCTATCACAATATCATGTTTCTAATTTTTTTTCTTAGGATTCTTTGTCCAAGATGACCAATCCTCTTATTCCATAGCATAGTCTCCTCTTTTCACATTAATAAAAAAATGAAAGGACAATAAATTAAAAACTAATTTTAATTCATTATTTTTTACTTATGTAGTGATTTTTATTTACTTTAGGTTCATAATGAAACATGTATCATTTTTTAAAATGGATTCATGTACGTTAACACATATACAACTGATACTCAACAAGTTTTTTTCCAACCATTCCACATACAACACAACACTCAATTTCATATTTTGGTCTTTGATTTTAATAGAGTCAATACACTTCATTTTTAAAGGACAATCATTACCAAATGTGATTTTTCCTGCTTTAGGTTTCTCAAAATATTTAAGAAATTTCAGATCACCTATTATGTGGGAAGTGAACCCACTATTGGAACCCATAACTTATCTTTTTAGATATTGGTCTTTGAATTTTGTAGAGTTAATAAACATCATTTTTAAAGGACAATAATTACCAAATGTAATATTTACTCCTTCATGTTTCTAAGAATATTTTAAAAAATTCATATCGCCTATTATGTAGAAATTCAACCTACTATCGTAACCCATAACTTATCTTTTTAGCTATATTTTAATGTAATTTCTACTAGATATTATTTTTCTTCTATAGGCTTCTAGATACCCTTTCTTTTCTTAGCATAGGTAACCTATCCAAGAAATATTATCCTTCACTTCTATATATTATGACTACGATACACACATCTGACAAAAACTTCTTCAAGACACTAAAATCTATTCAAATTTGGAATATTGGAAGTATTTATAACCAAGGAATATTTTCTCTAAGAACCATATTTATTCTCTTATAAATGACTCCCCTAACTTCAAGCATCATTCTTAGTAGATAAATATTAGAACTGCATGTGTAGTCTCTGTGTCGAAACACTCCATAGTACAAGATGTTGCCTTGAAATATAAATATTCTAGGATCGTAGAAATTATGATTGAGGTTTTTTCTAGATTTGTTTCTTAGGGTACACTTTGACTCTGAATTTTCTTCTATTTGGGAGTCATGATACTTATAAATGTATTTATTTCTTATACTAATAAAGGTGAATGTTTATCCTCATTTTTCTTGGTCCATACTTGATCATATTTCAAATATGAACCTACATTATTAGAAAAAATAATAATTATAAAAAGATTAATTAGGTATAGTTTTAACCTAATATTTTTAGAAAAATATCTCAACAGACTTGGAGGATTCAACCTTAACTTCAAATAAATTTTTGAAATATTCCCTCGACTTCTTCAATTAATTCTCAACCTTAAGAAATTAATATTGTGTCTTTAATAATTACACTTCTTTCAAATAAAATTAATCTTCAATATCTTTTACCATATTATCATGTTCAGTAGATTTCAAGCTGAATTTTTTATCACATCAACAAGGATTGATTCATTCTTTTCAAACTCATTTTTCTCTTCAGACAATTTCTTGTTTTATTTCACCATCTTTTTCTTCTCTTTCTTGAGAATAGTATTCTTAAAAAGACACTATTGAATATCATCCTTTAACAAATGTTATGGATTAGTTCATTCTGAATCATCTTCTTCACTACTTGAAGTGTCAAATACGTTTTCAACATGATCCATAATGTTAGAAAATTCATCACTATATTCACTTTAATATTCCCTATAAGATGAGAGATCAAATCATTCTTCCTTTATCATTATATTCTTCACTTTATTTTATAAAATATCTTTATACTTCTTCTAGAATGGGATGATTATTTTAAACTTTTATCCCACTGTTTCTTTTAAAACTTTTCATCTTATTTCAATTCAAATTATAGTCCCTTCTTCTTAGGATAGTTATTAGAAAACTTACCAATTCCATTACATTTGTAGCATCTAAGTAGAAACTTTTTTTGTTACAGTTCTTTCCCTTTTTGAACCTCTTTAAAATAAGATCAATTATTCATTGATAGTCTCCATTGTCTTCTTCATTTTCAAATTCACATGAATATAGATCATAGATATTTTCATTGATTTAAAACTTTCTCATAGCCTCAAAGTCCATTTAATCTTAAAAATTCAATCAAAGGGACAAAAGATATGGAAACATTATATTATTCTAACTATGATTATTGTTTTCATCAAATATAGGCCCAACCCAATTCTTATAAAATTAAGATCATTTTTTCTTAAAACTAGATAAAATCTAACATAGGGACCTTCCTATGTTACTGGTTAAAGTGCCCAGGATTGGCTTACTCCACTAAGAAGTGAGGTATGAATTAGTGGAGACCAGTTTTTTAATAAAATAATTTACACTTAAAATGACCATTACAACCTAATAAAGTTTGATTCCCTCAAATATAAATTATCATCCTTACTCATGTATATAGAAAATAACATAACAATGAATATAATGATTTTTACATGTTCTGGCCCCTTTGAGGGAAACCTAATCCTTTCTATGGTTGGTTACTCTCCCTTACCATGGATTATTCACTATAAACACAACTATTTGCAAGATTACAGCATTGTTATAGAGTTGATCTATGCCTTTCCAAAGTCATATCAAACAATACAATTTAGCACCGACTTCATATAAAAATTGTAACCATAATGACAATATCACTTTGAGATGTGGGTTACTTCATCAAAAATATATGTAGATCTTCCTCTATGAGCCTTTAAGATATTTAATAATAGATTTCTCACTCAGTGTATATTTAGGTGATTATATTCTTCTTGATAGCCCATATCAAATTAAATTCAGTCCAATACTCTGGCAAAAATAGTTATAGATGCTGGCTTCTAAACTCTGGGATCTAAGATCTCTCCTTTTTCTCTCAATATCTCATTACTCGGGTTTTTTTGAAATTCTCACATCTATTTTATATTACTTTGAACATCACACAATATTCAATAAAATAAGATTTATATAATTAATTTAATTTCAATAATTCATTTTCAAATTCAACATTCTCAATTATTCTCTTCATAAAATCAAAAAACATGATTCGTCCCATTCCTATATTCAATTAGGCTTGAAAACATGCACCATGATCTTCTAAATACTATCAATTTTAAACAATTACATGTCTATAACAAAATAACACTTATACCCTTATTCTTTACAAACAAGTCACTAAAAACCTATTTGAGAACTATCTTCAGCTTCGATCATAAGAAATAATTCAAAAATAATATATTTATAAATTCTAGTATTACCCACCTTCTTATTCCCACTATTTTAACTCAAAATCAACATCTTCCACATTACAACATAAAGAATAGATCTATGGCTCCAAAATAAAATACTCATTATCTTAAACTTACACATTACAAAACATCTGGTAGAATTGTTTCATAATCAGATATTAATGATTAATAAAACTCCATAATAAATTAGTATTCTCATATCAAAATACCAGAATGATTTTCTGGTCAATCTTCTTCAAAAAAAAATAATATTTGAATTCCACAAAAATTACCTAGAAAAATTGATATTGAAAATGCAAATAGATATGTATAGAAATTATCCTTTTAAATTTATCACATGAACTAGATTAAATCATATTCTAAATATAATGTTCTAACCTTTGAGAATTAGATTAAGCATCATCAAATTTAATTCATTCAGTATATTCAAATTATAGAAAATAATATTTTTACCTTGTGAGTTACACCAAACTTTTTATAGGTACTTAAGTCATATAAAATCAGTGAAGTAATAAAAAATTTGTGAATTCATAAGAAACTTTCCTCTAATTTATATTATCCAGTTTATAATTCAAATGATTTTTGAAGTCATACACTGAGTATACACACTCAATGTAACACCCTAGGTTTTTAATAAATTATTTTTTTCAAATAAACTAAATTTATTTGATGGAATTTGTTTCATGAAAAACAAAGATTAATATTTAATTGTACACAACATCAGGTTAGTCTTTCACTACAGACAACATTGGCTTATCTTTCATTACACGAAGCAGTGAGTTTTAAAAAAACCATGATATATTATTAATATAGTTATTAAAATGTGAGCATTATAACATATCCCTTAAACAAAGAAATATGAATAGTAATAACTGCTTTCTAAATATTTATCATAATGTTTTAATATAAATAAAACTTATAGATAATAAAATACAAAAAATTTTGTAAAGTCTTTATATGTTTCAAAAATACTATTTTCCCAATAAAAATGTTTTTTATGTCATTTTGTGTACAATAATAAAATTGATTTTTGAAAATTTTATAAAATTAACTTCATTTTTTAAAATCATATTGTCAAAATATCTTAGGGATGATTTTTGGTATTTTTCTGAAAAGTTTCCTTTTTTGATTAATAATGAAAAGTAGTGAATTTTAATTGAAAACTATTTTTTGTTTAATTTATTTATAGAGGTAAATTATATTTTAAATTGTTTTTAAAGAATAATTTGTTCAATTATAAAAATATTGATATAATTTATGTCATTAGAATAAATTTAATATTGAAATTGGATGTAAAAACTTTGTAAGCCTTTGAACATTTTCTCTTTAAAGACCCGCTTTCTTATCACGCTAATGGGATTAATTTTAAATTAATTTATTACACTTATGTGAATTGAATTTATAAAAATTGATTCCATAGTTAGAATCGTAATATTTTATAATTTTTAATAAGGTAAATTTAATTTTCTATCATAACAAATAGTGAAAATTGTAAAAATTATTTACTATGGTTAATAAAAAATGGGTTTACCAGGGGTAAACTAAAATGTTAAGGGTCAAATTTAACAATAAAATTTTAAAAAAAATGGAAATATTTAGACCATAACTTGTCTAAGGTTTTAATTTGATCCATTTTTTACCCTTTTACCCTGAGAAAAACATGACAGAACTCAATTCTTTTTAAAAATTCCAACTGTGTCCTCTTCCTCAGTGATAAAAGGTCACCCCCTCTCCACTCTTCTTAACACCTTCACACCATTTTGGTTCATCCAAAACCTACCCAAATAACTTCTCAAATTCCCTCATCACATACTATAATCCTTATTTTGGACATAAATTTGACCTATAAAGGCTTGTAGTGTGAACCTAAGGAGGATACCCAAAGAAGAGGAAAGGCTCATCAATGATCATTTGTGTTTTATTTTTTCTTCCTCCCCATTAAATTGTTATAATACCACACTTATATAATAACCTAATTAACTCCCATATAATAATATATTTTTATTCTAAGGTAATGATCTAAAACCACCTCTGCATGCATCAAATGGGTTATAAAATTATCATCCATGTGTATGACGGACTACCGCATCACAAGCCAATGTCATTCTCTTTTATATTACCACATATCAAGGATGATAATAATGATGTATTTATTGTTTATATATGATATTTATAATTTTATTATGATTATGGAATTATTATATCACACATACCTTCATACTCTTTATTTTGTTGGAATAAAATAATGTCACTCATGTGTACGGCGGACTACCACCTCGCGAAATGATGTGATTCATTCATGCTTTACATGGAATTTATTAAGTATGGTTTTAATTAATATAGGTGATATATTTTATAAAAATATATTCTTCAATGATAATATATCATTTTATTTTATTTATTTTAATCTAATAAGAAAATGGAAATAGTATTCATGCGTACACACGGCCTACCGTCTCCATGAACAGTGTATTTCATATCATATAATTAAATTTTACAGATTACTATAAATAAATATATAATTAATTTATATTATATTTATAACATTTTTTACATTATTAATATTATCAAATCATGATTTAAATAACATGACCAAAAATAAAAATTCATTACATATCTGAAAAAAGGGCATTTATTGCCCGAAACGTGACTTTTATATGGAATTGTTAATAAAAAGGTTATAAATTTGAATAATTAAATGATATAAGGTATGATATATATTAATATAGTTACTTAATATTTGTATAATAAACTTATATTTATTATAAATTAGTTTTTAATGAGTACGATAGAAGTCAAGACTTAAGGTAAGGAATTTTGTCTCTATTTTCCTTCTTTGAGACGTATGTTATGTTATGCACCTATATTTAATCATGATGTGTATATAAATACCATTTGACATGTAATATCATAAATTTATTCATCATCATGACCTTTTAAGCTTAATTTCATTTTATTATATCATGGTTATTATGATTCAATGTTACCAAAGTGGTAAAGATTTTTTGTTGCAATCTCATCATTTATCGGGATTGTTTGGGATTAAGTCACTATTGTTGAAATATCAAGATATAAATATCAATAATTATCTTTAATTTTATCCTATTATGGTTATTCATTATATCTTCAATTAATGTTACCATTTTTCATGTCTTCTTACTTTAAATAATTATGAAAATGTTTTTAATAAAATCTAACTTTTTTCCTCCCTTCTGTCATAAATCAGTTTTATTCCAATGGATGTTTTCTAAAAATGTTTTAAAAAAATGTTTTATTATTATTCCAATTTTTAAAATATATATTTACCCATGTTTTAATTTTTAGAAAATGTTTTGAAATTAAACTTTATACCATTTTCTAAACAATTCTCATTTGGATTTTACTGAAAATGTGAAATTATTTTTCATTTTAATGTATAAGGCATGAATACAACTTTTCATTTTCAGGACCAATAATAATTTAGAATCATAATTTATAAGTTTTAAATTTTATTTTCAAAGAAAAAAAAATTTCAAAAGATTTTATGTTTTAAAAATATTTTTTCAAATCTGAAAGGATATTTTACTCAACAAATTGTTTAAATTATCTTTCAAAATGTGTTACATATTCCTTACTAGGGATGTTATCCTAGTATAAAATTCATATTATTTCTCTTAGTGGTTTATATTTTGATGGAATTATTTTTATAATGTGTTTTTATCTTTCATATATTATACCATGATGATATTATTATGAAACCCACTTATTTTCATGGGTTGTTCAGTGATGAAATGATTATGAAACAAGTATCTTTTCCACATGTTATGATATGAAGAAATTTTATTATACCCATTCTATTTCATGGGTTAGAATATGATAAATATTTAAGATCTTGCAAAACACATAAATATGGCTTCCATTATGTGATGGGTGAGACCAATATCTCCCTCCAATGAATTAATTAAAGATTTATATATCATGAGATAGATAGGACCGGAATGGGGAGTGAACTCTAATCAATAAGATGGGACAAAAAAAATAATTGAATCTGGTTTAGTAATACAGGGTTGGAATGGGGAGTGAACTTGATTCAGTAATGTCCCCTATCATGGTTTGGGGAGTGAACCCATTCCACTATGATTGCCTTAGAAGTGAGATTTGGTTAATATTGAAATGATTTTCTATGCTTAAGTGTATGACACAAATTCCATGTTTTATGCCAATGTTGTGCCTCATAGATAATGTTCTTTTATTTCCATATGATTCGTGTCTTATTAACCACCAATATTTATGCCATGATTCAAGATTATGATCTTTTATATACTGGGTATGCTTTTCAAATTAAATTTTCATGTTCTTGTACCCTTATTCTCATTTTAAGATTTTGTATCTACCTTGTTTACACTTATTGGGCATCTAATCTCGTCCTTTATTATTTCTCCCTTCCTGAGGTTATGAAAAAATTTATTATGTATAATATTTCTAAGAAGGTTTCTATTTTCGAGGAACTTATTGGGAGATGGTGTATCTCACATATGAAATAGTTTTTTATGTTTCCATGCTTCTAAAAGAACAAAACTATTACAGTCCTTGGTCATGTGTTTATGTAATGTAATGAATATTCATAAAAAATGATGTACTATATATTTATGAAAAGACTATGTTTATATGTTTGGTATCTGATGATAGGATTATTTAACCATTGGAAACTAAGATGAGAAAACCTTATCAATATTCCTAAGGACATGTTTAAGGATAAGTCATAGGATGAGACAAAGTATAGGAAAATGTCTTGGAATTTTAGAAAAGTATTAAATAAGTGGTTTATAAGAAATTGCATCACTATATAGATACTATAAGTGGATTTGGATCTAGAATAGATTTACCTTGGGATAATAACTAGGAAAAACTATATTGATCTAAGACTCAATTGGAAACTGGTGCCCAAAAACAGGTATTACTTCACACCTATTTTGACACTACCAGGGGATATTCATTGGAAATTCACAAACTATTTATGATCCATTATTAAGGATTTAAATAAAATATGACTATAAATGAACTAGGATAAACCTAAGGTTTTATAAATTATAAAAACTTTTTTCAAAATTTATGCATCATATAAGTAGTTTTTATGATTATTTTATTCCCTACTATGATTATTGCTTCCTACACTATACATTTAGGTTTTAGTCAATAGATGGAACCTAAAAAAATCGTACCAATACTGAGTGAGATGAACAACGCAATGCTTTTCCTCCTGAGAAAACAAATATTATAGGATCTGGAATGAAAAATATTATTTCAATTCATTCATAAGTTTCTCAAGCTATGAATAATGATGGACTTACAAAAGAAAAAAGATGGTAACAAAATTCTTTTGAGTCCATCATGAGGTTATGTACACCTTCCTTCAGTAGATCCCCTAACCCACTAGTTTCTAAGAAATATATCAGTACCACTAAAATGATATTTTCCATTATCTGGTGTTTGAAACATAAAAAATATATTTTGGTTGTATAATATTTGTAAGGTGAAGAAGATCAATATTGGACTCTTATCAGGAATAATAGGTAATATAATGAAATTTAATCCCTAGATTGGGATAAGTTCAAGGACTAATTTTTCAATAAGTAATTTCCTTATATTCTCTATATGAATACGGAGAAGTAGTTACTTGAGATAAAGAAAAATAATGATGAATCTTTTGGTACCTTTGAGGAAAATTTTATAAGACTTATGAGGTATACTTTAGGGATTATCATCAAACCTAAAAGTAATTTTTATCAATTCTTAAGGGGCATAAAACCATATCACTTAAGGGAGTTATCCATAAGAGACATAATTAGATATGAATATATTTTTCGATGTTCTATTAAGGTGTAAATAAAGTTTGTAGTTAAGTATCAATTTCATGGTTTTGATAAGAAATGGAAGATAGAGTTCAAAGGAAAATCAAAAAACCATGGAGAGAAAAACATGAGCTTTATTTTATTATCAAATTGTGGGATAAAACATGGAAAAATTACTTAAGGAGGATTGAAAATGTTTTAAGTGTGGAGGGGAAGGTCATCAGGCATTTGAATTCCAAATTGATGGAAATAAATTAGCTAACAATATGAATAGAGATAAAACTGAACAAAACACACCACCCACACTTTAGTGAATCAAGTGTAAGGAGAATAGACATTATGATAACTAGTTCCCAAACCTAAGGTTTAATGATGATGATCAACTTCATAAACCACATAAGTCTAGGGATAAGGTAAAATCTCATGTGATCATTGTTTCTGATGAGGGGATAAATAATATTGTGATGAAAAATACACTTATCATCAAATCTAGAATTGTTAATGTCTTATTTGAATCTGGATCTACACATTCTTTCATATCTGAATAATTTACTAAGGGTATCAATATTTCACCCAAACTATTAGATGTATAATTAGAAGTAAAAAACCCTAATGGCATGATGATCGCATCTCAAGTATATGATTCCTCTCTAGTTTTTGTTGGTGGGAATGTTCTTACTGAATAAATTTTCATTCTTCCTTTGGTGGAATTTAATATCATCCAAGGCATGGATTGTATTTCTATACATAAATACCATATCAATTATTGAGGAAGGGAAGTTATGTTTCATATTCCAAACCAAACTATTATCATCTATCAATGTGACGATAATTACAAACTTACCATGGAGATCATATCTATTTTATGGGTATTAATTCCCAATCAGAAGGGGTGTTTTACTCAAATGGTTGGGGAGAATCTCGACATCGATGATGTGCCTATTATGTGGAAATTTTTTAATGTCTTTTCAGAAGAGTTTCTAAGATTTCCACTAAAATGTGGAGTATATTTCTCAATATAACTAATACCTAGTTCCATGCCAATTTTAAACACTTCCAATTAAATGTTCGTAACCTAGTTATAGGATAATTAAATAAGAAACTCCATGAAACCATTGAAAATGGATTAATTTGGCTTAGAGTGTCACCTTAGGGTGAACCCATTCTTTTTATTACAAATAAAGAAGTATTGATGTGAATGTTCATTGATTATTGGTATTTGAAGAAGATATCAATCAAGAATAAGTATCTTATACCCCATATTGATGACTTGTTTGATCAATTGTGCAGAGATCAATGCATTTTTAAAATTGACCTTCATTCGGGATATTATCAATTAAGGGTAAATATGGGTAATATACATAATACATAATTTATTATATGTTAAGGACACTATGAATATATATTAATGTCATTAGGTTTTACAAATTCCCCTTCTATTTTCTAGGATTTAATGAATAGTGTCTTTATAGATTACCTTGATTAGTTTTTGGTAGTATTTATAGACGATATTATTATTTATTAAAAGATATAGGAAGTGCATGAATACCACTTGAGACTTGTACTAAAGGCCCTAAGGAATGATAAACTATATGAAAAATTTACAAAGTGGGAATTTTGAATGCAAAAGGTTTTGTTTTTGGGTCATATAATCTTAAGAGAGAGTATACCAGTACATCTATCAAAGAAGAAGGTTGTTGAATATTGGCTCAGACCAATGATGGTGACTAAGATACATAGTTTTCTTTGTTTAGTTGGATATTATTTATTGTTTTTTAATAATTTCGCTTGACTATTTAATACACTCACTAAGTTAACTGATAATGGATCCATGTTCCTCCAGATTGATGAATGTGAGGAAATTTTCAAGGAACAAATGTTAAGTTTAGTCAACATACTTGTGCTTACATTTCCCTATAGTAGATATGGGTTTTAAATATATAGTGATTCATCCAAGAATGTATTTTTATGTGTTATTATGTATAATGACATGGTTATTTCTTATGTCTCATGAAAATTGAAGTCTCATAAAAAAATTACCCAACTCATGATTTGGAGTTAGTTGTGGTATTTTTTCAATTAAAAATATGGAGGCAATATATTTATGGAGAAAAGTGTGATATATATACTAATAAAAAAATTTAAAGTATATATTCACCTAGAAAAGGTTAAATATGTTTCAAATTTGATGTTTAGATCCGATTAAAGGTTATTACTACTCAATATATTACCAAACTGGGGAAGTGAACAAGGTGGTTGATTCTTTGAGTCGAAAGTATCATAATAGATTGTCCATGATGAGGATCACAAAAGATCTAATATTTTAGGATTTTTAAAGGATGGATCTAGAAATCCCAAATGAAGGGTAAAATATTATATTTCTCAATTGAATGTTCATTAATATATAAAATTGAAGATTAAATAGGTGTAGAATAAATATGTAGAGTTGTATAATAAGGATAGAAATGATCCTGAGTTTAACCTTGATCATGATGGAATGATAAGGTTTATGAACCGTTTATGTGTTTCTTACTTAACTTACATGAAGAAGGAGTTATTAGATTAATCTCATATTTATTCATTCTCTATTAATCCTGTAATTAAAAGGATGTGTAGATATTTGATAGAATAATTTTGGAGGTATTGAATGAAGAGAGATGTCATAGGTTTTGTATCTCATTGCTTGGTCTATCAGCAAGTTAAGGTTGAAAGAAAATATTAAATGGTATATTGCATCCATTTCTAATACCAGAATGTAAATGGGAAAACATCATAATGGATTTTGTCATTCTACTCCCAAAAAAATTAAAGGGAATTATTCTATATGGGTAGTAGCTGAAAACTATACAAATTTAGCACGCTTCACCACTATAAGAGAAGAATTATCTCTAGGTAATCTTTCCAGGATATACATTGAGGAAGTTGTAAGGTTTCATGGAGTACCACAACACATTGTTTCTAATTAAGATCCGTTGTTTACATAAAATTCACATGAATCTAGCTATGCAATTAGAATTAAATCAGTTTTAAATAAAAAAGGTTTGGGAATTAGTAGAAAGACCTAAAGACACTTTGCCAATGGGCACTAAATGGGTGTTTATAAATAAAGTTGATGAATTTGGAAACATAGTTAGAAACAAGGATAGAGAAGTTTAAAAAGAATATAGTCAAGAATAAGGAATATACTATGAGGAATCCTTTTCACCTATTTCTATACTAGAATCCATTAGGATACTACTTGTTATGCAGCTCATCTGAATTTCAAACTTTATCTAATTGATGTCAAAATTTCATTTCTAAATGGGTATATAGTTGAGGATGTATTTGTTGAACAACCCCATGGTTTTACAAATACCAATTTTTCAAATCATGTCTTTAAACTTTCTAAAGCTTTGTATGGTCTAAAACAAGCTCCAAGAGCTTGGTATGATAGACCTAGTTCTTTTCTTATTTCAAAAGGTTTTACTAAAGGAATAGCTAATCCTACTCTTTTTATTAAAATTATTTCCAAAGATGTTTTAATAGTATATATTTATGTAGATGAAATTATTTTTTGATACTCTAAAAATTCTTTATGTATTGATTTCTCAAAACTGATGCAAGATGAATTTAAATGAGTTTAATGGGGGAACTTAAAATTTTACTTGGATTTCAAATTTTTCAAAATAAAAATTGTATTGTTTTAAATCAAAGTAGGCATACTAATGATCTTTTGAAACTTTTTGTCTTAGATAGTAATAAAGGTAGTGATACACCTATGAGTACCACTTGTAATGTGGATGCTGATGAAACTAGTAAATTGGTGGATTCAACCAAGTACAGAGGTATGATTGGGAGTCTTCTCTATCTTACTACCAGTAGACATGATATTATGCTCACTGTATGCATGTGTGCTCGTTTTCAAGCCAATTCCAAAGAGTCTCATTTAACTTTTGTAAAAAAGGATTTTTAAATATCTCAAGTATACTACAAACTTAGTACTATTTTATCCAAGAGGATAATAATTTGATTTAATAAGTTATTCAGATGCTGAATTTTCTAGTTGCAAGTTAGATAGAAAGATCACCTTTGGAACATATCACATTTTGGGAAAGTCACTAGTATCATGGTGTAGTAAGAAACAAAATTCTGTTGCATTATCTACTTCTGAAGCTGAATATATAGCTTCTTGTTATTGGTGTGCTCAAATTATGTGGATGAAACACACTTTACTAGACTATGGATATCAATTAAAACATGTCTCTATAAACTGTGATAATACAAGTGCTATTAACATATCTAAAAATCTAGTATCTCATGCTAGGACAAAGCACATTGATGTGAGACATCACTTCTTGAGAGATCATTATCAAAGAGGTGATATCACTCTTTATTCATTAGAACAGAACACCAATTGGCCGATATATTCACAAATCCTTTGAGTTTTGAGAGGTTAAATTACATCAAACATGAATTACGTATGATAAATTGTTAAGTTAGGAACCTCACTGTTGGGAACCTCACCATTGGAACTCACCATTAAGAACCACACCATTGGACCTCACCATTACAAAAGTCACCATTGGACCTCACTGTTAGACCTCACCATTGGGACCTCACAGTTAAGACCTCACTTTTGTCACCTTACCGATAGTCAATTTTTTCAGGACTTTGCATTTTTTTCTACTAGAATATGAAACGTTTTTAGTATTACTTATTTCTTTTACTTGTTTTTTTTATCCCTAAATGATAAAAAAAGCGTAAAACAAATTTTTATCCACTTCAAACCTCTTCCAAAATTCTTGCTCCATAACCATGGAAACTAACCCTCTGCTGAAACCCTCAAACTACTTCAGATCTCATGGAAAGATTGAAGAGACTGATGGTCAATGATGAAGGAGATGTGCCAAATCCAAAGAGACCTAGAGCTAGGTCTAGTAATGGAATCAAGGGAGTGGCTAAGATGATCAATCCACATTTGTTGAAAATTTAAATCATGGTTGAGAAGCAACTAAGCTTGGAATGGATGATGTCGAGTAGGTATCTAGTGTTACAGGCACTTGAAGCTCAGGGTTGGGTAGAATGCTTTGCAAATAATAATGGACACTATTACCCGAAGTTAGTAAAGGAGTTCTATGAATCTCTGAAATTCGAGCAGCTTGAGAATGAGAACCAAAATTCGTCAAAGGTAAATGGAGTAAGTATGATCTTCACCTCTGATGAATGGGATGACTGTTTAATAGTTCCATATAAAGGTATTTTTTATTACTACTCTGGAGTGGTGCCTCCGACTAGTGAGTTCTTCTATTATGGATAAGCTTTGGCTGAACTGACAGGGAATGAGATCTCTAGAATAGGGATTGCTGCTGAAATGGAAGGAGAACACATATTTTTGTTTAATTTTGTTCAGCATGTTTTGAGTCCCAGGATAGGGGGCTTTCTTACCTTGAAATATCAAGACATGTTTCTTTTGTATCTGTTGAAGTATGGATATAAGATAAATTTTTGTAGGTTACTGATGATTCAATTAGAGGATATGGAAAATCCCAGTTCCAATTCCAATGCTTTGTTTCATTCCAGATTGATATCACTGATGTTGAAAGTTAAACGAGTTGATGGAAATAAGAAGGAAATAGTTGTTGTAAGAGAAAAATTTTGTGTTACCAAGATGATCTGAAAGTTTATGAAGATCATTTGGAACCCTTGAAAAATAAAATGGTTGAATGGTGAGGAAAAGTTGTATGAAGAATTCAACCCTGTCACCCATCCTTCTAGGCCAAATAATAAGAGAGATCCAAGTGTAAATCCTGATGAAGTGGAGACAGCATACTCAGATGAAGAATAATAGGTTGTTGTTGTCCAAGAAAGAGAGGATTCTCTTATAGATGATAGGAGTGATCCTGGCCTTCCCTCAAGTCCTACAACTAATACTGTATCCTTTGGTGAGCCTAGCCCACCAAAAATATTGCCTAGAAGAGAGACTATCCTAAGGGAAAGTGATCATGAGGAAACCAATGAAGAAGAAGGGGAAGAAAATGTCTTAAGAGACATTAGAGATACCTTAGAAGAGGAAAATGAAACTGAATCTATTCATGATGTTTTTGATACAACTGCTAATAAAAGTGAAGAGGAATTTCTAAGTCTCTGTCCTCTGATAGGATATACAGAAATGGTAGAAAGTGTAGATGAAGATGTTGTTGATTCGGTTGAAGATGGAATTGCAATGGAATTAGTTGCAGATTTTGTATAATAAGTGGTAATGGACTCTCCTGTTAATGTAGTTGATCAAATAGATATAGCAGAGATGAATGTAATTGATCATTATAATGCTCTAAGTGAGGAGGAGGAACCTATTTCCATAGGTTCAGTTGTTGTTTCTTATAGAGTAGAATATTGGTCAGAAGACCTTGGATTTGTATTCTTGGGCTTAGACTATGAATACATTGATGATGACAAGAATAAGAGAATCCCTCCAATTATTTTTGTTTCAGAAACTACCATTGTACAGCTAGTAGTTCTCTTACCTCGAGACTATGTGAGGAAGGATGATTTAGAATCTTTGAAATCAAATTTGAAGAGATACTTTTATGAGAGATATATAGGGATATAGAGAACAATGGCTCTCAATCAAGAAGTGGTGGCATCTGCCTTAGAAAGAGTTATTTCTACCTCTCACTCAAATTTTCAACATGAAGTGAAGGAGTGTCAGAATCAGGTCAGAACCTTGGTAGAGTCTATGGAATCTATGAAACAGTCAATTGCCAGTTTATAATCCTATATGGATTCAAGGGTTCAAGTGGATAGAGACCTTAAGTATTTCAAGATTTTTGTTTATAAGATGGTAACTATGTTTGAGTATTTTAAGAAGTCTATGGAGGAACATGTGAGTGGAAAGGATGATAGTGTGAAGAGGCCGATCAGTGGTCTGGCCAAATATTTTATGGAGACAGTGTCTTTCACTATGGAACCTCTATGTGCATATGCTTCCTCTTCAGCCTCTCCTCCTATTGATCTAGAAGCTTTCAGATTGGTTTCCAAATAAGAACTGGAGAAGTTATCTGGTGCAAGTACTTCAGACCCTCATTCTATGAATCAAATCATTTCTACTACCAGAGAAATTCATAAACTTGTGGGAGATTATCTCAGGGAAGCCGCTTAGGATCAGAAGGCCATTAAAGAGAAAGTTTATTTATATTACAAAATAGTGTACATTATGCATCAGATGGATGGTCACTTTGAGCTACTGTTGGAAAACTTGAGGATCCCACCTTTCACTTAGGCGTTTAAGGATCAAGTTAGCAGGCTTAGAGAGTTGACTCCTACCTTAGAGAAATTCATGGAGAATAAGGATGATTTTATCTCAGCTATGGAAAGAGGAGGAAGTATTATTTTGGAATTTAGAAATATTATTTTACCCTTCCTCCATGTGTACAGCACTCCAATTATTGTTCCTCCAGCCTTACCTTCTTCCTCAGCTCCCTCAGGCTCTACCAGTGTTGCACCATTGATGACTCCTACACAGGCCATCAGAAGCTTGACCCCTATTATTCCTCAAATATCTACTCTCTATAGGTCTACTGATGCTTCTGTAGCAGCTCCTCCTACACTGCTCACTGCCATACCTAGGCCTATCCCTCCTTCTTCTGGACCTCACTCCTCAGCTTCCAAAGAAAAAGATTACTTGGACATATCTGATGTGGATTGAATGTGGGATTTCTTAGTTGATAGGGATATTTATAATCATTTTTGTATATTGTACTCTTACTTCGTTATTAATAAAATATTATTTTTCCTCTTTTTATCTTCCATTTTTTTGTTAATCACAAAGGGGGAGAAGTTTTAAGTTGACTGGAGTCCTTGCATATATACACTATATATATTTTCCACAATCAACATGGTTCAATTTTAACTATACACACCTCTGAAGATATTATCAAATGTGCTTAACCCTAATTTAATAATACTTAAATCTAAATTTTCACTGACATAATTTGTGATTATCAAAAAGGGGGAGATTGTTGGACTCACCTATTTTGATAATCCCAAATCAGGTTTCATTTATGTGATAATCATGTTTCTATTATAAGATAATAGTGTTTCATTAATATTCTTAGTTTCTATAAAGTGATAACTATGTATCTTTAATCTCATTGTTCTATAGTTTAAGCTTACAGTGCAAAAATTTATCTAAGTAGAAGGGTCACCGATGAAAGGTCATAGATGAAAGGTCACCGATGAAAGTTCACTGATGAAAGGTCGCCGATGAAAGCTCGTCGGTGAAGGTCGCCAGTGAGGGTCACCGATGAAAGGTCACCGATGAATTGTCAATGATGAAGGTCACCGATGAAGGTCACTGATGAAAGTCACTGATGAAGGCTATTGTTGAAGTATATTGTTGAAGTCTACTGTTGAAGCCCACTGTTGAATTCTACTATTGAGAAGGCTACCACTACTAGTCTACCAGTGCTCACTCCTCTATTCCATAATTTGTCAAATTATGGAGATTATTCTAACGGTCATATTTAGTAAATTTAATGCTTCTCGCATTAATTAATGCTGATTGTAGACATATCAAGAGACCATATCTGGGGATAATATGTGGTACAAGGGGGACTACACATGGTTTACTTATTCTTATTGTCAAACCTCAAATATAAAACAGAAGACCGAGGAAGGAAAGAGGAGGGTGTGTGAAGTGTGTAAAGACAGAGGAATGCATGAGAAAGAGCTTACTCTCTCGATAAAAGAGAACAAGGAAGAACCATCTAGTACTTACAATGTGAACCTAACAGGCTCAAGAAGATCATTTTCAAGAGAACAAATTTAAGGCTGACTTCTATGATTTATCAACTCTCTATCAACACAACTAGCATAACTCTCAGTTCCTGAAAGCTAGAACTTAGAGTAGTGACACTCTGTTTTGAGGAGAACTTCCAGAGAAAGACTTGAACTATAATTTCTTCACTCCAACGAGTCAAGAGATGAACTGCAAACACATAGAGCATTCTAAACTCAATCTTATAAAATTGTCTCTATTGTGTTCTTTTATTTTACATTTCTGAGAATTGTGTGGGTTTATCTGTAACAAACACTGTCTTATGTGGTTGAACTGGAGGATACTGAAAATACTCACATAAAACTTCACTTACACCTTTTTTCCCACGTATAAATATGGGAGATATTGTGTGTGGTATCTATTGTTTGTTTTTCTAATGAAGAATTGTGGAAGAAGGTGTGAACACTGGATAGTTTGTGAAAACTTTTGTAAAGCCTAATAGAGGCTGTATATAAAGTTTATTGTTAATATAAACTATTTGGTGGCAGGTGATCACCAAGTGGAGAGGATTAAGTCTCAGCTTGAAACTGAACCTCCTGTTTAATTTTATTTGTGTTCTATATTTACTAATACTCTGTTTTTCTATTTTCTACTGCTCATAATTTTAACAAACAGAAAACTATTTTTTCATTGACTTTGATAGTTAGTTCTGGTTAGTGTGTGAATGTGTTTAATTTAGTAAACCTATTTCAAAAGTTAAAGAAGTTTTACACTGATTTAACTGAGGACTAATCTCCCTTTGAGAAACCTATTGACCAACTAAACATTTATATCTCTACTGCCTTAATTAATTGGGCTGTTTCAAAACTGGGGGATCTTTATTATAAAGTTTTTAATATAAATTTTAATTAGGAACTCAATTCAACCCCCTCTTGAGTTTCCACTCCGACCAACACGCACGCCTATTGTTTTATGGGTGCATGGTTTATCTTTTTATGTTACATGGTTTGAAAAACTTTATGCTAGCTATTCCATTTCCCACTATTCAGGGTTTTATAGTTATCTGGGTGATGGTGTATAGTTTTCTCTAACCGTCTGCCAACCATGTGTAGCCCCTTTTCCTTCCATTTTTCTTAATTTTCACCCAAACACACCCTAAAGTACAAACCAAATGAATAGTACTAAAATAAAAAATAGAGTACCTAAATTCAAGCCTAAGTCAACTCCCTAAAATTTCTATATCTTAAAATCTACCCACTAGCCTGATTATCTTCACAACCTCAAATGGTACAACAAAGCTAGGTGATAATTTGACCTATCTTTGTATCATGTGATGACCCAGTCTAGGAGACACCCGAATAAATACACAATCACCTTCTATAAACTCTAGGTGTCATCTCTGACTATCAGCATACAACATATGTATACTCTAATCCATATCCATATGTTTTAGAATCTACTAAACTATATCTAATGTCTCTTACATGAGACTCAGTCCTAACAACACTGACTCACCAGCCTCCATCTAGAATAGCGGTGATATACATGGCCTACCATAAAGAGCCTCATATGGTGACATATGTATCATTTCCTAATAACTATTTTTATAGGATAACTCCACCAAATCTAGGTGCTTCTCTCATGACCTACCAAAGTCAAGAACACACACCCACAGCATATAATCAAGCACATCTATAGTACGCTTTGACATCCCATCTGTCTGTGGGTGAAAATCTATACTCAACAAAACATGTGTACCAAGTGCTTTATGTAATCCCTTCTAGAAGTGTGAAGTAAAACTTGAGTCATGAAATTAAATTATAGTCTGCGGCACCCCATGCATACTAAATATCCCATTAACATATAAGTCTATCAACTTCCCCATTGATAAATTCTTTTATATAGGCAAGAAATGTTATACTTTCATTAATCGATCTAAAACAACCCATATAGTTTAATTATTCCTAGTAATATTTGGAAGAACCACTAAAAATACAAAGTTGCATCATCCTAATTCCATTAAACAATGGGAATGGATATAGAAAACCTACAGGTCACTAATACTCTACCTTCACCTACTCGAATGTGTAGCATTATATCAAGAACCCTAATATCTTCTTTTTAATTCCCAACCACTAAAACTATTATCATAGGTCATGGTACATTTTGGTCACATCTGTATGTATCATCCACTTTGAAGCATGATATTTAAAAAAATATCTCTTATCTCGTGATCATAGTAAGAACAACCCAATTCCTGACATTGATTTTGTTTTCCTCATCTATGCTTCAATTTTAAGGTGACTCCCCACCTTCAAGGATTCCCCTCAAGGTCAAACACTCTGGATCCTCATACTGCCTACCTTGGATACAACTCAAAAGTGTATACTCCATTGAAATTGATACCATAGTCATCTTCTCCTGACTCTCCTAAACCACCACATGCATCTCAGTTAGTAAAGCCATCATCTTCCTCTTAGCATTAGACTTCTGAATTTCCTGAGTCTGAATTTTTTTGCTCAAAGATTAAGCCACGCTATTTCTCTTCCCAGATGTATATGCCAGCCCAAAATCAAATGACTGCTTATACTCTACCCATATTCACTGCTGAAGATACAAATATCATTTTTAGAAGATTTACCTTAACCTATTGTGATCATTAAATGTAGTAAACTTTTTTTCCAATAGATAGTGATGCCAACACTTTAAGTCATAACCCACTACTGCTAGCTCTAGGTCATGCATAAGGTATCTCTATTCATGAGGCCACAATTGCTGAGACACATACACAAAAACTCAATCTCCTTACATCAACACTACTCCAAGTCTGATCCCTGAAGTGTTACAATACACCGTATAATCTTCACCATGATCAGGTAGGATCAAGATTGGTGTTGATTTCAAATTCTTCTTCAACTCCTATAAGGCCTCCTCAAAATCTTCTGACCAATCGATCATTATCCTCTTTTTTTCAATCCCAAAAGTAGAACTTCAAAATGATAAATATCTTGGATGATTCTCTGAAAATAACTAGATAACCCTAGAAAGCTTCAGATATTGAACATGTTATTGGGATGCTCCCAAGAAACCATTGCTTAAACCTTATCTGGATCTCCTAACACACCTTCCTATGAGATTATGTTTTCTAATAAGTGCACCTGGTCAATCCAAAACTGATACTTATATATCTTTACATATAGCTGATTCTCTCTCAATGTTCTCAGGATGATTTCAAGATATTGGGCATGATCGTCATGAGTCTTGGAGTACATTAATATGACATCCATGAACACCACCAAAAACTAATCCATGTATAGATGGAAGACTATGTTCATCAGGGCTATAAACATTTTTGGTTCATTTGTCAACCCAAATTACATTACGACGAACTCATATAGGATATACTTGCTTTTAAAAGTAATCATCGGTATATTAGAAGTTCAAAATCTCAACTGATGATACCCTCATCTCAAGTAAATTTTCAAGAACACGCAATCTCCTCTCAAATGGTTAAAAAGATCAATGATACTCGGAAGAGGATACTGATTCTTTACATTCATCTTATTCAACTTCTAGTGATTGACACACAAGTGAAAACACCTATCAGCCTTCTTTGAAAATAACAGAGGTGATCTTCAAGGTGGCGTACTTGGATGGATAAACCCTTTATCATCCAACACCTCCAGCTGAGTCTTATTCTCTTGAAGCACTATCAGAGTCATTATTTATGGTGGAATAGATACTGGATCAGTTCCTGGTAAGAGCTTAAAAGTGAATTCCATGTCTCTCACAGGTGTAAAACTTGAGAAGTATTTAGGAACAACATCCTGAAATAGTTCTACTACTGGTGGAAGGACATATTTCCAAACACCCCCATCATCCAGAAAAAGCCTAGAAACCTGGGCTATGAGCTCTCCCAATTGATTCTTAATTATCTCTGCTCAGACATCCTATATATCCCACTCTCCCTGGTGAATGTATTAGTCACCCTTAGGAGACATAAACATAACTCTCCTATGGTAATAGTCTATATTGGCTTGGTATGAAACTATCTAGTTTATACCCCTAATTAGGTCAAAGCCTGGAATGTTTGGGAAATAGAGATCCCATGAAAAATGATACTCCCTGATTTTGAGAGAAAATACCTTGCACAAACAGATGTCTCTAGACTATACTCCCAACGGTGTATCTATAATCATAGTCTCATTCACAAAGTTCAATTCCATGCTCAAACCATTAACGAATTTTGCAGATATAAAGGAATTAGAGGCACCAATGTAAAATAAGGAACTACCTAATATAGAATCCACAAGAATAGTGCCTCTCACTGTCGATGGACCAGCCTCCTTATCAACAAGTGTATGTTTCATTGCATATATTTTCCCTACCTCTCTTCCCTGTGATGTAATCTGAATTCCCTGAGTTACACTACTTTGATGATATGGGTGATCTTTTTAAAAAACACTGTGTTCACTACCTCTACCGCCATATCCAATAAAACTCCAGCTACCAAACTGATATGGTGTAGTTTATCCCCTTTTTGCACCCTAGTTCAATCTAATTCCTCCATAACTATCTATCTGTCTTGGGTTCCTATAGAACATTTTTAGATTTCCTAACTTTCCACAAGATTAGTACTCCAATGGTCTTCCGGGATAATGTTTATGATAGTGTCCCATTTTACTGCACTGATGGAAAAGTACTTGGGTCGGATCATCAATGACACATCTCCCTGATTGGACACTCTACTTCACACTATTCTGACAAAAGTTCTCATAATGATGATTCCTAGTCTCATAAGACATACCCCTGAATCATCCAGAAGCAACCACCTATCTAGTACTGGAATCCTCCTAAAGGTTCCCTTCGGGATGAGAGCCTGATTCACCACTTCGGAAAAATTATTTATCCTAAAGTTATTCACCTGAGAATTAATTTTATACTTAATTACATCCTCAAATTATTTCATTAAAGTAGCCTCATCTGTCTCCAATGTTGGGGAAAAGCCCTGCAAATCTGTAAAGCGTCAAGCATAGTCTATCATAGACATGCTCCCCTAAGTCAGCCACTTGAACTTTGTTGCTCTCTCCTGCCTTAGTGTCTCTGGGTAGAAGTTCTCAAATAACTTGTCCAAAAAGTCCTTCCATAGCATACCTTTAGTTTTTCCATTTCATGCCTGAACTTACCACCAGTACTTTCCTAATACTCATAAAATATAAGCATCCAAATTGACCCTTTTCTTAGTAGGGATATCCAAATGGTCAAGTAACATCTCGATAGACCCAACCCAGAACTATTCTCCCTTAGTTCCACCCTCTTTGGTAAAAGTAGGAGGTCACAGTAACTGAAACTCTCTCATTATGTAAGACATACTCTTCACAACCCACCTTGGGTCTCTTCCCATGAATTTCATGAAGCGAGAAAAGTTTTCTTAGAACTTCTCTTTTGCTTCATCACTCGGCACTGTTAGTTCCTTAGGTTTCACTACTGGTAAAACATTTCTAGCCACATACTCCTATCATCCCCTCAAAAGGCATCATCATGGAGTCATAACTCCATAATTCCAAAAACACATCCTAAAACTCATAACACAACTTTATCACATTTAAATAAGAGGAATAATCCAGACAAGTCATTTCTTCAGGCCTCTCCATGCGGTCAAAACCAAGGCGCTATCACTACCCTTAACCATCCTACACCTAGGTCAGGGTTAATAAGGGAAAACACATTTCGTAATCAAGTTTCTCATTTAAACACTCAATTATTCATATTATTGAATCATTTTACAACTTATAATTTCATATTAGGTTCCATTTTCAATTCATTTCCAAAAGACAATAAAATAGTTCAAGTTCAAAAACTTACCCAAAACCCATTTTCCCATGCAAGCCTAAAATGACACATGTCACAAAATAATCCTGAGTGCCAAGAATGATGCATGTAGACCCAAATATCATTCCATTCTAGGACATGATTCAATTATCAAAAAATATTATAAAGAAAAACCACATCACACCACAAGTGCATCACCCAAGGTCAAACAATATGCAATTGTAACAACAAACAATAATAACAAAAATTCCACCGTGAGTAATTGGTTTTTCCCCTATGCATGGGTTTTCTACTCCCATACACAATCTCATAACCAAGCCCTGACTCTTCCTAGTCTCATGTCTACATTTTCTAAATAGTAAGACAAAACAAGAAGAAAATAAAATTATACCTCTAATACCACTTTATAATGTCCCGACCCAAGTACCGCATACCAGTACCCTGAGCCTGTTCGTCACATGACCCCAAGAGAACCTCCCCATATTCTAGAGGTTGTTAACTAGTGGAGAGGGTCTGGTAAGTTGATCATGGGGAGATTATACCCTCTTTTATCAAAGTAACATACCAAGCCCAGTAAATAACTTATTTACGGAATCATATAAAACCATAAACAATACCAGATCTCAAGATAATCAAGCAAGAAATGCAATATCCAACTAGAATAGAAAACATTCCATAATAAAGTAAGTTTCAAGTTTCTAAAATTCAAACGGCAAATAAAGACAATGATGACTCCCAAGAGGGTCTGGAACCACAGCTATGCTCGATCCCCAATCAGCAATCTAAATAAGGTCCTTCTACCTTAGTATGTCCAACATCCATAAAGTCTATTTGGGTACCGATTAGGAAGCCTAAGTAGGGTGTGAGTAAAACTCAGTAGGCCACCACCAATAGAGTCTAAAACTAATCCACTCAATAAAAAGTGTATGCAATTTTATAAATAAATAAATATGATGCATAAATAAATAGTTATCACATAATCAATTAATATTTATTTAACCACATAAACCACTGGGTACCTGAGGACTCACATACCTCAATACCTACTCTGGATCATGTTTGGTCTGATCCATGTAACAAATTCAATTCACAATTAATTTCATCAAATGGTATTTCATTATCCATTTATTTTTAATTCAATTATTATTTCCACCTATAACCATAGTCCAAAGACAACGTTATGGTATAGAATTTCATGTCTAGCACCCCATTTATTAATCCTGCATATATACCATGGGAAAATAACATCATGTCTAGAACCCTAATTCTCAATCATGCATATACATAATGGTCATATAAATTCATGTCTAGCACTCTATTTCTCATTTATGTGCATATCTCATTGGTGTAGATTGTCATGTCTAGAACCCCATTTTTCAACTATACAGATAGATTTATCATTGACATAGATCGTCATGTCTAGAAACCCTTTTAAAAACTATCCATGTATATCACTAGCGTAGATCATCATGTCCAGCACCCCATTTATCAACTATACATATTTATTATTCCTTAACACAACCTCACATGTACCTCATTGTCACATGTTTTCACATTGTCACATCGACCAAGATTAAACACAATAATATTCTTATCACAATTACCCATCACAAATTCCATTAATTAATTCATAAATTAATCAATCCATGTCCATTAATTAATTATAAAATTATTTATTATTTTCACAATATCAATACCAAATAATTAATTCACCAATTAATTATTCAAACACACAATCTCAAAACCTCATAATTAATTCTCTAATTAATTATCTCAATTTAAAAAATCAATATACCATAATTAATTCCATAATTAAATACTCAATTAAATCATATCAATACCCTCATAACTAATTTCCACAATTAATTATCATATTAAAAAATCCCAAAATTTCATAATTAATTTTATAATTAATTATCTTGTTCAATGATCCAAAATCTCACAATTTCACAACTATCTCAATTAATTAATTTACAACATTAATTAATTTAATTAGAGATTTCAATTTCTAAAAAACTCTATCAATTCTACAACTTTCACATAAAAAATCAAATATTGACTATGGGATTTGGGTTTTAGACCCCCTAACTTGATTTGTTGATGAACGTTCACCCAACGGAATTCCCCAAAATCAAGCAGCACAATAATGTAGATTTAGATATGTATCTTAGAACCCTAAATCAAGATGAAGGAAATCAAGACCTTTCCAAATTATATCTATATCCACAATACTGGATCTTGATTCTCCAAATCTAGATTTAGATCTAGAAAAAATGAAGATAACTTCCACCAAAATAATAAAAGAAGGAAGGAGGGTGAATGGAAAAGCAATGGGATGTAATCTACTAACTAATAGAGGAAAATATATTTGATTTAGGCTTTGAATCATGAATAACAGAGGTCGTGTGGCCTTATAATCACTTCATAAAGCTATAAAATCATCCAGAATCGTAAGGGTTTGAGTTTGGGCTGAACGGGGGGAGTTTTGGGGGTTCATATGAATTTAAAACCAATTTTTGGAAATTAAAAATACCACACATGGTTTTTTGGGTAGGGGTTCATGGTTTTCCCTAATTTATTCCAACTTTGTGCCTATTTTTTTAGGGGTGCACAGTTTCTATTTTTATGGTGCATTGTTTTGAAAACCATGCACTAGCCATATGATTCCCCACTACGTAGGGTTGCACAGTTTTTGGGGTTGGGGCACATGGTTTACTCTATCCATACGCCAACTGTTCAAAACCCCTTTTCTTTCCATTTTTCTTAATTTTCACCCAAACACATTCCAAAGTACAACCAAAATGAATAGTACTTAAATAAATACAAAAGAGTACATGAATTCAAGGTCGTGTCAACTCTCTAAAAGTTTAGGATCTTACATATATATAGACCCTTTAATATTTAGTATCGTGAATTTATTCATACTCCTAATATTTTAAGTTTTATTTTATGTTATTCCATAATGGGAATTATGATTCAATGTTACCAAATTTAAAAAGTATTTAACGTTACAATCTCATCATTCATTGGGATTGTTTATGATTACGTCTCCAATGCTGAAATCTCATGATCGAAATATCAATAATTCTCATGAATTTTATTATCCAATGGTTATTAATTATATCTTCACGTAATGGTTCCATTTTTTCACTCTTGTTACTTTAAATAATTAAGAATTTTTTTCAAAGAAAATACAAATTTATTTCTCTCTTCAGTCGGAAATCTGTTTTCTTCCAATGCCATGTTTTCTAAAAGAAATCAAAAAATGTTTTATTACTCTCTTATGATTTTTAAAAAACATTTTTACCCAAGTTTTACTTTTTAAAAAAATTAAATTAATATTTGTGTCATTTTCTAAACAATTAACTTTTGGATTTTACCAAAAATATAAAAGGAATCTTCATTTTAATGTGTATGACATGAATAAAACTTCTCATTATCATGAACAATCATTGATTCAAAGATTAATTTATATTTTTTCAATATTATTTTCAATGAAAAATTTTTTTAAAATGTTTTATGTTTTAAAAATCATTTTTCAAAGAGGAAATTATATTTTCCTCAAGAAATTTTTTAAATGATCTTTCAAAATCATTTTCCATCTAATATGACATCCGCTGTTGTTACTTATGCCTTAATAGGAATATAATCCAATAATAACATTCATATTATTTCTATAAATGTTTTTAGTTTTTATGGAATGATGTTTACAAAACATGTCTCTCTTCCATGGGTTATACCATGATGAAATGCTCATAAGACCCACTTCATTACATGGGTTATTCTATAATGAAATGGTTATGAAATTTGTCTCTTTTCTAGAGGTTAAGATATGACGAAGTGTTTATTATTCCCATTTCATTTCATTGGTTAGGATATGATGAATGTTTATGATCTTATGGAACACATAAATATAGTTATAATTATATGATAGGTGGGACCTATATTTACCTCTAATGCATTGGGTAAAGAATTTTATCTCATTAGATGGACAGGACAGGAATGAGGACTAAACCAAGTTCAATAAGATAGGACTAAAATGGGGAGTAGACCCAATTTACTAAGATAGGACTGGAATGGGTAGTAAACATGATTCATTAAGATGGGGTTGGAATGAGGAGTGAATCCAGTTCAGTAAGGGAATTTTTCCACTATGATTATTTGGGGAGTGAACCCATTCCACTATGATGGGCTCAGTAGTGAGACTTGGCTAATATGGAAATGATTATTTATACTTTTGTGTATTCCAGAAATTCCATGTCTTATTCCAATATTATGAACTCATGGCTTGTGCTATTTAATTTGCTTATGATTTATGACTTATAAACTTCTAATAGTTATGCCATGATTCAAGATTATGATCTTTGATGTGTAGGGTATGCTTTTAAAATGTTATTATCATGTTATCATACTCTTTTCTCAAGTTAAGAATACATATCTTCCTTTTTTACCCTAACTGAGCATCTAATCTCACCCTTTATTATGTTTCCTTCCCACAGGTTATGAAGAAATGTATTATGTATGATATGTATAAAAAAGGTTATAGTTGTGAAGAACATAATGGGAGATTATTAAGCTCACCTATGTACCAGTAATTTTTATTTCCATGTTTTCAAGGGAACTAAACTATCATGGTCCTCGGGAATGTGTACATGTAATGTAATAAATATTCATTTAAAGTGATGAAATATTCTTGTATAAAAAGCTTGGGTTTATATAATCAAGACTTATGATAAAGTCTCATGATGAAGAATTATGGTATGTCTTGAAGGCATATACTCAATAATTAAGTCTTAAGGTCTTATAAAGTCATATGTTTTGGATCATACATGATGGAAATTATGACTATTAGGGGGATGAATAGTCATTTCCAAAAATTATAGACAAAAAAATTAGAGTTTTATTAATGAAAGGTTTATAGTGAGTTCTGTGTTCAGGATATGAAATACAGTGGAAATAAAAATAATGAACATGGTTATTTATAGTAGTTTGGATAACCAAGATCCTAGCCCATTCCTCAACCTTCTCTACTCCATGAGAAGATTGGTACCCACTAATATACGCTTATTTAGATGTGTGAGAACTTGTTATAGAATCTGCATTTTATAAATACCTGAAAGCACAACCAGGACTTTTAATAAAATTATATAATCTAGTCTGAGACCTGAATATTTATTAGGAGTTGTAACCTTGACTTTATTTTTGGTCGTGGAATAACTAAAACAAACAATACCTTCTTTTGATGTGGAAAATCATAAACTATACATGAACAGATTACAAACTGATAAAGAAAATAATAATATGAGTAAAAAATAAAAAGAAAATATTGAATAATGACATGAATATAAGGATGATAGACTTTAGATATCATTATTCACTTTAATGGAATAAATTAAAAGGTTTAAGTTTTTATGTGATCACAGTAAAGTAACAGAATTCACATAAGTTTCTTGATTGTATGAGAGTGGAAAGAATTGTGTAACATCGCTCTGTCACGCCAATTTTCTATCAAATGATCTATATAAAAGTCATTTTTTCCCTTGATAACATCACAAATGGATTAATCCATCTTCATTCACTTCAAAGATCTTCTTAGAGCCTCAAGTGATCCAATCATTGGTTTCTAGTTGTTAGCGAATAATAAAAAATAAAACATTATTATTACCTGTAATTTGAAAACATATCCCTCATTGTTAAAGAGTTTATAAATGCTTCTGTTACTATAAGAAAATTTTAAAAAAACATTTCTAATATAACCATTAAATTAAATTATAGTATTTCATATAATTAAAATAAATAATATTTCTCTCATAAACTTACAGTAAAAGAATAATTCAAAAATTATAGGAAATAAAGTATAAAAATAATAATATGACAATTATTATTTTCATACGAATTTTTGCCTTATTTTATATTCAAAAAATTATAACAAATGTCCTTATTATATATAATTATTTTATAAATCAATAAAATATTTAAAACAATATGAAAGAAGTTGCAGTAAAACATTTTATAGAAAATGAAACTAAAACAGAGTGTTGTAAAAATATAATTTTTTAGAAAATAAGAAAGGTGTTGAAATGACGATATGAGGAAAAATCCTCATAGTCAGTATACATACCATGTGGTTGGTATACTGACCTAGGAGAAATATTTTAAAAAAATTAATCATTATTAAAAAACATATGAGGATAGTATAAAATACTCATGGATGGTAAGTCAAAAGTCACTTACAATAGGTTGTTCATAACTTATTGTAGGTTATCTTTCCCATGGTAGGTATAAATGATCACTCAAGGTAGGTTTGGAGGCTTCCTCACAGTAAACATTCATTATAACCACGTTACTCATATAGTAACATTTCTTCTTGAAATCATAATAGGTTCACTCTATAAGTTCATGGTAAGTTGGAGACATGCACTGTAGGAAGCGTGGTTACTTTGAGCAATACTCAAAGTCACCTTCATAGTCAAATTAATTGTTACTTTCATGGCCACCATCATGGTCACTATAAATAAAATGACCGGTAGGTATGTAGATAAAATATGTGAGGTATTGGATCCTCTATAGGTGAAATGAATTGTGTACATCATCATTTTTAGAGGATTTAAACTCATACATGTATTTTGGATAGCCAAAAATTTCAAATGCAACTTCATCTATATTAGATAGTGGAAATATATTCATTTATTTCATGAAAACAAAGTTTTAGGAACCTTATATACTATTTGAATTTTTAATATTATCAAATGGACAGTGTTTTAGTATATCGGCTAGATCAAAGTGATTTGAAAGAAAAGAAATTGACAAACTGTATCCTTAGATAATAATTGGAGTAATAATATGTTGTGTCTTAATTTAAACTTTAGAGACATGGGAGAAGAAATAGTCCACATGTACAATATTGGATGGCTTTTATGTTATCCATATTTTTAAGATTGGAGAAACAGTAACTTCAACTCATGTATCCCACATCAGATAAGTGTTTCGGATGCCCTTTGGTGTAAAATTAAATGTGTTCTCTTACCCATTGAGTTATCTATAGGGGATTAGAATCCCTTACATATGTACACAAATGGTTTCTTGCCCAGTGGGCCTACTAGGCCCATCATCCTCCTAGGGGAACTATTCCATACCACTACTACACTCATTTGGTATTATATATCTCCCACTGACCATTTTGGCTAACCCACAAAAGCTCCTCTCCCATAGGGTTGACCAATGGTCCCCTATGTGGTTGAGGGTTCGCCCACGTGGGATTTCCATAGCTAGATAATTTTTTAACCAATCCATGAATAAAAAAACAATACTGAAAATTTTAAATAAATTATATAGGTATATTTATAATATTTAAATAAATTATTAATAAATAATCATTAAATATTAATACAGTTAATATATTTAAATAAGAATTCATTATTATGTTTTAAAAAATTTAATTTTAATTTAATGTGATAAATCAGTTATTTATCAAAAAAACTATAAAAATAAAATAGTTAAAGTATTAAAACCAAATTTTAAAATTTAAAAAACTCCTCTTTTTTATATTACAAAATAAAACATTTATTAAATTTTCAAAAACATTCTCCCTATTTTTGAAATTTGTCAAAAATTAAAAAAATTAATCTTTAAAAAATTCTCCCTTTTAAACAATATCAACTACTTAGCATTAATTAGAGTAGAAGCCTTTCATAAAATTTAATGTTCATGTATAAAATTCAAGTAAAAAGAATTTAAATAGGGAGTAATTTTATAAAAACAATAATTATTATAAACATAAAATTTATGCTTCTATCATTCCTAATTCAAACTTCATTCTCTCAAAATTATTAGAATCTAAAGGTTTAGTGAAAATTTCAGCTAATTTTTTTTAAATAGAAAGAAATTCTAAAAAAATATCACTTTTATTTTCATGGTCCCTCATAAAATGAAATATAAAATATATGTTTTTTGTTCTAGAGTAATGTAGAGGGTTTTTAAAAATTTAAATTGAACAAAAATTATCATAAAAGAATGTAAATTTATCAAAACAAATATTAATATCAAATAAAGTTTGTTTAATCTAAATACGTTGTGAACAATAGATAGTAGTAGAAACATATTCATCTTTAGATATAGATAGTTCTACTCATATTATTTTCTTAAAACACTATGAAATTATATTTTACCTATAAAATGACACATACTTGTGTGATTTTCTATTGAAGCCTACAACCTCTGAAGTTAGAATCATAAAAATATAATAAATAAAAAAAATTATGATTTAAATAAAATAAACTAGTTATTATAGTTACATAATATATATAATTACTCTATTAACATCATTAAGATGAATTTTCTTAGGTTTGTACTGAAATTATTTACAAAAACAAACTTAGAACATTTTGTCTGGTCTAGATGTAGTGAGATACAATAAACATCCAATCATACCTCTATATAATTTAATATCAACTATATTTCTATATTAATTCAATTAAAATTTGGAATTGGTACTCATTGGAGTTTTCATAGACTTACTAGAATCAATCCCAAAACTTTTTAAAATATTTTTAACATACTTGTCTTGATTTAAGAAAATACCATCTTTTCTTTCATTAATTTATTAACTACGTAAAAATGTTAATTCACCCATTAAGTTCATGTCAAATTCACTTTTCATCATCCTAGAAAAATAATTACACTATAAATCATTTGTTGATCCGAATATTATATCATCAACATTAATATGAATAATTAGTATATCATTAAAAACTCTCTCTAAAAACAAGGTTGGATCAACCATTCCTTTAACAAAAACATTTTGAATTAAAAAAAGAGTTTTTCGTTCATACCAAGGTCGAACATATTTCTTAAGATCATATAAATATTTATTAGGTTTAAAAACATGATTTAGAAATTGATCATTTACAAATCTGGGGGTTGTTTAGAATAAACTTCCTCACAAATTATTCCAATTAAAAAATAACTTTTTACGTCAATTTGAAATAATTTTAAATTTTGAAATTAGAAATAGGGTATTATAATTATAATTACGCCCATCCTAGAAATAAGATAAAAATAATCTTTAAAATAAATTCACTATTCCTAATAATAACCTTGAGAAACTAGTGTTTCTTTATTTTTAACTATGTTTCCAGCTTCATCAAGCTTATTGAGAATTATTTAGTTCCTATTATAGGTTTATATTTTTTAAAATCAACCAAATACCAAACTTTATTCCTTTCCAATTGATTTAATACATCGTGAATGGAATTAATTCAATTTTAATCAATTAAAGAATTATTATTATTAATAGGAACAAAATCAGCACCAAAATTAGAGCCTTTGTAGTAAATTAAAACTAATTTTCTAGTCTTTATAATAGATTCTACATTACCAATTACCTTTTTAGTTGGATGATATTTAAGTGTTTTCCATTATTTAGGATCATTTTGAGAAGATACTCCCCCCATTTAATGTATTCTCATTATCTTGGTTGTTATCTTCAGCAAAATTGAATTCTCTAAATTTATCATAATATTTTTTTTAATCAGAATTATTTTTGTTAAATCTATATTTAATAAAATTAACATGTAAAGAATCTTCAATAAATAAAGTTATCTTATTTAAAACTCTATATTATTTTATAGTATTTTAATATCCTAAAATTTTTCCTTCATCACTTTTAAAATAAAATTTATCTAAATTATCTTTTTTGTTTAAGATAAAGCCTTTCTAACCAAAAAAACCTAAAACATCTAGCATTATGTTTAAACCATATAAACAATTCATAAGGGGTCTTATTTAAAAATGATATAATATAAACTCTATTTAAAACATGAAACGATACATTTATAGCTTATACCCAAAAATATATAGGAACATTAAATTCCATAAGCATTGATCTAGCCCTTTATTGTATAGATATATTCATTATTTCAACCACACCATTCTGTTTTGGTGTCCTAGAGGCTGAAAAATAATTCTTATATCTATTTTATTAACAAAATTTATCAAATTCTAAATTGAAAAATGCACTACCTATATCACTTCTGATATAGATGATTGACATATTCTTGGGGTTTTAAATAAGTTTTCAAAAATGAATAATTTAGTTAGGGTTTCATTTTTATGTGAAAGGAAATAAATCTAGATAAATATATTGTAATCATCTATAATTACAAATACAAACTTCTTACAACCAAAACTAAAAGTTTGTATATGTCCAAAAAGTCACAATGTAATAGTTTAAACATGTATATTTACTAATATTATTTATATATTTATATCTTTCTTTGTGTTTTTTAACCTTTAAATAGGAATCACACATAAAATATTGACTTGAGTGTAATTTTTGAAATTGAAGAACTTGTTCATACTTGATAGTTTATGAAATAGTTTGAAGTTTGTATGACCAAGAATCCAATTCCACATAATTTCATCTTCTTTTATAGAATTCAAACACTTAACCTTTTTTGGTTAGATTAGAGAAATAAATCATGTATACATTCTATTTTCTAATTGTAGAAAATGAAACCAAATTATTTTTTAAAACTATAATTTTATCATTTTCAAAAATAAAATTTAATCCATCGTCACACAAATATGATATGATTATTATATTATATTTTAAACCATCTACATATAATACTTTTAAAATGATAACAATTTTAGAAAAACCAATTTCACAAATACCTTTTATCTATCCTTTAAAGTTGTCTCTAAATGGGACTAGGCCACCATCACATGAATTGAAAGATAGAAATTTATAAATATCACTTTTCATGGTATTGGAGTAGAAACTGTATAAATATCGTGAGTCATTGATATTTTTAAGGAATATTTCCTAAAATTAAATAATAAAATGTACTATTTTGGTACCCATGAAAACTTGGGTCCTCCTGGATTAATAGAACTAAATTTTGGAACCCAAATAGATTTAAAACATTTATTAGTGGGATGTTTATAAAATAAGTTTCTATAAATTAAAGTTCTAGTACACCCAATAGGTTGTGTAAATATTAGTGAACATTCATTGGTATAATTACCATTCATTATACACTTAAAACAGGTTACATTGGAAATAATTATTTTTGAACTTTTAACAAATTTAGTCTTATTTATCCTTGGTGATAAATTATTATAACCAAAACCATTATTATTAATATTCAGTTTCATTAATAAAATCATTTTATCATATTTTTCTTTACCTTTAACAAATTTAGATAAGTTCTCTTTAATATTGAGAACTTCATTTTTGCAATTCATTTTTTGTTTTTGAATAGTCTATAAATCGATATAAATTTTCTCATTAGATCACTAGGTTATGATTCTTAATTTCTTATTTTATTACTTAAGTTTCTTATAATCATTTTCAACATTTGTTAAATTATACAAAACTAAATTAAATCTTTTTTATTGATCTTTATAATTCACTACCATAAATTTTTTAACTCTTTCCTTTTTCACATTTAGTTTTAAAAATGTAGAACTATAATTATATTTATATTTATCATTGCGGGAAACATATATTTTTAGATTATCACATTATATTTTTATTTTCTCATATTTTATAATCAGATTCTTGTTTTTAATTTTCTTGTCATTATAAAATTTAATTATCCTAACTCAATCATTTCTTAATTCTTTATTTTCTTTAAATTGTTGGTTAAATTTGGAATTCACATAATTAAAATCTAAAAGTGAATTGGAATTAACTTCATTTTCATTTTCAGATAAAACATTATAATCTACATTAACTAGAGTAATTAATTTATTGAAAATAGAATCAGTTACCTTAAACTGTACACCCATCAAATCAAGATTCCTTGTCACTTATTCACTTCTAGAATCACTTCTTGAGTCAAAACTATCTGAGCAGTCCCAACCTCTAAAGAACACTTTCTTTTCTTTTCTCCTTTTTCCTTTTTATTTCTTTAGATGTTTGAGAGTGGGGTATCCTATCTTAATGTGACCATTATTTCTACACTCAAAACAGTTAAATTCTGAAAAAATATTATTATTACTTGAATTACCTTTCTTGTAATCCTTTTTGAACTTCCTTCTGAACTGCCTCTTACCACCTTTTTTCGTGAACTTGAAGAACTTTTGGATAAAGTAATCCATCTATTTGTAAATTTCTTGGAACTAATATTCAGAATTGTTATATATTTCATTCATATGAGACTTAAAAGAAATATATTTTCTAATTATAGACTCCTCACCAGAAATGTTTTTCAACTCTAACTCATACTGCAACATAGAACCTATTAGTTCATCTAAGGTATACTCTTTAAAATTATTTCTCTCATCGATGGAAACCTTCTTTGCATGTAATTTTTTTAAAGAGATATCATTACTCTTTCAACTTAACTTTTGTTTCCTAAAACTTCTCCAAGAGCACTCATACCATTTGTAACACTTGTAAACTAATGGAACATCTTTTTTACTGATTATCCATATCACATTTTGGATGTCTTGGTATTTTTCTCAAAGCATTCCTTGCTTGGTTCTCTTGAGATTTTCAGTCCTATAGTAAGTCCCTTGAATTATTCTTTATATATCATGGGTTTTATTACAAGATGAGATATAGATATAGACACTTATACTTATAGAACAATAAAAAATATTTTTAACATTATAATTACAAAAAATATTTTTTTCTTAGTCTAGTGATCCATAATCAACTGTTTTAGTTAGGATTTCATTCTATCTTTCCAATAATAGTAGTCACTTCCATCAAAGAATGGGGGTTTTTGGAATCCATCCTTCATTGGAATTAAGACCTTCCATCTTAAAATCTGATTTTCTATCATTCCTTGGAATGTTAAGTCTATGATATATGGTTATCAAAAAGTTAAAAAAAATAAACAAAAAATCAGAGACTCTAACTATCCTTTTATGGAATAACCTCCTCTCATTCCATTTATTTGATCCTAAATGATGGAAATTAATACTAAAGGGTGTGAATAGTCATTTTCAAAAATTAAGGATAAAACAATAAGAGTTTTATTAATTAAAGATTATATAGAGATTTCTTTATTGAAAATATGAAATACGGTAGAAATAAAAAAACAAAACAAATATTTATAGTGGTTCAAATCACTAAGATCCTAGACCACTCCTCAACATTCTCTACTCCATGAGATGGTTGGTCCCCACTAAGAAACTAACTTTTAGAGCAGTAAGAACCTATTACAGACAATACCTTTTATAAATACTTGGAGGCACAACCAAGAAATTTCATAGAAGTATTTGACCTAGTCTAAGACCTAACTATTTATGGGGAATAACAACCCTCACTTCCTTTTAGGTGGTGGAGTAACCAAAACAAATAAGACATACTTTTATGGAGAAAATCATAAACCAAACACAAGAATATTACAAAAAAATAAAGAAAAGAATAATATGAATAAAAAAAATACAAGAAAATTCCAGAAGAAATGTCTGAAGGTGAGGATGATGAGGATCGATAATATTTGATCACTATAATGGAAGAAACACTAATATTGAATTTCTTCTGTGATCACAAAAAAGGAAAAGAATTCACAAAATTTTCTTGATCATATGATATCGGAAAGAGTTGTGTAACACCATTATGTCACCGTATTTTTCTTTCAAATGATCTTTAGGAAAGATATTTTATCCCCTAATTACTTCTATAATGGATTAATAGAGCTTTATTAACTTCAAAGATCTTCTCGGAGCCTCAAGTGATCCAATCACTTCCTACCACTTGTTAGTGAATAAAAAAATAAAATATTATCATTACCTGTAATTTGAAAATGTTTTGATCATTGATAAAGAGTTCATTAATTCTTCTATTACTATAATAAATGTGTTAAAAACATTTCTAATATTATCATTAAATTAAATTAGTGTATTTAATATAATTAAAAATAAATAAATTTCTCTCATAAATTTTCTGTAAAATAGAAATTAAAATATTATATAAAAAAGAGTATAAAATAAATAAAATGATAGGTATTATTTTCATAATAATTTATACAATTTTTTATATTAAAAAATTTATAACAAAGGTCATTATGATAAATAATTATTTTATAAATCTATAAAATTGTTGAAATGATATAAGAAAAATTGCAGAAAAACATTATATAAAAAATGATACTTAAATAGAGTGTTATAAAAATATAATTTTTCTAAAAAATAAGAAAAATTTTGAACTGATTGTGTGTGGCACAATCATCATGGTTAGTATGCTTACTATGCGATTACGTGTAGTTGGCATATTGACCGTGAAGGCATAGTCAAAAAAAATAAAAGTTCGGTTAGTAATAAAAGCATATAAAGATAGTATAAAATACTCATGGTAAGTAGAAAGTTAATCAAGGTAGGTCATTCATAACTCGTGATAGGTTATATTTCTCGTAGTCTCTTAAAATTCTCACTAAAGGTTGGTTAGGGGTTTCCACGTGGTAATCAGACATGGTAACCTCATTATTCATTCAGTAATGTTAGATCCCAGGTCTTTCCTGAAGTAAAAAATCTTTCCATTCATGTCAAATATTGTTTAATTTCATTTTTGGATAAAACCCTACGTCGTTCTGTGGGCCGGTTGGGTTGTTTTTAGGAAATAAAGGGGAAAAATAGGCTAAAGGTTGGTTGTAGGCCAGGAACACGTCGTGTACTTGGCCTACATATCATGTACCTACACGACGTGTACTTGCGGTACATGTCATGTACTTGCCCAGTGGGTTTTTTTATAATCAAGTAATTAGCCTCATTTTTAGATGAACATAATAGTTTCATCTATTTTTGAGAGCCAAAACACCTCTATTCTAGTTTTTCAGATTCAAAAATCGTCTGGACTCTGATTCTTCCATCCTCGGTCATGTTAGAACCGCATCAATTTCTTTCAAACTAGGACGAATTAGGACTTTATACTGGATGAGATGTATACTACTAAGGTGAGGTAGGTGTTATATACTTTCTTTCGTCTTTTTGAGTGCTTTTTGGGCATTCGTCACTTTTTATGTTTGTCGAACTTTCCAGCGCGGCCCTGTTTTTGAGCGAGCTACTTGATATAGGCTTAGTCGGACCTAATGAGGATGCCTACTAGGTTCTGTTTAAGTGTTTTGGCACCCATTACTTGATTAAAGGTCACCCATGTGGTGTTCCTTAAGGAAATAACATGTTTATGCCTATTTAAACCACCCAAGGGGTGTGCGCTGGTGCTTTCCTAGTTATAGGAAGCCCGTTAATGCCTTGATAGCTTGAATAGCTTTCTTAGGAGATGTACTGTCTTCTTTCCTTGTTATATATGGTTATTCCATGCTTTTTAAATTAACTAGGATTATTTAATGGATCATTAGGTTGTTATACCTATATAAAATGATAATGTCATGTTAAATGGTTTATATGGGAGGGTAGGCCCATATTCTTGTAGTTGATAATTGGTTTGCATGAGTGGGTATACTCATGGATTATGTAGGCTGATTTGAGTATGTATACTCACATAGAATTTTTGTTTAAATTGAATTATTTAATGCTTAAACGAATGGTTGATCGATTCCATGGACTACTCTCCTTGGATATGGAACGCGGTAGTGGATGCCTTGAGTTGACTCTGCCCCTTGGGTCTTGATTCTGTGGGATGCCTTAGACCTTGCTACCCCGTGGATCTAGATTTCTTGGTCTCATGTAGGACTTTATATTTCCATTCTCCTGGGACCACAACCAGTTCCTGGTCGACTTTCCACCAAGGACGCCCATGGGACTTAAAGGGATGCCTTGGACAAGCTCATTGGTGTCATCCCTATGTGCTCTAGATATATTACATGGATGCCTTGGTACATAGCACCTTAGATCCGGCACTTGTGTTCTAAACTTTTCTATATGGCCTATCCATGGGATATTTGACTTCACTATATGGAATGGCTATAGAATACTTAACTTCTTTATACAGTGTGGTTATGGGTTCCATAATACAGATGGATGTATGGCATGGTCATTGTTTACTTTTATTCTAGCTTCCTGGTTAGGAGATAACTCTTTTATAGGTACCTTAAGGGCTGGTCGGTTTTTCTTACTACTATAGACTTATTCCATGGAAATACACACTTACTTTACTAGTTATTTACACTTTATAGAGCTTTGTATATTTTTGTTAAAACTATATAGACCTGGGTGGTTGCCTAATGGAATGTCTATCTCACACCATTGTTTTTTCATCCCTTGGAACGTGTGTTCTAGTTAGGAATCACTACTTCTGGGTGGTTTCCATTGGATTTATTTATGGAACCAGAAACATCCAATGGTTCTTAATCCAAAAATACCTTCTTTCCAAAGGAAGGTGTTCGTTAAGTTTGAACTTATGATACTTAAGAACATGCATTGGATGAGAGGATGGGAAGTCAGACTCATCACACCCTTTTGGGGGGAATTATTTCCTACTCTATGACTCTATTATAGATTTAATATATTTTTATGAATCCTTATTAATTTACCAAGTATAACATAGGTCTCCCTTGGAATTTACAATCAATTGTTAGCATATGTGAAATTTAGAATCATATGTATGTATTATAGGTTATTCATTAATAGAGTCACCTGTATGTATTTGAGGTTCTCCGTCAATGGTATCTTCTCATATACTACTTATAGATTCTTTTAATCATTGCTATGCTAATATTGGTTTTTAAGCCACTCAATGGGTCACTCTGGGATTTATTATCATCTAGGGAGATGAAAGTTTATTTTGATGTTAGGATCATACACATAAATGGGCTACCTACGTATCCTTGTGAAAAGAATCAGAACCCTCGTAGTTTGGCTTCACTTAATGGGACACATCATACCTTTTAAGGTTTTGTGATAAGGACCTATCCATACAGTTTAATGTCATTTGGTAAGGACATCTAAGCAAAAGGTTCTTATTCAAGGTTTTGTGTGGGACTTATGCCTAAGCAGCCCAAGGAACTTGGAAATAATAAGGGTTTCCAAGTTATATTAGACCATGTTGGGAATATGGCCTAGGGAGAATAGGTTTGATTTGAATTGTTGGGTTTGAACCTCGGAGAGGCTTCCTATGTATCCCATTTTAATGGGAATAAAATCCCATTTAGTTTTATAAGTCTCATAAGAGAGTGTAGTCTTTTGAGAGAAATGAGTTTGGGATTACTTCCTGAAAAGGATTCCTTGGTGATTTGGGGGTTTAATTTGGGGATTACTCATAAGGAGGATGCCCATTTATAGAAGAAATGAGATGGAACTCCGTCCTTAGGAAGGATTCCTACATATCCCAATTATGTTGGGAATCATAGTTCTCATAGTTCAAGAGGTGGTGTTTGTGAAAATGTTATGATCATGACATATATCTAAGACCACATGAGTCAAGCTCGGTGTGAGAAACAAGAGGGTGTCAAATATTCAACAAAGGCACATGCACACTTTTCCTCCTCCACTGGTGGAAGAGGACGAACCTATGACGGTTATGGTGGAAGAGGCTGAGGTAAACATGGAAGAGGGTGAGGCGATGAACCTTTCCTCTATTCACTTTACTTTAGACAAGGGTCCAATGTAAGGAAGGATTGAAGGTGAAGGAATTAGAAAGGAGCAATAATGAAACCTCCTACTTGAAGTTAGGGGCTTACACCATGATGGATGCCCTTTGAGGTGAGGTTTGAGGAGTTTGTTGAGGAGTGTATCGACTCAAGGTACTAGAGGAATCCATAAAGAGATTACAAACTTGTAATATGTGAAAATAAACAAGAAGAGTAATTCAACTCAAGGAACTTCATTGAGTGTGATGGAGTGTCTCAAATCATGGTATTCCAAGGTTAGAAGTTGGGCCATATAAAGGGCACAATGGAAAATGTCGTCGACCCAACCCGAAAAGTTCATGGTGAGAAAGTCTATTTTTCATGGGGAGTAGTCACATAAGTGAAGGGACCGACCTGAAGGGTCAGGACCGTAGCCCATCATTCATCCCAAGTGGGGTGCAGGGGTGCAGCCTCCTTGGTATAGACCAGTGGGGTCACACAGGTGCAACACCTAGTTGGTCCATGCAGGTGGTCCACCAAGGTGTGTCGCGTAGGTTCTCTGTGCTGGTGTGTCATGCAGGTGTGTCACACAGGTTCTCCACGTAGGTGATTCATGTAGGTGCTCCATGCAGGTGATCCACATTGGTGCTCGACGCAAGTTCTCTGCACAGGTCCATGTGTTCTAGACCCTGATGGGACTTTGAACCACATTCTCCCCCCCTTTAATTCTATCTTCTCTCGTGTTTTAGAGAGAAACCTGAGAAAATATGGGGGATCCAGGTGAAAGAGCTACACAACAAAAGCTTTGGGACTTCTTCCAACTTTTTTCTACTTGTGAAATGGGGAGCCTAAGGGTCCTATTTATAAGCATGGAGGGGGCTGGTCAATGGGAGTTTGTCCATACATTTCCTCCAGATAGATCCCTCACATATCTCTTCAATGCATGGGTGTAAAACATACACAGTCGTGTAGCTCCCCCATGTAGCTTCTCCGCGTAGGTCCTCCACTTAGCTCCTAGAAATTCATTTATAAAATTTATCCATCTTCTGAGTTCCATAACTTTTGATCCGTAAGTCCGTTTGAGATTCATGGCCATTAAAATGGAAGCTCTAGAAGAGATCTACACTTCTTGAGATGTTAAATATATCGGGCATTCTTGGATGAAATTTGGAAATTAAAATTTAATCAATCGACACCTTTTCATCATCAATCTTGGAAATCCAAAGCCAAATTTTTTAGGTGGGATATTTCCATTTATCCCTAATTTTGGAGAAGTATTTTGGCACATATAAATCCATCCTACATCTTTCTTCCACTATAAAGATGTATTTTACTCAAACTTAGCATTTGGTGTCTAAGTGAGGTTCACATCTTCAATCTGAGGAAAAGTGTATGGAACACATTTCATGGTGTGTACAACCATTTTTGGGCATCCTCAGGGACCAAAACAGATTATAGGGCTGCAGGTGATGATAGGGTAAAGTGCCCTGGTACATGTTGTTGACCATGGATTTGGATCAGGGGAGCAAAGGACCAAGTTGAGTCTTTCAATGCCGGGATATATTTTTGGTCTTTTGTTCTTTTTGGGACTTGTACAGTATTACATTTCCATGTGATTTTTTGGATTCTTTCTAGATACTTCTACCATATGCATAATTTTTTATATGAGACACTTTTGGTTATTGATATGTATTTTTGACTTGTCTTATTTTCAGTTGACTGTTGTTTATTTTGCTTCCACTATTTATTTAATGTTTGACTTCTGCTATGATACTCTGGTAATGAGGGAATAGTCTCCCAAGTGACACACCCAGGCCCTCGCTGCTAGTCGGTAGCCTCTTTCATTTAGGGAGATGCGCCTGAGGCCATGTGGCCAACCAGTCTCGAGGCATCGTTTTGGGTGGCATCTGGGTCTGGGACGTTACAAAGTGGAATCAAAGGATTTTTTTCTGTTTTGACTTACTATTTTGGAAATATTAGATAGGGATAGGAAGTAAATGGAGTTTTTTAATAAATTTTTCCCTAGATTAGATACCCCACATACAGGGAAAATCAAAATTACCTCGAATTGAGTTCTGATTTTTTGGATTTTTAAAATTTCAATTGATTCGATTTCACCATTGGGTAAAGCACTTGATTTATTGTAACATCCCAGGTAAATAAAGAATATTACATTTTTATATTTATTAATATTTGTGAATAAAATGTTAATATTACTTTAAAGGGAATTCTTTGTTCGATGGTGTACCCAATATGCAACAACGAGTTTCTTTGAAATCTTACATTGCACATTAATAATATAATAATATTATTTTAAATGGTAGTTAACGCCTAGCCGTTGTAATGGCGGGAATTAACAGAACTAAATAAAAAATGATTATATATATTTGCTAAATATTTTTACATTTATCCAATAAATTTTAGAGGCTTAAAATGCAAATGCATCCAATTTTAAGAATAAATATTCTAATATTCTTTAAAAGATTGTTTTATCGCCTTTTGACGGCAAACCTTTTTTAAATCTAACTTTTGACAATTTTATAAGATCTATTTGTAAAAATAAACTTATTCTTTAGAATTGGGATATTTAAATTTATTTGATTATTTTTTGGTATTTTTTGACAATGTTCATTTTTTAATGAATAGTGAAAAATACTGCATTTTACTTCAAAACTGCTTTTTCATCTAATTTAATTATTTGGTTAGATTATATTTTTAATTGTTTTTAAAGTGTAATTATAATATATTTTTACCATTTAATCAAATTATGTTCAATGGAATTAATTTCACTTTGAATTTGGATATAAACAATTGTCAATCTTTTGATAGATATTGTTTCTTTAAAACACGCTATTAGTTTTGACAACAGGAATTATTTTTAACTTAATTACTGCAACTTCTGTGTTTGGAATTTTGTAAAATGGATTCCATATTTGGAATCATAAGTTCCAAATTATTAAATTAATACTCTTTTGTTTTTTGGACGTTATGAATAGTAACGACGTCAATTATCTTTAATTATCATGATTAAGTAGTAATCGGTTAGTTAAGGGTAATAAAATAATATCATAATAATATAAATTACCCATACATGTGTCTTAATGCTATTTTTCGAGTCTTGTCCGACCATGGGATTCCTTGTTCCAACTTTGGTACCCCATGGAATCACTTTAATGTTATAGTGACCTTTTATCCTATTATTTTTTTAAAGAAAGGAAAATATAACAGAAATATGTATCACCTAAGTAAAAAAAATAGTTTTGTTTATATAAATTATCCATTTTACTATAAATATTAATTTTAAAGATAAAAATATTTCCTACATCATGGTATTTTTTTATAATTTTTAGACATTAAATAAATAAATTTAGTTATGACACCATGATGATGCAGTGATTACCTCATTAATGAACGATTTAAATAAAATGAAAAGATAAGGTAAAATATAAGACTTACACATGTCTAAAACTTATTGGATGGGTATAGTTCTAACCCTTATCACCTTATACTCAAAATATATCATTTCAGGGCCTTTAAAATCCGAAAAAAAAAATCATTTCATAACAAAGTAACATTTCATGACTTTCCAAGAGTGCCCCTCCTCCCTCTCATAAAAGGCCCCCACCTCTACCCCATTACCCACACCTCTCAAGCCCTTGGATCGTCCAAAATCTGCTCATACTATCTCCTCACATCCCTCTATTACTCCTAGAATCCTCACTTTGGGAAGATGTCTTCCAAAGGAAGCCTTTGGCTCAAATCAAAAAGAGTGATCTGATTTAGAGGTAATGTCTTCTCTCGAGTTTCTTACTTTTATTTTACTTCTTCACTCCCCCTAACCTTATTATTCTTGGATTCCATAACAACATAATTATCCTAAATAAACTAGGATGTTTTTATGATAAGTATTTTATTTACACTTACACACTACTTCGTCTAATGGTTAAAAAACATATTGTTTCTGTGGGTGGCAAATTACTGCCTCACGAAATGATGATTGTTCAATCATATTTTAACACCTCTTATGGTGGAAATTAAGATGTCACTATATTTATATATGATATATATTATATTTATTTCCTCTCTATGCTTCTTTATTTTATATTTAAAACATACCTTTATGCTTTTCATGTTGTGCAAATGCGATAATTTCATATGAGGAAGTGTGGACTACCGCGCCCTCAAGTGATGTGACTCGTTCATGCAATACATGGAATGTATACAGAATTAAATTAATAAACTTATGTGACCTATATAACATATATATATTATACTGTAATTATAATATATATATATATATATCATTTATTTTTAATTCCATTAATATGACAACTAAATGAAAGTAGTGTTCATGCGTACGTACGGCCTACCATCTCAATGAACGGTGCATTTCATTTTTTATCTCCAAATGTTATGTAATAGTATAAAATGAATATATACTGGATATATTTGATATTTAAATCATTAATACTATTCTGTAGATGTTTTACTTATGACTACATAGAAAATTCTTTTCAAACAGGTTTATTTTTGACTCATGTACCGAACATCGACAAAAACGTCTGATATGAACTCACATAATTAACTAATTATTATAAAATTATAATATGTGAAATGAATTGAATAATAAAATTTAAAGGCATTCTTTAAGAAATTATAAATTTACCAAAGTTTATTATTCAGTAATATAAAGAAATGAACAAGACAAGTCAGACTTGAGGTAAGGGATCTTACCTCTCTCTTTCTTTTTAAGTACTCTCTTTTATTCCACTTCTTTTAAGCTCCTCGTTCTTATGTTGGGGGTGTTATTTTATATTTATATTACTGTACTTTTTATGTTAATCTGATGAAAGACCCTATTTTATCTCATCAATCCATTTTTTTGGAGTTTTAAGTGGCGTCGTTAGGCTATCGAATTTTCGTAAGTGGATTTCTTATCTCACATTTAATTCCATGAGATTTACATTGTTCGCAACTTATTTATTTAAGGTGCTGTATTTTGTACTACCATTTTATATATATTATCATGATTCTATTTATATTCATGGTATTCTGTGATTCATTTGGTGTTTACTATCTTTTGGTCATACGACTCGATTTATTACAATGAGGTAAGGGGTTTTTATCTCACTATTTATTCTCGTGAGATTAATGCTATATTTTTCACTATATACTTTGAGTAGTGTATATAATTCTCATTTTTATACTCTTTGTTTAATATACTTTCATCTATCGGTATTTACATCAACATTTTATAGTCCTTCTTTCATAGGGTGTACGTTTCGAAAGTTACCCAAATCCGTAAGGGAACCTTTCACCCCCCCCCCTTTTTAAAAGACATATTTTTGTTAGTTCTTTTAATTTACATATTATTATTGATGGGATATGTTCTTATATATCCTTATTGCTGTAAATTTTATGTCCAAGTGATGAGATACCCTTTTTATCTCTCATCAACTCAATTTCTGAATTTTAAAGTGACTTCATTAGACTGTCGAATTTCTGTAAGGGAACTTCTTAACCCAATTTCAATTCTTTGGGTTAAACCTCTACTTCTTGATTATGTAGTTCCATGAATATGTGTGAATGACCTTTGTTTTTTTTACACTTAATATCCACTTATATTGGGTGTATTTATATTTTTCAAACATAATTATGTCATTGATTTATCCTTAATCAAAGGATACCATCTTTTTCAGGGACTTTGTCTCAATCTCCTTTCATTGATGCATACTTTGTTTTAATATAAGACTTTCTTTTATACACTGTATAAACACCTTTTAATTTTCATTTCATTCAAATGGAATCTTTTTCTACGAAGCGTTTTACTAAATGACAAAAAGGAATGTTTCTTTTAACGTACGCGGTGACAACAACCTTTCCGCCGCTGTGAGTATTATTTGATCTTTGGCTTCCCAAAAAGGCCGTAATGTTTCTAAAAGAAAATAAATACCACATACTCTATTATTTATTTTGGTATTGAAAAAGGTTTTGATAATGTATTTTTTATGTCAATATATTTAAGTGAAATATTGTGATTGAAATGTGGAAATGTTTTCTTTCCTTTATATTTGTTTTATGTCTTATGATTTTATAATGGTACTTGGACATGTGATGGTTGGTTACGTGATAAACCAAATGACGGGTGGCTTCATGAATACCAGAATGGGTGGTTATGTTATAACCTCCAATGAATTGGGTATGGAAGTCATCCGTATGGAAATTCCATTTAGTGACATGTGTGGAAGTCGACCGTATGGTTATTCCATTTAAGTATGTTTATGTTCCAAGTTACCTTTATATGTTATATGTTCTTTATGTGGGTAATATTTTGGTTAAAAAAGGGTAAGTAGTGATATTTTATTCAGTGAAGAGAATTTACTACGTAATAAATGTGAAAAGCATTACTTACGATAAAGTATTCATGGTTTACTTGTTGTCTTGAAAAACTTACAATTTTCCTTCTTTGTGGATCACTTACTGAGCTTTATATGCTCATCCCAAGTTTTTGAAATTTTTTCCATGGGAATTAAAGATGAATAGGGTCAAGGATGGGATCAAGGAAAGACTTTTTATCTAAAACATGGAAGTAGACATGATTATTTTTATATTTTATGGAAAAAATGGAAACGGAGTAGAAGTGTCTACTTTGTAATCTTTAGAGATGTAATAGTTATGTCCTAATTCTCTAAATATTTAATCCCAAAAAGATCCTCAATGTGAATTATTCATTTAATTTAAGATTATGTAATGTTTTAAGGTCGGGTCCTTATATTTGGTATCAAATGTCGGTTTAGATAACTTTAGAGGTTAGGGTATTCTTTAAGTACAAGTGACATTACCGTAATGGTTAGGATTTTAGAAAGAGTCATAGTTATCTTTATAAATTTAATGAGTTTAAGATAACATGAATAAGTATATCTTAGTATTTACCCTCCACATAAGATATTATATGATGATTTTATTGATATACTCACACTGACCTTTTTGGTTTCAGTAAATGGATGGATCTATCAGGCACCAAAGTAACAGTGGATGTCAAGAAAACAATGATAGTTTTCTAAAGGAGCAACTGATTGATATGGGAGCTGCAATGAGAACTCTTGTGGTTATTCTCGACCCACTATCTAGGGTCATGATTGACCACCTGAACCTTAGTTATTTTTATAAGGCATCATATATGCGAGAAAAAAATCCCTACTGGAGTTCATGTAATAATCATAAAGGTAAGAATGTTCAAAAACCTATGTGTCAAAGATGTGGAAAGAAATTAATATGAAAATGTTTCAAAGGGATAGAAAGATGTTATAGATGTTGAAATAAAGGCCATAAAGCAAGAACATGTGATGGAAAAAGGAAGCATCTAGTTGACTCTAGGAAAGGCAAAGAAGTTATTTCTGAAGGATCGTTGAATGTTTTAAATTTGGTGTGCATGGTCCTTATGCAAACACATGTCCTGTGAAGAAGTTTTGAGAATGGGATCACCAGGATCATACAAATATTTGTTTACCAATACCTAATCCCATTCCTATTGATGATGAAGAAGCTAACAATGTACAATGAAAGGTATGGATTATTTCTTAACACATCTTTTCCTATAATTGAAATATTAGGATATGATTCATGATTTTGTTTGTAGGAAAGAAGTATTTCAGAATAAGTTGGAAAGGAATGTTTAATGGATCATGAAGAATGTTGAACGAGTAAGAATTCAACAAATAAGGGATTCAAGAGTTATGGTATATTTTAGGATGGTGAAATTATTAAAAGTATTAAGGCTCTTTTGATGATGAGATTGAATTAGATATTTTTTATAGTATGTGTAAAAATGATGTTTGATATATGAAAATTTTATTCAAGGAATAATTATCTTTTATTTTGTGTATATAGTTATAAAGAACCATTTTCGTTTATATGATCCTTGAATTTGAGGCAATTACCGGTTAATACATTTTGGGATGCAAAAATAAAGTTATTAGATAACCTCTGTGGTTAAAATATGTTATGGTTATTTTTGATGAATTTATATCTTTTTTGGAATGTTATAAAATTATGTAGTTTTTGAAAAGGGACAAAACGCAAACCATGTGACAACCCATCGCGTCGGACGAAGCTGCGGGAATTGAACCAACAACCAAAGTGCGACTGGTATTTATCACCTACCACTGAACTATGTGAAGTAAGAGGTTAATTTGACTAATTATTTTTAGTTAGATGATCTTATGAATCAAGGATAAGTTGATTTTGGGAAATGATTAACCTATCATGGAGGATATTTGATTAGGTTAATTACTTTTCAGTATGAGACTTCAAGAGTAACTGATGTTATTTGGAGATAAATTTTAAGATTTACCTTGGAAGACTATGTTACTAAATCCTTCAGAGATTTGGGTTTCAATCTTAGTTTGGATTACTTTTAAGAATTTTATGGGTATATGTTTATTTAATGGTCTTTCTTGAACCATGGTTTATTTTTGTTGAATTTTGGAGATTAAGAGTAGTATTTCTTTTTATAAAGGATTATCCTTTTGGGGATTATCTGATCTTGTACTAAAAATTTTGGTTTTGGTTAAGGTCTAAAGACATGGGAAATATATAGTTTATCTTTTGTGGATTAGGTGATTCTCTCGAAGTTGATTATATCACTCTTAATGTGAACAAGTCCTCCTTAATACTCGTCGTTTGGAGAAAATATGAGTCTGTGTTAGAAATCTAGTAAAAGATGAAAGACTACATGACAAGTAAGTATGTTTCCTTATGTTTTAGTTAAGCCCATAAATAAATTCCTCAATGAAAAGTACCTTAAAACAAAAACTTTTTCTATAAACGTTTCCTACTAGGGAATCAAATACCATTTAACCCATCACAAGTTTGTGATTTTCTGGTGGTTAACTTTCTCCTAAACATGTTTTCTATCGCTCTCCATCAAAACTTGACCCTTTGTTTTCTCTTCCATATCCATGTTTTCATGAAATCCCAGCATCTTTTGTCTCGGGTGACCTTTGTAATTTTATTTCTTCTTTTAAAGTGATAGTTTAATTTACTCCATTTCTGATGTGGGGATTTCAATGAAGTTTCTGAGCCCAATTTTAAAATTGCGAGGATGCAATTCACAAAAGGGGGGAAGGATGTAACATCCCCGGTAAATAAAGAATATGATATTTTAATATTTATTAATATTTTTGAACAAAATGTTAATATTACTTTAAAGGGAATGCTATTTTCGATGGCGTACCCAATACGCAACAACAAGTTTCTTTGAAATCTTACGTTGCACACTAATAATATAATAATATTATTTTAAATAGTAGTTAACGTCTAGCCGTTATAATGGATGGAATGAATAGAACTAAATAAAAAATTATTATATATGTTTTTTAAATATTTTTACATTTATCTGATAAATTTTAGATGCTTAAAATGCAAATGAATCCAATTTTAAGAATAAATATTCTAATATTCTTTAAAAGATTGTTTTACCGCCTTTTGATGTCGAACCTTTTTTAAATCTAAATTTTGAAAATTTTATAAGCACTATTTGTCAAAATAAACTTATTATTTATAATTGGGACATTGAAATTTACTTTAGATAAATTTTTGGTATTTTTCTGACAATGCACATTTTTTATTGAATAGTGAAAAATACTGCATTTTACTTCAAAACTGTTTTTCCATATAATTTAATTATATTGTTATATTATCTTTTTAATTGATTTTAAAGTGTAATTAGAATATATTTTTACCATTTAATTCAATTATGGTCAATGTAATTAATTTCACTTTGAAATTGGATATAAACAATTATCAATCTTTTGATAGATATTGTTTCTTAAAAACACGCTATTTTTTGACAATGGGAATTATTTTTAAACTAATTAATATGTCACTATATTTATATATGATATATATTAAATTTATGTTCTCTCTATTCTTCTGTATTTTATATTTAAAAAATACCTTTATGCTTTGCATGTTGTGCAAATGTGATAATTTCTTATGAGGAAGTGTGGACTACCGCCCCATCAAGTGATGTGACTCGTTCATGCAACACATGGAATGTATAAATAATGAAATTGATGAACTTATGTGACATATATAACATATATATTATACTGTAATTATAATATATATATAGATCTCATTTATTTTTAATTCCATTAATATGACAAAAAAATGAAAGTTGTGTTCTTGTGTACGTACGGCCTACCATCTCCATGAATGGTGCATTTCATTTTTTATCTCCAAATGTTATGGAATAGTATGAAATTAATATATACTGGATATATATGATATCTAAATCATTAATACTATTCTGGATATGATGTACTTATAACTACATGGACAATTCTTTTCAAACAGGTTTATTTTTGACTCATGTACCGAACACCGACAAAAATGTCTGATATGAACTCACAAAATTAACTAATTATTATAAAATTATAATATGTGATATGAATTGAGTAAAAAAAATTAAAGTATTTCATTAAGAAATTATAAATTAATCAAATTTTATTATTCATGAATATAAATAAACGAACAAGATAAGTCAGACTTGAGGTAAGGGATCCTACCTCTCTCTTTCTTTTTAAGTACTCTCTTTTATGTCACTTCTTTTAAGATACACTTTATTATGTTGGGGGATGTTATTTTATATTAATATTACTGTAATTTTTATTTTAATATGATGAGAGACCCTATTTGATCTCATCAATCTATTTTTGGGAGTTTTAAGTGGCGTCGTTAGGCTGCCGAATTTTCGTAAGGGGATTTCTTATCTCACTTTTATTTCCATGAGATTTCCATTGTTCGCCACTTATTTATTTCATGTGGTGTATTGTGTACATCCATTTGATATATATTATCATGATTCTATTTATATTCATGGTATTTTGTGATTCATTTTGTTTTTATTATCTTTTGGTCATACGACTCGATTTATTACAATGAGGTAAGGGGTTTTTATCTCACTATTTATTTCTGTGAGATTCATGCTATATTTTTCACTATATTTTTTGAGTGGTGTATGTACTGCCCATTATTATACTCTTTGTGTAATATAATTTCATTTATGGGTATTTACATCAACATTTTATAGTCTTTCTTTCATGGTGTGTATGTTTCGAAGGTTACCCAAATCGGTAAGGGAACCTTTCACCCTCCTCTTTTTAAAAGACTTCTTTTTGTTAGGTATTTTAATTTACATCTTCTTAATGATCTGATATGTTCTTATATATCCTTATTGATGTAAATTTTATGTCCAAGTGATGAGATACCCTTTTTATCTTTCATCAACTCATTTTTTGAATTTTAAAGTGATGTCGTTAGGCTGTCGAATTTCTGTAAGGGAACTTCTTAACCCAGTTTCAATTCTTTGGGATAAACCTATACTTCTTGATTATGTCATGATATGAATATGTGTGAATGACCAATGACAATTTTACACTCAATATCCACTTATATTTTTGTATTTATATTTTTCACATGTAATTATGTCATTGATTTATCCTTAATCAAAAGATACAGTCTTTGTGAGGGACTTCATCTCAATCTTCTTTCATTGAGGCATACTTTGTTTTAATACAAGACTTTATTTTATACGCTGTATAAACACCTTTGACTTTTCATTTCATTCAAATGGAATCTTTTTCTAGGAAGCATTTTACTAAACGACAAAAATGAATGTTTCTTTTAACATACGTAGTGACAACGAACTTTCCGCCGTTATGAGTATTATTTGATCTTTGCCTTCCTCCACAAGCCGTAATGTTTTTAAAAGAAAATAAATATCATATACTCTATTATGTATTTTGGTATTGAAAATGGTTTTGATAATGGATTTGTTATGTCAATATATTTAAGTGATATATTGTGATTGAAATGTTGAAATTTTTTCTTTCTTTTATATTTGTTTTATGTCTTATGATTTTATAATGGTTCTTGGACATTTGGCAGGTGGTTACATGATAAACCAAATGACGGGTGGTGCCTTGAATACTAGGATGGGTGGTTACGTTATAACCTCCAATTCATTGGGTATGGAAGTCGGCCATATGTCTATTCCATTTAGTGACATGTGTGGAAGTCGACCGTATGGTTAATACATTTAAGTATGTTTATGTTCCAAGTTACCTTTATATGTTATGTGTTCTTTATATGGGTAATCTTTTGGTTAAAAAAGGGTAAGTTGTGATATTTTATTCAGTGAAGAGTATTTACTTCTTCATAAAGGTGAAAAGTATTACTTATGATAAAGTATTCATGTTTTACTTGTTGTTTTGAAAAACTACAGTTTTCGTTCTTTGTGCGTCCCTTTCTGAGCTTTATATGCTCATCCCAAGTTTTTGAAAAAATTTCCACATGACCTAAAGTTGAATAGGGTCAAGGATGGAATCAAGTAAAGACTTGCTATCTAAAACATGGAACTAGACATGTTTCTTTTTAAGAGTTTATATTTTATGGAAAAAATAGAAACTGAGTAGAAGTCTCTACTTTGTAATCTTTCGAGATGTAATAGTTATGTCCTAAATCTCTAAAACTCTAAACCTGAAAATATCCCCAATTTGAATTATTCATTTAATTCAATATTATTTAATGTTTTAAGGTCAGTTCCTTATAGTTGGTATCAAAGGTTGGTTTAGATAACTTTAGAGGTTAGGGTATTCTTTAAGTACAAGTGACATTACCGTAATGGTTAGGATTTTAGAAAGAGTCATAGTTATGTTTATAAAGTGAATGAGTTTAAGATAACATGAATAAGTATATCTTAGTATTTACCCTCCTCATAAGATATTATATGATGATTTTATTGATATACTCACACTGACCTTTTTGGTTTTAGTAAATGGTTGGATCTAGCAGGCACCAAAGTAACAGTGGATGTGAAGAAAACTGTGACAGTTTTCTGAACAAGCAACTGAATGATATGGGAGATGCAATGAGAACCCTTTTTGTTATTCTCAACCAACTATCTTTAGTCATGATTGACAACAGAAGCCTTAGTGATTTTTATAAGGCATCATATATGCGAGAAAAAAATTCTTACGGAAGTTCAGGTAATAATCATAAAGGTAATAATGTTCAAAAACCTTTGTGTCAAGTATGTGGAAAGAAACGTCTAGGAAAATGTTTCAAAGGGACAGAAAGATGCTATAGATATGGAAATGAAGGTCATAAAGAAAGAACCTGCCATCGAAAAAGGAAGCATATAGTTGACTCTAGGAAAGGTAAAAAAGTTCTTTCTGAATGATCAATTGAATGTTTTAAATGTGGTGTGCATGGTCATTATGAAAACACCTGTCCTACGAAGAAGTTTCAGAAATGGTATCACCAAGATCGTACAAATATTCATTTACCAATACCTAATGAAATTCTGATTGAGGATGAAGAAACTGACAATGACCAATGAAAGGTATGGATTATTTCTTAATATATGTTTTTGTATTATTGAAATATTAGGATATGATTCATGATTTTGTTTCTAGGAAATAAGTATTTCATAATAATCTGGAAATAATGGTTAATGGATCTGGAAGAATTTTGAATGAGTAAGAATTCAACATATAAGGGATTCAAGAGTTATGGTAGATTTTTGGATGGTGAAATTATTAAAAGTATTAAAGATCTTTTGATGATGAGAATACATTAGAAGACTTTTTATAGTATGTGTAACCCTGATGTTTGATATATAAAAATTTTATTCAATAAATAATTATCTTTTCTTTTGTGGATATAGTTATAAAGAACTATTTTGGTTTATATGATCCTTGAATTTGAGGCAATTACAGGTTAATACATTTTGGGATGAAAAACGAAAGTTATTAGATAACCTTTGTGGTTAAAATATGTTATTGTTATTTTTGATGAATTTATCTCTTTTTGGGAATGTTATAAAATTATGTAGTGTTTGAAAAGGGACAACACGCAAACCGTGTGACAACCCGTCGTGTCGGACGAAGCTGTGGGAATCGAACCCACAACCAAATTGCGACTGGTATTTATCGCCTACCACTAGACTACATGAAGTACCTGGTTAGTTTGACTAATTCTTTTTAGGTATATGATCTTAGGAATTAGGAATAAGTTGATGTTGGGAAATGATTAACCTATCATGGAGGATATGTGATTAGGTTAATTACTTTTGAGTATGAGAATTTAAGAGTAACTGATATTATTTTGAGATAAATGTTAAGATTTACCTTGGAAGACTATGTGATTAAATCCTTCAGAGATTTGGGTTTCAATATTAGGTTGGATTACTTTGAAGAATTTTATGGATAGCTGTTTATTTAATGGTCTTCCTTGAACCTTGGGTTCTTTTTGTTAAATTTTGGAGATTGAGAGTAGTATTTCTTTTTATATTGGATTATCGTTTTGGGGATTATCTGATCTTGTACTAAAAATTTTGGTTTTGGTTAAGGTATAAAGACATGGGAAATATATATTTTATCTTTTGTGGATTAGGTGATTCTCTCGAAGTTGATTATAGTGCTCTAAATGTGAACAAGTCATTCGGAATACTCGTCGTTTGGAGAAAATATGAGTTTGTGTTAGAAATCTAGTAAAAGATGAAAGTCTACATGACAAGTAAGTATGTTTCCTTATGTTTTAGTTAAGCCCATAAATAAATTCCTCAATGAAAATTAACTTAAAACAAAAACGTTTTCTATTAACTTTTCCTACTGGGGAATCAAATACTGTTTAACCCATCACAAGTTTGTGATTTTCTAGTGGTTAACTTTCTCCTAAACATGTTTTCTATCACTCTCCATCAGAACTTGACCCTTTTTTTCTCTTCCATATCCATGTTTTCATGAAATCATTGTATCTGTTGTCTCGGGTGACCTTTGTACTTTTATATCTTCTTTTATCTCTCATCAACTCATTTTATGAATTTTAAAGTGACGTTGTTAGGCTGTCGAATTTCTGTAAGGGAACTTCTTGACCCATTTTCATTTCTTTGGGTTAAACCTCAACTTCTTGATTATCTCATGCTATGAATATGTGTGAATGACCTATGTTTGTTTTAAACTTAATATCCACTTATATTGGGTGTATTTATATTTTTCACACATAATTATGTCATTTATTTATCCTCAATCAAAGGATACCGTCTTTGTAAGGGACTTCGTCTCAATCTCCTTTCATTGAGGCATACTTTGTTTTAATACAAGACATTATTTTATACACTGTATAAACACCTTTGACTTTTCATTTCATTCAAAGGTAATATTTTTCTACGAAGCATTTTACTAAATGACCAAAAGGAATGTTTCTTTTAACGTACGCGGTGACAACGACCTTTCCGCCGCTACGAGTGTTATTTGATCTTTGGCATCCTCAACAAGCCATAATGTTTTTAAAAGAAAATAAATACCATATACTATATTATGAATTTTTGGTATTTAAAATGTTTTTGATAATGGATTTGTTATGTCAATATATTTAAGTGATATATTGTGATTGAAATGTGGAAATTTTTTCTTTCCTTTATATTTGTTTTATGTCTTATTATTTTATAATGGTACTTGGAAATTTTATGGGTGGTTATGTGATAAACCAAATGACGGGTGGTTACGTGATAAACCAAATGATGGGTGGTGTCGTGAATACCAGGATGGGTGGTTACGTTATAACCTCCAATGCATTGGGTATGGAAGTCGGCCGTATGGATATTCCATTTAGTGACATGTGTGGAAGTCGACCGTATAGTTATTCCATTTAAGTATGTTTATGTTCCAAGTTACCTTTATATGTTATGTGTTCTTTATATGGGTAATCTTTTGGTTCCAAAAGGGTAAGTAGTGATCTTTTATTCAGTGAAAAATATTTACTACTTCATAAAGGTGAGAAGTATTACTTATGATAATGTATTCATGGTTTACTTATTGTTTTGAAAAACTAACAGTTTTCCCTCTTTGTGCATCCATTACTGGGATTTATTTGATCATCCCAGGTTTTTTAAATGTTTTCCACATGACTTAAAGATGAATAGGGTAAAGGATGGGATCAAGGAAAGACTTGATATCTAAAACATGGAACTTGACATGTTTCTTTTTAAGAGTTTATATTTTATGAAAAAAAATGGAAACTGAGTAGAAGTGTCTACTTTGTAATCTTTCAAGATGTCATAGTTATGTACTAATTCTCTAAAACTCTAAACCTGAAAAGATCCTCAATGTGAATTATTCATTTAATTCAAGATTATGTAATGTTTTAAGGATGGGTTTTTATAGTTATTCTATTACTATTGATGAAATTATGGGATATTTTTTAGTTTCAACCTGATGAGATGAGGGTGTTCCATATCATGAATCACGTAGAAATTTGTTAGAATCACATTCCATGCATTATTCCATGTGTAATGTCCCGGTTCTGGAATCCACACAGAGGCGCCCCGTACCCGGTTGATCACATGGTCTCAAGTGCATTTCCCCGAATGCAAGAGGCTTCCAACTAGCAGCGAGGGTCTTGGGTGTGATAGCAAGGAAACTACGCCCTCATTGGCAGAGTAACATAGTAGAAGTAAAACAAATAGCAGTAGTGGAAGTAGGAATAATCCATACAAAAGTAAATAGTGGAAGACTGGAAATAATAAACTGGAGCACACACATATATATATATATATATATAAATTATGCATGACACATATGTCTAGGAAAGAATCCAAAAAATCACAATGCTAGAATCCAATAGTAATAAACCAAAGTACAAAGAAAGCAAGTAAACAACTCCTCAGAATAACAAGACATAGCTTGGTCTCATGCTCTCCATCTCCACAGAAAATCAAGTACCTAAAGTAGAAGGGAGCTTTCCCTTATCTATAACTACAAAAATATAATCTGTTTGGGCCCAAAAGCATGACCCAAATAGGGTGTGAGACTAAATCCCAATAGGAAACCACCATAAGATCTGTTTCTAATAGTTAGTGAATATATGGCAGGTAAAGTACAGAAAGAAGTAAACAAGGAAGTACTCAGCAGTAACAATCCATAGTTTCAAATATCAAGCAATAGCTAATCAAAGTAGATAATCACAAAAGGAAACCCTCTGGGAAGTACCCACAGCCTATCCCCTATGCTCCTACCTAACAACATAAGAAAATGGATAACACAACAAGTAACCCTTTGGGAATTACTCACATATTATCCCCTCTGGTCCTACCTAAAAATTACAAGCAACACTCTGGGAAGTACACTCAGTCTAACCCCTCTGGTTCTGCTTAAGCATAGACTCTCTGAGGAAGCACTCATTGTTAATTCCTCTTATAGTCTCGAATCGTTAACTAAAGGTTCTCTAGGTAAGCACTTACATCACATTTACTCTGTCACCCACATCGAGAAACTACAGACACTCTGAGGACGAACTTATGTCAATTTCCCTTGTGGTCTCACATCTAAAGCAAAAACAGACACTCTGGAGAAGCCCTTGCATCCATTTTCCCTATGGTCTACTACACCAAATTCTGACGGCCCTATGTAAGTCAAGTAGGTATAGCAACGCGTATCGGCCAAAGTAAACCTCAATAACTACTTGTCTAGAAGTCTACATCATATCAACATATTAGAACAATCACACCATCCTACAAATAGGCATGGGAAAGTAAACAGCATCCTAACAGGAAAAATAGACCCAACAGTAAAAACAGGCAATCATGCATGGGAAAAAACTTCCAAATCATATAAATTAACCCTATTCACATTCAATTAACCTCTACTCAAGCATAAAAGCATAGTAGGCAAATAATAGGGCTAAAACGGTAAATGAACAATACCCCGTTCATGGGTATTGGGAAAAATTGCACATATAACTCAAAGAATTTTAACGGAAAGGAACAAACCACATACCTCTGTGTTAGAAGATCAATATACTTGAGTATAAGGTCTTCAATCACCTTAGAATACCGAAGATCTACAAAAACGTCTAAAATGTTCAATAGAGGATAACTTGAGAAATAATAGGAATCAAGAAACAAAGCTCAATCAAAAGGAAGAGTGTACTGAGGTGATCCCAACGCAATCGACGGCAGATGAATCGGAGATTGGATTCTCGGTTGGGGGATCGGAGGAAGATCACAGCCATATGGGAGCTCTCAGCTGAACCAAACCTAAAAGAAGGTGTTTCTGGCGATTAGATGCGACCCCAGTACGTTTAATAAAAAAATAAAATACATGGCGTGTACTTTGGAAGTACACGGCGTTTACTTGTCATTTATGTACTCCGCTTTAGGAGGCCTCCAGGTCACCCCCACATGGTCGTGTGCATGGTCGCTACATGTCTAGTTCATGGATACCTGTGGTAACCAAGTACACAGCATGTACTCAGAAAGTACACGGCGTGTACTTCGAAAATATCAAAAAATTCCTCTTTTCTCAAAAATGACCAGAAAAGGAAAACATACCTAAAAAATAAGATTTGGGTTCTTACACCATTCTATCTATGATTTATTTGATATTTCATGTTGTTGTGTTAGTGTATGTGATAGTTGTGCCTATTGTTGTGTTAGTCAGGTGAAATAGATAAAGGTGTGACGTAATCTTTCAATCCTTAAGGAGTATGAGCCCTTATAAATTGTAAAATGATGCACCAATCACTACTGGAAATATGAATTTTACCAACGGTTTTGGCCAAACCGTTGGTATAGTTCATTAATTTGGACCTATACCAACGGTTTGGACAAAACCGTTGGTATAGGTCACTTATATGGACCTATACCAATGGTTTGTCCAAAACCGTTGGTATAGGTCCTTTGATTTTTTGTCGAATATTCTTACCGAGAACATTATATAAATCAAAATTTAAAATTATTATAACAATACATATATATATTTATGAAATTATGTTCACAAAAGTCATGTTAGGTTAGTGGTTAAGTCATTCAATTATAAACTAGAGGTCCTGGGATCAAATCCCACCGAATGTTTTTTTTGAAATACATATACCAACGGTTTTGAAAACCATTGGTATAGGTTTTAATTTTACTTATACCAACGATTTTCAAAACCGTTGGTATAGGTCTATACCAATGGTTTTCCCAAAACCGTTGGTATAGACCTATTGTCACGGCTTACTTGCCAACGGTCCTCCAAACCGTTGGTATAACCTATACCAACGGTTTGAGGGCCTATACAAACGGTTCCAAACCGTTGTTATAAGGTATTTTTTCAGTAGTTAATGGAATATAAATGTTAAATGAAATTGTTATATGTGTGGTTTGAATGGGAACCAAGGTTGGGTTCGTGAGTTGTTATGGGCCCTCATCCTGGGTAACTTCATGTGAACTTGAATGGAAATGGAACTTGAAATAATGGATAGAGACTTGACCTAGATTGGATTTTGAGTGGGAAAGAGGCATATTTTCTAGTGATTCGATGGTTATCTTTTATACAATTCTCTCTTTAGGAGCAGGTTTTGGGTTGACTTAGCTTTTAGAAGGGTTTTGACCTATCCTATGCTATTAAGCTACAGCTTTGATATTGTTCCTTTCGGAGGCATGTGTTTGGAATTGTAGAAACATGCCACCATGACGACCTCCAGTGGTACACCGTGAGGGAGGTGATGACCATACTTCATAGAGGATGGGTCATGGGATACTGTTTGATCCTCCAATAGTGATAGTTGAGGAACCAGAGGCTATTCTAGACACAGGTGTTAAAGAACAGTTCTGAGAGGGTTTCTTTTGATATATACAGACGATCCAAGGAGCACCGTAGCCAGCATTGACTATGGCTGAGCTGACACGGGTGTTCCAATAGTAGCATCCTAGTACTTTTTTAGGATATGGTGTACCATAGGATATATATCTATGGATAGATATCCCGTTATCAATTTTTGAGCATCTGGAGATGCCTCCAGAGTGGAGGTTCAAGCTCATGACTTAGATACTACGTGGATCGGCAAAGCACTGGTGTGACGTTTTAAACCAGGCTGATGGGTTTCGGAATATGGGTTTTTATGAATTCAAGACCCATTTCTAAAACTAATTTTACCTCTCGACTCAATGAGAAAAGCAGGGTACTGCGTTTACGCATATGGAGTAGGGCACGATGACAGTTATGGAATACACGACATGCTTTACAGATCTATAGTTTTTTGCATCGATGTATCTTACTGATGAGCTGTCGAGGGAAAGGAAATTCAGGTATGGTCTCAAACATGCTATAAAATCCTAGTTCAATGTATTTAGGCTTACTTCTATCATTGATATTGTAAATTAGGAACTGATTATAGAGCAGAACCTAATGGAAGATGGGGGTATAGAACAGGGGAGTGTTATTTCTCACCCCAGTGGATCTGCGTCTTTAAGCAGGAAGTGTCATTTTGAGGCTTCCCATGTAGTGAGTTCTAGTCAGACAGTGGATACAGGAAGCTTGGTATATTTCCATTAGTGTGGTAGGAGAGGTCATGTAAAAAAACATTGCGACCGTGACCCAGTAGAGTGTCGAGCTTGCGGAAGGACGGGGCATATGCTATGGTTTTGTATGAACTTCCCTCTATCTGCTAGTGGTAGGGGGCCATCTCTAAGGTCGAGTTCAGGAGAAGGTTATTTAGCTTCACATCAGGAAAGGATCTCGAGTAGTGTACATCAGTCAGGCCAGGTAAGTGGTGGTTGTTTTCATGGTATCCAGACACTAGGTTCTCAGAGACAACAGGGTGGATCAGATTAGGGTATCCAGGTAGGGTCATGGGGCCGCGGTGTATGCCACACATATACAGTGCAACAGACCCAATAAGAGTAGGATCTCATACTGTCTACAGTGATAGGTACAATACTAGAATCTTCTACTATTTCATCTACTCTTTTCGATACAGGTGCCTCTAACAATTTTATCTCTACATGGGTGGTTAAAATCCTTGGGTTTGTGGTTTTTCTTTCTGGGAGTGTTTTGACGCTAGACACACCATTGGGAGTTAAAACATGTGATGTTCACTAGTGTGTGAAGTATCCCCTTGAGGTTAGAGGGTGTAATTACATCTGGGATCTTTATGTCCTCAAGATGACAGGGTTTGACATCATTCTTGAAATGGACCAACTTAGGGTCTTATCAATCGTACGTTGACTTCGATCACTGGAGGGTGACTTTCACATCACGAGAGGGTGTATTTTTAATGTACAAGGGTGAATGGGATGTCCAGATGAGAAGATATAGACCCAACCATCATGAGCTGGGTAAGATGAATTCCCATATTGCTAGATTGTTTCTGGATGATCAAAGCGTGAGTCAGGTGGACTTTCCTCTAGTGATTGAGCACTTTAGGGACATCTTTCTGAAAACTTTTCTGGTTTAGCTACTAAGAGAGAGGTGGAGTTCTCCAAAGAGATAGTTCCAGGAGATGAGACGGTATCCATCCCTCCTTACGGGATGGCTATGATGCAGTTGCAGGAGCTCAAGAGGCAGCTAGAGGATTTGGAGGCAAAGGGGTTTATCGGACCCAATACTTCTCTATGGGGTTTTCTGGTCCTTTTTGAAAAAAAAACATATATAACTCCTAGTCTATACATCTATTATCAAAAACTAAAGTAGCTGACAGTTAAAAACTGATATCTATTACCATGGATAGATGACCTGTTTGATCAGCTTTGAGGTGATCGAGTGTTCTCGAAGATCGACTTGAGGTTAGGATGTCACTAGGTGAGTATTCGACCTGTAGATATATCTCGTACAGCCTTTTGAAGTAGGTATGTTTTATGTGAGTATCAGGTTATGTTGTTCAGTCTCATGAAAGCTCCATCAGTTTTCATGGATTTGATGAACCAAGTGTTCCATCCTTACTTGGATTCTTTTGTGGTGGTTTTCATAGACAATGTCTTGGTGTATTATTACAATAGACATGACCATTCCAACCATCCTAATATCATTTTAAATACAATTAGATAGAATCAATTATATTCTAAGATCACAAACTGTTACTTTTGGATGGATCAGATTCACTTCTGGGGTCACATCTTCTCGGAGACAGGAGTGTCAATGGACCCAAATAAGGTGAGTGTTGTAGTTTCCTGGGAACAGCCCAAGAACATTTTTGACATATGAAGTTTCTTGGGGATATCTATATATTAAAATCATTTTATATTGGACTTCTCAATCCTAGAAACACCATTGATGAGCTTGACTAAGAAGGGTGTGAAGTTTGTGTGATCAGAATCTTGTGAGAAAGCCTTTCAGGGGATGAAAGAGAGGTTGACATCAGCACGAGTCCCGATACTACCAGAGTAGGGAAAGAGCTACATGATGTACTATGATGTTTTAGGTATGGGGATGGTGGTAGTGCTGATGCAGGGAGATCGATTTGTGTCATATGGGTCTCGATAGCTGAGGCCTCACGAGAGGAATTACCCTACTCATGATCTCGATTTAGTTGTAGTTGTTCACGAATTGTGCTGTTAGAGGCACAATTTATTGGGAGAGTGTATTGTAGTGTACATGAACCACAAAAGCCTCAAGTATATCTTTACGCAGTGTGATTTGAATTTAAGGTATCAAAGATGGGTGGAGTACCTACAATCCTTTGAATTTGAGCTTGCCTATACACCTGGTAATGGAAATGCAGTGGTCGATGCACTGAGTAGCGGGGACTTAGATACAGGAAGTGAAGTAGTACAGTAGAGAGTGGAATCTTATGAAGTTGTTTTTTGAGATGCATCTGGATGTGAATGATAGATAGGGTTATACTTTTCTTTCATCCTTAGTTGTTACCTCCACCTTACTGGACAGAGTTAGGATGAGGTAACTTTCTGATTTAGAAGGCCTAATTCTATGGGAGTGTGTGTAAGGTGATGACCCTTATCTTGGTTGGATGGTAATTGATGATGAGATTATGCATATCAGGGGATGTTTTTGGGTTTTCGTGGTTATACGTGAGGAGTTGGTGTTGTAGTTTTATGCTACGGCTTGGACAATGCATCCTAATGTCACCAAGATGTACTGTGATTTACAACGTTGGTAATGGCGGCCAAGAATGGAAAGATAAGTAGCTAGTTTTGTTATGAGGTTTTACACCTGTCAGCAAGTGAAGGAAAAACATCAGCAACCAGCTTGGATTTTACAGCAGTTACCTATTCCATAGTGGAAATGGGATTATGTCACGATTGATTTTGTGACTGGGTTATCGAGGTCACCTTGAGGTAGCGATGTTGTGTGGGTTGTTGTAGATAGTTTTACAAAGGTCACACATTTCTTTCCGATCAAGGAGTCCTTTAGTGTTGATGATCTTGGAAAGTTGTATATTCAATAGTTGGTACAACTTCATGGGGTCTCATGCACTATCATTTCAATTAGCGATGACTTCTTTACATCTCGTTTTTTATAGAGTTTTCAGAGCGTGCTGGGTACACAAGTTCTTCTAAGCACAACATACCACCCTTATACTGATGGCCAGTCAGAGCGTACGATATAGGTGTTAGAGGATATACTGCGATCATGCGTCCTGGATTTTTGGGGCTCTTGGGAGAGGCACATTCCCCTGGTTGAGTTCTCCTACAATAATAGTTATCAGACAACGATACATATGGAACCTTATGAGACTTCATACAGTAGGCCATGTCGTTCTCTCAAGTGTTGGTTAGAGGTAGGAGATGCATCTTTACTAGGACCAGGTCTTGTGCATGAGACTTCTGAGTAGGTCGAGATGATTTAGAAGTGGATGGATACTACACAGTCTTTTCAGAAATCATACACCAATCACCGCAGATGACCTCTAGATTTCAAGGTCGGGGATCGGGTTTTCTTGCATGTTTCACCAAGGTTGGGGAACAGGTAGATCAGGAGACAAGGTAAGATTTCACTAAGATATGTCAGGGAATTTGAGATTATGGAGAGAGTCAGGTCCATTGACTATCGACTATAGGTACCTCAGAGGTACCGATCCATGCACGATGTCTTCCATATATCTCAGTTGTGCTTCTATCACTCAGACTCATCTCATGTTTTTCATCCTAAGGAGTCTGAGCTTTAGGTTGATGTATATTTTGAGAAGCATATAATTCGTATAGTTGATAGAATCATGAAGGTTGTTCCTCTAGTATGAGTGCTATGGAAGTACGACCATTTATAAGATGAGACGTGGGAGAGGGAGACTGATGTACATGCTTTGTGGCCAGATTTGTTCTTAGACAAATCTGGACCACCCTTTAGAGAGAAATTTGGGAACAAATTGCTATAAGGGTAAAGATTGTAAGATCCTGGGTCTTTATTAAGGTATGTATCTTTCCTTTTAGGTTAAATGTTGTTTACTTTCCTTTTTTTCTTAGACCATATGTTGGGTCGTGGCCTGGTTGGGTTGTTTTTGGGAAAGAAAGGGTAAAAATAGGCTAAATTATGGTGGTAGGCCTGGTACAGGGTGTGTACTTGGACAACACATAATGTACTTTCCCAGTGGGTTTTTTATAAAATAGTCAGTAGACTCATTTTTAGATGAATATAACAATTTCATCCATTTTTGAGTGCCAAAACACCTCTATTCTAGTTTTTCATATTCATAATCTGCCCGGACTCTGATTCTTCTATCGTCGGTCATGTTTCAACCACATCGATTTCTTCCAAACCAAGATAAATCAAAACTTTATACTAGACAAGTTGTTTACTACCGAGGTGAGGTAGGTGGTCTATAATTTCTTTCATCTTTTCAAGTGCTTTCTGGGTGTTCATCCCTTTTATCGTCCATCATACTTTCTGGCGCGGCCCCATTTTTGAGCGAGCTACTTGTTGTAGGCTTAGTCGAACTTAGTGAGGATGCTCGTAGGTTTCGTTTAGGTGTGTTGGTACCTGTTACATGATTCAAGGTCACCCAAGGGGTGTGCCTTAAGGAAATAACATGTTTATTCCTATTTAAACCACCCAAGGGGTGTGTTCTTGTGCTTCCCTAGTTAGAGGAAGATTTTTAATTCCTTGATAGCTTGAATAGCTTGATTATGATATTTAATACCTCCTTTTCTTGTTATATCTGGTTATTCCATGCTTTTTTAATTTAACTGGGATTGTTTAATGGATGATATGGGTGGGTATACCTATATAAAATGATAATGGAATGTTAAATGGTTTATATGGGAGGGTAGGCTCAGATGCTTGTGGTTGATAAATGGTTTTCATTATTGGTTATACTCATGGTTTGTGCAGGTTAATGTGAGTGAGTATACTCATATGGAATGTTTGTTTAAATTTAATGCTTGAGCGAATGGTTGATTGATGCCATGGATTTCTCTCTATGGATCTGGAACATGGTAGTGTATTCTTTGGGTTGACTCTACCCCTTGGGTCTTGATTTCACGGGATGCCTCGGGCCTTACTACCCCGTGGATCCAGCTTTCTTGGGCTCACGTATGAATTTATATTACCATAATCCTAGGACCCCAACTAGTGCCTAACCAAGTTTCCACTAGGAATACCCATGAGACTTGATGGGATGACTTGGATAAGCTCCTTGGATCCAGCCCTCTGTGATCTAGATATATTACAGGGATTCCATGGTACATGACAACTTAGATCCAGCCCTTTCAGTCTACACATCACTATAAAGAATTTCCATGGGATATTTGACTTCACTATATGGCGTGGTCATGGAATAATTGACTTCTTTATACAGCGTGGCTTTGGGTTTCATAATAAATACGGATGTATGTCATGGCCATGTGACTTGTTTACTTTTCTTTTAGTTTCCTTGTTAGGAGATGAATCTTTTATAGGTAGCCTTAAGGGATGGTTCGTTTTTCTTACTACTATAGACTTATTCCATGGGCATACGCACTTACATTAATGGTTATTTACACTTTATAGCACTTTTTATGTTACTGTTAGAACAGTATAGACCTTTGTGGTTGCCTATTGGGATGTTTCTCTCACACCCGGTTTTTGCCTCCATGGGGACCCAAATAGATTATATGGTTGTAAGTGATGATAGGGGCATGTGCCCTGGTATACGTTGTCGACTGTGGATTTTTAGTAGTGGATCATAGGACCAAGTTGAGGCTTGCGATGCTGGGATAACTTTTTGGTATTTTGTTCTTTTTGGGACTTGTACTATATTACATTGACATGTGTTGTTTTGGCTATCTTCCAGATACTTGTACCATCTATATCATTTTGTATATGAGACACTTCTGGATGTATTCTTATCTTGTCTTACTTTTAGTTGACTGCTATTTATTTCGCATCCTCTATTTATTATATGTTTGACTTCTGTTATGATAATCTTGTAATGAGGGCATAGTCTCCCCACTGAGTCACCTAGGCCCTCGCTACTAGTCGGAAGCCTCTGGCATTTGGGGAGATGAGCTTGAGGCCATGTGTCCAACTAGGCTTAGGGAACCATTTCGGGTGGTATCCAAGTCTAGGACGTTATAAGTAAATTTGTTTCTTAAACTCATATTAAGGTGGTTACCACTTTCACAATAGCTTCACTCTTGCAATGCATGTTAAGTTAGAGAAACATAAGATAGAAAGCATGGTTACTTCAAGCAATGATCATGGCTTCCTTCATGGTCACCTGCATGGTTACCTTCATAGTCACCTTCATAGTCACTATAAATAGAACAATTGGTCAGTACATGAGTAAACCACGATAGATACTGGATCCTCTGTTGGTGAAATGAATTGTGATCTTAATCATTTTTTGAATCTTTGAACTCATCCATGTGTTTTGGATACAAAAAAATCCAAATAAAATTTCTATTTTATTTTTAAGTGGAAATACATTCATTTATTTTATGAAAAAAAAATCATGAACCTTTTATCCTTTTTTAATTTCCAAGATAGTCAAATGGACATGATCATACTAGGTTGATTTGATCACAGTGACTTCAAAACAAATAACTCGATGAAATGTATCCTCAACCGATCACTAGAGGAATATGATTATAATTTTTATTTTAAAATCAGAATTGGTGTTAGAAAAAACCTTCCATATGTTCAATATTAGGTGAATTTAATTTTATTTTTATTTTTAAGAATGGAGTAATAATAATTACAGCTCGTGCATCCCATATCAGAGAAGCGTTGTGACTTCCCTTCAATAAAACAAAAAATTCTTGTCACAATCCCTTGAGCTAGTTATAGGGGATCATCACCCATTATACCTATTCACACACACGACCTTTATCCCAGAAGGCCTATTAGGCCCATCCTCCTCCTACAAGCACTATGCCCAACCACTACTACACTCTTGTAGGATTATACATGACCCACGGACCTTTTTGATTGATCCATGTGGGCTTCTCTCCCATGGGGTCAACCAATGGTCCCCAATGTGGTTAAGGGATGGCTCATGAAGTCTTTCCATAGTTGGATTTTTTTTAACCACTCCATGAATAAAAAAAACTAAAACAAAACAAATAAATTACGTAAGTATATTTAAATTATTTAAATAAATTATTAATAAATAACATATAAATATTAAAGCATGTAATACATGTAAATAAGAAATTTTTATTATGTTTTAAACAATATAAATTTAATTAAATGTTTTGAATCAATAATTCATAAAAAATTATATAAATAAAAATATTAATTTTTTAAAACCCAATTCAAGATACTAACAATATGCATAGGTCATATAATGAGTGAAGTCTGAAGAAAAATACTTATGATCAAGTCTTATAAAGACCTTAAAGTGGTACTCTCATCTCAGATAGTCATACACTCATAGATTTTCCATTTTCCTTACATGAATCAAAGTCATACGTTGGACATCAAATTCATACACTAGACTCCAAAAAGTTTAGATCACTTTAAACAATTATGAACATCTTCGAATATATTCTATCCATCATTAATCTTATCAAAAATACCTCAAAAAATACAATAACATATCATCTTCCTCTTATAACTTTTACAAACTCTTCAAGTATGTTGAAAAAAATAAAAACCAATAAAAAATTTATAAGAAACTCCATGATGATTTCAACAAAATTATTTATTCTCATTTATATCATGATAACATTTTTAAGATAATAATTTTTACTTTTTTTACCTTATGATAGTGCTCTATAATAATTTAGATAATTATATTGTTATGTAATTCTAAAATTCATTAATATACTTTAATATAATTAATTATTCATAATATATATCTATTATTATTGATAAAATACATACACCTTCTTAGATACTATCTTAAAGACATCAATTTTACTTTTCTAATGTTGTATAAGCACTACATCATTACCCCTAAATTTTTTCATATTTATCTTGACATAACAATTAATTTATATTAATTGAATAATATTTTTATTATATTTTGAGAAAAACTTCATGTAACTTAGATTAAAAAAAATTATAAATATTTATCTCATATTTATATCATGATGATGTCATAAAAGATATGGTATTCATAAAAACTGTATTTTTTAACTATTCATCAAAAAAATAAACTTTCTTAAGAAAAAAATTACTATAATATAATTTTGATAGGATAAAACCAAAAATTAATTCAATTTGATTAAATTAATTTCCAAATATTTATAAATTTAACTTTTAAATAAAACCATATAGTACATAGAAAAACAATTTATTTAGAATAAAAAAACTATATCTTTTCAAATGTAAAATTTTATTCTTGTTATTTACCATGAAAATTTATTTCTAATATTATCATAATAATAAATATAAATAGGAATCCATATATTTAAGATTAATATATTTATATATATAATATCCAATAATTAAATAATTCTTAAATAGATAGAAATTCAAATAATGTTAAGAAGATATATTTAGCATTTGTATAAAAGATATTTTATGTCATGAAGTAAACATAATAATTTTAAATTCATAACTGGTATCAAATTTATTATATAATATTATATGATATATGATAAAAACATATATACATTTTACTAAAGGAAAAAAAAGGTTATACCGGCGGTTTGGAACCATTGGTATTGGCCTCCAAACTATTGGTATTGATAATACAGATGATTTAACAATCTATTGAATGAAATATCATTGGGAAATATTAATACTAACAATTTGGCCAAATTATTGGTATAGGTTGTCTATACTAGTGGTTTTGAAACCATTTATATGGGTTATTTAATTGGAAATACCTATACCAATGGTTTGCTGAAACTGTTGGTATAGGTGATCTATACCAATGGTTTTCAAACTGCTGGTATAGGTAATTCATAGGAAATACCTATCCTAATACTTTGGTCAAAATGTTTGTATAGGTATTTTCTTAAAAATAAATCCTATTTTGAGTATTGATCAATGTACCTCCTAGCTATTTTCCAAAAAACTTTATCATTCTACTACACCAAGTTTTATATTCATATATACATAAATATATATGAATACATATAAATTGTAATTAATTTTAAAATATTTTATTATTATTATTATTATTATTACACATAAACAATGGGGTCACCTATACCAATTTTTTTTTCAAAACTGTTGGTATATGTAGTCATAAGTACATTTTATACCAGCTTTTTGGTCAAACCATTAGTATAAGTGACTGTAAGCCACGACTATACCAATGGTTTTCTTAAAACATTGGAATATGTGGCCAAAACCATATATATATCAATATTTTGGTCAAATCATTGGTATAGGTGTCCATATATCATACTTATACCAATTATTTGACCAAATTATGGAATATGTGGCCAAAACCATATCTATTCCAACAGTTTGGTCAAATCATTGGTATAGGTTTCCATATACCATACTTATGTTAATAATTTGACCAATCTATTGGTATAGGTAGCCAAAATCCATACTTATAACAATGGTTGGACCAAATTGCTCATATAGTTGACCAAAAAACATACATATACCAATTGTTTGGTCAAAATGTTGGTATAAGTTTCCATATACCATACATATACCAATGATTTGTCAAACTATTGGTATAGGTGTCCAAAAACCATACCTATAAAAATAGTTTTCTCAAACCATTTTTATAGGTTACCTATACAAATGATTTTTGAAACCATTGGTATAGGTCTTTTGGTATAGGTCATATTTGAAGTAGAGTGTTTAAAGTAAATATATAAATTCATATTCACGAATATTAATAAATAATAAAAGTGATGTATTATTAAATATATATGGGTTGTCACATTGAATGTTTCATACATGTATATCAGTGGTCCCACCCAACTTTTGTAGTAGATCCCATTCAGTCATCTAGTTTCAATAACTTCTAGAATTTATGGAAGTCCCATCATTTTTCTCGATGACTACCAATATCCTATAGTAATCGATCCTTTAATCACTGAATTTTGGTTAAAAATGAAATGGAAACCCACCCATTTTTTGTTAAACTTTGATAATCATGTTCTAAATTTTTTTTGAATAATTTTTGGTGAAGCTGAAAACTGTACATACCCATCAGAGGACACCTCCATCTAACCAACCTTCCATATTCTAGAGATCTCTTTGTCAATTCTGGAACCATTAAGACCGTATTTTGTAAAAATTCACTCTTATCATTAGAAGGAAGTGGCGCTTGAAATAGACTTCACATAATAACACTAAATTCCATAGATTATAATGGTATTGAAAATTTACATAACTAACAGGTTGAATATCCTCGCCAGGTTTTAGGTTTAAGCAACCACAGATTCTTGTGCATACATTAAGAATAGTAACACAATATTTTATAATAACCACTCATGTTGGTTGTCTACAATATTAATATCCTTGATAAGTCTAAATAACTACACCATTGCAGTAGGTCCATGCAGATATAATTATATACGTGAAATAATTGGTAAGTTAATACATATTTCACTTCATTATTATTAACTATTTACCACAAATAATGGATAATTACTTTATATTTTCTTTAAAATTTTAGACTTGTAACTAAAAGACTCTAAATATATTACTCATTGTGACTTTGGTGGAGTAATAACTAGATATCCCACCCACCATAGTTAAAGAAAATCCCCCAAAGAGACATTGTAGAGATCAAAAGTGATGCTCCACTAACCAAAGTTCAGAAACTGAGTAAAACTAGAGAAACTATTATTTAAAATAATTATTTATATTATTATTTTAATTATTAATTTTTAAAATCAATCTTAATTATCATTAAATTTTTTTAATTACAACTACACAATCTTAATTTTACATCATTAATTTAAATTAATACTAATAGTTTATATTCATTAATAATTCATTGTTACTAAATATTTTTAATTATAATTTGAAACTCTAATTAAAATTTCTTAAGCATAATTACATTTTAATTATTAATTTTCAATTTTAATTTTATTTTCTTAATCTTAATTTTAATTTCATTTTTAATTTTATCTATGTATAATTGCTTAAAAATTTTTTGAAATTGTTGATTTTATTTAATATTATTAGATTATGTTAATTTAAATTGATATGATGAAAGGTGTAATATTGTAATGAAAATCATGAAACACACATACATAGGGAAGTACTAGGTGAGGCTCGAACTCGAGACCTCACCAAGACCCACTAGGATAGCTACCATTGAGTTTCATCCTAAGGGATCTATTATATTATGTTAATTATTTTTGATTTCATACAAACTATAGTTAATTAATTTAAAAAACAATTTCTTATTTCAAATTGAACATCATTACTCATTATTAATTAAATAGTATCAACTACTCTATTACTAAAAATCTATACATTATTATTACCAATTACTAAATAATTAAACTAATACTAAATTTCATCTACTTAATTAAACACTTAAATTGAAGAAAAAAATAATTAAAACAAAATTTTAAAAAATAATTCTAAATGAACCTTAAGAAATTATTTTTACATGGAAGTGATCACTAAAGATTCATTATCCACCAAAAATCATCAAAAAAGATAAATAGAGAATAAAATTAAAAGAAAAATAAAGAATAATTTTGAGAATGATGATGGGAGTGGGATTCACTTTTATAGGTGTGATATAATTCCCCCACCCTAGACTACTCAATCATTCCTGGACTGGAGTCATTAATGGGACCTTAGGTGTGCCTCCCTATGTGCTAGAGGCTTATAGATAATAGTAAGGGTTTAGAGTGTTTTCGTGGGAAACTATACCTTCATATCAACATAACACAATAACATAAAATAATTAAACATCGTCCATAACAAAATAATTATAGTATGTAGAATAAATAAACATAACCATGCTATATCAAATGTAATGTGGGAGCTTATAGTCACACATACAAAATTGATCTCCAACTAGTTGGGTCATATGTAAAAAATAAACAAATGAAAATAAAATACCATGAGGCTTTACTACTATCCCTAAGATTCACCTCATCTTGATTTCTAGATTCCACCCAAGCTATCTCTCTTAATTATACAGCATTGGGCCTCTTCCCTTCCTAAACCTATGAACATTGATGTTTTCTCATGTACCCAAGTGTCATTGTCAGCCGAACAGGGAGTGATTACAACTCAGTAGGGTACCACCAAAAGGGTCCCTGTCGTAACCAATAAATGTAGTGTATGCACATGTGATATGCCTAGAATGAATAAAATAATGCATAAGTAGAAATAAAATAACCATCATCATCCCTTGGGTTAAAAGGTGACACATTAGAGTGACTATAATTGCTTGATCCAGTGTCGGATGTCTCTTAGCATTACACATATACTCAGGGGAGGGGATGCAAGTCCTACCCCGAGATCTCATGAACATGCCTACACAATGTGAAATCAAAAGATCTTAGGAATCATCCTTGGTATCTCATCATCATATCAGGTCATCACTAGATCCTAGGTACATCTTAGGCATAGCATAATATCAGGTATCATCATCGAATCCTAGGAACATTATAGGCTTCTCACATGCCACCAGGATCAACAACCAAATCTTGAGAATCACTAGGTTTATCACATATTATCAGGTGCAATAACAGGATCCTAGAAAACAGTATTCATCTCACACATCGTGCTCAATAATTATATCCTAGGAATCACTAGGCATATCACACCATAGGCTTAATAGCCTGATCTTAGAAACCATTAGGAATCACATCGTATCATAATTCTCATCATTAGATTCTAGGAATAACTAGGTATCTTATAAGGTACCATTTATTATTGAGGGATAGTATTGACCTTGTTTATATATCATATGATAATGTCATGGGTTGGAAACCTACATAACTTATCTCATATATCCAAATTTAGCCTCCAAAAGGAACAACATGTCCCTATATCTGCAGTTATAAAAGGCTTATACCATTGATTTTGGTTCTAAAGTTATATCCAAAATTGACATCATATCCCTCCTAGCACTACCCCTCTCAATGGTCAATGTAATACTAAGGTACCCAATGAGGTCCCCTACCCTAAACCATAGCAAAGACACCCTATATAGGTTCCCTTATCTCAAACTCATCTCTCGATTCAATCCCATCACTCATAGGATAGTTCATCCCTCAACATCATCATGATAATAACATAGTCTCACTATCCTCATAGGTAGTGTTGTATCAGCATCACTCTAGAGAGATGGCATAATGCCCATACCACTTATTTAGTCATCCTAGGTCAGTCTACTCACCCAACCTATCCATAATTATACCTAGGTAATACCTTTCCCAATTATATCATACTGGTGGGTAGGATCACTTTCCCTACACTATAATTAAATAGAATAAGGTATATAAGGTATCTCACATTTCCAGTGGGGCCTACTTAGGATAATTATCTTAGTACAACACCCTCCCCTATAAGGTGGTGTCTCAAGAAACCTATACGGAGGATACTATGATCATTAATTTTATTTAATTATCCCCCTCAGGTTTTATATATCATAAGGAATACATATAATATTTAATCCCTAGATCATCGGTGGTTGAGACACCAAACCAGTGCTCAAGGGTCTGCCATAACCCTTGTCACTTGTGTTTATCCATAAGCATTTGATTTTAAAAAAAATTATTTAAATAAAAGATAAATTATCCTCAATGTTCAGACTGTATATAATATTACACATATCAAAATTCATTTATAAAAGGGGTATGTTCAAGGGACCTCTTACCTCATATGAATCCATTTCCTTTAAAACGATGTATGGTCACTCTTGTCCAAGCTCATCCAAGTCCAACCATCCACCATTAATGGACACCTGACCCTATCACAATCTAAAAAATATAATTTAGTTAATCATAAACATTAGTAATTAATTGTTCAATTTAATCAAAGTAGGAATAATTACCTAAAATATTATTGATCTACATCCACTCATTAAAACCTCAAGTAACATGGTGTGGTCTACTCCCGACAAGCACCTGGACCTAAGCCACACGAAATCCCCAATTTAATCACCCAATTCAATGGTCAATTTCATAAAATTTATTAAAAACCCTAAATAAATTCATTAAGTGACATACCTCAACAAAAATGACGTGAAATGTTGTGCGGTCATCCTCACGATATGTCCTCTATCATGCTGAGAAAAAGCCCCATCATCCTCTCCTGATTTCACCATGATTCGATGGAATCAGTAATGAAACCCTATATGAATCATACCAAAATTATAGGTTGAAAAAGGAGAACCAAAAACAAGGTAAAATGGAGTAACGTACCTTAAATCACCATGAAAACACACATGAAACCTCACCACACCATGGGGAATTGAGGAGAGAAATAGTGCAAGGAGTATAAGATGAATCTGCCTTCTTCTAATTCCCCTATTCCCTAAAAACACAAGAGATCCAACTATAAAATCTCCAATCATCCCCTAATAAAAATTTATACCTAGGCATCAGTCATAATGTGACTAAAGGAGTTGTGGTGTGATTCTTCTCGAAGTAGGGGGCACCCCCCTTAACCTGGTATTTATACAGAATGACTAGGGGGTCATGACATGGACACTATGGGTATAGGGCCTCGCCCTCAGCCTGTCTCTATCATAACATGTCCCTCATGCCCTCTGTAGTGTGATGGACCTCTATATTCTTTTTTGGCATGACTTATAGGTAACAGTGTGACCTATTTCAGGTGAATAATTTCAGCAAGGCACCCGACCTTTCTTCTATATTCAACCAAGCACCCGAAAACATCAACCAAACATCATTCTTCATCTAAAAAACGTCCAAAGATGTCCCAATTCTTGATTTCACAATCAAAATCCTAATTCTATAAATCCCCATGCTCCAGAAATCAAAATTTTAAATTCCTTCTGAAATTCATAACCTATAAATAAATAGGATTTTACAACCTCCCCACCATAGAAATTTTCATCCTTAATAAGACTCAGTGGTCCTTTAACAATCATTCTAGACCTATCATGATCATTAATTCATCAATATCTTGTCATGTTATACCACGTAACATTCGATGAGATTTCATTGCATGAATCCAAAACCAAGGTTCATTATTCATAAAAATTTAATCCATGGATTTATCCAATCACCAAATCACTAAGATGGAAATTACCTATTCCCATATATCCAAATACACATTGATTCCATTTATCAATTAATTCCCAGGATCAGGTTTCTCATAAAGATAAGTATTTTCTCATAAAGTTTTGTTTTTAATCTATGATGCACATGACTATCAAAATGATCTATCAAAATGAATTTCCAAAGTCCATCAACATGTTCAGTGTGGTTTCCAACTCACTACACCAAGTTTCATAAAAATTTCTAGTCGGTCCTCCTCTAGATGAGTTTCCTCAAAATGATCAGCCTCACCCACTAAGGAATTATATTCTCATCTGATCATGATGTCATAATTCTCAAAGGCATCTTATGATAATTTTACACCCACACTAAATTATAAAACTAACATCCATTGTAATTCCATGGTTGGTTCCTTGTCTAATCAAATCTACCATCATACTTCAATCATGATTACTAACATGTATCTATTCTTAATCATTCTTTAATCCCATAAAATCTATCTTGATATTAATGTTTATGAATAGACTCCAGACAATATTGTATCTGAATCTCAAGTCTAGTATTCACCAAATAACTAAAAAAAATTAAATCCACAAACACACTAGAATCCCAATTCCATCTCAATCATCCACAATCAGTCTCATTACATCCATGACCCTACCAACACAAGGTTCATACCTCCACAACTAATAAGACCCTCCCCAATGTAGGATTATCCTTGTCACTTCACTACTAACCAAAAAACTAATCTCAATAACCAATGATCTATCTATTACCATATGTAATGACTGGATGTATCCATACCACTCATACCTAAGAAACAATATGAAATAGAAATCACTACCCACTCCCATCTCACTTGGAACATCATCTTGAGTATTAACCAAAATTCCACTTGTGATGATCCACAATGTCATTATACACTGCTCCTCGAGCACTGACCCAACTAGGTCCCATCACCACACATGTTTTTCTCTTCCCAAGCCCCTATCATCCATAATATCTACTCCTAACACAATCCATACACAATTTCACTATCATTATATAGGAAATGCCTCTCATTATCATCCAACACCCTAGGTCACCAATCCTGTGAGAATCTCATTAAATCCATCAATCCTTGGCCCCCAAATGTCCATTCGTTGATCCAAAACCCAAATGGGAATAATGAATAATTGTGCACACTTACCCTCACACATCAAGTCATTTCCAAAAAATACAAATCAATACCCACTCTCCTCTCTCAAGGAAAATCAATCCTCTGTATAACCTTCTCATAGGTTGTCATCCATTTTTCATCTCAGTCTCATCTGAACCTAAAAGGTGAATTCTCCTATACATCCTAATCCGACAACTCAAATAATTATACTTTGGGTCTCACATCATCCAATATAGAATCATATGCCTATATCACTAACCATACACCACATTATTTTAGTCCCATCTATCTGAAAGAATATCACTCGTGCTAGGGCCAACCACATGATCACCTACCTCTTGGGAATCACATGTAAAACCAAAAGATTCTAAAAAAAACTCTCACCACACTATATATATCCTAGATATGACTATCAAGGATCATAATTTACAACCTCATCAAGAAATAAAGTCTAAATCAATAGATCCTACTGATTCTTCCCTCCAAAATTATCCTTGATACCAAAAGCACTCTAAGTGTTTTTCACCATGAATATAGAAGGCATCTCCAGGCCTAAACCATATACCTGGAATCACATTATATGAACCAATCTCATAATTGATGAATCTTCCCACACTTACCATATATAAAGTCACTAAAAATCCTATGTTAACCCCTCTCTCATGTAACCTTCACATATCACAACTCACCTCATCAAATATATGACAACCCTTATCTTTATTACACATTAATTCATGATTTATTACACAAGACCACACATATTAAAACCTAGTAGATAGATAATTAAAGAGTCTTTGGGTAATTAGTTATATTACATTACAACTTAAAAATAGGTGGTACATCAGAATTATTGAAAACTTCTTTAATATTCTCATAAAATTCCATTCTTCCTAAAACTGTATGTGATAACCTAGGGACATAGATAAGAAATGGGTGAGTTATAAAGCCCAGTAAGGGAATAAACATGGAATAACATGAAGAAATTATTACATGTAAGATAATAGGAATTTCAATGGGACATAAAAGGGGTTAGTATCATAATCATGAACAACTAGGCGTAATATATCATGATAATATAAAGGCAACATGGGAAAGATGAAACAACTTTAAACATGACATCATAAACATAGGTCAATGATAACTTCCAAGACATCATAGAATAGTGGGAAAAGTACATAATGGATTATGTTCACTCCATAATACCATAAATTACATATAATGAGACTAAAACATTCCCACTTCATTAGAGCGCTACACAATTCTAGGCGCACCTGTCACTTTCATATCATGTACATCCATAAGTGTGTGACATAGATCATTCAACATAGGATTATATTTCATAACATTTAATTCCACGATTCAGGAGTGTAGAATAAATACATGTAATTACCAAATCAAATAATTATAGGTATGTATAGTTGAATACCCTTGAGTGCAAAGAGCGATGGTATTCACAATACAAAGGTTTGGCAAGGAAAATCAAAACATTTGGTAGCATAATGGAAGTACTTAAATATTCATAAAATAGTTTAATTATATAAAAAGGGGTATATAATCATCTGGACATAAAATTGATAGTAATATAGATGTGTAAAAACATATTCAAACATTAGTAATTGGAAATAAAAGGCATAAATTGAAGAAGATGCTTGAATAAAGAGGGGAAGGAAAGGATCCCTCACCTTGTGAGGGTGATTTAAAAAGATTGATAGGGAATTCTTGAGAGATTAAGGGAACCTTGGTACGACTCAATAGAGGGTATATAAGAGTAATTATATTCTATAAGTTTTTTTTAACAAATAAGAAGGGGTTCCTGGGTTGGTTTATATAGGAAAAGAGATAGGATTTATTTATTATTTCTCAAAATTAGGTTTTTGACTCTATATAATAAAGTAATAAAAATCATAAATGTAGACATGGTTTCTAAAAAATAGGATTTTATTCCATTATTTTATAATTTAAATTCTAAACTCATTAAAATATTACCTGTGGTGATGTGTAGGTGATTCATGTTTATAAATAAATGATTTTAAAACCTTAAAATATAATATAGGTTTTGGAGGATTCATAAAGGCTTTATAAAATTAATAAAATAACCTAAAAGTCGTGGTATTATAAATGGGAAAAATATATTTTAGTATTTTATACCATTTATATCATTTATTACCTCACTTTTGGGTCGTTGTGATGTCATAATACACACTGTATATTTATACCTTATTTAATTAATACCCAAAAATTTAACCATCTCAGAAAATTATGAAAAAATAATTACTGGATAATTTTGATGTGATGGTTCCAAAAGTAATATTTATTTTATCAAAATAATTTTCTAATTGTGGGAATTTTTACTTTTAAAATAAGAATCAATATTTTTTGAGAAATGATGGGTTTTTTACAATAACAGTTTTTGAATCCTTATAAAAATGAAATTTTCTTCATAAAAATGATATTTTCATTTATATTTAATAAAAAAATTTAATTATTTTATTTTATTTTATTAAAATATAATTTAGTTTTAAAATTCATAAATTCATCACAAATTAGTATCTCAATTAAAATTGTATATTAAACAAAAATACAATTTGTGTTTTAGCATTTCAAAATCAAAATCATTTATAAAGTAATAATAAAAAGAAGTAAATATATTCATTAACATATACAATATACATATTCATATTATTAGGGTCTTGATACATAGCTCTTTATTACACCTACAAATTTTCTAAGGTTACGTTGTGTGATGGTGAGATTTTCATTGGGTAGTTCGGCATACATGGTTTGGTCTGTGATCTCAATGAGCTTGAACTTATCCAGTAAATGGTTTTTCTCATGCCTTAGTTTTTTGATCCAAGATTGGTCTTGGTCAAAGGAAAATATAAATGATTATATCTACCTTAGAATCTCCAATAAATGGGATTCATAGGATACTATCCAACTGGTCAAGGTCATAATGTTTTCTGTGTCAATTAGATTTATCAAAACCCTATATTTATACTAATCATATGATCAGTGTTAAATGGTTATATTATAAATTATTATGATTCTTAATGGTTTTTTAAATATTATAGGTATAATAAAAAAAATAATTTCATGTGTTTTATATATAATAGGTCATTTAATTAAATCACAAGTGGAATTTTATTATAAAAGTTTGCATCATTAAAATCTTCCACCTTTATAAATTTCACCTTCTAAATTTTCATTTCATACACTAAAATAGATAAGGGTAATTATGTTTCATCACCTACTCCAATTATCATGTCACTTTTCAAACTTGTGGTTTCTCCATAGCACTTTGACAAGGTTAATTTTATTATTTCATATAACTTTGTCTTTATGATCTAATATATTCATTTCCTTCTCCTCATATGAAGGAAAATTATCCTAAGGTACTACCTATGGATTTAGCACATGTAAGGGTTCGGGTATGTATTTTATCAAGAGAGATACATGGAACACATGTACTTCATATAGTTTATGTGGGAGTGCTAGTTGATAGGCCAGTGCTCTGATGTGATCAAGAATCTCAAAGGGACTGGTGTACCTTGGAATAAGCTTTCCTTTATTCACAAATATCATGAATTTATTCCATGGATATATATAGAGGAATACTTTATATCTAACATCAAACTCTGGGTCTTGTTAAAAATTATTAACATAGCTCTTCTTTCGACTATGAGCACCCATGTCGTGTTGTTGAATGGTTTTGACCTTTTCCACGATTTCCTTAACCATTTCAGGACCTAGTAGTTTTTGTTCACCAAATTCATCCCAAAATGAAGTTCCTCTATATCTCTTAGTATAAAGGGCTTCATAGGGATCCATTTGGATGATTTAGTGGAAACTATTATTTTATGAGAACTTTACCAGAGGAAGATGTTGATCCCAACCACTTTTAAATTCCATTGAGCATTCTCTCAACATATCCTCAAGTGTCTGTATAGTTCACTTATATTGGACTTTAATTTGTGGGTAATAAGTCATGATAAAGTTCAACTTAGTGTTTAGATCATATTGGAGAGTCTTCCAGAATTTGAAGATAAATCTTGGGTCACAATCAGATACAATAGATAGTGGAGTTAAATGTATCCACACCACTTCAATAATGCATATCCTTGCAAGTTTATCGAGTGAGAAGTCTTATCAAATTTCAATGAAGTGAGTAGTCATTGAAAGAAGATCCACCACAACCAATATAACATTATTTCCTCTTGATTTATTTAGAAGATCTGTGAAAATTTCCATGGTTATGTTTTCCCATTTCCATATAGGTATGGGTAATGGTTTCATTATCCCCTTTCATTATTGCCTTTAAACCTTCACTTTCTAACATACAAGACACCTTGATGTATATTCTGTGATCTCATTATTCATATTTTCCCACAAATAGTTCTCTCTGAGATTTCAATACATCTTCGTGATCCCTATATGGTTGGATAAGGTAGATCTATGTGCATCATCCAAAAACTCCTTCTTTAAATTGTATTTTAAGGTATACATAGTCATGACCCAAATCTTAGAGACCCTTCTTTGTTAATTTTTAACTCTGAGGATTTCCCTTTTATTATAGCTTCCAACTTCTTTTCAATTTCCACTTTGTATCTTTGAGCATCCTTTACCTTATCCATAAGGGATGGTTAAAAAATAATTTGTGAAAGGATTGATGATGTTTCTTACTTTATGATTCTCATGTCCATCTTTTTCAAGTCTAATAAGATTGGATCCATTATAATTCTCATCAATGATAAAATTTTCAGATCCTTTCTAATTATAGAATCTTTTACTTTATTTTCATTCCCATTATGGTAGTAGATTGTGCAATCATAGTTCTTAATCAGCTCTAACCATTTTTTTTTGTGCATATTCATCTCTTTCTATGTTAATATATACTTGAGGCTCTTATGATTCATATTTATTTCACACTTATCCCCGAATAGATAATGCCTCCAAATTTTCAATTCAAATATTACTCTGGCTAACTCCGAATCATTAGTTGGGTATTTTTTCTGGAAATTCCAATTTTCTTAATTCATAGGCTATCACTTTTTCATTTTACATTGATACATAGAAAAATACCTTCTTTGAAGCATAGTTGTATACCCCAAAAAGTTCCCCACTTGTGCGTAGTGTAAGTATAGGTGTAGTGATAAACCTATTTTTAAACTTCTTGAATCTCTCTTCACATTAATTATTCCAAAGAAGCTTGACTTCCCTCTATGTTAGTTTATTTATAGGGTTTGAAAATCAAGAAAAACTTCCCAAAAAATGATTATAATACCCATATAGCCCAAGTATCCTATGGATATTTGTCATAGATATTGACCTCGACCATCCTTCAATTTATTTTGTCTTTGAAGGATCCAGAGATATCCCATTATTTGTAATAATGTTCCCCAATAATGATACTTCCTTTAACCATAACTCACATTTTCTACACTTCTCATAAAGATTCTCCTTTCATAAGGATTTTAGAACAGTTCTGAGATGCTCCTCATTATACTCATTGATATTGGAGCATATTAGAATATAATCAATAAAAACTAACAAAAATTTATCGAGGTAATCTCTAAATAAACTATTCATCAAGTCCATGAAGTTTTCTAGATCATTAGTGAGTCTAAATTGCATTAATAGGAAATAATAGTGCTTGTATCTTGTATAGAAAGAGGTCTTGGGGATATCCTCCTTTAGCCTTACTTGATAAGACCCCAACCGAAGATCCACTTTGGATAATTATTGGGCTCTATGTATCTGATCAAACAAGTCATAAATACATGGAAGATGATAATTGTTCTTTATTGTGATCTTGTTGAGCTCATGATAATCAATGCAAAGATGAATTGACCCATCCATCTTTTTGATGAAAATGACTACTTCATCCCATGGTGAAGCACAGGGGAATATGAACCCTTTATCCAACTTATCCTATAGTTGTTTCTTCAGCTCCTCAAGTTCCATAACATCCATTCTATATAGTGTATTTTATATTGATAAATCTGTAGGTATAATATCAATTGAAAATTAAACCTCTTTGCTAGGAGGAAGACCAGAAAATTCTTCAGGAAACACTTCAGCGTATTCCCCCATAATGCAGATGTCTTTAAGGATGATATTTTCCTCAGACTCAATCATTTGAGCTAGATATGATTTATCATTGGTAAATAATATCTATGCTTGAGGTTTTGGGGATAAAAAATATTCATATTCTTCTTTGCACTTGTACAGAATCAGAGGATAATTTTTGATATGGAATGTGATTTCCTTCTCATGGAAATTTATGTTGGATCTATGTAAGTAAATCCAATCCATACCCAAAATTTCATCAAATTCCACTAAAGGGGGTATCATAAGGTTCTCTAGGAATTCAATCCAAAAAGGTTTTATAGGGTAAGAGTTATATACTTTGGATGCTATAATTTTCCAATTTACTATTTTCACTAATATCTATAATTTTATGATTTTTTGTAGTGTTTGAATAGTTCTACTAAACTTTTTTTATTTAAAGGAATGTGTAGAACCGTAATTAAAAATTATGTTCTTTATTATTTAATGAATAACTAGTGTACCTATCACCACTTAATTTTCAGGATCCACCTAAGTGATTATGATGGAATAATCTCTCCCTTACTACCTTAGAGGTTATTAGTGATGATTGTCACTAGCCACCCTTATCTTATTGCATTGGTTTTAAAAAATTCCTTATTAATTTCAGTTGAAACATTATAAAATAGGCTGAGGATTGGCTATAGAATTTATCAATTCCATTACATTGGTTGGTTTCTCCCATCATTAATCGCTATCTAGGTTCTTGTCCTTCCTAGTCCTAAAGCATTTCCTCATCCCCTTCAGGAAATTTCTAGGGTGATTCTTTCCATACTTTAGATAGGTGGGATGTTGAAATTTATTACCAATATTAGATTTCTCTATCAAAATACTAGAATTAAACTCTACTTTCCACTTCTTATCCCCATGATACCCTTAAGATTCAGTGAAAACTATTTCAACTTTGAGGGTACATCAAAAACATTACTCGTATATATCAAAGTATTGAATCACAATGAATTTTTTTAGGCAAGATTTTATCCCACCAAATATGTAATCAACTTTGTATTTAGGGGTAATGAAAAAGTTGGAGGTGTATCAAGAAAGTCTTGTGAAGTTTTCTCCATACACCCTGATGGATTCATTATCTTTTTGCTTGAGGGAAAATAAATCCCATTCCATTTTAATTTGGAGTGTGAGGAAAATATTTGTTAAAATACTTATTCTGAAATTCCTTACACCCCATCGCTTCGATCGCTTTTTGAATCTTCTTATTATTGATCAATTTCCATCACTGATTAGTTTCTCCCTTCATACAATAAATATCTAGAATTACCATCTTCTACATACAACATTGAAGGATGGAGAATATATTCTCAATGGATTTGATATATTGAACCATGATTAAGGGATTGGATGATCCATTGAAAGTTGGAGGTTTTTATCACATAATGGTCTCAATTCCATCTTGTTCTTTATTAGGGGGTTTGGCAATTACTCCTAATTCAGGTTTCCATTCAACACCTGAGACAGCTGAGAGAGTATCATCAAAAAATTTGTGATTTGTTTTCGATCAGGTTGGTAATCTAATATGGGAATTCATCACATTTCCCTTCACATTGGTTGTTTACTTGGTTCCTTCTATTTACATCCACTAGATATAATAAAGGAAAAATTAGGGATGATTATTTTTAAAATATTTAACACATAAATATGAATACAATAACATTAGAGGGATCATTTATAAATGTCATGTATTCCCTTAACTTATGAATTTCTAGGATTCAATATATGTTATCCATGATCTATTTTCTAACATATACTCTTATGGGAAATTTTTGTTCCCTTAATAATGGTTCATAATAAGATTTTTAATTTAAAAAATAATATCCCCCGGGATTATCAAACTAGGTGTGTATCAAAACCCATTTTCATGCACCAGTTCCCGGTCAATTATAGCTTATAATGGTGTTTTTGGGTGTTACCTCTAGGTATATTTATGCCCGAGCCACATCCACTTATAGAATAAATATAAGGACATATTTTATTGAAAACTACTTCATCTATACCTTACCAAAATTTAGGGATGTGTTATTATGTTTATTATTATCTCTAAGTATTTTTATGGAGTTTTATAATCCTAATCCCAAAAATAACTGAACTTTTCTTTGATACCAAATATGACAACCCTTGCCTTTATAACACATTAATTCACAATTTATTACATAAGAACACACACATTACAACCCATAAGATCAATAAGTCTAGTGCCTTTGGCTAATTAGGTTCATTACGTTACAAAGTAAAAATAGGAAGTATATCAGCATTATAGAAAACATCCTTAACATGCTCATAAAATTACATCGTTCTTAAAACTGCATGGGATAACCCAAGGACATACATAAGAAAGGGTTGAGCTATAAAAACCGGTAAGAGAATAAACTTTGAAAACATGGATAAATATTCACATTTTAAAAAATAGGAAATTCAATGGGACATTAAATGGGTGTGCATTATAATCATGAACAAATAGGAATGATATAGAATGATAACATAAAGGCAACATGGGAAAGTGGAAACAACTTTAAACATGACATCATAAACATAGGTCAATGTAATTTCCAAGACATCATAACAATATGGAAGAATTCCCAAAACGGATTATATTCTCTCCCTAATCTCATACATGATGTATCATGAGACTAAAACATAACACAATGCATTGGAGTGCTATATAATTCCAGGTGCGCCCGTCACTTTCATATCATGTATATGCATATGTGTGCGACATATATCATTTAAAATAGGATAAAATTTAATCAAATTTAATTCCAAAAATCAAGGAGTGTGGAATAAATGCATTTAATTCCAAAAACAATAATGTTTAAGTTTGTCTAGGTGAATATCCATGAGTGGAAATGGCAATGGTATTCACAATATGAAGGTTTGACATGGACAAATCACAGTCAAATTTCCACAGCATAAAAATAGTACTTTAATATTCATAAAATGGTGTAATGAGAGAGAAATAGGAATATAATAATTTTAAAATAAATTAGACATTAAGATAGAGGAATATAGAGAGGGGAGGAAGATTAAGGATGTGATCCAAGGCTTTTTATTGAATATTAATGGGATATTGGGTGGGTTTATAGAAGAAAAGAGAGGGGACTTCTTTGTTATTTCTCATACATAGGTTTTGGACTCCATATAATAAAGTAATAAAAACCATGAAACTTGCCAAGGTTTTCAACCATGGTTTCTAAAATAGAGGTGTGGTTTATATATTTTATAATTAAAAGGGAATAAATCATTAAAATATTACACTTGGTGATATGAATATAAGTTATGTTCATAAAGAAATGATTTTAAAACCTTAAAATATATTATAGGTTTTGGAGGATTCATAAAGGATTTATAAAATTAATAAAATAACCTAAAATATCTTTATTTTAAAGGTTAAATATATATTTAGTCCTAATAACTTTTTATAGAATTTATTACATCACTTTTAGGTCATTATGATTTCATAATATACACCATATATTTATACTGTATTTATTTTTTACCCAAAAATTCGAATGTCTCAGAAAATTTTGAAAAAATTATTGTTTGATAACTTCAGTGTTATGATTCAAAAAATAATATTTATTTTATAAAAATAATTTTTAAATATGTTAATTTTTTCTTTTAAAACAATAATCAACATTTTTTGAGAGATGCTAGGATTTTTTACAATAACAGTTTTTGAACCCTTAAAAAATACATTTGACTTCATAAAAATTATTTTATCATTTATATTTGATAAATATTATTTAATTGTATTATTTTATTAAAATATAATTTAATTTTAAAATTAATGAATTCATCAAAAAGGAATATCGTAATTGAAATTACATATTTAACAAAAATACAATTTTTGTTTTATTGTTTCAAAATCAAAATCATTTACAAAGTAACGATGATAAGAGTAAAATATATTCATTATTTTAAAAAAATATAAATATTTTTATCTTTATGGTATTGATACATATCCATTAATTACACTAGATAATTCTATAAGGGTAAGGTATGTGATAGTGATATTTTCATGGGGTAGTTCGGTTTACATGGTTTAGGTCATGATCTCGATGAGCTTGAACTTTACCTATAAAAAGTTTTGATTGTGATTTAGTTGATGGATATCATCTTGGGATTTATCAAGGGAAAATCCAAATGATTATATCTCCCTAAATATCTCCAATAAATAGGATTCGTAGTGTATGGTCCTACTAGTCGAGGCCATCACTTCTTCTATCTATTTTAGTTGGATTTATGAAAACCCTCTATTTATATTAATCATATAGTCATTGTTCAACGGTTATATTATCAATGGTTATAATGCTTAATAGTTTTTTAAATTTGTTAGGATATAAAAAACCAAATAAGTTCATGTTTTTTATATATAATGGGGAATTTAATTTAATCATAAATGGAATTTTATTTATAAAATTTTGGGTCATTACAAAAAGTAGTAAAACACTTTATTACTCAACCATAGCACCTGAGTCACCAATATATTGAGCTGCATCCCAAAGGAACTATGTTATCATGCTTGTCCCATAAACCATACATCACCCTGGTCATAGATCATGTGGAAACACCTATACTCTTGTATCATTATCATAAGAAAACTCATGAGACAAAACAACCACTATAGGGTTTTTATACATGTATTTCTACATATCAATCATCACATGCCAAATCCACTACCCACTTAGGGAAATAATCCTCACTAGGAATCTATTTATGAGACTATCCTTTTAAGGACCATGATATCATCCTTTCACATACATATATAATGGCATCTCCCTATGAATATTTTTGTCAATTATACCATAGTCATATGGTTTGATTAAGTATAATTCCACTAAAAACTATATGGGAAAACCCCAAATAAGTTATTCTTGACAATTTAAGTAACCAAACCCATTTCCATATCTAGAACTATTGTTATAATTATGCACAGGTGGTTGATCATCAAGGAATCTAATGCCTATACCAACCTAATAAGGGTTACTATACATCTCATATAAAGATGGACTGTATAGTCATTATCAAGGAGCATATCTATATAAGATCCACATGACCTATCATCAAAGGAAAATATATTATAGATCAACTGAGCATAATTACACCAATAAGTTATATAGTAAAATTCCATATAATTTATTTTTAACTTTAAATATTTCAATCCTATCATTAATGATATCAATCATGTGTATGTATAAAAAAATCACGTAAATCCTATATAACAAATATGATGCATTTATATAGGTATCTTTTCAATAGGATAAGATACAAAACCAAAAATACCCATCTCAACTCCTAACATCATATTTAAATAAATATCTCAATTATCATAGTGAAATCTAGAATCAACAATCCCATATCCCTGGTACCATAGACATACCATCAAAAAAAGTTTCTCTAACACACTAGTCTAAAGTCTATCACAAGATATGACACAACCCTATTTCATATCTACTATATCTTAAAATGTTAAAACAAAATAAAACACTCTGATACCACTTTTTAATTCCCATTTCTTATACCACTCAATTGCTCTCAGACCGGAGTCGCTACTTGGACCTCTAGAATGCCTTCCCATATACTAGAGGTTGTCGACTAGCTATGAGGGTTTAGGGTATTACCATGTGGAAACTATACCCTCATATCAGATTAGCACAATAAAAGAAAGTAATAAAACAACATCTATTGAAAAATAATAATCTTTTTAATAATAAATAAACATAACCATGTTATATCAAATGTAATGTGAAATCATATAGTCACACATATTATATTAATCACTCATTGGGATAATCATATATAAAAAATAAAAAAAATGAAAATAAAATATTATGAGGCTATACTAACATACCCAAGACTCGCCTCATCATGGTCTCTGAACTCCACCATATTTATCCCAATCGATCCTGAAACATTGGGCCTCTTCCCTACCTAAAACTGTGAACATTGAAGTCTACACGAGTACCTGAGTGTTGTTTCTACCTGAGCCAGTTTTTAGTATAACTAAGTAGTTCACCACCAATGGGGTACCTAAAATAACTAGTAAAGACAGTTTATGAACATGTGATACGCTAAGAATAAATAAAATTGAGCAAAAACATAAAACAAACCATAGATCCTTGAGTTCTATGGTGACACTCAGGATTGACTATACCTGTTTTGGCCATTGTCGGATGTCTCTGAGCATGACACATATCCATAGGGAGGAATACAAGTCTTACCTTAGGATATCGTGAACATTCCTAAAATAGGTAAAATTACCAGGTCATAAGAATCATCCAGGTAATATCATCATCATTTCATTTTATTTCCATATCCTAGGAATATCTTAGGAATATCATAATATAGGGTATTAATACTGGATCCTAGGAACATCCTATGTATCTCAAATGTCATTTGGCTCAACATTGTTGGAGTTGGTACCCTAGAACCAAATTCTTTGTATTTTATGATTACCTATATTCATATTTTTGACTATTAATAAACTATTTATCACATCATGATTCTTCTTATGTGTGACATTGTATGAGATAATGTCCTAAGAGTAGTTATCACAATAAAAGTTCATAAAAGTTCCTCTCTATGATGATGACCAAGAAGTTCCATTAAAATAATCTTAAATATATGTTCTATAGTCTGAAGAAATCATTTCCGAGGTACAAATAATATATTCAATCATGGGTGGATACTTATATGAATTTGAGGCACTTTCTCTTGGTGTACTCTCTTAGTAATTTCTAGTGTAGGAAATTATGAGAATGAGTCCTACTAGTAGAAAATCCACATTTAGATGTGTCATTGGATGTTCCAATGTGTAGATGTTCATATTAATACTTAAACATTAATATTATTATTAATATCTATTGTCAGTCATTTACTTTTATGTATTGATGAAAACCATGATGACATATGTTCGCGGTGAATTAGGATATGTTGGGTGTGTCACGAGTAATATTTCATTGATAAATAATGTTAGAAAGGATTTATCCATTTTTATTTAATGGATTTGGATATCTCATGAAATTTTATAGAAATGATATAGCCTAAATAAATCCATGACCATGGTGTTATGTAGGAAAGTTCAATTTCTAAAAGTCAAAGAAAGAGACATCAAATTCATAGGTTGACGGCACCAATATATAATATTCATGATTATAGATATCACAATAAAGGGATTATATAACACAGTAAGCATACATATGAGGTTTTATATCATTACAACATTAAATTATTTCTCTATGGGTGTCTTGGCATGTTTCTATATGTTAACCATAGACTTTGGGTGGCTTTTCTTATTTCCACTGAGAAAGGGGCCTAAAGGGTCACACACTAAGTGTATCGAGAACTTTGATTAAATAATATTATTATTTATTATTTAACAAGTTGAATAAATATTATTCATTCACATGGTTTAAAAATTATTCATGTTTGATTGATAATATATATTTTGTCACAAGTTATTTGAGAGAATATTTTGTGAGCAGAATATTAAATAAATATTTATTTGATATTTAGTGAGTATAATATTAATTTTCTAATTGAAAAATAATTCAGTGATATTTATTTATCAAATAAATATTTATTATTCAAAGTCTGATAAATATTGTGGAGGAATGGAGAACTGAGTTTAGTGGTCTGGAAAGAAATAATATATATTGAATATTCTTTTAATAAAATAATATTTTATTTAATTTGTGAGTTTTACGCATCTCAAGAAATAATATTATTATTATTATAGAAATGGGGTTCCATGTGAATTAATAAAACTAATAAGTGAACATGTGAAATTATTATTTTTTAACCCTAGAGGTATACAAACCCATTTATATTATGTTCTTAAGGATCACCATTTTCATTGGTTATGCATGATGAAATTTGATTCAATTTTTTTATTCATGATATTTATCATTGATCTACATCTTAGATGCATCATCAATTATGACAAAAATTCAAGTTAGGCATGCACCATCCAAGGATTCCACCTAAAACCTTCAATTGGTATCAAAGATGTTGTATAATTATTTATAATCACTTAAAGACCATTGACGTATTTACACATTTATTGTTAGTTTTCAATTATAGTTTAATCATTATTTAATCTGAATCATGAGATATTCCCTTCTTCCCTTTTATCACAAATATAATTAAATTTATTAATTTTATGAATGAATAAAATTTGAATAAATCATCTAGATGTGATGAGGATTATGGTCAGTTAATATAAGATTACACACTGTGTATTCCATTGGTACACATCATGTACCCATGTTCAATGCACGAAGAATTAATTCAAAATTAATTCAAGATGTGTGAATTTATTTTATGTCGTGTGAATTTAAAACACCGCATGTTGACTGGGTCAAGGTGGTGCATGGTCAGTTGGACTACATGGTGTGTAACATCCATACATGATGTGTAGTCTATTAGTCAAAGACGATCCATGTATTCTATTACGCATCCAACATGACTGGAAAATATATAAATTAGATACCACGTGACATATATCCCATGTATACACCATTTACTTGATAATTTTTTATGGCATGATTACACACTAAGTCTCTAGGCATACACCATGGATAGATGGTGAGAAATATACATATCGACTAGATGGATAGTACACGTCATGTATATTACTGGATTACGCATTATTAAAATTAATTTTTTATAATGTTAAAGAATATTATAATTTGTTCCATGTTTCATTTATTTTACTATTTTCATATCATGTGATGGGTTATATATATTAAATTTTTAATTAATTCCTATGTAATGTTCAGAATTTCATATCATGTATAAGTTGAAATACATTCATTACACTATTCACATTGAAACATAACAAGCTATGTAAATACCATGGGTTTCGTGTGTCATTTATTTAACTATGTACATGACATGAAATTATGTGATAATATGGGTATGTTAGATGTTTCATTGTTAAAAATTATACAGATATAATACATGTTGGGTAGTTTCGATGGGTACACACTGTGTTGACTCCAAGGTATAAGTTTTTACATTGTTAATTTTTAATAATTTTATTTAATATTTTAGAATTATGATGGATGAAAATATAAATAAATTTGGATGAAATTTAAGATAAAATAATTGATTAATTGAATAATATGATTAATTGATTCCATCTTGATTTATCTTAAATAAGAATGATTAGAATTGCATGTTATTTTTATTAAATGCATAATTGGTTTCATGTATGTGGATGATCTTGATCATTGACCATACCTTTGTATGTGATTGGTTTCATTTTAATTTATTATAAAATTAAATTTATGGAATGTGTGTCATCCCTCCTGTCATTATGTAAGGGCCTATGAGCCCATTATTTTTTTTATTTAAATCCCTTGACAAATCCTTTGGTTCCCCTCACCTATGAGTTTGTAAAATCATATGTAATGGATGGAGTTCCCAAGCTAGTGGACGTGGTTCAAGTTTAGAGCTGAGTTGAAACCAATCCAAGAGAGATACATAGATTGATAGCTGGAAAGATTCAACACAAACCATAAAATGTTTCAAGTTGTTTTTATCCTAGATCGACAGTTATTTTATCACCTCCTGTCTAAACTAACCATTAGTAAAAGTTCTTGATCATACTACTCTATTATTATATTTCTGTCAAGTTTCATGGTTATTTCATTATGGATTTTTTTCATGATCACATGAATTAATGAATTAAAAAGCATGAATTATAGAACTAAAATAAATTAGATTATGCATAAATTTTTTCTCATGCATTGTTAATCACTTAATTAAATTCACTTAATATTATCAAGAATTTAATAAAGATAAAATGGTAAACTTATGTATAATGATTAACAATTTAACAATTACATATATTAATTCAGTATATCCTTCCACTAGTTAAGTTAAAATTTTACCATAGTTCAATGTGCTTGACCGGTCAAAGTTGGGGTGATTTTTATTATTGGGGAATTATAACTTGAAGTTTCGGGTTGAATAACCTATTTCACATCAAGGATTGACTTCCAAAGTATAAATTAGTGTAACTAAGAGGAAAAGGTTAAAGAAATATAATTTAAGGATTTTATAATTGGGGAGTCCTCTTAATAGATCAATAAATTGTGAGTTAAGATAGGTGGAATTTTAATGTTTACCTAAAACCCTTCAAATTTCCTGAAAATCCAATGTTTGGGTGATGAGAAGCTGAATATAGATCATTCCCACTATAATTTCAAAGAAATGGGATATTTCTAATCCAATGGTGAGGTTTTTTCGGGTTTCTATGAATAGTTGGATATAATAAATACAATATAATATTTATCATCTACTTTAATTAGATAAAGTACTAAAATTATGCACTTATTATTTGTAAAAATATTAATAAAAATAACTTCAAACATAGCACTATGAACCATAATTCAAAAAAATAAACTTCTCACAAGAAATGACTTCCAAGAATGAAAAAGGTTATTACATGTTATCTTATTCCATGAAAGGAAATTATATGCATTGGAAGAACATATTTCCAAATATCCTAGCCAAATGGATAGTGAGGAATAGTTGTGTCTCTATGAGAAACAATTAAATGATTCCACAGATGTTCAATGTTTCATGCTTTTATATATTACCAATGGGATTCTAAAGAAATATGAGAACATTCATGTGTATTTCATGATGTATCACCTTTATGATCTCTATCAATATAAGGAAAGATAAGAGTGTAAAAAGATCTCTAATTCTTTGTTTATAACCATGCTTAAAGATTAAGTGTCATCTAGGACTCATGTAGTAAATATTATTTGCTAAATTAAACACATGGACATATTGGGGATTAATTTCTATATAAGTTTCACAGAGATCTTTACTTTACTCACTACACAAGTCCTTCTATAGTTTTATTGTTAATTATAACATGAGAAATAAAGAGAAGATCCTTTTATAACTTATTACACTAATTCACCAAGTAGATAAAGATATGGGGTGTAAAAAACTCATGGTCCTTATGGTGATAAGAAAACAACAAGGAAAAGAGGACCAAGACACATAACAAGTCTAAATCTCTTGAGCATCATTCTTCCAAGAAGAAGAAGATCCAGAGGTAGAAAATCTAAAAGGAATCGGTATGTTTTTCTTATGTTAAGCAACTCTATTGGAAGAGGAAATTCACCATAATAAAGGGGAATCTAAATACGAGTTTTTTATAGAGTGTAATCATTAAATATCTACACATTGCATATTTGATACATCTTTTGGTGCTCACATTAATATCCAAATGTAGGAACCAAGTAGATTTTGAATGATTTCCATAGGAGATGAGGATTTTCGAGCTGCCAATGGTGTGAGGATGGTTACTCTGGTCATGTCTGACTACCACCTTTCATTTCAAATAGGAATGATATAGGTTTTAAGATGTTGTTATTATGTACTAAATATTACAAATAATATAGTTTTTTTATCCTTCTTAGTTACATTTTTTTTGAATTTAGAAATACAAGTTTTTTCTTTTATAAATACAATTTATTTTATGGTATGGAATATTTAAATAATCATATTTATGTATTAAATTATAAAAAACAAATTATTAGAAATTGATAATGAATCATGTTATCATGACTCATATAACACCTAGTTATGGCATTATTGTCCTGATCACGTAAATGAGAAGTGATTGAAAAATCTCTATCAAGATGGCTATTTAGACTCTTTTGATCTAAAACCACTTGAAAGATAGTATTCCTTTTTATAAGGAAAAATGACCAAACCACCATGTGGTGTATAGGGTGAAAGGGACATAGAGCTTCTAGGATTGGTATATACAAATGTTTGTGGACCATTTCTAATAGAATCTAGAGGTTGGTATTATTACATCAGGCCTTTTAGTGATGACTTGAGTAGATATGGCTATGTCTACTTCATGAGGTATATGTTTGAGTCCTTTGAGAAATTAAAAGAATTCAATAATGATGTAAATAATAAACTTGGAAAGAATATAAAAAATATTTGATTGTTTCATAGTGGTGAATATCTTAACCAAGTGTTTATTGACTTTCTATGAGAGTTTGGGATTCTTTCTCAACTCACTTCACCTTACACACCACATCGAAATAGTGCTAGTGATATGAGGAACCATACCATGATAAACATGGTAATGTCTATGATGAGTCATGAAAATATTCCACTATTTTTTGGGGATATGTATTACAAAATAATACATACATGCTAAACTGAGTACCAACTAAAGAAAAAAATGGAATTAACTTTGAGTTATGGACTAAAAAAAAACCTATTTTTTCACATACACATGTTAAGGGTTATGAGGATTTTGTTAAGGTTATCTCAGGAAAAAAAATAACACCTTGGGGAACAAAGTGTATATTTATATGGTATCCCATGGAAATAAAGGGATACTAATTATACAAAACCTTATACTAGATAGTGATTGTCACTAGATAAACCATATTTCTTGAAAGGGAGCACATCCTAAGGAAGGATAGTGGGAGAATAATTGACTTCGATGAAGTTGATGATCAAGAAACACAAGAGTTGGTACATGAAAAAATTCCATAGGTCCCCCTGAAAGAAGTACTTCATGAAACACAAGTACTTAATATGAGCATTGGAGAGGTTAGAGAACTAGAGATATGTGGTTTCTATTTACTGAATATGGTGAATCATTATCATTTTATAATAATAAACCTTTCTCATATAAATAGGTGGTAGAGAGATCATAATTTTCAAGATGTAAAGAATCCATGAATTCTAAAATGGATTCCATGTATTAAAACCAAGTTTGGGTTCTGGTCGATCTGCAAGTTGATATAAATATTGTTGGTTAAAAATTGGTATTCAAGAGAAAACTGGACATGGGAGTTAAAGTAAGTACCTATAAAGAAAGGCTAATGGCTAAAGTGTTTAAAAAATATAAATCCATTAACTGTGATGAAACATTTTCACCATTTTATATTTTTAATTCCATCAAAATTCTACTTTCTATAGTGTCTTATCAGGACTATGAAATTTGAAATATGGAAATAAAAACTACTTTCCTTAGTGAGAACCTTCAAGAAGATGTCTATATAACACAACCAGAAGGTTTTATAACTCCAAGTGTTACAAAAAGTATATAAAAGTTTCAAATATCCATTTATTTTTTAAACCACTCATCCAATCCATGGAACATTCAATTTCATAAAGATATCAAAGAATTTTGTTTCATTAAGAATGAATGTGATCCATGTGTTTAAAAGAGTTTTAGTGGAGATGTCGTCATTATCATAGTTGTATATGTTGATAACATATTACTTTTTGGAAATGACATGCTGGTATTATAGTATATTAAGGACTAGTTAAACAACGGTTTATCCATGAAGGACCTAGGTGAATAAACATACATTCTAGGGATCAAGATCATGTTTGAAAGATCCAAGAGGCTGCTTGGACTAAGTCAAGGTACATATATTGACCAGATACTAAATAAATTTAGTATGGAATAATCCAAGAGGGGATAGGTTCTAGTGTCACGTGGTATACAAAGTTTTAAGAAAATGTGTCCTTAGACACAACAAGAGAAAGACATAGTTATTAAGATCCCATAAACTTCAGTGATATGATCAATCATGTATGACATATTACAAACTAGACTATATATTTCCTATACATTGAGCATGGTATGTAGATATCAAGTTAATCCATGATAACAGCATTGTTATACTATTAAATTATCATTATATATCTAAGATGAAATAAGTATATGTTCCAAGTATATGGAAAAGGTGAGGATCTAGTCATCAGGGGTTATACCGATGCTAGTTTTCAAGTATATAATAATGATTTGAAGTCACGGTTAGTATATGTTTTCAATATCAATGGAGGAGTTGTGAGCTAGAATAGTTTATAGTTTCTTATTTTTATTGATTTTATAGTGGATTCTGATTATATAGAGGCTATTGATGAATCTAAAGAAGTTATTTGGATATGAAAAAATTTTTAGAAGCATGATTTGGTACCTATTAGTAAATAAAATATCATATTATATTGTGATAGTACTACAATGGTGGCCTTTACAAAAGAGCCTAGGTCAAAATAACAAACAAATCACATGCTCTATAAGTATCACCTCTATAGGGATTTTTATTAAAGGAGTGATGTTTTAATAAGCAGGGTTTCCATAGAAGAAAATGTGGTGGATCCCTTAACAAAAGCAATATCTCAATAGAATCATGTGAGAGCTAGAGAACTAAAGGTTGTTAGCAGTTGTCTATTGTGTAACTGGGATTCTATTAGAGTTGGTTACCTAGAACCAATTTCTATATAAATTTGGATTATCTGAATTCATATTTTTTTAATATTAATAAACTACTTATCACATAATGGTTATTGTTTTTTATGACATTGTATGTGATAGTATCCTATGAGTAGTTGTCACACTAAAAGGTTATATCAGTTCCCCAATATGATAAAAACTTAGAAGTTCCATGATAGTGTTTTTAAATATGTGTTCTATAAATGAATGAAATCATTTCTAGGACACAAATTATATTGTATATCAGGGGTGGAGACTCATAGGACATTGAGGCACCTTCTAATGGTGCACACACTTGGTAATTTCCAATATAAAAAATTATGAGAATCAGACCTGACAGAAGGAAATACACATTTAGATGTGTCATTGGATGTTCCTATTTTTGGATGTGTGTATTGATACCTATAATTTAATATTATTGTTAACGTATATTATGGTTTGTGTAATTTGATGTATTTATGAAAATCATGATGACATATGTTTGTGGTGAATTAGGTTGCATTATCTATGTCATAAGTAATATATCATTGATGAATAATGAGATAAAGGATCTTTCCTTATATTATTTAACATAAGTTGATATCTCAGGCCCTTTTATGGAAATGATATGGCCTAAATAAATCCATATCCATGGTGTTCTGTACGCAAGTTCAATTTATTAAAAGTCAAAGAAATAGACATCAAGAACATAAGTTAATGGCACCAGCATAAAACCTTCTTGATTATATATATCACGATAAAGGGATTATATTACTCATTAAGAATCCTTATGAGGTTTTACATAATTTTAATATTAACATAATTCTTTATGGGTGTCTTGGCATGCTGTTATATTCTAACCTTCAACTTTGGGTGGATTCGCCTATTTCCACTAAGAAAGAGGCCTAGAGGGACACACACTAAGTGTATCTAGAACATTAGTTAAATGGTATTATTATTTATTATATAAAAATATGAATAAATATTATTCAAAAACAAGGATTTATAATTCTTCATATTTTATTTATCGCATATATTCTATTACTAGTTATTTGGGTGAATATTTTGTGAGCAGAATATTTAATAAATATTTATTTTATATTTTTGTGAATATAATATTTATTTATTTATTGGATAATAATTTAGTGATATTTATTTACTAAATAAATAGTCATTATTTAAGATCTGATAATTATTCTGTAGGAATGGCGGACCATGTTTAATTGTCTAGTGAGAAATAATATATATTGAAAATTATTTTAATAAACTAATATTTTATTTAATTCATGAGTATTTCTCATGTAAAAAATAAAATTATTATTATTATAATACACATTGGGTTCCATGGGAATTAAGAAAAATAAGAATATCACATGTGCAATTATTATTTTCTAACCCTGGTGGTATATAAACCCAATTATATTATTCTATTAAGGGTCACCATATTCTTTATTATGCACAATGATGTCTATATAGAATTCTCATGAATCCCTAGAGATATCACTCTCCATTAACACTCTCAAGAACAAAGATAGATCATCCTCCACCACCACTATCAAGTCTATAGAGATCGAATAGAACCCTTCCTTGAAGATATTCTTAGGGTGCTCAAATACAAATGATGCAAGCATTAGGATCTACCATACTAGAACCTAGAGATTCCTATGGTGATGTTCATAGGTTCTTGGAAAACATGTAGATCGCCAATAGAAAGAATATTATCTTGATTACTAAAATGAAAAAAAAATATTTTGATATATAGAAATTTTCAGATTCATCTTTGAATAAATAATTCATCATAAGGTAATTATTTAATTATTTAAATTAATTAAAAATAATATTTGATGATCTTGGGTTTTGGTTTCAATATTCAATCCTCAATTAAAATTTATTTCCATTACATTGGTCATAATGTTTATCGTCCATGTACATATCAGATTAATCATCTGTTATGATAAAAAAGACAAGTTGGGCATGCCTCATATGGCACTTATGTTATGCCCAAAACCTTCAAACATCTAGATCCTAGGAATCACTAGACTTCCACATTGTACTAAGTTCAATGAATAGATCCTAAGAATCACTAGGTATCTCACACCTTAGGCTCAAAAACTAGATCCTAGGATTGACTAGTCATCTCTTCATATCATCAAGATCATCATCAAGTCATCTTATAATATAGTATTTATTATTAAGGTTCAGCATCGACATGATTTATATCTCATATAATAATGACATGGGTTGGTTGACTACTTATCCCATCTCATATATCCAAAGGAGGCCTCTCAAGTTCATGACCTATCCCTATCATTTCAGTTATACCAGGCTCACACCATCAATTTGGGTTTTAAGGTGACACCTGAAATCAACACCATCTGCCTATCAGCACTACCCCTCTCTTAGTTCAACATAATACTCAGGTACCCATCAGTGTCCCCTTGAACAAACTATTACACAGACACCCTAAATGGGTTCCCTTATCTCAAACTCATCTCTCAGGTCTAATCTCATCACTCAGAGGTAATATTTTCCATCAATGGTATCATGACCATAGCATGAACTCACTATCCTCATAGGAAATATTATAATGACATCACTCTAGAGAGATGGCATAATTTCCATCTCACTTCCTGAGTCATCCTAGGTTGGTTATCTCAACCATCCTATCCCTAATCCTACTTAGGGAATACCTGCATAGGTACTCTTGTACTAGTGTGGGGAGATCACTCATCCCACTCTCTAATCAACTAGCCCAATCTCTATAATGTATCTTATAGTTTTAGTAAGTCCTACTCTGGTGAATCATTTTAGTCCAACACCCTCTTCTACTAGGATTTGTCTTAGGTATCCTATATTAAGTCCACTACCCTCATTAAATTCATTTAATTATCCCCCTAAATGTCTATGTATCTCAATACATTCATTTTATATTTATTTCATTATCCATTGGTGGCTTAGGCACCAAGCCTGAATGGCCCGAAGGCCTTCATTTTTGTTGATTTTTTATAGCCCCCCTTTCAAGGAATGAGGGGGAACCCTTAAAAGTCCCTTAGGATTAGATATTACATTACCCGTAGGTCTAAGTAAATATACATACTATACTTGGAACTCCTCCTCCCAACTTCTTCATCGTGATATCATCTCTCCACCTTCACATGGTTGTTCAGCTATGATTCTCGTGCAAGCACAGGTCGGTCCCGATGGCAATGTCATACCCTCTCTTTCTGAAAAATTTGATTAGCTTCTACTCTGGTGAATGCACCTACTCTAAATCCCCATCTGGAGTCTGCTCCTTATAGAGTCTGTCTGATAATTTAAGCACAATTTTACCCAAGCTAATTAAATTTCAAATGACTATCATCCTTCAACAATGGATCCTATCAAAACCATAACATCTAATTTACTTAATCATAAACATGAATAATTAATTATTCAAAATAATTAATTATTCAATTTAATAAATATAATAATAATTTATTAAAATCCTACCAAGATACATCTGATCGCTGAAACCTTGAGCAACAGGGTTTGGTCAACTCCTAACACTCACATGAACCTAAGCCACACAAAATCCACAATTTACTCTTCCTATTCAGTTATCAATTTTATTTAATTTTGGTGAAAACCCTAAATAAATTCATTTGGTGATATACCTCAACCAAAATGGCGTCAAATGCATGTGATCATCCTCCCAGGACACCTTATTTCTACACTGAGAAAAATAATTATCATCCTCACCTAATTCCACCATTCTCTAATTGAATCAGCATGGAAACCCTAGCTAAATCACCAAAAAATCGGAGGTGATCAAAGGAGAAAAAAAATATTGGACAACAGAGGAGTAACATACCTTAAATCACTATTAAAACTCACCTAGAACCTCCCCATGCCATGGAGAATCAAGGTAAGGGATAGGGGGAGATGGATTATCTAAATTAGCTTCCTCATTATACCCCTAGTCTGAAGAAATCAAGGGGGACAACTGATAAATAACTAGTTTGGCCCTAATAAAAAATGTATATAGTCAATGGTTATGGAATGCCTATAGGGGTCATGATGAAACACATAAGGAATACGTCTCTTTTCCTTGAAATTTTTATGGTTCAACAACCCAAGTAAAATTTATGTCTCCATTAAGGAGGGGCCCTCACACCCTATGTAGTTTGAGTCCCCTATATAGTCCATCGTGGTGTGACTTGCAGTAGGTGCATAATTTTTACAATGCCCGTGACATTTCTCTAAAATTAACATAAGCACCTAAAACATCAACCAAGTTTCATTACTCATCCAAAAACATCATCTTGATATATCCCAATACTCAAATTCTAGATCTGGATCCCAATTATCAAACTAACCCTTTCTCCAAAAATCAAAAATTTAAATTTCTTATAAATTTTACTACCTAAAAAGAAACAGGGTTTTTCAAACTCCCCACAATTTCACTTATTATCCCCTAAAATCCTAAATAGTAATACAAGTACCATTATCAACCTATCTCAATCATTAATTCATCACTAAATCTTCATGTTTTAAAAGAGAATGTATGATGAGATTCTGCTACACAACTCCAAAACCAAGGTTCACTATTCATCAAAACCTAAACCATGACTCTCAATAAACACAAAATCACTAAAATGGTGTTTAACCATTATCATCTACCTTGAGGCATTACGGTTTTATTTATCAACTAATTCTTAGGCTCATGGTGCTCCCTTCCTTAAGTATTTTATTATAAAGGTTGATTCCCATTCCATGGTGATCCTGACTATCAAAATCACCCATCAAACCACACTTCCAGAGGCCTATATCTCCACTCAGTGTTGTTTCTAACTCTCTACACCCAATTTCACACAAAACATTGGTCGATCCTCCTCTAAATTACTTTTCCCAAACATTTTCATCCTCAAAAACTGACATTTTATCCCCTCATCTAATCATGATTCTTTAATTCATGAAGGCATCTAATAATTGTTTAATAGCCACACTAAAGTTCGAACCAAACATCCAAAGTAATTTCATGATTGGTTCCTTGAACAACCAAATCTATCAACAGACTTCACTCATGAGTAATAGCATATCTCTGATCTAACTCACTCTCGAATCCCATCAAATCCATCTCAATTCTACTTCCTATGCATGAACTCCATCTAATACTACATTCGAATCTCAATTACAATATTCACTGAGGAATCATATAAAATTGAATCCACATATACACAGACATCATTGGTCTATATAGATTGTCCATAATTGGTCTTATCACTTCCATGACCCTACCATCATGAGGTTCATACCTACATGACAGATAATACACTCTCCAATATAGGATTGTCTTTATTGTCTGTCCACTAACCCAGACATTGATCCTTGCACCCCACTCTCTATCCATTACCATACATAATGATTTTCCATGCTCATCCAGTTCTTACTCAATCACTTACATTAAACCCTAATAGCTACCAATTCCAATCTCACATAGAAATTCCTCTTTAAAAACATCTAAAATTCCATTTATAATGAACCATGGTGTCACTATACACTGCTCCTTGAGTGTCGACCCAACAGGGTACCATCTTCACACTTTTTTTGCTCCTCATGAGACATGATCATCCATCATGTCAACATAGGACACCATCCATCCATGATGTCACTATCATTATAGGGTAAACACCTATCATTATAATCCAACACCATTAGTTTCTAATTCCATGAATATCTCATCGAATTCATCATTCCTTAGCCTGCACATGGCAGTTCGCTGATCCCCAACACAAATGGGCACCACACATAATTATGAACACTTTCCCTCACACATCAAGACTTTTTTTCAAAAATACATTTCATCACACTCTATTATCTCTTGAGGAAGAGTGATCCTCCAAAGAAACTTATCACAGATTCTCATCGACTACTCATCTTGGTCTCATCTAAACTGAACAGGTGTATGCTCTTGTACAACTTGATCACACAACCTGACTCACTCTTCCATACATTTTACATCATATAATTTAGTCCCATGTGCCTGCATCACTAAATATGCACCATAGCATGTCAATATTATCTAGAAGAAAGTATCTGTTGACGCTCCTTTTCATCACATTGTCTAAAAGAATGGAAAGGGAAATGACTTAGCACAAAGTGATTCATCCTTTGAAGAAAACATCAAAAATCGAAAAAGGAATAAAAATAGGAGTCAAAGGACCTAGGGTCACGCAATTTCTCTTACTGTCGCAAAAGTATACTTGTGCGCCGCCTAATGGTCGCGCAAGTGACTTGCACGCCCTAAGTGATAACTACTCGGGGTCTTCTCCAACATATGAATACCCCCGGTGGGCCCCCCATTCGGAAGGAATTTTTCCAGAATTTAGATAGAGATCTCTGAATTCCCAAGTCTCTTCTTCAAGTCTTCTGAACACTTCTAAGGCAATTCTTTTCCTAGAATGGAAGGTCTAGAAAAGAGGAATAAGGTCTAAGTTTTAAAATTCACTAACACTTGCATGCCTAAGTGTTTTTACCCTTAAGGGAAATGGACACACTTGCGCGCCTCCATACCTATTCATTGAAACTTGCACGCCACTCTTCTAGAAGTACCTCAGGATGATTCTAAAGGCTCTAGTCAAGAATCACCCAAGTATTACTCTACTGGGCAAGGATCGCGCAAGTACCCATTAGCCGCGCAGGTATACCTACGCGACCAATACTTGCGCGCCCACGCATTACCTACACGCTTACCAGGACTTGCGTGCCCTTCTACTTTTGGGTGCCCTTCCTTCCCATTTCACCTCTCTTATGAAATTCCACCTCTCCTATTCAAGATTCAGTCTTCAAGACACTCTTCAAATCCATTTATGGAATGTTTTCATGATTTAATTCCTTATCTTAAAGGATCTCCGTGGAACATCTCTAGAAACTTAGTGATTTTTACATATTTATGTCACTAAATTTAGAGAGTTCATTCATTCAACCTCATACTTTAAGATGATAGAATCCTTAACCTGGGCCTCCTTTTCAGGAGTAAGCCCTAGTACAAATCCTCATTAATTTGGGCATCCTCCTTAGGAGTAAGCCCCAAGTCCTTTAACCTAGGCCTCCTTTTCAGGAATAAGCCCCAGTCATAATTCCCCAAATATGGGCATCCTCCGCAGGAGTAATCCCCAAACCTTAATTCCTTTAACCTGGGTTTCCTTTTCATGAATAAGCCCCAGTCTCAAATATTGGAATCCTCTTTAGGAGTAAGCCCCAAGTCCCTTAATTTTCAAATCCCTTTAACCTGGGCCTCCTCCGTAGGAATAATCCCCAGTCTTATTTTCTCTTAACCAGTCATAATTCCTTTTGATATGGGCTTCCTTCTTAGAAGTAAAACCCAATCATAAGTCCCCTCCTAACTTGGGCATCTTCCTTAGGAGTAAGCCCCAAGATTAGAGTATCAAAATCTATATGAAGCACATATACCTTTATGGACCTTGTTCATGGATTTCTTCCCTGAAGTTAATCTTAATCCTCATCTATTTGGGTGGTCATACATACATAAGCCCCACATCATTGCATGGCACAATTGTCTGGTTTCACCAATACCTCTTGTTTCTCACACCGAGCATGACTCACGTGAGCTTAGAGTGTAAAAGTAATCATGACATCTTTCTTTGAGCCATTAATCATGCATAAACATCATACTCACTTACTCTAACTATGTGGGTTCTGATTCCTTTTCCAAAACAAAGGATAAGTATGTAGCCCATCAGTGGGTACGATCCCAACTCTGAAATAATCCATGTCCTCCTAAATGACAATAAACATCAAGTGCCCCACTGAGTGGCTTTAAAACCAGTATGGTCATCATAATGACCAAGATACTTTTATGTATTTAAGGATGCCATCAACATAGAATCTCTAACAAATACAGATGATTCGCTATAGATGAATAACCTCGAATACATATAAAAGATTCTCTAAATTTTCTTCATATCAATCATTGATTGTCAAATTTAAAGGAAAGCGCATTTTTTACCTGGTAATGTAATAAGGATTCACGAACATAACTTAAATCTATAAAGAGAGTCATGGAGTAGACAATAATTCCCCTCAAAAATTTGTGATGAGTCCGACCTCCCATCCTCTAGACCAATGAAAATTCCTAAGCCTCATCAGTCCACAACTAATGAGCACCTACCTTTGGAAAGTAGTTCTAAATGGATATGGAATCAATGGATGTTTCCGGTTCTATGAAAAACCCCGTTAGAAACCATTTGGAATGTTTGAACCTTCAATCAACGAGGTCATCCTCAATTCCAGAGGAAACAGTATGTCACTCATGTAAGGTTCAACTACATAATCACCTTCCACTTAGAAATTATTCACAAAACTAAAAATGTTTACTCACTCTCTCACTATGATATATCCATCCTAGATGTGATCATCTGGGATCATAATTCACAACCTCATAAGGAACTGCAACCAAAATCAATAAGAATATTAATCATACTGATCCTTCCCTATGAAATTAGTCTTAATACCAAAAGCACTCCTAGTGATTTTTTTTCATGAAATTTCAAGTCATTTTCATTCCCATACCATATACTCATTAGTACCTCTCATGCACTGATCTCATAATCAAATCATCTACCCATGCTTCTTATCTCTAAAGTCACTCAAAAGCTCAATTTTACCCCTCTCTTGGGTTTCCCTCACATATCACAAACCATATCACTAGAAGTATTAAAAGGATCTGCTACTCAACCATATCATCCAACTCAGAAATATCCTTAGCCACATCCCAAAGTCACTACGATCCCCTGCCTAGACCATAAGTCATATGTCCCCTAGGTAGATCATGGGTCAAAACCTCTACTTCTTTATCAATATCAAAAGGTATATCACATGCCAAAACACCCACACTAGTTTTATCACACACACATATATATTTATATATATATGTATGTATATATACATATAAGACATCACATGCCAAATCCACCACCCACTCAGGGAACTAATCCTCACATGGCATCTGCATACAGGACTACCACCTCAAGGATCACGATCTCATCTCTGTATACATATATATAATGAAATAATCCTATGATGATATTTTTTTAGTATATCATTATCATATGGATTTATTAAGTATAATTACACAAAAAATATTCGGTAAAACACCATATATGTTATTTTTGGCACTTTAAGTAACCAAACATATTTCCTTGTCCAGAACCAGTATGACAACCCTACTCTTTATTACACATTAATTCATGATTTATTACATAATTTTAAACATAATAAAAACCATAAGATTGATAATTATAGTGTATTTTTTAATTAGGTACATTACATAACAACTTAAAATAAGGAATACATCATATTTATTGAAAAATTCCTTAACATGTTCATATTATTCCTTCATACTTAAAAGTACATGGAATAACCTGGGGACATGCATAAGTAAGGGGTGATCTATAATTCCCATTAAAGGAATAAACATGAAAAAACATAAATAAATCAATATATTTTAGACAATAGGAATATAAATGGGGAATAAAATGGGTGAGAGTCAAAAATATGAATAATGAGGCATGATATATCAAGGTAACATAAAGGTAACATGAGAAATATGGCAACAACTTAAAATAGTGCATCGTGAACATAGTTCAAGGATAACTGCTAAGACATCATGATGGAAAACGTATCAGGATAGATTGGGTTTAATACCTAGTCCATTGTATACCATCTCATGAGACTAAAACATTACCCAATGAATTGGAGCACTATATAACTCTATTTTCACCCGTCACTTTCATTTCATTCTCACTCTTAAGTGTTCCACATAGATCATAAAACATGGTATTATTTTTAATCAATTTTTATTCTACAATAAATGAGTGTGGAATATATACAAGTAATTTCACAATAAAATAAGTATAAGGGATTAAAGGTGAACACCCTTGATAGGAATTGAGTATGGATATTCCCTACACATTTTTTTGGCATAGAAAATTGCGAAGAATTTTTAGGAACATAACAAGGGCATGTAAATGTTCGTGGAATGGATTAATGAGGGTGTAAGGGGTATCTAATCATTTAGGAATAACAAGGTATAGTAAGGTGATATATAAGAACATGTCCCAACAATAGGAATTAGAGAAAAATGGAATAAGATAATAAAGATATTTGAATAAAGAGGATAAAGAAAAGAACCCTTACCTTGAGAGTGTGACTCCAAATGCTTGGGAGGAGATTATTGAGAGTTTGGGGGAACCTTGGGAGGAATCTATAGATGGGAGGGTAGAGTAATTATATTATAAAATAATTTTTAGTGAAGATAAATGGGATCTTTAGTGGGTTTATATAGGAACTAAGTGGGAATTCTTTATCATTTCTCAAACATAGGTTTTGGAATCTATATAATAAAATAACCAAAAACAAAAACCTTAACATGGTTTTTTTCAATGTTTTCTTACAAATAGATATGTTTCAAATTATTTTATTAGGAAAAATTATGAACTTATTAAAATATTACCCTTGGTTATGTTATGGTGAGTCATACTCTTAAAGAAATGATTTTAAAACCTTAAAATGTATTATAGGTTTTGGAGGATACATAAAGGAATTATAGAATTAATAAAATAAACATATAATCACATTATTTTAAGTTGAAAACATATATTTAGTCTTTTTTACCATTTATAGTATTTATTACATCAATTTTGGGTCATTATGATGTCATAATATACACTGTATATTTATATGGTGTTTATTTTTTCCCAAAAAATTGACTGTTAGAAAATTATGAACAATTAACCACAATATAATTTAGTCATTATGATTCCAAAAAAAATATTAATTTTATGAAAATAATTTTATAAATATATTAATTTTCACTTTTAAAATATAATTGACATTTATTGAGAAATGTTGGGTTTTTTTACGATAACAGTTTTTGAACCGTTAGAAAAATTACATTTGACTTCATAAAAATTATACGATAATTTATATTTAATAAAAATTATGTAATAATAATATTTTTAAAAAAATATTATCTATTTCAAAAATAGCATTAATTCATAAATTTCTTTACTGAATTTGAATAGTATCCAAAAATATAATTTTTGTTTTATTATATCAAAATAAAAAATCCATTTATAAAGTAACAAAAAGAAGTAAATATAACCATTATTATATTGAAAATAAAATATTTATATTTATATTATTAATTTATTAATACATATCCTTTTAATACACTGGAAAATTCCCTAAGGGTAAGGTGGACGATAGTGAGATTTTCCTGGGGTGGTTCGGTGTAGATAGTTTGGGTCGTAATCTAGATAAACTTTAACTTCTCCCATAAAAGGTTTTTTTCATGCTTAAGTTGTTGGATCTCATCTTGGGATTGGTCAAGGGAAAATATCAGTGATTTTATCTCCCTTGTACGCTTTGATAAATGGGCTTCAAAGGGTATGATCATACAGGTTGAGGTCATCACTTCCTTTGTCTGTGCCAATTGGATTTGTTAAAACCCTATATTTATACTAATCACATGATCACTGTTTAATAGATATATTATTAATGGTTATTATTCTTAATGGTATTTTAAATTTTATAGGATATAATATAAAAAAATAATTGCATGCATTTTCTATAACCAAATTACATAATAAGGCATTTAATTAAATCAGAAAAGGAAATTTATTTATAAAAGTTCGAGTCGTTACAATCTTCCCCCCTTTAAAAAACTTTTCCTAGAAATTTTCATTTCCCACACTAAAATAGATGAGGGTAATTATATTTCATCACCTCTTCCAATTCCCACATCACTTATTCAAGATTTTGGTTTCTCCATAGCACTTTGACCTAATGCATTGTCTAATTCTATAGAACTTTGTCTTTATGATCTAAGATCTTCAACAGTTTCTCCTCATATGAGAGTTCATTCTATAATAGTACCACCTATGGATTGAGTGCATGTGATTGGTATAGTATGTACTTCTTCAAGAGGTATACATGGAATACATCATGTACTTGAGATAGGTTATGTGTGAGTGTCAGGTGATAGGCCACCTCTTCAATGCGATCAAGGATCTCAAAGGGGATTATGTATCTTGGACTAAGATTTCATTTCTTCCCAAATCATATGAATTTATTCCATAGATATATGTGGAGTAATACCATGTCTCCAACATAAAACTCTATGTATCTTCAATTATTATCAGTATAGTTCTTTTTTGACTCTCAACAGCCTTGATGTGTTGCTGAATGGTCTAGACCATTTCCACTATTTCCATGACCATTTCAAGGCCTGGCGTATTGTGTTCCCCAACATCATCCCAAAATGTAGGTATTTTTCACATCTTCCTATAAAGTTCTTAATAGGTATCCATTTGGATGATTTAGAGGAAACTGTTATTGAACAGAGGAATATGTTGGTCCCATCCTACTTTAAATTCAATTGAGCATGTTCTCAACATGTCCTTGAGTGTATGTATAGTATTCTCAGATTGGATATCAGTTTAAGGGTGATAATTCATGTTGAAGTTCAACTCAACATTTAGATCATGTTGGATAATATTCCAAAACTTAGAGATAAATATTGTTTCTCGATTGGATACAATTAGTAGTAGTGTTCCATGCATCCTAACCACTTCTCTAATGTATATCCTTGCAAGTTGATGGAGTGATAATTCTTATCAAATCAAAATTAAGTGTGTCATCTTTGTAATATGGTCCACCACTACCCTATTTCCTATTGATGTCATTGGAAGACCATTGGAAAATTATAAGTGATATTTTACCATTTTCATATAGGTATGTGTAATGGTTTCATCATACCCTTGTATTTTTTCCTTTTGTCCTTCACTATCTAACATACAATACATCTTGTTATATATTCTGCTATCTCCTTCAAATTTACCCACCAATAGTACTCTCAAATATGTCAATACATATTTTTGATACCTGTATGGATATAGATTGTTGATCTATGTGCATCATCCAATATATCCTTCTTTAACTTAGTATTTGATGGTAGACATAGTCGTGACCCAAATCCCACAACTCCTTCATTAACATTGATCTCTAAGGATTTATCTTTTCTTATAGCTTACATTTTTTTCTAAATTCTCAGACCATCTATTTGATAAACCTTTATCTTCTCTAGAAGGGACGGTTGAGAAATCCTTTGTGAAAGGATTGATTATTTTCCTTCCTTTATGATTCTCATGTCCATCCTTTTCAATTACAAGAATATTAGATCTTTCTCAATTCTCATCAATGATAAAATTTTTGGATCCTTTCCACTTATTGCATCTTCTACTTTATTTGATTTCTCATTATAGTAGTGTATTGAGTAATCATTGTCCTTTATCAACTCTAACCATCTTTATTGGAACATATTCAACTCTTTGTATGAGAATATATACTTGATTCTCTTGTGATCTGTATATATTCCACACTTCTCCCCAAAGAGATAATGCCACCAAGTTTTCAATGAGAAGATCACTGAAGAAAACTCTAGGTCATTCATTGGGTAGTTTTATTCATGAAATTTAAATTTCCTTGAATCATTGGCTATCACTTAGTCATTTTTCATTAGCACATAGCCCAATCCCTTCTTCGAAGAATCGCTGAATACCATGAAAAGTTTTCCACTTGTGGGTAGTGTAAGTATAGGTGTAGTGATAAGACTCTTATTAAACTCCTTAAATATCTCATCATATTCATAATTGAAAAAAAACTTGACTACCTTATAAGTTATCTTTGTTATAGGGTTTGAAAAATGAGAGAAATTTCTCACAAATCAATGATAGTACCCATCTAATCCAAGGAAACTATTGATATCTATCATAGATGTTAGTCTCGGACATCCTTTAATTTATTTTTTCTTTGAAGGGTTTAAATATCTCCCATTTCTTGTGATAATATTACCAAATAATGAGACTTCCTTCAATCAAAACTCACATTTTTTTGTACTTTTCATAAATCTTCTCCTTTTTTAAGGTCTTTAGCACACTGCTCAAATGCTCCTCATGCTCCTCCTTGCTTTTGGATTATATTACAATATAATGTATAAAGGTCACCACAAAATTTTTTGAGGTGATATATAAAGATTATTCATCAAGTAAATGAATATTTATAGAGTATTAGTGAGTTATAATGGAATTACTATGAACTCGTAGTTCTCAGAACTTGTATGAAAAGTAGTCTTGGGGGTGTCCTCCTTCTTCACCCTAACTTGGTAAAACCCCGACCACATATCCACCATGGATAAGAAATGAGCTCCATGTATCTGATTGAATAATTCATCAATATGTCATATAGGATACTTGTTCTCTATCATTATCTTGTTGATCTCATGATAATCAATGAATAGGCGTATTAGCCCATCCTTCTTCTTGACGAAGAGGACTGGTGCACCCCAAGGTGAAGCACTTTGTCGTATGAACCCTTTATTCAGATTATCCTATAGTTGTTTCTTAAGATCCTAAAGTTCCCCTACATCCATTTTATATGAAGTCTTGGATAATTTAAATTCCACAAGTATAATCTCGATTGAAAATTCAACCTCTCAGCTAGAAGGAAGATAAGGAAATTCTCCAGGAAACACTTCAGTATATTCCATCATAATGGGATTGTCTTCAAGGATGATACTTTACATAGACTCAATCATTTGAGATATATATTCTTTCTCATAGGGAAATAATATCCATACTTTATATGTTAATACTAAATAACATTCATCCTCCTCCTTTCACCAGTACAGAATCTAAGGATGATTCATAATACGAAGAGTGATTTTCTTCTCCCAACAATTGATGTTGACTCTATATATGGAAAGCCAATCCATGCATATAATTTCATCAAATTACACCAAGGTATTATCATATGGTTTTCCAGAATTTCATCCCACAAATTTTGACAGGGGAGGATTTATATACTTGGGATGAAATAGTTTCCCAATTTTTTGTTTTCACTGACAACTCTAATTCCATGCTTTGTGGTGGTGTTTGAATAGTTCTACTAAACTTTCACGATATGAAGGAATACATAGAACTAAAATCAAAAAATTATGTTCAATATTCTTGAATTAAGAAATAGTGTACCAGTCACCACTTTTTTTTCGGGATCCACCTCAGCAATTGTGAAAGCATAAGCTCTCCCTCGCTACCTTAGAGGTTGTTGGTTGTCTTCAAAAACCCTTATCTTAGTGCATTGGTTTGCAAAGCACCTATGTTCCTTATATTTGAAATAATGAAAATGTCATGAGGTTTGACTGGATTATTCCATTCCTCCATCTCATTAGTGGGATTATCCCATTGACAATCGCTAGTTAGGTATCCTTCCTTCCAACAGGTAAATCGTTTCCTCATTCCCCTTTGGGAATTTATGGGGTGCTTATTTCTACAATTTTGGAAAGGGGGTGTTTAAATTTATTTTAACCATTATATTTATCCGTATTAATTTTGGGATTATAATATTATTTTAATTCTTATCATCATGATACCCTCAAGATTATTTGATCTCTATTTTGACTTTGAGGGAACATCGAACAATTTCATCATAGCTATCAAAGTCTCAGATCACCGGGGATTTTCACAGACTAGGTATTATCCCACAAAAGAATCAGTCATCCTTATATTCTTGGGTAACAACAAAGCCATAGGAATATCAAGCAAGTATTGTGAATTTTACCTCATATTCCCAGATAGATTCATCGATTTTTTTCTTGATGGAAAGGAAATCCCTTTCTATTTTAAGTTGTAGAGTGTAAGGAAAATATTTATCAAATAAAATTTGGAAGTCCTTTCACCACATCACTTCAATATCTTCTTCAGGATTCATATTCTTGATAAATTTACACCACTAATAAAATTCTCCCTCCATAAAATAAATAGCCAGAAGAGCCTTATCTTACTCAAAACATTGAAGGATGGAGAATCTTTCCTCAATGGATTTGATCCATTGTTTCGTGATTAAGGGGTGAGATGATCCATTAAAATTTGTAGGCCTTTTTCAAATAAAGATCTCAATTATAGTTTGTTATTTCTTAGAGGGATTTGGGTGCTCCTCCTAGTCTAGTATTCCATTTAGAACCCAAGTCAGGTGAGAGAGTATCATCATAAATTTTATGATTCCTGCTCTCACTAGGTTGATAATCTTGTTTAGGAAATCATTATATTGAACTTCACATCGGTTTTTTACCCAATTCCTCCAATTTTTGGCCACTGGATAGAATAAAGTGAAAATTAAGGATGGGTATTTTTAAATTATTAAACACATAAATGGGAATCCAATGACATTAAATGGATAACTTATAAATTACATATATTTTCTTAACTTATGAATTTCTGGTTTCAATATATGTTATCCATTATCTATTTCCTAAAATATAATCTTATGGGAATTTTTTATTCCCTAAATAATGGTTCATAATGATATTGTGAATTTACCAAAGCATATCTCATGGGACTGTTAAACTAGGTGTGTAGAAAATCCCATTTTTCTGCACCGATTCCTAGTCGATTCTAGCACAATGTGGTGTTTTTGGGTTTTACCCCTATGTACATTTGTGCTAGAGCTACATCCACTTGTATTATCAACACAGGGATATATTTTCATGATAAACCACTTACTATATACTTTAACAAAATTTGGGTTTGTTTTATTATACTTATTTTTATCCCTAAGTCTTTCGCTATAGTTTTCTAATAATATCCCCAAAAATAACTAAAAAATTCCTTTGATACCGACTATAAAAACCCTTTTCTTTATTACATATTAGTTTATGATTTATTACATAAGTTTACATATAATAAAACCCAAAATATTGATAAGTATATTGTATCTGGGAATTAGTTAGATTACATAGCAACATAAAATAAGGAATACATCATATTTAATGAAAACTTCCTTAACATGCTCATATTATTCCTTCATACTTAAAATTGCATGGGATGACCTAGTGACATACATAAGAATGGGTGAGCTATAAAGACCAGTAAGGGAATAAACATGGAATAACATGAAGAAATTAATACATGTTAGAAAATAGGCATATCAATGGGGTATAAAAGGTGTGAGAATGATAAACATGAACAATGAGGCATGATATAGCATGATAACATAAAGGTAGCATTGGAAATGTGGCAACAACTTAACACACAAAATCATAAACATAGGTCAAATATAACTACGAATACATCATAATGGAAAAATTATCATGATAAATTAATTTAATTCCATAATCCCTTTTATGGTGTCTCATTAGACTAAAATATTACCCAATGCATTTGAGCTATATATAATTTTGAGTGCACCCATCACTTTCATTTCATTCTCATGCTTAAGTGTGCCACATATATCATAAAACATGGAATCAATTTTAATAAATTGTTATTCCATGATCAAGAAGTGTGGAATATATATATGTAAGTCCCCAATCAAATAATTATAAGTGAATAATGGTGAATATGCTTGATAGGAATTGGTTATGGGTATTCACTGCACATTTTTTTGGCATGGAAAATCACTGCGAAATTTCATCAACATAACAGGGGCGTATAAATGTTCATGGAAGGGATTAATGAGAGTGTAATGGGTATATCATAATTTAGGAATCATAGGGGTGGTATGGGGGATATGGAAGAGCATATCCCAACATTATGAATTGAATAAAAAGGGTATAAGATAATGAAGATACTTGAATAAATAGGAGAAAGAAAAGAACTCTTACCTTGAGAGTGTGACTCCAAATGCTTGGGAGGAGATTCTTGAGAGTTTGGGGAAACCATGGGATGACTATTGAGATATTTGAGGAACTTAATCATGCTGAAACACAAACATTTTTCAAAATCATTCTACCTATATTTTGAAAAATAAATCTGAAACACCTTTAAGGGATCAATTTTACTTAAGTAATAGTGTAATTTCTTGAATAAATTGGCATTTTAATTCCATGTAGTGAGTATTTTTACATTTGGTCTTGAATAAGAAGTCCAAAACACCTTGGAGGGGTGAAGATAACTTATTCCAACCAAAATATTTAGAAAATCAGAAGCAATTCAGTGATCTATAACAAGGTTTTATACAACCAAGACTCCCACTAAATGAGGAGTGAATGGTATTATTGAAAATAAAATTCCCTAGGATCATTTATATGATTTTGAACTCTGAATAACACACCCAAAAACCTATAGGGAGCTCCCGAAAAACTTACTGTGAGATATACACCAACTATGAAACCTACAGTGAACGCCATTGAATATATTTTCTCAAGAAAATCTATTTAAACTGTCTGATTTTGGTAAAATAAAAACACAAGCTAAGATGAATGGATAAATAAATGTCTTAAATAATGATATTGGAAATGTGATTAAATATATTATAGAGGAAGTGGTCAAATTAATAAGTAAATTTAAAAATTAATTGAATATAAAAATAGGATGTTTGGATTCAAAAAAAAGTGTGATGGTTAAAAAAATCCTCATAGAAACTTAACTAATATAAAATAATAAAAAGGGTATATTTAATGGGTAATAATTTTCTTGGCGATGATGGGGAAAGTTTAAAAAAATTAAATAAAATGGAAATTATAGAATGAATAATTATGAAAGGAAAGTGAAATGATAATTAAAACTCTTAAAAATCACTGAGAGTATTTCGAAAATTCAAGGGATTTGCAACTAAAATTAGAAAAATTGAATAAGATTTTATTATTGTTGATTTCCTAATTTTATAGATATTTGGGTCATATAATGACATGTTTTAAGTATTCTATAAATTATTTGATATTTAAAGTGGTTGTAAACAAAAAAATTTGGAAAATAAATACCTTTTCATTGACTTTTTTACTGTCATTTGAAGCAGTGAGATTCTAGAAGGGAAGAATAAAGAAGAAATAACACCTTATCATGGAATTTTTGGATGCAACACCTTCACAGTGTTTAAATAGAAATAAGAACATGTTAGTGACAATATCACTTTGAATCAAACATAAATAAAGAAATGTATGTAGAAAAGAATAAAGGAATGCATGCTCTAAAGAATTTATAAAACAATCAGAAGTGCTACACTATCTTTGATATTTCTATTTTAGATAGTGACACTTTGATCATGAATTGTGGATAAGGAAATATCTTTAAAACACAACCAAAAAACAAGATAATATTTTTTTAAAATAGAAGTTTATAATTGATAAAAGATAAAAAAAATCATAATATTTTTAATGGTATCTAATTTAATCAATTAAACTTCTTCTAGTTGCTTTTTAATTTCAATTGGTTTATAATTTATAAACTAATTTTTTTAACAAATTAATTCCTCAATGATATTTGGATTCAAAGAACTATGAAATGTATTAAGGACTTGTCCTCCTATACTAAACATTGAATCTGAAGATACTATAGATAATGGAATAACTATAACATATCTATCAATGAGTAACATAACATGAAACTTTCTTGTCTATCCTTTACACAATATCCAAATATCAAATCCTTCAAAATAAACCTCACAATAGTAAACCTCTAGATATATTTCTAATGCATTCCTTTATTGTGTCCATTTTATTTTCATTTTTTTTACCTATATGCATCATTCCATTTCTCATCATCCTCACTACAACTACTAGCATCATAAATATTTAAATCTTGATGATAACTTGACTCACATTGATCAAGAGGGATAGGATATTTACATTTGTTAAACTCATAGAGATTAGTCATAACCTATATTAATTTACATATAAATTAATTCTTCTCTTCATCATCAAACATCATTTCAAAACAACCCAAACATAATTTAGTTTATATTGGGGATTAAGAACATCTTCTACAAGCAAGAGAGAGTTAAAACTAGAACCAATATCATAAAACTAGTTTAACTTTTCCTTCATCACAAAAGTCATTCCACTCACAATAATATCATTACTTTTCATCCATTTTTTGATTTTTCTATATATATCACAAATAGTATGAAAAAAAGTGTGAAACGAGCAAACTCCCAATCATATGTTGTCAGAGACCCACCTTCACGGATAATAGCACTCATAAAACTTGAATCCTACTCGAATTAGATAAATATTTTGTCAAAGTTCTCTACAACATCCAACATAAAGTAATAAAAATTATACATAGTGGGAACATAAATAATTATGGTATGTTTACTAGTAATTTTTAACACATCAATAATGATCTTGAAATTATCCAATCAGAAAGGTGAACTTCACATTAACATTCAACAAACTCTAATTCTAGAAATTTTTTTGATATTTCCTTTAACCCATAACTAAAAATAAGTTTTAAAATGTATTCAAAAAATATCATATGCATATAATATTTTTTAAGAATAGAAACATTCCAATCATTTACCCGCCTAATCAAATAATTTATCATTGCAATATTATAACTGGTATTATCCACAATAAAAAATAATAATCCTTTTGAACCCCCATTGTTTCACTGTTTGTTCTAATACTCAATCAATTGTTTCCTATTTAAGATCCACAATAAGACAAAATATGATTATTTTTTTATTTACGATACAATTATCATCAATAAAATGTGCAGTCACACACATATAATTCAAATTCTGAATTGAATTTTGTGTGTTAGTAGTAAGACATACCATATGAGAGAGCATATCAAGAATAGACTTTAGTTTTTCTTTTTCTCTCAAATATAATTGTAAGAAATATCTAGCAATTATTTGGTTAGATGGACATTGAAATTAAGGCTGAAAACTTCAATTAATTATCTAAATCATTGATTATCAACATATTTAAATGATATCTCATCATTGATTATCATTTTATAAAGAAATATTATGCACTCTTCTTAGTTAAAATGAGCTATTGAAATTTTAACTATCCCATAATCCTCATCTTCACATTTCTTTCTAATACCAAAAGTGGTTTGACTTTTCTCAATATTTTTTTAGGATTGTTTTTTCACCTTATCAAATTCCTATTCAAATTACTAGTTCCATGTTATCTAGACATGAAAGCATAATATTTACTAAAATAATTCCATACACTTCTTCTATATTTTTTTATGAAAATGATTCCAATATTGAGAAAATCTGGAAGGTGATTTAGGAATTGTTACCTTATTAGGATATGGATTATCCTCAGTTTCTTCAACATGTTTTTTTCTTATAATACCACTTTTTATTTAAGTAATTGAATTGGAAGTTGGATTAGAACCCATCTTACTTTGAGTTCCTACAAAAGTTGGAGGATTGGATCCACTTGTACTACCTTCCATGAATGGATATCTAGAGGTTATCTTCAAAACACTCCCACCCAGTACCAAGGCTCTGGATATGGCACACCATCGGTGGAAACACTAGGTATTGTGTGATGAGAGCATGAGAGATATGGGGTAATAAATACGATAACATTGAAGGGGTTAGATAATAAGAATAAAAGAGGTTCCATAATGAGCTATGTAGATAATTCACACATTATAACTAGAGGAGGTGGAAAGGACAAAAGGAAGTTGATGATTGGATTGGGGATTGATGACAGAGAAGGGAGAAAGGGGAAGAGAATTTTTAGATGAAATTTATGGAATTGAATGGAAGCATGATATGATATGAGGGGGTAGGTATGAGAATGGTATTAGGATTTCTGTTAGGTCCACTAGGTTAAATACCTTAAGATGGGGTGAATAAGGATATGACAGATTAAAACTACTACCCCTTAAGATCTTGTTTTTTCATTAAAAAAACAAACTTCTCTATTTCTCCCATAGAAATATATGAATATAATAGGACACAATGATTTTACTTGGTTCACCCTCACTGGGCTACGTCCGAGGAGCATACAGAAGCGATGTGCCGATGTACCAAATCCACTAAAGCTCACTTTCAATTACAAGCTTTGGGATAGATATTTTATAGACAAAATCACTGTCTTTACAAGGTTTAGGGTCTAATCACTAAATTCTCAAAGTTCATTTCCTATGTATCTTCCTACAGCTTACTATCGGTGGGAAGGATCATCGTCTTCCTCTTCCTTTTCCCACTGCTCTTGGAAGGGTTACACACATAGTTTATGGACTTGTAGGTTCCTTCATTTCCATGAAATCTTGAATCCTCAACTATAGTTAGATGCTCTGTTTAATTTACTTTTTCACTCGTAGATGAAATCCACTTTTCCGCGTACTATCAGGTTAGCGAAAATAACTTTCACAAACTATTCTCGTACTTTTTCAAGCTTCCTTGAGCCCTCTGTGAACCACCTTGCTTTCTCCACGAACCGTGTATTGTGTATGCTTCACAGACCACCTCCTCTATGTACTTATTCTACTTTATATACCGTGTACCGCCTTTACATACCATCTCCAAAAACCGATTCTGTATACAGCTTCCGCGTACTGGACTTCCCCATATACTGCCTCTTTTGCAGACCACTTCTCTTTCACAAACCACCTCTCTTCCACATATCGTTTTCCTTTGTGGGATAAAGTGCCTCACAAATCCTCTTCATGAACCTTTGTCACAAACACCTTCTCCTTTTGTGGAATCCTCCTCACGAACCACTTATCCTTCACAGACTAGTTTCTCACGAACCACTTCAAAATTAGCAGAATTCCCAGAGACGAGATTTTTCTTATGCGAATAACTCTAAGTAATGATGGTATTAGTGAACCTTATATAGGAAAATAGATCTGAAAAATAAACTATTCTAATATTTACCCAAATCTTCACTGTGTACCGCTTCTCCCATGAACAGTTTCCCTACGTGGTCCACATACTTCCTTTCTTCCTTCACGGTAGCCCAAATCACTATCTCGTTTTTGCCAAGGATTCCCTTCACGGCTTCTCAAATCACTGTCTCATTTTTTTTGAATGATAAGACATCCCATGTACCACAAGCCTTCCACGTACCTCTATCCTTCCCGTGAACCGATTCCATGAATTGTTTGCCTTCAGCGAACTGTGAGCCTCCCTGTGTACCATTTTTCTTCCATGAACTATTCTTCCTTTCATGAACCGTTATGCATACCTACTTTTCAATATACGAATTGTATAGAAAGATCCACGTATTGTTCACTCCTATGTAGAAAATATACCTTTTCTAAATAAACAACTCTCTATTTTGAGGCCCAAAAATTTAGAAAACATTAGGAAACTACGCCACCTTAAACACCTGCTTCTGAAAACATCAACCAAACTCATTTTCGGTCATCTGGCTTTATCAAAAAACACAATCACACCCAAAACACACCAAGAGGACAACTTGATGGATTTTTCCCCAACAATATCCCCCTTTAGATTTATTGACAACTCTTTCATAATTTGATATCTCATTAAATCTTCTTCCTTTATCTTACAGCATTCACTTCTTGCATTTAAGATAGAAATCAAAGAGTTACTCAACACACACTCTAAGCCCACATGAGTCATGCTCGGCATGAGAAACAAGAGTATAATGAAAATTTTATCAATAAATTACTTCATTCCATTCCAAACCCCCTATTATTATTTCATCTCAAACCACAGTTATAGTGATATGTATCCTTTGATCAATCACTTCAAGCATCTTCAGATTTAATAATCCCCATATGTTACTCCTCCCCCTAACAGCTTCAACTCCCCCTATCTCACTTATCCACCTAGAAACTTCTCCTCATGTCTTGACTAGATATTTTCTCCCTTTTAATAGAACAATTTCTCCCCCTTTGTCAAAGAACATGAAGGCCATTTCTTTTAGGTCTGAAATAGGGTAAAGAATAAAGATTAGCATGTTAGTGAAAACAGACCATGCCTTAGAGAGAGGGGGTCCCACATCAATACTTGTTCAAGTTCGGGGAGTCGACTGAACTCCCAGAGCCAGTCGATGCCTTTCAAATACATCTTTGGGTAAGGCCTTTTTCATAATGACCACAACCTATTGTTATGTAGGCACATACTTCAACTTCATAAGTCCTTGATCTACCTTATCCTCGATAAAATGATACTTTATTTTGATTTTCTTTGTCCTTGAGTGACGAGTTGTATTTTTGATAAGATTTATAACACTTGAATTATTACAAAGGATTCTGATAAGAGACTTCACTTCAACTCCCATATCATCAAGTTTCGGATTCATCCACAACAACTATGTGCATTCTTGAGTAGCTGTAATATATTCATCTTCTACAGTGATCAATGAAATGCAATCTTGTTTCTTGCTTAGCCAAGAAACACACAATATTCCAAGATAGAATGTACCACCTAACATTGATTTTCTGTCATCAGCTGAACCATCCCAGTTAGTATTTGTGTATACTAACAACTCTTGCAGAGATTTTTCATTGTACATCAAATAATAATCCATTGTTCCCTTAATGTATTGAAGTATTATTTTTTACTATAAGAAAATGGAATTCCCAGGGATTAATTTGATACTGTGCTTCTTGGTATGTGGAAAAAATATTAGGTCTTTTCGTTGTCAAATACAGTAGACTAAAAATTATTTTCCTACATTATGTAACATTAACTGCATTACATTCATAATCCCTTGACAGTTTCATCCAGGTAGCCACCAGAGTCGTTATCTCCTTGGAATTTTCCCTTCCAAATATTCTCAAAACCTCCTTGGAATATTTCAATTGATTAATGAATGTGCCACTCTTTCCTTTCATTACCTTTAAACCAAGGAAAAACATCAGTTCACCAATTAATGAAATTTAGAACCCACTTTTCATGAATTTGGAAAGCTTTCTGCATGACGCTTCATCTGATCCTCTAAAGATTATGTAATTGACATATACCAGAACCATCGTCCTTTGATTACTGTAATGGTTGAAATATAGATTCTAATAAACTCCACCACACTGAAAATCAATATTTTTCAGAAACTGATCTAGCCTTGAATACTCTTAGTGCTTACTTCAAGCAATATAAATCCTTCTTCAGCTGAAAAAAAATATATTCTCATCTTCATGAATGAGAAGCCCATTTTACTGCTCAATATAAACTTCTTCTTCTAGTACCCAATTTAGAAATGTTGATTTTTCATCTATCTGGAAAACCTTGAACTTTATTTTCACTACTATGTCCAAGAATAATAGAATTGTCTCTAGCCTTTCAACAGGTGAAAATGTTTCATCAACATAAATACACTCTATTTAGGAATACCCTTTTCACACTATTCATGCTTTGTTTGAAATCACAACAACATCTTCATTCATTTTGTTGCAAAATTCCCTTTTTCGATGATATTCTTATCTGTTGGACTTGAAACAATCTCTCGTGTATGATTATTCTTAATTTGGTCAAGCTCTTAATTCATAGATAGAATCCAATTCTTATCTCTAGCTACCTCACTAAAATATTTAAGCTCAACCTATGATAAGTATGATGCATTATTTAGAGTCTTCATCCTCATTTTCAGCACTGGAATTGTCTGATAACTAGTTATATTATGCCTATCAATTTCAGATATTCTCTTCTTTCTTTGTGCAGATACTTAATTATGCTCATCCTTTTCATCATATGAATCTTCTTCTGAATCAACCTCTATGACTGGAGTATCCCCTAACCTACTTATCTCTTCATCACTATCCTCCTGATACTGATCATGTATTTTTTGAAGATTATTCTCATTATCTACTATAGTTACATCATGAATTTCAACTACCTTTTCTAGCTTCTTGTTGAAGCATTTGTATAATTTGATTTTCATTGAATATCCATAAATATACCTTCATCTCCATGAGATTCAAACATCCTATGTTTCTACTTATTGAGAATGAAAAACTTGCTTCTGAAGACTCAGAAGTACTTCAATGATGGCTTATTTCCATACCATAGCACATACAGAGTCTTCTCTTCTTTCAGACATAGCAATACTCTTTTTGAAGTGTAGACTGTTATCATCACTGCTTCTTTACAAAATTTCTCTGTAAGGTCTTTATCAATTAACATTGTTTTAGCCATGTTGTTGATAATATGATTTCTTCTCTCAATAATTCCATTATGCTATGGATTTATAATCACTAAAAAATGATGCCTTATCCCGTGTTTCTTGAGATAATTTTTCAATTGGCTATTTGTGAACTCTATTCCATTATCTGTTCATATTTTCTGGATTTTCTGACCTAGAATCTTTTTAACTTCATGTCGATATATTTTAATGAAATTGAACACCTAAAACTTGTGGGTAATCATTGATACTCATGTAATTCTGCTATAATCATCAATGAAGATAATATAATATCTCCTCCCATCAAGATATCTTGGTGAAATTGGTTCGTACACATCAATATGAACCGACTCAAGCAGTCTTGTTGAACTTTACTCTTTTTTCTTGTATGTCTTTTGAATTATCTTCCTTTATTGGCAGGCATCACATGTATGTGTATAATCATGTGATAATATAGGGATATCTTGATCAACATCATACTTTACTGGATCTTCCAAGGATGTTTGGCTCACATGGCCAAGATGTTTATGCCACGACTTATTTTCTTCTTAGACAGAAAGCGCATATCTTCTTCTCCACTCACGAGGTAAAGATTCCCTTTTGTATGATTTCCCTAAAATATAACAACACCATTATTTTCTTAGATGACACAAAATTTCTTGGAAAAGATTATGTCATGTCCTAAGTCACACAGTTGACTTACACTTAATAAGTTGTTACTAAGACCTTCAACAACCAATACATCTGCATATCTCATGTCTTTTCCCACAAACTTTGCTTTTCCAGAGCCAAGGATTTTCAACCCTTCATCATTACCAAATCTTATGATACCTTATTTATTATACCTAATTCCCATCACCATATCTTTGTTTCCAATCATATGAGAGGTACAGCAACTACCAATGATCCATATCCCTATGTGATCTGATGTTTTAAATGCAATTTATGCAACCACTTCCTACTTAGATCTTTTCTTTTTTATCAATGTATCGGACTTCATACCCTGTATGGATTGATACACTTGATTTTCCTCATAATATGATGGACCAGCTTCATCTTGTAGAGCTACAAATCAATTTTTCATTTTTAACTCATTTTATGATACATTTTTCTGTTTCTTATAACCAACCTCAGTTTTCTTCATCACATTACGATGTGTTGATGAGTAATATTGTCCATGTGTCTGAATCATATACACCTAAAATAGCGACCATCAAATGATGACTTGAAAAATTGAGCTTTGTTGATCTTATTCCATTCAATACCTCTTTGTTATGGAACAAACATTTTTTGTGTGTCTAATCTTTCCACAACAATAGCATCTTATGCAAGGTACATTCTTTTGTGGAAATATTGTGCCACTGGTTATTCCTTGGGATATCTGAATATTCTAATTCTGATTCATACCCAAATCAATTCCCAATATTTGAGTTGGTGCTTGTGGTCTGACTTCAACTCTTACTGTTTTTTGTTTTTTATCAATCCCCATTCCAGCCTTACCATTTTTATTTGACTATTGCTTCTGTTATGTTGGACCATTATGCTCAACTTTTATCATCTCTTTTTTCTGTATGATCTAATTTCCTGATGTATTACCTGGAGTTAATAGATTTTCTTGATCTTTAACACTTCGTCGCAGACTGATGACTTCATATTCAAGTTCTTCGATATGTTTTATTTGATCTTTTCTATTTTTTATCAAACTATCGATCTCTCATTTCTGTTATTCAATTTTGATTTTGTACTCAACCAACTTTTCTGAGCTTTCTAACATTAAAGAATTCAATTCTTCAATTTCTTTATTCAACTCAGACTTCTCTTCATCCTGCTACTACATATAGAGTTTGGAATCAGGAAGCACTTGGTTATCCTTCTTTGTTTTGACTCTCCAAATATCTATCTCTTCAATAGAATCATCTAATTCAGCCTGAAGGTCAACTATTACTTCAAATTATCATTATTCATTGTCACTTTCTTCTTTTGATACAGAATTTCCGACAACCGCCACCGAAGCATCTACCTCATGATCCTTGCAGTCCTCCAAATCTTATGCCTTAGATTCTTCTGAACATTCGTCTTCTTTTGAAAGTAGATTCTTATTTTTGAAGAAATTTCTCTTAGCACTTCTCTTACCTTTCACATTAGATGATTACTTTTTTTGGGGAATTTAGTCATTGTATTCATTATCATCATCAAACTTATTAGGAAACTTTATGGCAAAAATTTCCAATCTTTCCACATCGGAAGCATGCAACTGGAAGTTTAGCTTTGAATTTTTCTCTTCCTCTTTGCAGATTTGTAGAGAGAAATGATATGATATCATCCAAATTATCTTACTCCTGACTATCTTCAATAGAGAGATTCTTCATGGACTTGAATGCCACATCTTTGGACTCCCCCTTTTCCACAGTATCATTATCATCATTTCTCTTTTCATATACAATAAGAGTACTATGTAGGTTATCCAATGTCAACTCCTTCAGATCATTATCTTCTAACACATAAACCTTCAGATTAAACCGAGGTGGATGTTTTCTCAAAATACGCTTGACAATATTTATATCTTCAATAATTTCTCTGAGGTCACTCAAGTCTTCCACAAAGACATTCACCCGATCAAATAATGTATCAACAGACTCATTAGGGTGCCTTCATAGATCCTCATATTTGTTCTATAGAACCTGCAGCTTTGCCTCTCTGACTTTTGAGCCGCCCTCATAAATATTCAGCAACTTTTCCCACATAGCATGTGATGACTTGAATGACATCACCTTTGTATAAATTTCATTTCATGGGGCTCCCACTAAAGAATTGATCCCTTTAGCATCATCATTCAATTCCCTTCGGTCAGATTTTGATAAAGCACCATTGTCGATATTGGCAGATATTCCATATATAGATGTTGTAAAAACATCAATTCCTAATGAGTGTAAGTAGTGATGCATCTGATTCTTCTATAGTTGAAAATTGTTTCCATCAAAGATCGGAATTCCTTTGTGATTGACAACCTCCATTTATTCTACTGAGAGAGAACGACTGACTTTCAACCTTTTGTTCTGATGCCAATTGTTAGGTCCACTGGGTCAAATACCCTAAGAGGGGGTGAATTAGGGTATGAAAGATTAAAACTACTACCCCTTCGGATCTTGTTTTGTCATTAAAAAAACACCTATCTCTTTATCCCATAGAAATATATGAACTGAAATGAAATCATACATAGGACACGAAAATTTTACTTGGTTTACCCTCACTGAGCTATGTCCAAGGAGCATACAATGGCGATGTGCCGATGTACCAAATCCACTAAAGCTCAGCATCAACTACAAGGTTCATGCTAGATTTTTTATGCCCGGTCTCATTGCCTTTACATGGTTTAGGGTCTTCTCACTACATTCCCAATGTTCACTCCCTATATCTCTTACTCTGGAATACTGCCGGTGGGAAGGATCATTATCTTCCTCTTCCTTCGCTCACTGCTCTTGGAAGGGATCCACACACAGTTTATAGACTTGTAGGTCCCTTCATTTGTATGAAAGCATGCATCCTCAATTATAGGTAGATGCCTTGTTGAAGTTCCTTTTTCACCAGTAGATGAAATCCACTTTTATACGTAATGTCAGGTTAGCGGAAATTTCTTTCGTGAACTGTTCTAGTGCTTTTGCAAGCTTTCTTCACTAAGGAAAAAATGGATATTTACAGTGGGTTATTTGCGACAGGGAAGGGTCACATTGTAAAAAGTCCATTGGGAAAGACTATTTGCGATGGGGCCCTCTACAAGTCACAAATAATTAGTTATTTACAATGGGTAGACGCTACACATCGCAGAAGGATTGGCGCGAGTTGCGCGTGAAACCGCAGAAAGGGTATTTGCGATGGGCATAAGTTCCCGTTATAAATACCCGATGTCGTTTTTTTGTATTTGCGATGGGATTTATCTCTCGTCGCAAATAGTATGTCGGCAAGTTGGTATTTTCAGCGAAACCCGCCGCAAATACCTTTTTAACCACTACCGCTAATTAATATGGGGGTTTGTATTTGCGATGGGAATCTCATCGCAACTAATCTAACCTATATATACCTCCATCTGTTTTTCCTCTCATTTCACTCCTTTTTCTACTCCTCTCTCCCTCTCTACTTACATTTTGTCTCTAAAATTTTTTTTAATTTAAATTTTTTAAATCGGAGCAATATTCGTGTCCTAAACCCTCCGAAAGATTCAGTTTTAAGGTATTTATCTATTTCTTTTATTTTTTAGTTAATTCAATTTATTTGATATTAGTTATAGTTATTGTCAACTAGCTGCAATTAAATTAAATTAGAATTAGATCATTTTATTTTGCATTATTTTTTTACGAATACGTGTGATTAGTATTAATTAGTATTAATTAATATTTATATTAATTATCATTAATTAGTAATCATTAGTATTAATTAGAAAAATTATTAATAATCATTAATAATTAGTTGTAATTACTAATAATTAGTGATAATTAGTAAAAATTAGTGTTAAAAAGTAGTAAATTGAAATAAATATTTATAAATAGTAATAATTTGTAATAATTGGTCATAATTGTTAATAATTAGTGATAATTAAAAATAATTAGTCATAATTAGTAATAATTAGTATTAATTAGTAATGAATATGATTAATTTGGAATAACTTGGAATAACTAGAAATAGTTAGGAATAATTAGTAATAATTATGAGTAATTAGTAATAGTTTGGAATAATTAGGAATAAATAGTAATAATTAGTAATAATTAGTAATAATTATGAATAATTAGTAATAAATAGTAATAAATAGTAGTAATTAGGAATAATTAGTAATAATTAGGATTAATTAGGATTAGGTAGTAATAATTAGGATTAATTGGTAATAATTAGGATTAATTACTAATAATTAGTAATTATTAGCTTTAAATAGTAATAATAAGGATTAATTAGTGATAATGAGAATTAATTAGTAATAATTAGGATTAATTAGTAATAATTAGTATTAATTAGAAATAATTAGTAATAATTGGTAATAATTAGTAATAGTTAGTAATAATTAGTAATAATTAGAAATAATTAGTAATAACTTGTAATAATTAATAATAATTAGTAATAATTATTAATAATTAGCAATTAATAGTAATAATTAGTAATAATTAGTAATAAATAGTAATAAATAGTAATAATGAGTAATATATAGTAATAATTAGCAATAATTAGTAATAATTAGTAATAATTAGTAATAATTAGTAATTAATCGTAATAAATAGTATTAAATAGTAGTAAATAGTAGTAAATAGTAATAAATAGGAATAATTAGGAATAATTATTAATAAGTAGTAATGATTAGTAATAATTGGTAATAATTAGTAATAATTAGTAATAATTAGTAATAAATAGGATTAATTAGTAATAAATAGGATTAATTAGTAATAAATAGGATTAATTAGTAATAAATAAGATTAATTAGTAGTGATTAGGATTAATTAGTAGAAATTAGGATTAATTAATAATAATTAGTAATAAATAGTAATAATTAGTAATAATTAGTAATAAATAGTAATAAATAGTAATAAATAGAAATAAATAGTAATAAATAGTAATAAATTGTAATAAATAATAATAAATAGTAAAAATCTTTTTTAATGTAAATTAATGTTATTTTATTTTTGGTTATATGATAATAATATTAAGAAACAGCTTCCACAAATTACAGTAACTGGTCTTGAAGAATGTTGGCAAAATAATTTTTCCTACAGGTTTCAAAAACTTGTAACATAAATTATTTATAGTTTAACATATAAAATCAATTTATTAATTGTTATATTGATAATTGTTTTACATATTTTCAGGTATCTCAACATGATGATAAAATTGATAATCGATTATATGTCTTGAGTAACCCACCATCCAAAATGTTTAAATCTTATAATGCTTATGTCATGAATGGTTTTCGATTTCATACATGTGCATACGGGGAATCAAAAAAATAATGAATAGTGGTGTCTGCATAAGAGGATCTCATCATAGAGAAACAGAAGTTAACTTTTATGGCATATTGAAAGAAATTATTGAATTGTGTTATCTAGGATAGAATTACATAACGATGTTTAAATGTCTGTGGTTGGATATTGAGAGAGGCTTGCATGTTCATCCAACCCATGGAATCTTTGATATTAAATATAAAAGGCCCCCACCTCTACCCCATTACCCACAGCTCTCAAGCCCTTGGCTCATCCAACCTCTTCTCATATTATCTATCTGCATCCCTCTATTACTCCTACAAGCCTCACTTTGGGCAAAAGTCTTCCCAAGGAAGCCTTTGGCTCAAATCAAAAAGAGTTACCCGATTTAGAGGTAATGTCTTCTATCAGGTTTCTTTCTTTTATTTTCCTTCTTTACTCCCCCTAACATTATTATTATTTGATTCCATAAAAAAACCAGTATCCTAAATATACTAATATTTTGTTATGATAATTATTTTTTTTACACTTACACACACCTCCGTCTAATGGTTAAAGAACATACTGTTTCTGTGGGTGGCAAATTACTACCTCACGAAATGATGATTGTTCAATAATATTTTAACACCTCTTATGGTGGCCATTAAGATGTCTCTATATTTATATATGATATATATTATATTTATTTCCCCTCTATGCTTCAGTATTTTATATTTAAAATATACCTTTATGCTTTTCATGTTGTGCAAATGCGATAATTTTATACGATGAAGTGTGGACTACCGCCCCATCAAGTGATGTGACTCGTTCATGAAACACATGGAATGTATAAATAATGAAATTGATGAACTTATGTGACCTATATAACATATATATTATACTGTAATTATAATATATATAGCTCTCATTTATTTTTAATTCCATTAATATGACAAAGAAATGAAATTAGCGTTCATGTGTACGTATGGCCTACCGTCTCCATGAACGGTGCATTTCATTTTTTATCTCCAAATGTTATGGAATAGTATAAAATGAATATATACTGGATATATATGATATTTAAATCATTAATACTATTCTGGATATGATTTAATTATAACTACATGGACAATTCTTTTCAAACAGGTTTATTTTTGACTCGTGTACCGAACACCGACAAAAACGTCTGATATGAACTCACATAATTAACTAATTATTATAACATTATAATATGTGATATGAATTGAATAAAAAAATTTCAAGGAGGTCATTAAGAAATTATAAATTAACCATAGTTTATTATTCATGAATATAAAGAAACGAACAAGATAAGTCGGACTTGAGGTAAGGGATCCTACCTCTCTCTTTCTTTTTAAGTACTCTCTTTTATGTCACTTATTTTAAGATCCACTTTATTATGTTGGGGGATGTTATTTTATATTAATATTAGTGTAATTTTTATGTTCATATGATGAGAGGCCCTATTTGATCTCATCAATCCATTTTTGGGAGTTTTAAGTGGCGTCGTTAGGCTGCCGAATTTCCGTAAGGGGGTTTCTTATCTCACTTTTAATTCCATGAGATTTCCATTATTCACCACTTATTTATTTCATGTGGTGTATTGTGTACTAAAATTTGATATATATTATCATGATTCTATTTATATTCATGGTATTTTGTGATTCAATTGGTGTTTACTATATTTTGGTCATAGGACTTGATTTATTACAATGAGGTAAGGGGTTTTTATCTCACTATTTATTTATGTGAGATTCATGCTATATTTGTCACTATATTTTTTTAGTGGTGTATGTACTGCCCATTATTCTACTATTTGTGTAATATAATTTCATTTATGGGTATTTAAATCAACATTTTATAGTATTTCTTTTATGGGGTGTACGTTTCGAAATTTACCCAAATCAGTAAGGGAACCCTTCACCCTCCTCTTTTTAAAAGACTTATTTTTGTTATGTCTTTTAATTTAAATCTTCTTAATGATGGAATATGTTATTATATATCCTTATTGCTGTAAATTTTATTTCCAAGTGATGAGATACCCTTTTTATCTCTCATCAACTCATTTTCTGAATTTTAAAGTGACGTTGTTAGGCTGTCGAATTTCGGTAAGGGAACTTCTTAACCCAATTTCAATTATTTGGGATAAACCTCTACTTCTTGATTATGTCATGCTATGAATATGTGTGAATGACCTATGACAATTTTACACTTAATATCCACTTATATTTGGTGTATTTATATTTGTCACACGTAATTATGTCATTGATTTATCCTTAATCAAAGGATACCGTCTTTGTAAGGGACTTCGTCTTAATCTTCTTTCATTGAGGCATACTTTGTTTTAATACAAGACTTTATTTTATATGCTGTATAAACACCTTTGACTTTTCATTTCATTAAAAGGGAATCTTTTTCTAGGAAGAGTTTTACTAAACAGCAAAAATGATTGTTTCTTTTAACATCCGTAGTGACAACGACCTTTCCGCCGTTATGAGTATTATTTGATCTTTGGATTCCTCAACAAGATGTAATGTTTTTAAAAGAAAATAAATACCATATACACTATTATGTATTTTGGTATTGAAAATGGTTTTGATAATGGATTTGTTATGTCAATATATTTAAGTGATATATTGTGATTGAAATGTGGAAATGTTTTCTTTCTTTTATATTTGTTTTATGTATTATGATTTTATAATGGTACTTGAATATTTGACAGGTGGTTACGTGATAAACCAAATGAAGGGTGGTGTCGTGAATACTAGGATGGGTGGTTACGTTATAACCTCCAATGCATTGGGTATGGAAGTCTGTCGTATTTCTATTCCATTTAGTGACATGTGTGGAAGTCGACCGTATGGTTATTACATTTAAGTATGTTTATGTTCCATGTTACCTTTATATGTTATGTGTTCTTTATATGGGTAATCTTTTGGTTACAAAAGGGTAAGTTGTGATATTTTATTCAGTGAAGAGTATTTACTTCTTCATAAAGGTGAAAAGTATTACTTATGATAAAGTATTTATGGTTTACTTGTTGTTTTGAAAAACTAACAGTTTTCCTTTTTTGTGCATCCCTTGCTGAGATTTATATGCCCATCCTAAGTTTTTGAAATGGTTTCCACAGGACTTAAAGATGAATATGGTCAAGGATGGGATCAAGGAAATACTTTCTATCTAAGACATGGAACTAGACATGTTTCTTTTTAAGAGTTTATATTTTATAGAAAAAATAGAAACCGAGTATAAGTCTCTACTTTGTAATCTTTCGAGATGTAATAGTTATGTCCTGATTCTCTAAAACTCTAAACCTAAAAAGATCCATAATTTAAATTATTCATTTAATTCAAGATTATTTAATGTTTTAAGTTCGGGTCGTTATAGTTGGTATCAAAGGTCGGTTTAGATAACTTTAGAGGTTAGGGTATTCTTTAAGCACAAGTGACATTACCGTAATGGTTAGGATTTTAGATAGAGTCATAGTTATGTTTATAAAGTGAATGAGTTTAAGATAACATGAATAAGTATATCTTAGTATTTACCCTCCTCATAAGATATTATATGATGATTTTATTGATATACTCACACTGACCTTTTTGGTTTTAGTAAATGGTTGGATCTAGCATGCACCAAAGTAACAGTGGATGTGAAGAAAAGTGTGATAGTTTTCTGAACGAGCAATTGAATGATATGGGAGATGCAATGAGAACCCTTTTGGTTATTCTCAACCAACTATCTGTAGTCATGATTTACCACCTAAGCCTTAGTGATTTTTATAAGGCATCATATATGCGAGAAACAAATCCCTACAGAAGTTCAGGTAATAATCATAAAGGTAAGAATGTTCAAAAACCTATGTGGAAAAGATGTGGAAAGAAACATATAGGAAAATGTTTCAAAGGGACAGAAAGATGCTATAGATGTGGAAATGAAGGTCATAAAGAAATAACCTTCCATGGAAAAAGGAAGCATCTAGTTGACTCTAGGAAAGGGAAAGAAGTTATTTCTGAATGATCAATTGAATGTTTTAAATGTGGTGTGCATGGTCATTATGAAAACACATGTCCTATGAAGAAGTTTCAGAAATGGGATCACCAAGATCGTACAAATATTCATTTACCAATACCTAATGAAATTCTGATTGAGGATAAAGAAACTGACAATGACCAATGAAAGGTATGGATTATTTCTTAACATATGTTTTTGTATTATTGAAATATTAGGATATGATTCATGATTTTGTTTTTAGGAAAGAAGTATTTCATAATAATCTGGAAAGAATGGTTAATGGATCAGGAAGAATATTGAATGAGTAAGAATTCAACATATAAGGGATTCAAGAGTTATGGTAGATTTTAGGATGGTGAAATTCTTAAAAGTATTAAGGATCTTTTGATGATGAGATTACATTAGAAGACTTTTTATAGTATGTGTAACCCTGATGTTTGATATATGAAAATTTTATTCAAGAAATAATTATATTTTCTTTTGTGGATATAGTTATAAAGAACCATTTTGGTTTATATGATCCTTTAATTTAAGGCAATTATCGGTTAATACATTTTGGGATGCAAAACGAAAGTTATTAGATAACCTTTGTGGTTAAAATATGTTATGGTTATTTTTGATGAATTTATCTCTTTTTGGGAATGTTATAAAATTATGTAGTTTTTGAAAAGGGACAACACGCAAACCGTGTGACAACCCGTCATGTCAGATGAAGCTGTGGGAATCGAACCCACAACCAAAGTGCGACTGGTATTTATCGCCTACCACTGGACTATGTGAAGTCCCTCGTTAGTTTGACTAATTCTTTTTAGTTAGATGATCTTATGAATTAAGAATAAGTTGATGTTGGGAAATGAATAACCTATCATGGAGGATATGTGATTAGGTTAATTACTTTTCAGTACGAGACTTTAAGAGTAACTGATGATATTTGGAGATAAATGTTAAGATTTACCTTGGAAGACTATGTGATTAAATCCTTCAAAGATTTGGGTTTCAATCATAGTTTGGATTACTTTGAAGAATTTTATGGATAACTGTTTATTTAATGTTCTTTATTGAACCTTGGGTTCTTTTTGTTGAATATTGGAGATTAAGAGTAGTATTTCTTTTTATAAAGGATTATCCTTGTGGGGATTATCTGATCTTGTACTAAAAATTTTGGTTTTGGTTAAGGTCTAAAGACATGGGAAACATATAGTTTATATTTTGTGGATTAGGTGATTCTCTCGAAGTTGATTATAGCGTTCTTAATGTGAGCAAGTCATCTTGAATACTCTTCATTTGGAGAAAATATGAGTTTATGTCAAAAATCTAGTAAAAGATGAAAGTCTACATGACAAGTAAGAATGTTTCCTTATGTTTTAGTTAACCCATAAATAAATTCCTCAATGAAAAGTAACTTAAAACATAAATTTTTTTTGTTAACTTTTCCTACTGGGGAATCAAATACTGTTTAACCCATCACAAGTTTGTGATTTTCTGGTGGTTAACTTTCTCCTAAACATGTTTTCTATCACTCTCCATCAGAACTTGACCCTTTGTTTTCTCTTCCATATCCATGTTTTTATAAAATACTTGTATATGTTGTCTCGGGTGACCTTTTTACTTTTATATCTTCTTTTAAAGTGATAGTTTAATTTACTCCTTTTCCGATGTGGGGATTTCAATGAAGTTTCCAAGCCCAATTTTAAAATTGCGAGGACGCAATTCCCAAAAGGGGGGAAGGATATAACATCCCAGGTAAATAAAGAATATGACATTTTCATATTTATTAATATTTGTGAATAAAATGTTGATATTACTTTATAGTAAATTCTATGTTCGATGCTGTACCCAATACGAAACAACGAGTTTCTTTGAAATCTTACGTTGCACACTAATAATATAATAATATTATTTTAAATGGTAGTTGACGCCTAGCCGTTGTAATGGCAGGAATGAACAAAACTAACTAAAAAATTATTATATATATTTTTTAAATATTTTTAAATTTATCCAGTAAATGTTAGAGGCTTAAAATTCAAATGAATCTAATTTTAAGAATAAATATTATAATATTCTTTCAAAGATTGTTTTACCACCTTTTAATGGTGAGCCTTTTTAAAATCTAACTTTTGACAATTTAATAAGCTCTATTTGTCAAAATAAACTTATTATTTATAATTTTGACATTTAAATTTACTTTGGATAAATTTTTTGTATTTTTCTGACAATGTTCATTTTTTAATGAATAGTGAAAAATACTGCATTTTACTTCAAAACTGTTTTTTCATCTAATTTAATTATATGGTTATATTATCTTTTTAATTGGTTTTAAATTTTAATTGGAATATATTTTTACCAATTAATCCAATTATGGTCAATGGAATTAATTTTACTTTGAAATTGGACATGAACAATTGTCAATCTTTTGATAGATATTGTTTCTTAAAAACACGCTATTTGTTTTGACAATGGGAATTATTTTTAAATAAATTACTGCAATTTCTGTGTTTGAAATTTGGTAAAATGGATTCCATATTTGGAATAAGAAGGTCCAAATTATATAATTAATACTCTTTTGTTTTTGGACATTATGAATAGTAAGGACGGCAATTATCTTTAATTATCGTGATTAAGTAGTAATCGGGTAGTTAAGGGTAATAAAATAATATCATAATAATATAAATTACCCATCCATGTGTCTTAATTATATTTTTTGAGTCATGGCCGACCATGGTATTCCTTGTACCAACTTTGGGACCCCATGGAATCACTTTAGTGTGATAGTAACCTTTTATCCTATTATTTTTATAATGAAAGGAAAATATAACCAAAGTATGTATCACCTAAGTAAAACAATTTTAGTTTTGTTTATATAAATAATATCTTTGACTATAAATATTAATTGTAAATATAAAATTATTTCCTACATCATGGTATTTTTTTATAATTTTTAGACATTAAATAGATAAATTTATTTATGACACCATGATGATGCAGTGATTACCTCATTAACGAACGATTTAAATAAAATGAAAAGATAAGGTAAAATCTAAGACTTAAACTTTTCTAAAACCTATTTTATCGGTGGATTTATAACCCTTATCACATTATCCTCAAAATATATCATTTTGGGATATTTAAAATCTGAAAAAAAAATCATTTCATAATAAAGTAACATTTCATGACTTTCCAAGAGTGCCCATCCTCCCTCTTATAAAAGGCCCCCACCTCTACCCCATTACCCACACCTCTAAAGCCCTTGGATCGTCCAAACTCTGCTAATATTATCTCTCTACATCCCTCTCTTACTCCTAGAAGCCTCATTTCGGGCAGAAGTCTTCCCAAAGAGCCTTTGGCTCAAATCAAAAACAATTACCCGATTTATAGGTAATGTCTTCTCTCGAGTTTCTTTCTTTTATTTTCCTTCTTCACTCCCCATAACATTCTTATTCTTTGATTCCATAACAACACTAGTATCCTAAATATACTAGGTTTTTTTATGAGAATAATTTTATTTACACTTACACACACCTCCATCTAATGGTTAAAGAAATTATTGTTTCTGTAGGTGGTGAACTACTACCTCACGAAATGATGATTGTTCAATCTTATTTTAACACCTCTTATGGTGTCCATTAATATGTCACTATATTTATATATGATATATATTATATTTATGTCCTCTCTATGCTTTTGTATTTTATATTTAAAACATACCTTTATGATTTGCATGTTGTGCAAATGCGATAATTTCATATGAGGAAGTGTGGACTACCACCCCCTCAAGTGATGTGACTCGTTCATGCAATACATGAATGTATAAATAATTAAATTAATGAAATTATGTGACCTATATGACATATATATTATACTGGAATTATAATATATATCTCTCTCATTTATTTTTTAATTTCATTGCGACCATGACCCAGTCAGGTGTCGAGATTGCGGAAGGATGGTGCATATGCTGCAGTTTTGCATAACCTTCCCTCCATCTGCTAGTGGTAGGGGGGTCAGCTCTAAGGTCGAGTTCGGGAGAACGTTCTTCAACTTCACATCAGGAAAGGATCTATAGTATTATACATCGGTCAGTCCAGGTAAGTGGTAGTTGTGTTCATAGTATCCAGACACTAGGTTCTCAAAGACAACAGGGTGGATCAGCTCAGGGTATCCAGGTAGGGTCACAGGGTCGCGGTGTATGCCATACATATACAGTGCAACAACCCAAAAAGAGTAGGATCTCATACTATCTACAGAGATAGGTAAAATATTAGAATCTTCTACTATTTCATCTACTCTTTTCGATACAGGTGCCTCTCACAATTTTATCTCTACATGGGTGGTTAAAATCCTTGGGTTTGTGGTTCTTCTTTCTAGGGGTGTTTTGATTCTCAACACACCATTGGGAGTTAAAACATGTGATGTTCAATAGTGTGTTAAGAATCCCCTTTAGGTCAGAGGGTGTCATTACATCTGGGATCTTTATGTCCTCAAGATGACAGGGTTTGACATCATTCCTGAAATGGACCAACTCAGGGTCTTATCAATTGTATGTTGACTTCGATCACTGGAGGGTGACTTTCACATCACGAGAGGGTGTATTTTTTATGTACAAGGGTGAATGGGATGTCCATAGGAGCAGATATGGACCCAACCATCATGAGCTGGGTAGGATGAATTCCCATATTGTTAGATTGTTTCTGGATGATCAAAGAGTGAGTCAGGTGGACTTTCCTCTAGTGATTGATCACTTTAGGGACATCTTTCTGAAAACTTTTCTAGTTTAGCTACTAAGAGAGAGGTGGAGTTCTCCATAGAGATAGTTCCAGGAGCTGAGATAGTATCCATCCCTCCTTACAGGATGGATATGATGGAGTTACAGGAGCTCAAGAGGAAGCTAGAGGATTTGGAGGCAAAGGGGTTTATCAGACCCAATACTTCTCTATGGGGTTTTCTGGTCCTTTTTGCAAAAAAAAAGCATATAGAACTCTTAGGATATACATGGATTATCAAAAACTAAACTAGCTGGCAGTTAAAAATTAATATCCATTACCATGGATAGATGACCTGTTTGATCAGCTTTGTGGTGATCGAGTGTTCTCGAAGATCGACTTGAGGTTAGGATATCACTAGGTGAGTGTTCGACCTATAGACATACCTCAAACAGCCTTTTGAAGTAGGTATGGGTTATATGAGTATCAGGTTATGTTGTTCAGTCTCATGAAAGTTCCATCAGTTTTCATGGATTTGATGAACCAAGTGTTCCATCCTTACTTGGATTCTTCTGTGGTGTTTTTCGTAAACAATGTCTTGGTGTATTCTTACAATAGACATGACCATGCCAACCATCCTAAGATTATTTTAAATACAATGATAGAGAATCAATTATATTCTAAGATCACAAACTGCCACTTTTGGATGGATCAGATTCACTTCTGGGGTCACATCTTCTCGGAGACAGGAGTGTCAATGGACCCAAATAAGGTGAGAGTTGTAGTTTCCTAGGAACATCCCAAGAACATTTTTGACATATGGAGTTTCTTGGGGATATCTATATATTAAAATCATTTTATACCGGACTTCTCACTCCTAGAAACACCATTGATGGGCTTGACTAAGAAGGGTGTGAAGTTTGTGTGATCAGAATCTTGTGAGAAAGCCTTTCAGGGGATGAAAGGGAGGTTGACATTAGCACGATTCCTGATACTACCAGAGTAGGGAAAGAGAAACATGATGTGCTGTGATGTTTTATTTATGGGGATTGTGGTAGTGTTGATGTAGGGAGATATATTTGTGTCATACGGGTCTCGACAACTGAGGCCTCATGAGAAGAATTACCCGACTCATGATCTCGATTTAGTTGTAGTTGTTCACGAATTGTGCTGTTAGAGGAAACATTTATTGGGAGAGTTTATTGTAGTGTATATGAACCACAAAAGACTCAAGTATATCTTTACACAGTGTTATTTGAATTTGAGGTAGCAAAGATGGGTGGAGTACCTACAATCCTTTGAATTTGAGCTTGCCTACACACCTGGTAAGGGAAATGCAATGGTCGATGAACTGAGTAGCAGAACTTAGATACAGGAAGTTTAGTTGGATAGTAGAGAGTGGAAGCTTATGAAGTTGTTTTCTGAGATGCATCTGGACGTGCATGACAGATAGGGGTAGACTTTTCGTTCATCCTTAGTTGTTACCTCCACCTTACTGGACAGAGTTAGGAGGAGGCAACTATCGGATTTAGAAGGCCTAATTCTATAGGAGTGTGTGAAAGGTGAGGACCCTTCTCTTGGTTGGATGGTAATTGATGATGAGATTATGCATATCAGGGGACGTTTTTGGGTTTTAGTGGTTATACGTGAGGAGTTGGTGTTGCAGTTTTATGCTTCGGCTTGGACAGTGCATCCTAGTGTCACCAAGATGTACTGTGACTTGCAACGTTGGTACTGGCGGCCAAGAATGGAAAGATAGGTAGCTAGTTTTTTTATGAGTTGTTACACCTCTCAGCAAGTGAAGGAAAAACATCAGCAACCAGCTTGGATTTTACAGCAGTTACATATTCCATAGTGGAAATGGGATGATGTCACGATTGATTTTGTGACTGGTTTATCGAGGTCACCTTGAGGTAGCGATGTTGTGTGGGTTTTTGTAGATAGTTTTACAAAGGTCACACATTTCTTTCCGATCAAGGAGACCTTTAGTGTTGATGATATTGGAAAGTTTTACATTCAAGAGACGGTACAACTTCATGGGGTCCCATGTACTATCATTTCATATAGAGATGCCTTATTTACATCTCGTTTTTTATAGAGTTTTCAGAGGGTGCTGGGTACACAGGTTCTTCTAAGCACAACATACCACCCTTATACTGATGGACAGTCAGAGCGTACGATATAGGTGTTAGAGGATATACTGCGATCATGTGTCCTGGATTTTGGGGGCTTATGGGAGAGGCACATTCCCCTGGTTGAGTTCACCTACAATAATAGTTATCAGACAACGATACATATGGAACCTTATGAGACTTTATACAGTAGGCCATGTCATTCTCCCGTGTGTTGGTTAGAGGTAGGAGAGGAATCTTTACTAGGACCATGTCTTGTGCAGGAGACTTCTGAGCTGGTTGAGATGATTTAGAAGTGGATGGATACTACACAGTCTTTTCAGAAATCATACACCAATCACCGCAGATGACCTTTAGATTTCAAGGTCGAGGATCTGGTTTTCTTGCATGTTTCACCAAGGTTGGGGAACAGGTAGATCAGGAGACAAGGTAAGCTTTCACTGAGATATGTCAGGGCATTTGAGATTATAGAGAGATTCGGCTCCATTGACTATCGGCTATAGGTACCTCAGAGGTACCAATCCATGCACGATGTCTTCCATATATCTCAGTTGTGCTTCTATCACTCAGACGCATCTCATGTTTTTCATCCTAAGGAGTTTGAGCTTTAGGTTGATGTATCTTTTTAGAATCATATAATTCATATAGTTTATAGCATCATGAAGTTTTTATGAGGCCCGTCAGTTCCTCTAGTATGAGTTCTATGGAAGCACGGCCATTTATAGGATGAGACTTGGGAGAGGGAGACGGATGTACATGCTTTTTGTCCAGAGTTGTTCTCAGACAAATCTTGACCACCCTTTAGAGAGAAATTCGGGAACAAATTGCTATAAGGGTGAAGATTGTAAGATCCTGGTTCTTTATTAAGGTATGGATATTTCCTTTCAGTTTAAATGTTGTTTACTTTACTTTTTGTCTTAGACCCTATGTTGGGTCGTGGCCTGGTTGGGTTGTTTTTGGGAAATAAAGGTTAAAAACAGCCTAATTTCTGGTGGTAGGCCTGGTACGGGGTGTGTACTTGGCCTACACATAATGTACTTGCCCAGTGGGTTTTTTATAAAAGTGTCAGTAGACTCATTTTTAGATGAATAGAACAGTTTCATCCATTTTTGAGAGCCAAAACACTTCTATTCTAGTTTTTCATATTCATAATTTGTCCAGACTCCGAATCTTCTATCGTCGGTCATGTTTGAACCACATTGATTTCTTCCAAACCAAGATGAATCAAAACTTTATACTAGACAAGTTGTTTACTACCGAGGTGAGGTAGGTGGTCTATAATTTCTTTCATCTTTTCAAGTGCTTTCTGGGCGTTCGTCCCTTTTACCATCCATCAGACTTTCTGGCGCAGCCCCATTTTTGAGCGAGCTACTTGTTGTAGGCTTAGTCGGACTTAGTGAGGATGCTCGTAGGTTTTGTTTAGGTGTGTTGGTACCTGTTACATGATTCAAGGTCACCCAAGGGGTGTACCTTATGGAAATAACATGTTTATTCCTATTTAAAGCACCCAAGGGGTGTGTGCTTGTGCTTCCCTAGTTGGAGGAAGATCATTAATTCCTTGATTGCTTGAATAGCTTGATTAGAAGATGTAATACCTCCTTTTCTTATTATATCTGGTTATTCCATGCTTTTTTAATTTAACTGGGATTGTTTAATGGATGATATGGGTGGGTATACCTATATAAAATGATAATGGAATTTTAAATGGTTTATATGGGAAGGTAGGCTCAGATGCTTGTGGTTGATAAATGGTTTTCATTATTGGTTATACTCATGGTTTGTGCAGGTTAATGTGAGTGGTTATACTCATATGGATTGTTTTTTTAAATTTAATGCTTGAACGAATGGTTGATTGATTCCATGGATTTCTCTCTATGGATCTGGAACATGGTAGTGGATGTTTTGGGTTGACTCTACCCCTTGGGTCTTGATTTCATGGGATGCCTCGAGCCTTACTACCCCGTGGATCCAGCTTGCTTGGTCTCGCATTTGAATTTATATTACCATAATCCTAGGACCCCAACTAGTGCCTAACCAAGTTTCCACTAGAAATGCCCATGAGACTTGATGGGATGACTTGGACAAGCTCCTTGGATCCAGCCCTCTATGATCTAGATATATTATATGGATTCCATGGTACATGACAACTTAGATCCAGACCTTTCAGTCTACACATCACTATAAATCATGTCCATGGGATATCTGACTTCACTATATGGCGTGGTCGTGGAATACTCGGCTTCTTTATACAGCGTGGTTTTGGGTTTCATAATAAATACGGATGTACGGCATTGCCATGTGACTTGTTTACTTTTCTTTTAGTTTCCTTGTTAGGAGATGACTCTTTTGTAGGTATCCTTAAGGGTTGGTTGGTTTTTCTTACTATTATAGACTTATTACATGGGCATACGCACTTACATTACTGGTTATTTACACTTTATAGAACTTTTTATATTACTGTTAGAATTGTATAGACCTTTGTGGTTGCCTACTGGGTTGTCTCTCTCACACCCGGTTTTTGCCTCCATGGGGACCCAAACAGATTATATGGTTGTGAGGGATGATAGGGGTATGTGCCCTAGTATATGTTGTCGACTGTGTATTTTTAGCAGTGGATCACATGACCAAGTTGAGGCTTGCGATGCTGGGATACCTTTTTGGTATTTTGTTCTTTTTGGGACTTGTACTATATTACATTGACATGTGTTGTTTTGGATACCTTCCAGATACTTGTACCATCTATATAATTTTGTATATGAGACACTTCTAGATTTATTCTTATCTTGTCTTACTTTCAGTTGACTGCTATTTATTTCGCGTCCTCTATTTATTATATGTTTGACTTCTGCTATGATAATCTGGTAATGAGGGCATAGTCTCCCCACTGAGTCACCTAGGCCCTTGCTACTAGTCGGCAGCCTCTGGCATTTGGGGAGATGAGCTTGAGGCCATGTGTCCAACTAGGCTTAGGGAACCATTTCAGGTGGCATCCGAGTCTAGGACGTTATAAGTAAATTTGTTTCTTAAACTCATATTAAGGTGGTTACCACTTTCACAATAGCTTCACTCTTGCAATGCATGTTAAGTTAGAGAAACATAAGATAGAAAGCATGGTTACTTCAAGCAATGATCATGGCATCCTTCATGGTCACCTGCATGGTTACCTTCATAGTCACCTTCACAGTCACTATAAACAGAACAATTGGTCAGTACACGAGTAAAACACGATAGATACTGGATCCTATGTTGGTGAAATGAATTGTGGGCTTTATCATTTTTTGAATCTTTGAACTCATCCATGTGTTTTGGATACAAAAAAATCCAAATAAAATTTCTATTTTATTTTTAAGTGGAAATACATTCATTTATTTTATGAAAAAAAATCATGAACCTTTGATCCTTTTTGAATTTCCAAGATAGTCAAATGGACATGATCATACTAGGTTGATTTGATCATAGTGACTTCAAAACAAATAACTTGATGAAATGTATCCTCAGACGATCACTAGAGGAATATGATGATAATTTTTATTTTAAAATCAAAAGGGGTGTTAGAAAAAACCTTCCATATGTTCCATATTAGGTGGATTTAATTTTATTTTTATTTTTAAGAATGGATGAATAATAATTATAGCTCGTGCATCCCATATCAAAGAAGCGTTGTGACTACCCTTCAATAAAACAAAAAATTCTTGTCACAATCCCTTGAGCTAGTTATAGGGGATCATCACCCATTATACCTATTCACACACACGACCTTCATCCCAGAAGGCCTATTAGGCCCATCCTCCTCCTACAAGCACTATGCCCAACCACTACTACACTCTTGTAGGATTATACATGACCCACCGACCTTTTTGATTGATCCATGTGGGCTGCTCTCCCATGGGGTCAACCAATGGTCCCCAATGTGGTTAAGGGATGGCTCATGAGGTCTTTCCATAGTTGGATATTTTTTAACCACTCCGTGAATAAAAAAAACTAAAACAAAATAAATAAATTACGTAAGTATATTTAAATTATTTAAATAAATTATTAATAAAGAATATATAAATATTAAAGCATGTAATACATGTAAATAAGAAATTTTTATTATGTTTTAAACAATATAAATTTAATTAAATGTTTTGAATCAATAATTCATAAAAAATTATATAAATAAAACTATTAATTTTATAAAACCCAATTCAAGATACTAACAATATGTATAGGTCATATAATAAGTGAAGTATGAAGAAAAATACTTATGATCAAGTCTTATGAAGACCTTAAAGTGGTACTCTCATCTCAGATAGTCATACAGTCATGGATTTTCCATTTTCCTTACATGAATCGAAGTCATACGTTGGACATCAAATTCATACACTAGACTCCAAAAATTTTAGATCACTTCAAACACTTATGAACATCTTCGAAACTATTCTATCCATCATTAATCTTATCAAAAATACATCAAAAAATAAAATTACATATCATCTTCCTCTTATAACATTTACAAACTCTTCAAGTATGTTGAAAAAATAAAAACCAATAAAAAATTTATAAAAAACTCCATGATGATTTCAACAAAATTATTTATTCTCATTTATATCATGATAAAATTTTTAAGATAATAATTTTTATTTTTTTTTACCTTATGATAGTGCTCTGTAAGAATTTAGATAATTATATTGTTATGTAATTATAAAATTCATACATATACTTTAATATAATTAATTATTCATAATATATATCTATTATTATTGAGAAAAGACATGCACCTTCTTAGATATTATCTTAAAGACATCAATTTTACTTTTCTAATGTTGTGTAAGCACTACATCATTACCCATAAATTTTTTCATATTTATCTTGACATAACAATTAATTTATATTAATTGAATAATATTTTTATTATATTTTGAGAAAAACGTCATGTAACTTAGATTACAAAAAAAATTAAATATTTATCTCATATTTATATCATGATGATGTCATAAAAGATATGGTATTCATAAAAACTGTATTTTTTAACTATTCATCAAAAAAATAAACTTTCTTAAGAAAAAAATTACTCTAATATAATTTTGATAGCATAAAACCAAAAATTAATTCAATTTTATTTAATTAATTTCCAAATATTTATAAATTTAACTTTTAAATAAACCCATATAGTATATAGAAAAACAATTTATTTATAAAAAAACTATTTCTTTTCAAATGTAAACTTTTATTCTTGTTATTTACCATGAAAATTTATTTCTAACATTATCATAATAATAAATATAAATATGAGTCTATATATTTAAGATTAATATATTTATATATATAATATCCAATAATTAAATAATTCTTAAATAGATAAAAATTGAAATAAAGTTAAGAAGATGTATTTAGAATTTGTATAGAACATATTTTATGTCATGAAGTAAACATAATAATTTTAAATTAATAACTGGTATCAAATTTATTATATAATAATCTATGATACACGATAAAAACATATATACATTTCACTAAAGGAAAAAAAGGTTATACCGATGGTTTGGAACTATTGGTATAGGCCTCCAAACTATTGGTATTGACAATACCAATGATTTAAAAATATATTGAATGAAATATCATTGGGAAATATTAATACCAACAATTTGGCCAAATTATTGGTATAGGTTGTCTATGCCAGTGGTTTTGAAACCATTGATATGGGTTATTTCATTGGAAATACCTATACCAACGGTTTGGTCAAATTGTTGGTATAGGTGGTCTATACCAATGGTTTTCAAACTGCTGTTATAGGTAATTCATAGGAAATACCTATTCCAATAGTTTGGTCAAAATGTTTGTATAGGTATTTTCATAAAAATAAATCGTATTTTGAGTATTGATCAATGTACCTCCTAGCTATTTTCTAAAAAACATTATCATTCTACTACACCAAGTTTTATATTCATATATACATAAATATATATGAATACATATAAATTGTAATTAATTTTAAAATATTTTATTATTATTATTATTACACATAAACAATGCGGTCACATGTACCAATTTTTTTCCAAAACCGTTGGTATATGAAGTCATAAGCACATTCTAAACCAGCGTTTTGGTCAAACCATTAGTATAAGTTATTGTAAGCCACGACTATACCAATGGTTTTCCTAAAACATTGGAATATGTGGCCAAAAACCATATATATACCAATATTTTGGTCAAATCATTGGTATAGGTGTCCATATATCATACTTATACCAATTATTTGACCAAATTATGGCATAGGTGGCCAAAACCATATCTATTCCAACAGTTTGGTCAAATCATTGGTATAGGTTTCCATATACAATAATTATGTTAATAATTTGACCAAACTATTGGTATAGGTAGCCAAAATCTATACTTATAACAATGGTTGGACCAAATTGCTCATATAGGTGACCAAAAACCATACATATACCAGTTGTTTGGTCAAAATGATGGTATAAGTTACCATATACCATACCTATACCAATGATTTGTCAAACTATTGGTATAGGTGTCCAAAAACCATAGCTATAAAAATAGTTTTCTCAAACCATTGTTATAGGGTACCTATAAAAATGATTTTTGAAACCATTGGTATCGGTCTTTTGGTATAGGTCATATTTCAAGTAGAGTGTTTAAAGTAAATATATAAATTCATATTCACGAATATTAATAAATCATAAAAGTGATGTATTATTAAATATATATGGGTTGTCACATTGAATGTTTCGTACATGTATATCAGTGATCCCACCCAACTTTTGTAGTAGAACCCATTCGGTCATCTAGTTTCAATAACTTCTGGAATTTATGGAAGTCCCATCATTTTTCTCGATGACTACCAATATCATATAGTAATTGATCCTTTAACCACTGAATTTTGGTGAAAAATGAAATGGAAACCCATCCATTTGTTGTTAAACTATGAGAATCCTGATCTAAACTTTTGTTGAATAATTTTTGGTGAAGCTGACAACTGTACATGCCCATCGGAGGACACCTCCATCAAACCAACCTTCTATATTCTAGAGATCTCTTTGTCAATTCCCGAACCATTAAGACCGTATTATTGTACAAAGTGACTCTTATCATTAGAAGTAAGTGGCACTTGAAATAGGCTTCACATCATAACACTATATTCCACAGATTATAATGGTATTGAAAATTTACATAACTAACAGATTGAATATCCTGGCCAGGTTTTAGGTTTAATCAACCACGGATTCTTGTTCATACATTAGGAACAGTAACACAATATTTTATAATAACCACTCATGTTGGTTTTCTACAATATGAATATCCTTGATCAGTCTAAATAACTACATCAGTGTAGTACGTCCATGCAGATATAATTATATACGTGAAATAATTGGTAAGTTAATACATATTTCACTTCATTATTATTAACTATTTACCACAAATAATGGATAATTACTTTATATTTTCTTTAAAATTTTAGTCTTGTAACTAAAAGACTCTAAATATATTACTCAGTGTGACTTTGGTGGAGTAATAACTAGATATCCCACCCACCATAGATAAATAAAATCCCCCAAATAGACATTATAGAGGTCAAAAGTGATGCTTCACTAACCAAAGTTCAGAAACTGGGTAAACCTAGAGAAACTATTATTTAAAATAATAATTTATATTATTTTTTTAATTATTAATTTTTAAAATTAATCTTAATTATCATTAAATTGTTTAAATTACAACTAAACAATCTTAGTTTTACATCATTAATTTAAATTAATACTAATAGTTTATATTCATTAATAATACATTGTTACTAAATATTTTTAATTATAATTTGAAACTCTAATTAAAATTTCTTACGCATAATTACATTTTAATTATGAATTTTCAATTTTAATTTCATTTTCTTAATCTTAATTTTTATTTCATTTTTAATTTTCTCTATGTATAATTGCTTAAAAAATATTTGAAATTGTTGATTTTATTTAATATTATTAGATTATGTTAATTTACATTGATATGATGAAAGGTGTAGTATTGTAATGAAAATCATGAAACACACATACATAGGGAAGTACTAGGTGAGGCTCGAACTCGAGACCTCACCAAGACCCACTAGGATAGCTACCATTGAGTTTCATCCTAAGGGATCTATTATATTATGTTAATTATTTTTGATTTCATAAAAACTATAGTTAATTAATTTAAACTACAATTTCTTCATTACTCATTATTAATCAAATAGTATCAACTACTCTATTACTAAAAATCTATACATTATTATTACCAATTACTAAATAATTAAACTAATACTAAATTTCATCTACTTAATTAAACACTTAAATTGAAAAAAAATAATTAAAACAAAATTTTAAAAAATAATTCTAAATGAACCTTAAGAAATTATTTTCACATGGAAGTGATCACTAGAGATTCATTAGCCACCATAAATCATCAAAAAAGATAAATAGATAATAATATTAAAAGAAAAATAAAGAATAATTCTGAGAATGATGATGGGAGTGGGATCTACTTTTATAGGTGTGATATAATTCCCCCACCCTAGACTGCTCAATTGTTCCTGGACTGGAGTCATTAATGGGACCTTAGGTGTGCCTCCCTATGTGCTAGAGGCTTCTAGATAATATTAAGGGTTTAGAGTGTTTTCATGGGAAACTATACCCTCATATCAACATAACAAAATAACATAAAATAATTAAACATCGTCAATAACAAAATAATTATAGTATGTAGAATAAATAAACATAACCATGCTATATCAAATGTAATGTGGGAGCTTATAGTCACACATACCAAATTGATCTCCCACTAGTTGGGTCATATGTAAAAAATAAACAAATGAAAATAAAATACCATGAGGCTTTACTATTATCCCTAAGATTTACCTCATCTTGATTTCTAGATTCCACCCAAGCTATCACACTTAATTATATAGAATTGGGCCTCTTCCCTTCCCAAACCTATGAACATTGATGTTTTCTCAGGTACCCAAGTGTCATTGTTAGCCGAACAGGGAGTTATTACAACTCAGTAGGGTACCACCAAAAGGGTCCCTGTCGTAACCAATAAATGTTGTGTATACACATGTGATATGCCAAGAATGAATAAAATAATGCATAAGTAGAAATAAAATAACCATCATCAGCCCTTGGGTTAAAAGGTGACACATTAGAGTGACTATACTTGCTTCATCCAGTGTCGTATGTCTCTTAGCATTACACATATACTCAGGGGAGGGGGATGCAAGTCCTACCCCGAGATCTCATGAACATGCCTACACAATGTGAAATCAAAAGATATTAGGAATCATCCTTGGTATCTCATCATCATATCAGGTCATCACTAGATCCTAGGTACATCTTAGGCATATCATAATATCAGGTATCAGCATCGAATCCTAGGAATATTCTAGCCTTCTCACATGCCACCAGAATCAACAACCAAATCCTGAGAATCACTGGGTTTATCACATATTATTAGGTGCAATGAAAAGATCCTAGAAAACAGTATTCATCTCACACCTCATGCTCAATAATTAGATCCTAGGAATCACTGTGCATCTCACACCATAGGCTTAATAGCCTGATCTTAGAAACCACTAGGAATCACATCGTATCATCATTCTCATCACTAGATCCTAGGAATAACTAGGTATCTTATAAGTTACCATTTATTTTTGAGGGCTAGTATTGACCTGGTTTATACATAATATGATAATGTCATGGGTTGGCCACCTACATAACTTATCTCATATATCCAAATTTAGCCTTTAAAAGGCACAACATGTCCCTATCTTTGTAGTTATACAAGGCTCATACCATTGATTTGGGTTCTAAAGTTATATCCAAAATTGACATCATATCTCTCCTAGAACTACCCCTCTTAATGGTCAATGTAATACTAGGGTACCTAATGAGGTCCCCTACTCTAAACCATAGCAAAGACACCCTAGATAGGTTCCCTTATCTCGAACTCATATCTCGATTCAATCCCATCACTCATAGGATATGTCATCCCTCAACATCATCATTATCATCCCATAGTCTCACTATCCTCATAGGCAGTGTTGTATCAGCATCACTCTAGAGAGATAGCATAATGCCCATCCCACTTCTTTAGTCATCCTAGGTCAGTCTACTCACCCAACCTATCCATAATTATACCTAGGGAATACCTTTCCCAATTATCTCATACTAGTGGGTAGGATCACTTTCCCTACTCTATAATTAAATAGAATAAGGTATATAAGGTATCTCACATTTCCATTGGGACCTACTTAGGATAATTATCTTAGTACAACACCCTCCCCTATAGGTGGTGTCTCAAGAAACCTATACTGAGGATACTATGATCATTAATTTTATTTAATTATCCACCTCAGGTTCTATATATCATAAGGAATACATATAATATTTAATCCCTCGATCATCGATGGTTGAGACACCAAGCTAGTGCTCAAGGGTCCTCCATAACCCTTGTCACTTGTGTTTATCCATAAGCATTTAATTTTAAAAAAAAAATTATTTAAATAAAAGATAAATTATCCTCAGTGTTGAGACTGTATATAATATTACACATATCAAAATTCATTTATAAAAGGGGTATGTTCAAGGGACCTCTTACCTCATACGAATCCATTTCCTTTAAAACGATGTATGGTCACTCTTGTCCAAGCTCATCCAAGTCCAACCATCCACCATTAATGGACACCTGACCCTATCACAATCTATAAAATCTAATTTAGTTAATCATAAACATTAGTAATTAATTGTTCAATTTAATCAAAGTAGGAATAATTACCTAATATATTATTGATCTACATCCACTCATTAAAACCTCAAGTAACATGGTGTGGTCCACTCCCGACAAGCACCTGGACCTAAGACACACAAAATCCCCAATTTACTCACCCAATTAAATGGTCCATTTCATACAATTTATTAAAAACCCTAAATAAATTCATTAAGTGACATACATCAACAAAAATGACGTGAAATGTTGTGCGGTCATCCTCACGATATGTCCTCTATCATGCTGAGAAAAAGCCCCATCATCCTCTCCTAATTTCACCATGATTCAATGGAATCATTAATGAAACCCTATATGAATCATACCAAAATTATATGTGGAAAAAGGAGAACCAAAAACAAGGTAAAATGGAGGAATGTACCTTAAATCACCCTGAAAACACACTTAAAACCTCACCACACCATGGGGAATTGAGGAGAGAAATAGTGCAAGGAGTATAAGATGAATCAGCCTTCTTCTAATTCCACTAGTCCCTAAAAACTCAAGAGATCCAACTGTAAAATCACCTGTCATACCCTAATAAAAATTTATACCTAGGAGTCAGTCATAATGTGACTAAAGGAGTTTTGGTGTGATGCCTCTCGAAGTAGGGGCAACCCCCTTAACTTGGTATTTATACAGAACGACTAGGCGGTCATGACATGGACACTATGGGTATAGGGCCTGGCCCTCAGCCTGTCTCTATCATAACATGTCCCTCATGCCCTCTGTAGTGTGATGGCCCTCTATATTCTTTTTTGGAATGACTTAGAGGTAACAGTGTGACCTATTTCAGGTGAATAATTTCAGAAAGGAACCCAACCTTTCTTCTATATTCACCCAAGCACCCGAAAACATCAACCAAACCTCATTCTTCATCTAAAAAACGTCCAAAGATGTCCCAATTCTTGATTTCTCAATCAAAATCCTAATTCTAAAAATCCCTAAGCTTCAAAAATCAAAATTTTAAATTCCTTCTGAAATTCATAACCTGTAAAGAAATAGGATTTTACAACCTCCCCACCATAGAAATTTTCATCCTTAATAAGACTCAGTGGTCCTTTAACAATCATTCTTGACCTATCATTAGTCATGTTATACCACGTAGCATTCGATGAGATTTCATTGCATGAATCCAAAACCAAGGTTCATTATTCATAAAAATTTAATCCATGGCTTGATCCAATCACCAAATCACTAAGATGGAAATTACCTATTCCCATATATCCAAATATACATTGATTCCATTTATCTATTAATTCCCAGGATCAGGTTTCTCATAAAGATAAGTATTTTCTCATAAAGTTTTGTTTTTAATCCATGATGCACATGACTATCAGAATGATCTATCAAAATGAATTTCCAATGTCCATCAACCTGTTCAATGTGGTTTCCAACTCACTACACCAAGTTTCATGAAAAATTATAGTCGGTCTTCCTCGGGATGAGTTTCCTCAAAATGATCAGCCTCACCCACTAAGGAATTATCTTCTCATCTGATCATGATGTCATAATTATCAAAGGCATCTTATGATAATTTTACACCCACACTAAAATTTTAAAACTAACATCCATTGTAATTCCATGGTTGGTTCCTTGACTAATCAAATCTACCATCATACTTCAATCATGAGTACAAACATGTATCTATTCTGAATCAATATTTAATCCCATAAAATCTATCTTGATATTAGTGTTTATGAATAGACTCCATACAATATTGTATCTGAATCTCAAGTCTGGTATTCACCAAATAACTAAAAAAAAATTAAATCCAAAAACACACCAGAATCCCAATTCCATCTCAATAATCCGCAATCAGTCTCATTATATCCATCACCCTACCAACACAAGGTTCATACCTCCACAACTAATAAGACACACCCCAATGTAGGATTATCCTTATCACTTCACTACTAACCAAAAAACTAATCTCAATAACCAATGATCTATTTATTACCATATGTAATGACTGGATGTATCCATACCACTCATACCTAAGAAACAACATGAAACAGAAATCACTACCCACTCCCATCTCACTTGGAACGTCATCTTGAGTATTAACCAAAATTCCACTTGTGATGATCCGCAATGTCATTATACACTGCTCCTCGAGCAATGACCCAACTAGGTCCCATCACCACACATTTTTTTTCTCTTCCGAAGCCCCTATCATTCATAATATCTACTCCTAACACAATCCATACACAATTTCACTATCATTATAGAGGAAATTCCTCTCATTATCATCCAACATCCTGGGTCACCAATTCTGTGAGCATCTCATTAAATCCATCAATCCTTGGCCCCCAAAGGTCCATTCGTTGATCCAAAACCCAAATGGGAATAATGAATAATTGTGCACACTTACCCTCACACATCAAGTCATTTCCCAAAAATCCAAATCAATACCCACTCTCCACTCTCAAGGAAAATCAATCCTCTGTATAACCTTCTCATACGTTATCATCCATTTTTCATCTCAGTCTCATCTGAACCTAATAGGTGAATGCTCCTATACAACTTAATCCCACAACTCAAATAATTATACTCTGGGTATCACATCATTGAATCTAGGATCATGTGCCTATATCACTAACCATACACCACATTATACTAGTCCCATCTATCTGAAAGCATCTCACTCGTGCTAGGGCCAACCACATGCTCACGTGCCACTTGGGAATCATTTGTAAAACCAAAAGTTTCTAAAAAAACTCTCACCACACTATATATATCCTAGATATGACTATCAAGGATCATAATTTACAACCTCATCAATAAATGAAGTCTAAATCAATAGATCCTACTGATTCTTCCCTCCAAAATTATCCTTGATACCAAAAGCACTCCAAGTGTTTTTCACCATGAATGTACAAGGCATCTCTATGCCTAAACCATATACCTGGAATCACATTATATGAACCGATCTCATAATTGATGAATCTTCCCACACTTACCATATATAAAGTCACTCATAATCCTAGGTTAACCCCTCTCTTATGTAACCTTCACATATCACAACTCACCTCATCGAATGTATGACAACCCTTGTCTTTATTACACATTAATTCATGATTTCTTACACAAGACCACAGATATTAAAACCTAGTAGATAGATAATTAAATTGTCTTTGGGTAATTAGTTATATTACATTACAACTTAAAAATATGTGGTACATCATAATTATTGAAAACTTACTTAACATTCTCATAAAATTCCATTCTTTCTAAAACTGTATGGGATAACCTAGGGACATAGATAAGAAATGGGTGAGCTATAAAGCCCAGTAAGGGAATAAACATGGAATAACATGAAGAAATTATTACATGTTAGATAATAGTAATTTCAATGGGACATAAAAGAGGTTATAATAATAATCATGAACAACTAGGCGTAATATATCATGATAATATAAAGGCAACATGGGAAAGAGGAAACAACTTTAAACATGATATCATAAACATAGGTCAAGGATAACTTCCAAGACATCATAGAATGGTGGTAAAACTACATAATGGATTAGGTTCACTCCATAATCCCATAAATTACATATAACGAGACTAAGACATTCCCACTGCATTAGAGCGCTATACAATTCTAGGCGCACATGTCACTTTCATATCATGTACATGCATAAGTGTGCGACATAGATCATTCAACATAGGATTATATTTCATAACATTTAATTCCACGATTGAGGATTGTAGAATAAACACATGTAATTACCAAATCAAATAATTATAGGTTTGTCTAGTCGAATACCCTTGAGTGCAAAGAGTGATGGTATTCACAATACAAAGGTTTGGCACGGAAAATCAAAAAAATTGGTAGCATAATGGAAGTACTTAAATATTCATAAAATAGTTTAATTATATAAAAAGGGGTATATAATCATTTGGACATAAAATTGATAGTAATATGGATGTGTAAAAACTTATTCAAACATTAGTAATTGGAAATAAAATGCATAAATTGAAGAAGATGCTTGAATAAAGAGGGAAGGAAAGGATCCCTTACCTTGTGAGGGTGATTTAAAAATCTTGATAGGGAATTCTTGAGAGATTAAGGGAACCTTTGTAGGACTCTATAGAGGGTAGGGAGGAGTAATTATATTCTATAAGGTTTTTTTAACAAATAAGAAGGGGTTCCTGGGTTGGTTTATATAGGAAAAGAGATAGGGTTTATTTATTATTTCTCAAAATTAGGATTTTGAATCTATATAATAAAGTAATAAAAACTATAAATGTATCCATGGTTTCTAAAAAATAGGATTTTATTCCATTATTTTATAATTTAAAATTCTAAACTCATTAAAATATTACCTGTGGTGATGTGTAGGTGATTCATGTTCATAAATAAATGATTTTAAAACCTTAAAATATAATATAGGTTTTGGAGGATTCATAAAGGATTTATAAAATTAATAAAATAACCTAAAAGTCATGGTATTCTAAATGGGAAAAATATATTTTAGTATTTTATATCATTTATAGCATTTATTACCTCACTTTTAGGTCGTTATGATGTCATAATACACACTGTATATTTATACCGTATTTAATTTTTACCCAAAAATTTGACCATCTCAGAAAATTCTGAAAAAAATAATTACTGGATAATTTTGATGTGATGGTTCCAAAAATAATATTTATTTTTTCAAAATAATTTTCTAAATATGGGAATTTTTACTTTTAAAATAAGAATCAATATTTTTTGAGAAATGATGGGTTTTTTACAAAAACAGTTTTTGAATCCTTATGAAAATGACATTTGCTTCATAAAAATTATATTTTCATTTATATTTAATAAAATTTATTTAATTATGTTGTTTTATTAAAATATAATTTAGTTTTAAAATTCATGAATTCATCACAAATCAATATCTTAATTAAAATTGTATGTTAAACAAAAATACAATTTGTGTTTTAGCATTTCAAAATCAAAATCATTTATAAAGTAATAATAAAAAGAAGTAAATATATTCATTAACTTATAAAATATACATATTCATATTATTAGGGTCTTGATACATAGCTCTTTATTACACCTGAAAATTCCCTAAGGTTACGTTGTGTGATGGTGAGATTTTCATTGGGTAGTTTGGCAAACATGGTTTGGTCTGTGATCTCGATGAGCTTAAACTTATCCAGTAAATAGTTTTGCTCATGCCTTAGTTTTTTTATCCTAGATTGGTCTTGGTCAAAGAAAAATATCAATGATTATATCTACCTTAGGATCTCTGATAAATGGGATTCATAGGATATGATCCAACTGGTCAAGGTCATAATGTTTTCTGTGTCAATTAGATTTATCAAAACCCTATATTTATACTAATCATATGATCAGTGTTAAATGGTTATATTATAAATTGTTATGATTCTTAATGGTTTTTTAAATATTATAGGTATAATAAAAAATAATAATTTCATGTGTTTTATATATAATAGATCATTTAATTAAATCACAAGTGGAATTTTATTATAAAAGTTTGCATCGTTAAAATCTTCCACCTTTATAAATTTCTCCCTCTAAATTTTAATTTCATACACTAAAATAGATAAGGGTAGTTATGTTTCATCACCTAATCCAATTATCATTTCACTTTTCAAACATGTGGTTTCTCCATAGCACTTTGACCAGGTTAATTTTATTATTTTATATAACTTTGTCTTTATGATCTAATATATTCATTGACTTCTCCTCATATGAAAGAAAATTATCCTAAGGTACTACCTATGGATTTATCACATGTAAGGGTTCTGGTATGTAATTTATCAAGAGAGATACATGGAACACATGTACTTCATATAGGTTATGTGGGAGTTCCAGTCGATAGGCCTCTACTCTGATGTGATCAAGAATCTCAAAGGGACTGATGTACCTTGGAATCAGCTTTCCCTTATTCACAAATATCATGAATTTATTCCATGGAGATATATAGAGGAATACCTTATCTCTAACATCAAACTCTGGGTCTTGTTAAAAATTATTAACATAGCTCTTCTTTCGACTATGAGCACCCATGTTGTGTTGTTGAATGGTTTTTACCTTTTCCACGATTTTCTTAACCATTTCAGGACCCAGTAGTTTGTGTTCACCAACTTCATCCCAATATGCAGGTCCTCTATATATCTTAGTATAAAGGGCTTCATAGGGATCCATTTGGATGATTTAGTGGAAACTATTATTTTATGAGAACTTTACCAGAGGAAGATGTTGATCCCATCCTATTTTAAATTCCATTGAGAATTCTCTCAACATATCCTTAAGTGTATGTATAGTTCACCTAGATTGGACTTTAATTTGTGGGTAATAAGTCATGATAAAGTTCAACTTAGTATTTAGATCATATTGGAGAGTCTTCTAGAATTTGAAGATAAATCTTGGGTCTCAGTCAGATACAATAGATAGTGGGGTTCAATGTATCCACACCACTTCAATGATGCATATCCTTGCAAGTTTATTGAGTGATAAGTCTTATCAAATTTCAATAAAGTGAGTAGTCATTGAAAGAAGATCCACCACAACCAATATAACATTATTTCCTCTTGATTTATTTAGAAGATCTATGAAAATTTCCATGGTTATGTTTTCCCATTTCCATATAGGTATGGGTAATGGTTTCATTATCCCCTTTCATTTTTTCCTTTAAACCTTCACTTGCTAATATACAAGACACCTTGATGTATATTCGGTAATCTCATTATTCATATTTTCCCACAAATAGTTATCTCTGAGATTTAGATACATCTTCGTGATCTCTATGTGGTTGGATAAGGTAGAGTTATGTGCATCATCCAAAAACTCCTTCTTTAATTTTTAACTCTGAGGATTTCCCTTTTATTATAGCTTCCAACTTCTTTTCAATTTCCACATTGTATCTTTGAGCATCCTTTACCTTATCTATAAGGGATGGTTAAGAAATAATTTTTGAAAGGATTGATGGTGTTTATTACTTTATGATTCTCATGTCCATCTTTTTCAAGTCTAAGAAGATCGGATCCATTATAATTCTCATCAATGACAAAATTTTCAGATCCTTTCTAATTAGAGAATATTCTACTTTATTTTCTTTCCCATTATGGTAGTATATTGTGCAATAATAGTCCTTAATCATCTATAACCATCTTTTTTGTTTAATATTCATCTATTTCTATGTGAATATATACTTGAGGCTCTTATGATTCATATTTATTTCACACTTATCCCTGAAGAGATAATGCCTCCAAATTTTCAATTCAAATATTACTGTGTCCAACTCCAAATAATTAGGTGGGTATTTTTTTCATGAAATTTAAATTTTTTTAATTCTTAGGCTATAAGTTTTTGATTTTACATTGATACATATAAAAATAACTTCTTTGAAACATAGTTGTATACCCCAAAAAGTTCCCCACTTGTGGGTAGTGTAAGTATAGGTGTAGTGATAAACCTATTTTTAAACTTCTTGAATCTCTCTTCACATTAATTATTCCAAAAAAACTTGACTTCCCTCTATGTTAGTTTATTTAGAGGGTTTTAAAATCAAGAAAAATTTCCCAAAAAATGATGATAATAACCATATACCCCAAGGAACCTATGGATATTTTTCATAGATATTGACCTCAACCATCCTTCAATTTATTTTGTCTTTGAAGGATCCAGAGATATCCCATTATTTGTAATAATTCTCCCCAATAATGATACATCCTTTAAACATAACTCACATTTTCTACACTTCTCATAAAGATTCTCCTTTCATAAGGTTTTTATAACAGTTCTGAGATGCTCCTCATTATACTCATTGATTTTGGAGTATATTATAATATAATCGATAAAAACTACCAAAAATTTATCGAGGTAATCTCTAAAGAAACTATTCATCAAGTCCATGAAGTTTTCTAGATCATTAGTGAGTCTAAATTACATTAATAGGAAATAATAGTGCTTGTATCTTGTATAGAAAGCGATCTTGGTGATATCCTCCTTTAGCCTTACTTGATAAGACCCCAACCGAAGATCCACTTTGGAGAATTATTGGGCTCTATGTATCTGATCAAACAAGTCATAAATACATGGAAGATAATAATTGTTCTTTATTGTGATATTGTTGAGCTCATGATAATCAATTCAAAGATGAATTGACCCATCCATATTTTTGATGAAAATGACTACTTCACCCCATGGTGAAGCACAGGGGCATATGAACCATTTATCCAACTTATCCTATAGTTGTTTCTTCAGCTCCTCAAGTTCCATAACATCCATTCTATATAGTGTATTTTATATTGATAAATCTATAGGTATAATATCAATTGAAAATTAAACCTCTTGGCTAGGAGGAAGACCATAAAATTCTTCAAGAAACACTTCAGCGTATTCCCCCATAATGCAGATGTCTTTAAGGATGATATTTTCCTCATACTCAATCATTTGAGATAGATATGATTTATCATAGGTAAATAATATCTATTCTTGAGGTTTTGGGGATAAAAAATATTCATATTCCTCTTTGAACTTGTACAGAATCAGAGGATAATTTTTGATATGGAATGTGATTTCCTTCTCATGGAAATTTATGTTGGATCTATGTAATTAAATCCAATCCATACCCAAAATTTCAACAAATTCCACTAAAGGGGGTATCATAAGGTTCTCTAGGAATTCAATCCCAAAATCTTTTATAGGGTAAGATTTATATACTTGGGATGCAATAATTTTCCAATTTACTATTTTCACTAATATCTATAATTTTATGATTTTTTGTAGTGTTTGAATAGTTCTACTAAACTTTTTTTATTTAAAGGAATGTGTAGAACCGTAATTAAAAATTATGTTCTTTATTATTTAATGAATAACTAGTGTACTTATCACCACTTAATTTTTGGGATCCACCTAAGTTATTGTGATGGAATAATATCTCCCTTACTACCTTAGAGGTTATTAGTGATGATTGTCACCAGCCACCCTTATCTTACTGCATTGGTTTTAAAAAATTCTTTATTACTTTCAGTTGAAACATTGGAAAATAGGCTGAGGATTGGCTATATAATTTATTTATTCCATTGCATTGGTTGGTTTTCCCCATCATTAATTACTATCTAGGTTCTCGTCCTTCTTACTCCTAAATCATTTCTTCATCCCCTTCTGGAAATTTCTAGGGTGCTTCTTTCCATACTTTAGATAGGTGGGATGTTGAAATTTATTACCAATATTAGATTTCTCTATCAAAATACTAGAATTAAACTCTACTTTCCACTTCTTATCCATGTGATGCCCTTAAGATTCATTGAACACTATTTCAACTTTGAGGGTACATCAAAAAAATTACTCGTATCTATCAAAGTATTGAATCACAAGTAATTTTTTTAGGCAAGATTTTATCCCACCAAAGAAGTAGTCAACTTTGTATTTAGGGGTAATGACAAAGTTGGAGGTGTATCAAGAAAGTCTTGTGAAGTTTTCTCCATACACCCTGATAGATTCATTATCTTTTTTCTTGAGGGAAAATAAATCCCATTGCATTTTAATTTGGAGAGTGTGAGGAAAATATTTGTTAAAATACATATTCTGAAATTCCTTACACCCCATTGCTTCGATCCCTTTTTCAATTTTCTTATTCTTGATCAATTTCCATCACTGATTAGCTTCTCCCTTCATACAATAAATATCTAAAATTACCATATCCTATATACAAAATTGAAGGATATATTCTCAATGGATTTGATCTATTGAACCATGATTAAGGGATTGGATGATCCATTGAAAGTTGGAGGTTGTTATCACATAATCGTCTCAATTCCATATTGTTCTTTATTAGGGGGTTTGGGAATTACTCCTAATTCAGGTTTTCATTCAACACCTGAGTCAACTGAGAGAGTATAATCACAAATTTTGTGATTTGTTTTCGATCATGTTGGGAATCTAATATGGGAATTCATCACATTTCCCATCACATTGGTTGTTTACTTGGTTCCTCCTATTTACATCCACTAGCTATAATAAAGGAAAAATTAGGGATGATTACTTTTAAACTATTTAACACATAAATATTAATCCAATAACATTAGAGGTATCATTTATAAATGTCATGTATTCCCTTAACTTATGAATTTCTAGGCTTAAATATATGTTATCCATGATCTATTTGCTAACATAGACTCTTATTGGAAATTTTTGTTCCCTTAATAATGGTTCATAATAAGATTTTTAATTTAAAAAATTATATCCCTCGGGATTATAAAACTAGGTGTATATCAAAACCCATTTTCATGCACCAGTTCCCGATCAATTATGTCTTATAATGGTGTTTTCGGGTGTTACCTCTAGGTATATTTATGCTCGAGCCACATCCACTTGTAGAATCAATATAAGGACATATTTTATTGAAAACTACTTGATCTATACCTTACCAAAATTTAGGGATGTATTATTATGTTTATTCTTATCTCTAAGGATTTTTATAGAGTTTTCTAATCCTAATCCCAAAAATAACTAAACTTTTCTTTGATACCAAATATGACAACCCTTGCCTTTATAACACATTAATTAACAATTTATTACATAAGAACACACATATTACAACCCATAAGATCAATAAGTCTAGTGCCTTTGGGTAATTAGGTGCATTACGTTACAAAAGTAAAAGTAGGCGGTATATTAGCATTATATAAAACTTCCTTAACATGCTCATAAAATTACATCGTTCTTAAAACTGTATGGGGTAACCTGAGTACATACATAAGAAAGGGTTGAGCTATAAAAACCGGTAAGAGAATAAACTTTGAAAACATGAATAAATATTCACATTTTAAAAAATAGGAAATTCAATGGGACATTAAATGGGTGTGCATTATAATAATGAACAAAGAGGCATGATATAGAATGATAACATAAAGGCAACATGGGAAATTGGAAACAACTTTAAACATGACATCATAAACATAGGTCAATGTAATTTCCAAGATATCATAACAAGATGGATGAATTCCCAAAACGGATTATATTCTCACCCTAATCTCATACATGATGTATCATGAGACTAAAACATAACACAATGCATTGGAGTGCTATATAATTCCAGGTTCACCCTTCACTTTCATATCATGTATATGCATAAGTGTGTGACATATATCATTTAAAATAGGATCAAATTTAATCACATTTAATTCAAAAAATCAAGGAGTGTGGAATAAATGCATTTAATTACCAAAACAATAAAGTTTAAGTATGTCTAGGTGAATATCCATGAGTGGAAATAGAGATGGTATTCACAATATGAAGGTTTGACATGGACAAATCACAGTCAAATTTCCACAGCATAAAAACAGTACTTTAATATTCATAAAATGGTTTAATGAGAGAGAAATGGGAATATAATAATTTTAAAATAAAATGGACATTAATATAGATGAATATAGAGAGGGGAGGAAGATTAAGGATGTGATCCAAGGTTTTTTATTGAAGATGAATGGGATATTGGGTGGGTTTATAGAGGAAAAGATAGGGGACTTCTTTATTATTTCTCATACATAGGTTTTGGACTCCACATAATAAAGTAATAAAAACCATGAACCTTCACATGGTTTTCAACCATGGATTCTAAAAAAGAGGTGTGGTTTATATATTTTATAATTAAAAGGGAATAAATCATTAAACTATTACACTTGGTGATATGAATATAAGTTATGTTCATAAAGAAATGATTTTAAAACCTTAAAATATAATATAGGTTTTGGAGGATTCATAAAGGATTTATAAAATTAATAAAATAACCTAAAATCTCATTATTTTAAAGGTTAAATATATATTTGGTCCTAGGAACTTTTTATAGAATTTATTACATCACTTTTAGGTCATTATGATTTCATAATACACACCATATATTTATACTCTATTAATTTTTTACCCAAAAATTCGAATGTCTCAGAAAATTTTGAAAAAATCATTGTTTGATAACTTCAGTGTTATGCTTCAAAAAATAATATTTATTTTATAAAAATAATTTTTAAATATGTTTATTTTTTCTTTTAAAACAATAATCAACATTTTTTGAGAGATGCTAGGATTTTTTACAATAACAGTTTTCGAACCCTTAAAAAATACATTTGACTTCATAAAAATTATTTTACCATTTATATTTGATAAATATTATTTAATTTTATTATTATTAAAATATAATTTACTTTTAAAATTAATTAATTCATCAAAAAGGAATATCTTAATTTAAATTACATATTTAACAAAAATACAGTTTTTGTTTTATTATTTCAAAATCAAAATCATTTACAAAGTAACAATGATAAGAATTAAATATATTCATTATTTTAAAAAAATATAAATATTTTTATTTTTATGGTCTTGATACATATCCATTAATTACACTAGATAATTCTATAAGGGTAGGGTATGTGATAGTGATATTTTCATGGGGTAGTTCGGTGTACATGGTTTAGGTCGTGATCTCGATGAACTTGAACTTTACCTATAAAAAGTTTTGATTGTGATTTAGTTGCTGGATCTCATCTTGGGATTTATCAAGGGAAAATCCAAATGATTATATCTCCCTAAATATCTCCAATAAATAGGATTCATAGTGTATGATCCTACTAGTCGAGGCCATCACTTCTTCTATCTATTTTAGTTGGATTTATCAAAACACTATATTTATATTAATCATATGGTCATTGTTCAACGGTTATATTATCAATGGGTATAATTCTTAATAGTATTTTAAATTTGTTAGGACATAAAAAAACCAAATAAGTTCATGTTTTTTCTATATAATATGGAATTTAATTTAATCATAAATGGAATTTTATTTATAAAATTTTGGGTCATTACAAAAAGTAGTAAAACACCTTATTACTCAACCATAGCACCTGACTCGCCAATATATTGAGCCACATCCCAAAGGAACTATGTTATCATGCGTGTCCCATAAACCATACATCATTGTGGTCATAGATCATGTGGAAACACCTATACTCTTGTATCATTATCATAAGGAAACTCATGTGATAAAACACCCAATATAGGGTTTTTATACACGTATTTCTACATATCAATCATCACATGCCAAATACACTACCCACTTAGGGAAATAATCCTCAATAGGAATCTATATATGAGACTGTCCTTTTAAGGACCATGATCTCATCCTTTCACATACATATATAATGGCATCTCCCTATGACTATATGTGTCAATTATACCATAGTCATATGGTTTGATTAAGTAGAATTACACTAAAAAACTATATGGAAAAACCCCATATAGGTTATTATTGACAATTTAAGTAACCAAACCCATTTCCATATCTAGAACTATTGTTATAATTATGCACAGGTGGTTGATCATCAAGGAATCCAATGCCTATACCAACCTAATAAGGGTTACTATATATCTCATATAAAGACGGACTGTATAGTCATTATCAAGGAGCATATCTATATAAGATCCACATGACCTATCATCAAAGGAAAATATATTACAGATCAGCTGAGCATAATTACACCAATAAGTTATATAGTAAAATTCCATATAATTTCTTTTTAACTTTAAATAGTTGAATCCTATCATTAATGATATCAATCATGTGTATGTATAAAAAATTCATGTGAATCCTATATAACAAATATGATGCATTTATATAGGTATATTTTCAATAGGATAAGATACAAAACCACAAATACCCATCTCAACTCCTAACATCGTATTTAAATAAATATCTCAATTATCATATTGAAATCTAGAATCAACAATCACATATCCCTGGTACCTTAGACTTCCCATCAAAAAAAGTTTCTCTAACACACTAGTCTAAAGTCTATCACAAGATATGACACATCCCTATTCCATATATACTATATCTTCAAATTTTAAAACAAAATAAAACACTCTGATACCACTTTTTAATTCCCATTTCTTATACCACTCAATTGTTCTCAGACCGGAGTCTCTACTTGGACCTCTGGAATTCCTTCCCATATACTAGAGGTTGTCGACTAGCTATGAGGGTTTAGGGTATTACTGTGTGGAAACTATACCCTCATATCAGAGTAGCACAATAAAAGAAAATAATAAAACAACGTCTATTGAAAAATAATAATCTATTTCATAATAAATATACATAACCATGTTATATCAAATGTAATGTGAAATCATATAGTCACACATCCCATATTAATCACTCATTAGGATAATCATATATAAAAAATAAAAAAAATGAAAATAAAATACTATGAGGCTATACTAACATACCCAAGACTCACCTCATTGTGGTCTCTGAACTCCACCATATTTATCCCAATCGATCATGAAACATTGGGCCTCTTCCCTACCTGAACATGTGAACATTGAAGTCTATACGAGTACCTGAGTGTCGTTGATACCTGAGCCAGGTGTGAGTATAACTAAGTAGTTCACCACCAATGGGGTACCTAAAATAACTAGTAAAGACATTTTATGAACATGTGATATTCTCAGAATAAATAAAATTGAGCAAAAACATAAAACAAACCATAGATCCTTGAGTTCTATGGTGACACTCAGGATTGACTATACCTATTTTGGCCATTGTCGGATGTCTCTGAGCATGACACATATCCATAGGGTGGAATACAAGTATTACCTTAGGATATCATGAACATTCCTAAAATAGGTAAAATTACCAGGTCATAAGAATCATCCTAGGAATATCATCATCATTTCATTTTATTTCCATATCCTAGGAATATCCTAGGAATATCATAATATAGGGTATTAATATTGGATCCTAGGAACATACTATGTATCTCAAATGTCATTCGGCTCAACATTGTTGGATTTGGTATCCTAGAACCAACTTCTTTGTATTTTATGATTACCTATATTCATATTTTTGACTATTAATAAACTACTTATCACATCATGATTCTTCTTATGTGTGACACTGTATGAGATAATGTCCTAAGAGTAGTTATCACAATAAAAGGTCATAAAAGTTCCTCTCTATGATGATAACAAAGAAGTTCCATTAAAATAATCTCAAATATATGTTCTATAGTCAGAAGAAATCATTTCAGAGGAACAAATAATATATTAAATCATGGGTGGATACTTATATGAATTTGAGGCACTTTCTCTTGGTGTACTCTCTTAGTAGTTTCTAGTGTAGGAAATAATGAGAATGAGTCCTACTAGTAGAAAATCCACATTTAGATGTGTCATTGGATGTTCCAATATGTAGATGTTCGTATTAATACTTAAACATTAAGATTATTATTAATATCTATTGTGAGTCATTTACTTTTTTGTATTGATGAAAACCATGATGACATATGTTCGCAGTGAATTAGGATATGTTGGGTGTGTCACGAGTAGTATTTCATTGATGAATAATGTGAGAAAGGATTTATCCATTTTTTATTTAATGGAATTGGATATCTCATGACATTTTATAGAAATGATATAGCCTAAATAAATCCATGACCATGGTGTTATGTAAGCAAGTTCAATTTCTAAAAATTCAAAGAAAGAGACATCAAATTCATAGGTTGATGGCACAAACATAAAATATTCATGATTATAGATATCAAAATAAAGGGATTATATTACACAGTAAGCATCCATATGTGGTTTTATATCATTACGACATTAAATTATTTCTCTATGGGTGTCTTGGAATGTTTCTATATGTTAATTTTAGACTTTGGGTGGCTTTTTTTATTTCCACTGAGAAAGGGGCCTAAAGGGTCACACACTAAGTGTATCAAGAACTTTGATTAAATAATATTATTATTTATTATTTAACAAGTTGAATAAGTATTATTCATGCACATGGTTTAAAAATTATTCATGTTTGATTGATAATATATATTCTGTCACTAGTTATTTGAGATAATATTTTGTGAGCATAATATTAAATAAATATTTATTTGATATTTAGTGAGTATAATATTAATTTTCTAATTGAAAAATAATTCAGTGATATTTATTTATCAAATAAATATTTATTATTCAAATTCTGATAAATATTGTGGAGGAATGGAGAGCTGAGTTTAATGGTCTGGAAAGAAATAATATATATTGAATATTCTTTTAATAAAATAATATTTTATTTAATTTGTGAGTTTTACGCATCTCAAGAAATAATAATATTATTATTATTATATAAATGGGGTTCCATGTGAATTAATAAAACTAATAATTGAACATGTGAAATTATTATTTTTTAACCCTAGAGGTATATAAACCCATTTATATTATGTTCTTAAGGGTCACCATTTTCATTAGTTATACATGATGAAATTTGATTCAATTTTTTTAGTCATGATGTTTATCATTGATCTACATCTTATATTCATCATCAATTAGGAAAAAAATTCAAGTTATTCATGCACCATCCAAGGCTTCCACCTAAAACCTTCAATTGGTATCGAAGATATTGTATAATTATTTATAATCACTTAAAGATCATTGATGTATTTACACATTTATCATTAGTTTTCAATTATAGTTTAATCATTATTTGATTTGAATCATGATATATTCCCTTCTCCCTCTTTTATCACAAATATAATTAAATTTATTAATTTTATGAACGAATAAAATTTGAATAAATCATCTAAATATGATGAGGATTATGGTTAGTTAATATAAGATTACACACCGTGTATTCCATTGATACACATCATGTACCCATGTTCAATGCACCAAGAATTAATTCAAAATTAATTCAAGATGTGTGAATTTATTTTATGTGGTGTGAATTTAATACACCGTATGTTGACTGGTTCAAGGTGGTGCATGGTCAGTTGGACTACATGGTGTGTAACATCCATACATGATGTGTAGTCTATTAGTCAAAGATGATCCATGTGTTCTATTACGTAGCCAACATGATTGGAAACTATATAAATTAGATACCACGTGAGATATATCCAATGTATACACCATGTACTTGATAATTTTTTTATGGAATGATTACACACTAAGTCTCTAGGCATGCACCATGGATAGATGGTGAGAAATATACATATCTACTAGCTGGATAGCACAGGTCATGTATATTACTAGATTACACATTATTAAAATTAATTTATTATATTGTTAAATAATATTATCATGTGTTCCATGTTTCATTTATTTTACTATGTTCATCTCATGTGATGGGTTATATATATTAAATTTTTAATTATTTCCGGCGTAATGTTCAGAATTTCATATCATGTATAAGTCGAAATATATTCATTACACTATGCACATTGAAACATAACATGCTATGTAAATACCATGGGTTTCATGTGTCATTTATTTAACTATGTACATGACATGAAATTATGTGATAATATGGGTATTTTAGATGTTTCATTGGTAAAATGTATACAGATATAATACATGTTGGGTAGTTTCGATGGTTACACACTGTGTTGCCTCCAAGGTATAAGTTTTTTACATTTTTAATTTTTAATAATTTTATTTAATTTTTTATAATTATGATGGATGAAAATCTCAATAAATTTGGATGAAATTTAAGATAAAATAATTGATTAATTGAAGAATATGATTAATTGATTCCATCTTGATTTATCTTAAATAAGAGTGATTAGAATTGCATGTTATTTTTGTTAAATGCATAATTGGTTGCATGTATGTGGATGATCTTGATCATAGACCATACCTTTGTATGTGATTGGTTTCATTTTAATTTATTATAAAATTAAATTTATGGAATGTGTGTCATCCCTCCTGTAATTATGTAAGGGCCTATGAGCCCATTATTTTTTTATGTAAACCCCTTGACAAATCCTTTGGTTCTCCTCAACTATGAGTTAGTAAAATCGTATGTAATGGATGGAGTTACCAAGCTAGTGGACGTGGTTCAAGTCTAGAGCTGAGTTGAAACCAATCCAAGAGAGAGACACAGATGGATAGGTGGGAAGATTCAACACAAACCATAAAATGTTTCAAGTTGTTTTTATCCTAGATCGACAGTTATTTTATCACCTCCTGTCTAAACTAACCATTAGTAAAAGGTCCTAATCATACTACTCTATTATTATATTTCTGTCAAGTTTCATGGTTATTTCATTATGGGTTTTTTCATGATCACATGAATTAATGAATTAACAAGCATGCATTATAGAACTAAAATAAATTAGATTATGCATAAATTTTATCTCATACATTGTTAATCACTTAATTAAATTCACTTAATATTATCAAGAATTTAATAAAGATAAAATGGGAAACTTATGTATAATGATTAAAAATCCAACAATTATATATATTAATTCAGTATAGCCTTCCACTAGTTAAGTTAAAATTTTACCATAGTTCAATGTGCTTGACCGGTCAAAGTTGGGGTGATTTTTATTATTGGGGAATTATAACTTGAAGTTTTGGGTTGAATAACTTATTTCGCATCAAGGATTGACTACCAAAGTATAAATTAGTGTAACTAAGAGGAAAAGGTTAAAGAAATATAATTTAAGGATTTTATAATTGGGGAGTCCTCTTAATAGATCAATAAATTGTGAGTTAAGATAGGGGGAATTTTAATGTTTACCTAAAACCCTTCAAATTTCCTGACAAGCCAAAGTTTGGGTGATGAGAAGCTGAATATAGATCATTTCCACTATAATTTCAAAGAAATGGGATATTTCTAAGCCAATGGTGAGGTTTTTTTGGGTTTCTATGAATAGTTGGATATAATAAATACAATATAATATTTATCATCTACTTTAATTAGATAAAGTACTAAAATTATGCACTTCTTATTTGTAAAAATATTAATAAAAATAACTTCAAACATATCACTATGAACCATAATTCAAAAAAATAAACTTCTCACAATAAATGACTTCCAAGAATGAAAAAGGTTCTTACATGTTATCTTATTCCATGAAATGAAATTATATGCATTGGAAGAACATATTTCCAAAGTTCCTATCCAAATGGATAGTGAGGAAAAGTTGTGTCTCTATGAGAAACAATTAAATGATTCCACAGATGTTCAATGTTTCATGCTTTTATATATTCCCAATGGGATTCTAAAGAAATATGAGAACATTCATGTGTATTTCATGATGTATCACCTTCAGGATCTCTATCAATATAAGGAAATATAAGAGTGTAAAAAGATCTCCAATGCTTTGTTTATAACCATTCTTAAAGATTAGGTTTCATCTAGGCCTCATGTAGTCAATATTATTTGCTACATTAAACACATGGACATATTGGGGATTAAATTTCTATATAAGTTTCACAGAGATATCATACTTTACTCACTACACAAGTCCTTCTATAGTTTTATTGTTAATTATAACATGAGCAATAATGAGAAGAGCCTTTTATAACTTATTACACTAATTCACCAAGTAGATAAAGAATGGGGTGTAAAAAACTCATGGTCCTTATGGTGATAAAAAAACAACAAGGAAAAGAGGACCAAGACACATAACAAGTCTAAAGCTCTTGAGCATCATTCTTCCAAGAAGAAGAATATCCATAGGTAGAAAAACTAAAAGGAAGCAGTATGTTTTTCTTGTGTTAAGAAAGTCTATTGGAAGAGGAAATTCACCCATAATAAAGGGTAATCTAAATACGAGTTTGTTATAGAGTTTAATCATTCAATATCTACACATTGGGTATTAGATACATCTTTTGGTGCTCACATTAATATCCAAATGTAGGAAACAAGTAGATTTTGAATGATTTCCATAGGAGAGGTGGATTTTCGATTTTCCAATGGTGTGACGCCGGTTACTCTGGTCATGTCTGACTACCACCTTTCATTTCAAATAGGAATGATATTGGTTTTAAGATGTTGTTATTATGTACTAAATATTACAAAGAATATAGTTTTTGTATCCTTCCTAGTTAAATTTTTTTTCGAATTTAGAAATACAAGTTTTTTCTTTTATAAATACAATTTATTTTATGGTACGGAATATTTAAATAATCATATTTATATATTAAATTATAAAAAACAAAGTATTAGAAATTGATAATGAATCATGCTATCATGACTCATATAACACCAAGTTGTGTCATTAGTGTCCTGATCACGTAAATGAGAAGTGATTGAAAAATCTATATCAAGATGGCTATTTAGACTCTTTTGATCTAAAACCACTTGAAAGATACTTTTCCTTTTTATAAGGGAAAATGACCAAACCACCATGTGGTGTATAGGGTGAAAGGGCCATAGAGATTCTAGGATTGGTATACACAAATGTGTGTGGACCATTTCTAATAGAATCTAGAGGTTGGTATTATTACATCATACCTTTTATTGATGACTTGAGTATATATGGCTATGTCTACTTCATGAGGTATAACTTTGAGGCCTTTGAGAAATTAAAAGAATTCAATAATGATGTAAATAATAAACTTGGAAAGAATATAAATAAGATTTGATTGGTTTATAGTGGTGAATATCTTAACCAATTTTTTATTGACTTTCTATGAGAGTTTGGGATTCTTTCTCAACTCACTTCACCTTACACACCACATCGAAATAGTGCTAGCGATATGAGGAACCATGCCATGATAAAGATGGTAATGTCTATGATGAGTCATGAAAATATTCCACTATTTTTTGGGGATATGTATTAAAAAATAATACATACACGCTAAACTGAGTACCAACTAAAGAAAAAAATGGAATTAACTTTGAGTTATGGACTAAAAAGAAACCTATTTTTTCACATACACATGTTAAGGGTTATGAGGATTTTGTTGAGGTTATCTCAGGAAAAAAAATAACACCTTGGGGAACAAAGTGTATATTTATATGGTATCCCATGGAAATAAAGGGATACTAATTATACAAAACCTTATACTAGATAGTGATTATCACTAGACAAACCATATTTCTTGAAATGGAGCACATCCTAAGGAAGGATAGTGGGAGAATAATTGACTTCGATGAAGTTGATGATCAAGAAACACAAGAGTTGGTACATGAAAAAATTCCATAGGTCCCCCTGAAAGAAGTACTTCTTGAAACACAAGTACTTCATAGGAGTACTGGATAGGTTAGAGAACTAGAGATATGTGGTTTCTATTCACTAAATATGGTGAATCATTATCAGTTTATAATAATAAACCTTTATCATATAAAGAGGTGGTAGAGAGATCATAATTTTCAAGATGTAAAGAATCCATGAATTCTAAAATGGATTCCATGTATCAAAACCAAGTTTGGGTTCTGGTCGATCTGCAAGTTGATATAAATATTGTTGGTTAAAAATTGGTATTCAAGAGAAAACTGGACATGGGAGGTAAAGTAAGTACCTATAAAGAAAGGCTAATGGCTAAAGTGTTTAAAAAATATCAAGCCATTAACTATGATGAAACATTTTCACCATTTTATATTTTTAATTCCATAAAAATTATACTTTCTATAGTGTCTTATCATGACTATGAAATTTGATATATGGACATCAAAACAACTTTCCTTAGTGAGAACCTTCAATAAGATGTCTATATAACACAACCAGAAGGTTTTGTAACTCCAAGTGATGCAAAAAGGATATAAAAGTTTCAAATATCCATTTATGTTTTAAACCAGTCATCCAATCCATGGAACATTAAATTTCATAAAGATATAAAAGAATTTTGTTTCATTAAGAATGAATGTGATCCATGTGTTTATAAGAGTTTTAGTGGAGATGTCGTCATTATCATAGTTATATATGTTGATTACATATTACTTTTTTGGAAATGACATGATGCTATTATAGTATATTAAGGATTAGTTAAACAACGGTTTATCCATGAAGGACCTAGGTGAAGAAACATACATTCAAGGTATCAAGATCATTTTTGATAGATCCAAGTGGCTGCTTGGACTAAGTCAAGGTACATATACTGAACAGATACTAAAGAAATTTATTATGGAATAATCCAAGAGGGGATAGGTTCCAGTGTCACATGGTATACAAAGTTTTAAGAAAATGTGTCCTTGGACACAATAAGAGAAATAAATAATGATTAATATCCCATACACTTCAGTGATTTGATCAATAATGTATGACATGTTACATACTAGACTATATATTTCCTATACATTGAGCATGGTATGTAGATATCAAGCTAATCCATGATAAAATCATTGTTATACTATTAAATTATCATTATATATCTAATATGAAATAAGTATATGTTCCAAGTATATGGAAAAGGTGAGGATCTAGTCATCAGGGGTTATACCGATGCTAGTTTTCAAGTATATAATAATGATTTCAAGTCATGGTTAGGATATGTTTTCAATATCAATGGAGGAGTTGTGAGCTATAAGATTTTATAGTTTCTTATTTTTATTTATTTTATAGTATATTATGATTATATATATGCTATTAATGAATCTAAAGAAGTTATTTGGATATGAAAATTTTTCTAGAAGCATGATTTGCTACCTATTAGTAAATAAAATATCATATTATATTGTGATAATACTACAACGGTGGCCTTTACAAAAGAGACAAGGTCAAACTAAAAAAAGCACATGCTTCATAAGTATCACCTCTAGAGGGATTTTTCTTAAAGGGTAATAAGCAGGGTTTCCATAGAATAAAATGTGGTGGATCCCTTAACAAAAGAAATATCTCAATAGAATCGTGAGTATCATGTGAGAGCTAGTGAACTAAAGGTTGTTAGCAGTTGTCTATTGTGTAAGTGGGATTCTATTAGAGTTGGTTACCTAGAACCAAATTCTATATACATTTTGATTATCTGAATTCATATTTTTTTGAATATTAATAAACAACTTATCACATCATGGTTATTGTTTTTTATGACATTGTATGTGAAAGTATCCTATGAGTAGTTGTCACACTGAAAGGTTATATTAGTTCCCCAATATGATGAAAACTTAGAAGTTCCATGATAGTATTTTTAAATATGTGATCTATATATTAATGGAATCATTTTGAGGACACAAATGATATTTTATATCAGGGGTGGAGACTCATAGGACATTGAGGCACCTTCTAATGGTGCACACACTTGGTAATTTCCAATATAAAAAATTATGAGAATCAGACCTGATAGAAGGAAATCCACATTTAGATGTGTCATTGGATGTTCCTATTTTTGGATGTGTATATTGATACCTATAATTTAATATTATTGCTAACGTATATTATGGTTTGTGTACTTTTATGTATTTATGAAAATCATGATGACATATGTTTGTGGTGAATTAGGTTGCATTATCTGTGTCATAAGTAATATATTATTGATGAATAATGAGATAAAGGATTTGTCCCTTATATTATTTAACATAAGTTGATATCTCAGTCCCTTTGATGGAAATGATATGGCCTAAATAAATCCATATCCATGGTGTTCTGTAGGCAAGTTCAATTTATTAAAAGTCAAAGAAATAGACATCGAGAACATAAGTTAATGGCACCAGCATAAAACCTTCTTGATTAGATATATCACGATAAAGGGATTATATTATGCATTAAGAATCCTTATGAGGTTTTATATAATTGTAATATTAACATAATTATCTATTGTTGTCTTGTCATGATGTTATATGATAACCTTCAACTTTGGGTGGATCCGCCTATTTCCACTAAGAAAGAGGCCTAGAGGGCCACACACTAAGTGTATCTAGAACATTAGTTAAATGGTATTATTATTTATTATTTAAAAATATGAATAAATATTATTCAAAAACATGGTTTTATAATTATTCATGTTTTATTTATCGCATATATTCCATCACTAGTTATTTGGGTGAATATTTTGTGAGCAGAATATTTAATAAATATTTATTTTCTATTTTTGTGAATATAATATTTATTTATTTATTGGATAATAATTTAGTGATATTTATTTATTAAATAAATAGTCATTATTTAAGATCTGATAATTATTATGTACGAATGGCGGACCAAGTTTAATGGTCTAGTGAGAAATAATATATATTGAAAATTATTTTAATAAACTAATATTTTATTTAATTCATGAGTATTTCTCATGTAAAGAAATAAAATTATTATTATTATTATACACATTGGGTTCCATGGGAATTAAGAAAAATAAGAATATCACATGTGCAATTATTATTTTCTAACCCTAGTGGTATGTAAACCCAATTATATTATTCTCTTAGGGGTCACCATATTCCTTATTATGCACAATGATGTCCAGATAGAATTCTCTTGAATCCCTAGAGATATCCCTCTCCATTAACACTCTCAAGAACAAAGATAGATCATCCTCCACCACCATTATCAAGTCTAGAGAGATCGAATAGAACCCTTCCTTAAAGAGATTCTTAGGGTGCTCAAATACAAATGATGCAAGCATTAGGATCTACCATACTAGAACCTAGAGATTCCTATGGTGATGTTATTAGGTTCTTGGAAAACATGTAGATCACCAATAGACGGAATATTATCTTGATTACTAAAATGAAAAAAAAATAGTATGATATAGAGAAATTTTCAGATTCATCTATGAATAAATAATTCATCACAATGTAATTATTTAATTATTTAAATTAATTAAAAATAATATTTGATGATCTTGGGTTTTGGTTTCAATATTCAATCCCCAATTAATCTTTATTTCAATTACATTGGTCATTATGTTTATCTTCCATGTACATCTCAGATTAATCATCAGTTATGATAAAAAAGACAAGTTGGGCATGCCTCATATGGAACTTATGTTTTGCCCAAAACCTTCAAACATCTAGATCCTAGGAATCACTAGACTTCCACATGGTACTAATTTCAATGACTATATCCTAAGAATCACTAGGTATCTCACACCTTAGGCTCAAAAACTAGATCCTAGGAATCACTAGTCATCTCGTCATATCATTAGGATCATCATCAAGGCATCTTATAATATAGTATTTATTATTAAGGTTCAGTATCGACATGATTTATATCTCATATAATAATGACATGGGTTGGTTACCTACTTATCCCATATCATATATCCAAAGGAGGCCTCTCAAGTTCATGACCTATCCCTATCATTTCAGTTATACCAGGCTCACGCCATCAATTTGGGTTTTAAGGTGACACCTGAAATCAACACCATCTGCCTATCAGCACTACCCCTCTCTTAGTTCAACATAATACTCGGGTACTAATCGGGGTCCCCTTGAACAAAATATTACACGGACACCCTAAATGGGTTCCCTTATTTCAAACTCATCCCTCAGGTCTAATCTCGTCACTCAGAGGTAATATTTTCCATCAATGGTATCATGATCATAGCATGAACTCACTATCCTCATAGGAAATATTATAATGAAATCACACTAGAGAAATGGAATAATTTCCATCTCACTTCCTGAGTCATCCTAGGTTTGTTCTCTCAACCATCCTATCCCTAATCCTACTTAGGGAATACCTACATAGGTACTCATGTACTAGAGTGGGGAGATCACTCATCCCACTCTCTAATCAACTAGCCCAATCTCTATAATGTATCTTATAGTTCCAGTAAGTCCTACTCAGGCGAATCATTTTAGTCCAACACTCTCCTCTACTAGGATTTGTCTTAGGTATCCTATATTAGGTCCACTACCCTCATTCAATTCATTTAATTATCCCCCTAAAGGTCTATGTATCTCAATACATTCATTTTATATTCATTTCCTTGTCCATTGGTGGCTTAGGCACCAAGCCTGAATGGCCTGAAGGCCTTCATTTTTGTTGATTTTTTATAACCCCCCTTTCAAGGGATGAGGGGAACCCTTAAAAGGCCCTTAGGCTTAGAGATTACATGACCCGTAGTTCTAAGTAAATATACATACTATACTTGGAACTCCTCCTCCAAACTTCTTCATCGTGATATCATCTGTCGACCTTTGCATGGTTGTTCAGCTAGGCTTCTCGTGCAAGCACAGGCTGGTCCCGATGGCAATGTCATACCCTCTCTTTCTGAAAAATTTGATTAGCTTCTTCTCTGGTGAATGAACCTACTCTAAATTCCCATCTGGAGTCTGCTTCTTGTAGAGTCTGTCTGATCATTTAAGCACAATTTTACCCAAGCTAATTAAAGTTAAAATAACTATCATACTTCAACATGGGATCCTATCAAAAACATAACATCTAATTTACTTAATCATAAACATGAATAATTAATTATTCAACTTAATAAATATAATAATAATTTATTAAAATCTTACCAAGATACATCCGATCACTGAAACCTTGAGCAACAGGTTTCGGTCTACTCCTAACACTCACATGAACCTAAGACACACAAAATCCAAAATTTACTCTTCCTATTCAATTGTCAATTTTATTTAATTTTGGTGAAAACCCTAAATAAATTCATTGGGTGATATACCTCAACCAAAATGGCATCAAATGCATGTGATCATCCTCCCAGGACACCTTATGTCTACACTGAGAAAAATACTTATCATCCTCACCTAATTCCACAATTCTCTAATTGAATCAGCATGGAAACCCTAGCTGAATCGCAACAAAATTGGAGGTGATCAAAGGAGAACAAAAATATGGGACAACGGAGGAGTAACATACTTTAAATCACTATTAAAACTCACCTAGAACCACCCCATGCCATGGGGAATCAAGGGAAGGGATAGGGGAGATGGATTATCTAAATCATCTTCCTCATTATACCCATAGTCTCTAAGAAATCAAGGGGGACAACCAATAAATGACCATTTTGTCCCTAATAAAAAATGCATATAGTCAATGGTTATGGAATGCCTATAGGGGTCGTGATGCAACACATAAGGAATACGTCTCTTTTCCTTGACATTTTTATGGTTCAACAACCTAATTAAAAGTCATGTCTCCATCATTTAGGGTCCCTCACACCCTATGTAGTTTGAGTCCCCTATATAGTCCATCATGGTGTGACTTGAAGTAGGTGCAGAATTTTTACAATGCCCGTGACATTTCTCTAAACTTCACCTAAGCACCTAAAACATAAACAAAGTTTCATTACTCATCCAAAAACATCATCTTGATATATCCCAATACTCAAATTCTAGACCTGGATCCCAATTATCAAAGTAACCCTTTCTCCAAAAATCAAAAATTTAAATTTCTTATAAATTTTACTACCTAAAAAGACACATAGTTTTTCAACCTCCCCACAATTTCACTTATTATCCCCCAAAATCCTAAATAGTCATACAAGTACCATTCTCAACCTATCTCAATCATTAATTCATCACTAAATCTTCATGTTTTAAAAGAGAATGTATGATGATATTCTGCTACACAACTCCAAAACCAAGGTTCATTATTCATCAAAACCTGAACCACGACTCTCTATAAACACAAAATCACTAAAAAGGTGTTTACCCATTATCATCAAACCTGAGGCATGATGGTTTTATTTATTAACTAATTCTTAGGCTCATGGTACTCCCTTACTTAATTATTTTATTATAAAGGTTGATTCTCATGCCATGGTCATCCTAACTATCAAAATCACTCATCAAAACACACTTCCAGAGGCCTATCTCTCCACTCAGTGTTGTTTCTAACTCTCTACACCCAATTTCACAGAAAAAATTGGTCGATCCACCTCTAAATTAATTTTCCCAAACATGTTCATCCTCAAACACTGACGTGTTATCTCCTCATCTAATCATGATTCCTTAATTCATGAAGGCGTCTAATAATCATTTAATAGCCACACTAAAGTTCGAACCAAACATCCAATGTAATTTCATGATTGGTTCCTTGAACAACCAAATATATCATCATACTTCACTCATGAGTAATAGCATATCTCTTATCAAACTCACTCTCGAATCCCATTAAATCCATCTCAATTCTACTTCCTATGCATGAACTCCATCTAATACTACATTCGAATCTCAATTACAATATTCACTAAGGAATTGTATAAAATTGAATCCACCTATACACAGACATCATTGGTCCATATAGATTGTCCATAATTGGTCTTATCACATCCATGACCTTACCATCATGAGGTTCATACCTACATGACAGATAATACACTCTCCAATATAGGATTGTCCTTATTATCTGTCCACTAACCCAGACATTGATCCTTGCATCCCACTCTCCATCCATTACCATACATAATGATTGTCCATGCTCATCCAGTTATTACTCAATCACTAACATTAAACCCTAATTGCTACCCATTCCCATCTTACATAGAAATTACTCCTTAACATCATCTAAAATTCCATTTATAATGAACCATGGTGTCACTATACACTGCTCTTTGAGTGTCGACCCAATAGGGTACCATCTTCACACTTTTGTTGCTCCTCATGAGACATGATCATCCATCATGTCAACATAGGACACCGTCCATCCATGATGTCACTGTCATTATAGGGTAAACACCTGTCATTATAATCCAACACCCTTAGTTTCTAATTCCATGAAAATCTCATCGAATTCATCATTCCTTAGCCTGCACAAGGCAGTTCACTGATCCCCAACACAAATGGGCACCACACATAATTATGAACACTTTCCCTCACACATCAAGCCTTTTTCCAAAAATACATTTCATCACACTCTCTTCTCTCTTGATGTAGAGTGATCCTACAAAGAATCTTAACACAGATTCTCATACACTACTCATCTTGGTCTCATCTAAACTGAACAGGTGTATGCTCTTGTACAACCTGATCACACAACCTGACTCACTCTTCCATGCATTTTACATCATTGAATTTAGTCCCATGTTCCTGCATCACTAAATATGCACCATAGCATGTCAATCTTATCTAGATGAAAGTATCTGTTGACGCTCCTTTACGTCACATTGTCTAAAAGAATGGAAAGGAAAATGACTTAGCACAAAGTGATTCATCCTTTGAAGAAAACATCAAAAATCGACAAAGGAGTGAAAAAGGAGTCAAAGGAATTAGGGTCACGCAAGTTCCCTTACTGCCGCGCAAGTATACTTACGCGCTGCCTAATGGTCGTGCAAGTGACGTGCGAGCCCTATGTGATAACCGTCCGGGGTCTTCTCCAGCCTATAAATACCCCCGGTGGTCCCCCCATTCAGAAGGAATTTTTCCAGAATTCAGATAGAGATCTCTGAACGCCCAAGTCTCTTCTTCAAGTCCTTCAAACACTTCTAAGGTAATTCTTTACCTAGAATGGAAGGTATAGACAAGAGGAATAAGGTTTAAGTGTTAAAATTCACTAAAAATTGTGTGTCTAAGTGTTTTTACCCTTAAGATAAATGGACACACTTGCGCGCCTCCTTACCTATTCATTGAAACTTGCGTGCCACTCTTCTGGAAGTACCTCAGGATGATTCTAAAGGCTTTGGTCAAGAATCTCCCAAGTATTACTCTACTGGGCAGGGATCGCGCAAGTACCCATGATCCGCACAGGTATACCTGCGCGACCAATACTTGCGCGCCCACGCATTACCTGCGCGCTTACCAGGACTTGCGCGCCCTTCTACTTTTGGGTTCCCTTCCTACCCATTTCACCTCTCTTATTCCATTCCACCTCCCCTATTCAAGATTCAGTCTTCAAGACACTCTTCAAATCCATTTATGGCATGTTTTCTTGATTGACTTCTTTATCTGAAAGGAGCTCTGTGGAACATCTCTCAAAATTTTGTGATTTTCACATATTTATGTCACTAAAGTTAGAGAGTTCATTCATTCAACCTCATCCTTTAAGATGAGAGAATCTCTAACCTGTGCCTCCTTTTCAGGAGTAAGCCCCAGTCCAAATACTCATTAATTTGGGTATCCTCCTTAGGAGTAATATCCAATTCCTTTAACCTAGGCCTACTTTTCAGGAATAATCCCCAGTCATAATTCCCCAAATATGGGCATCATCCTCAGGATTAAGCCACAAACCTTAATTCCTTTAACCTGGGTTTCCTTTTTAGGAATAAGCCCCATTCTCAAATATGGGCATCCTCTTTAGGAGTAAGCCCCAAGTCCCTTAATTTTCAAATCCCTTTACCTAGGCCTCCTCCTTAGGAATAATCCCCAGTCTTATTTTCTCTTAACCAGTCATAATTTATTTTGATCTAGCCTTCCTTCTCAAGAGTAAAACCCAATCATAAGTCCCCTCCTAACTTGGGAATCTTCCTTAGGATTAAGCCACAAGATTAGAGTATCCAAATCTCCATGAAGCACATATACCTTTATGGACCTTGTTCATGGATTTCTTCCCTGAAGTAAATCTTAATCCTCATCTATTTGGGTAGTCATACAAACATAAGCCCCACATCATTGCATGGCACAATTGTCTGGTTTCACCAATACCTCTTGTTTCTCAAACTGAGCATGACTCACGTGAGCTTAGAGTGTAAAAGTAATCATGACATCTTTCTTTGAGCCATCAATCATGCATAAACATCATACTCCATTACTCGAACTACTTGGGTTCCAATTCCTTTTCCAAAACAAAGGATACGTAGGTATCCCATCAGTGGGTATGATCCCAACTATGAAATAATCCATGTCCTCCTAAATGACAACAAACTTCAAGTGCCCCACTGAGTGGATTTAAAACTAGTATGGTCATCATAATGACCAAGAGACTTTTATGTATTTAAGGATACTATCAACTAAGAATCTATAACAAATACAGATGATTCTCTATCGATGAAGAACCTCGAATACATATAAAATATTCTCTAAATTTTCTTCATATCAATCATTGATTGTCAGATTTAAAGGAAAGCACATTTTTTACCTGGTAATGTAATAAGGATTCACGAACATAACTTAAATCTATAAAGAGAGTCTCGGAGTAGACAATAATTCCCCTCAAAAAGGTGTGATGAGTCCGACCTCCCAACCTCTCGGCCAATGAAAATTCCTAAGCCTCATCAGTCCACAACTAATGAGCACCTACCTTTGGAAAGTAGATCTAAATAGATATGGAATCATTGGATGTTTCCGATTCTATGAACAAACCAGTTAGATACCGATTGGAATTTTTGTACCTTCAATAAATGAGGTCATCCCCAATTCCAGAGGAAACAAAAAATGGTGAATCCGACGTGAATCCTTAACCAAGTTAAAATGATGCTTTGATTATTTGTTAGGCCCCTATTTAAAACTCAATGAGAGGGACAACAAAACAATCATTGACATATGTGTTCATCCAAAAGATGTAGTGGCTGAATTTATCTTGATTATGTCTTTTATATCAAGCGGGCACTCTTTTCCAAGATTTTCTACATTCTAAGAAATGGCTGCTCTCAAGTTCACACCTGTGAATACCGCTGCTACGCATGCCACTGCTGCTACTCTTGATGGATCATCGTCTGCTCTGAGGACGACATCACCTGCTCAGCATCTTCAACACTGGGTATCAAATGCGCTGGTTAAGGAGTACTGTCAAAACGGTACTATTACAACTCTAGAGGCTGCTCGATGAGCCCACCAAGTGAACAATTCACCCTGGTCATCCGGACAGCGATGACTAGTGATCAAGAAGCAGGTGGTGCTAACCACCGTCTCCAACCGTTTCGGGTCGTTATCCCCGGAACGCAATCACCATTCACTCCCATATTCTGGGGAGGTGAATGAGCAGGTCCCTCAGGGCCTTAATTCAAGGAAGTAGGAGTCCTTTCTGAGGGCTCCCATCAACAATATCCACCAGACTTGTGTAGCATTGCACCCTCAACATGATGGGGGTGTCGTCTCCAGGCGTTCGGCTCAGGTTCCTCGAACCCGAGCAGGCAAGACGAACCACCAAAGGTGACAACCAGTTAACAGTGAGCAGGTTCTCATCTCCGCCATCTCCAGAGAAGTCCACCAACCTAACTTGGTGGCAAGCAACGAGCGGGCACATACACATGTCCGTTTTAATTACGCTATCTAGCAGACTCGTCTGACAGCATCACGACAATCCCGCCAAGAAAATCCGGCGGAGTACTATAGGCAAGAACATACACCTCTTTATACGTCATCATCTAGTCAGTAGGCTCGTCTGACTACATATGATGGATCTCGTCAACCACGTTCGGTGAAGTACAATTAGCATGCACATACACCTACTAGTGTTGATCAAGCCTACCAACAGTCTCGCTTGGTAGCACTCGGAGAAGTCAGTCGGAAAGCTCTAGTGACAAATAGGAGGCAGACTCAACTCTCTTCCCCCACACTTGAGTACTGTCAGGATTCAATGACAGGAAAAGGAGGACAATATCTGGTACACATACCTACTCAAAGCATGGAATGGACATATATCCCCATTCCGGCAGCTGAAGTCACCAAACATATTCTATCAACGGTGAAAGAGCAGAAGCAAATCCCTGCTCATATTCTGGATGCTTGCCAGGATATTATAACAGCTTCAGCAGCATCGCAGGGAAAGACACATAAATCTATCCCTACCAGTGGAGTGACAAATCAACAGTTCACTCCGAAACAGACACACACATCTGTTCCAGTCCAAGAGGGTTGTGGGCGTATTCCCCTGTAACATACGGACAACCAATTCAGGCACATACACCTGATTTGAGTAGAGATTGTTAGCTTAACTTGGTCATATCTCCTGATCAGGCACATACACCTGCTTAGAGTATCCACTTTCATTAACAAGTGGTTTCCAAGGTGAGTAAGAAGGTGTCTAAAAAGAAGACCCACCCAGCATAGTCAAGAGATCAAGATCCAATCTTTAACAAGGCCTTGCTCGATGCTGGAGTTCTTGAAGCCCTCATACAATTATCTGTTGGAATACAAGATTCTACTCCCTCATTTCCCAATAGTGGGAACATTAATTCAGAAGTTCTTCAACAGACACTTCCTCATGAAGGCTTGCTTCATAACAGTTCGGTCGATCTTGAAGTTTCATCTTCAGATGAGAGCTACAATAACCCTCTGTGTGGCCAGAAGACCAAGGAGCAAGAGATCTCATCTTTTGTTGTAACCCACCATGGTGGTCCTCCCCATGATGATGAATTTCGCTGTGAAATTCCTCTCTGTAGAAGTGATGCACATTGCCCGGAAAATGCTCTAGTGGACAATGTAGTGCTGAGAAAGCCCTCTTATCTTGAGGTACTTGTAAATGCGAAACCAGTCATGTCTGATTCTTTATCGCTAGCAGGTGAAATACTTTATCAAAAAGAAGATAGCCCAGGGTGTATGTCATTCTCCGAACCACCCCTAAGTCATGCATCTTCTAGTTTGATCAGTGATTTTTCTACCAATCTTGTTGAATCCGACGAAGCAATAAGGAAACACCAGCTCTGGTCAAATCAGGTAGAAGAATCTTCATTTAATGATAAAGAGGAAATGCTGAACATGAGAAAACAACTAGTGAAGGGTGAAGTGCCAGTCATGTTTTGGACTCTGGCTGACTCTTATTATGACATTCCAGAGATGTTGATGAAAGATAGAATTCATGATATTCGTCTTAACATATAGAAAACTCTTTTTCAGTTGAAAAATAAAGTATTATCTTATGATGAATATGAAAATCATCTTAAGATAATATAAGGGTTACAACGTCAGATTGATTTGGCATCTCTATCAGTCTCTCGATATCCGAAGGCTGAAAAGCAGCAGAGATCCCTTCAACGTTCATGCATTGGCGCGCTAAGAAGATTATGCCAGTTGATTTCCAATGCCCTGTCTGGTATTCATGTTAGAGGATGGGGTGTTCATGGAGCACTACATTTCATCGTACTCTCTAGTCATCAAAGCCTGCCGAAAATGGTCTCATGTAATGTTATTGCCCATGGTCGTCCATAGTCAATGGGTTTTGTTTGTAATCAAAAACTTTCTCAAGAACGGGCTTTAACTAGTTCCTCTCAAAATCAAGAATATAGAGAACAAGTTGTTGAATTACTCCTGCATCAAGCAAACGAGAATATTGAACATGCCTCTCGTATGGATCAATCACATCATCAAGTGACAGAAGTGTCAGAAATCATCCAACGGTCTTTTGAACTGGGTGATAAAAGTGGATATCGATTGATGCATCCAGCTAATTTCCGGACTAAGGTCTGCAAGATCAGGAGAGATTTTAAGAAAGTCTCAGACATAGCATGTCAGGAGCCACCCCAGCTTGCCAGACCGGGGACTCTTTTAACCCAACCCTCAGAATCGACAAATAGGATTCGAGGATTTGAGCAAAGGTAGCAGGAACATCCCCAGTCCACCGGACTGGGGACTTTTTCAAATCATCAATCCCCTCCTCAGTGAAATTCGGTCTTCTCTCAATTTGGGAAGAAGCCACAAGAGGAACGAAGATCCAAATTATCATGAGATTCTCTCTAAATTACGGTTTTCCAAGAAGTTCTTGAGGGATCAAATAAACAAAAGGTAATGTCTCATCAGGGGAATAGCATAAGACAATATCACGGAAATGCTGATAGAAGGGATATGATGCATTATTCATCAATTAATGTCATTAATGCCATTTTTTCTGATCCTCTAGAACATGAGGCTCACTCAGGGGACTCAGATGAAGAGGTTCCTGCTCCAGAAGTTGTACGCACAAACACAAATGCAGAAGGTGTGCGTACATGAAATCAAAGGATTACCCAGAATCTAGGTAATCCTTCAAATAACCCACTTCCCCCTCTCCAAAAGGGATCTAACAAGGGTAAAGGAAAGAATCAAGTTACATAACCTTCCTCTAGAGAAGGATAATCATTTTCACTAGAGAAAATATTTTCACAACAAGAGGAAGAAATGAAGGAATTGAGGAGGATAGATGCAGAATTACTTCAAGGTAGTCTTCCTCCTAAGTGTGCTGGAGTCAGTCAGCCAAGGGATTTTTTTGTCGTTACTGAGATGGATTAAGAATATCCTCCTCTATCAGTACACCCTCACAGGTCTAATCCTATGGGTCAAGTTCAACAACAATTGGTGGTGCCACCATCAGTTGCAGTACTAGCCACCACATCTGTACCAGCTCCAGTTATTGCACCTGCCCAAGTACAAGTTCAGCCAGATGTTTCTCAAAAGTAAATAACTACCATTGAGTCATTAACATCTTGGTTAGGGACTATGGAAGGGAAGCGTGCGCAGGTTCAACTAGAAAAGAGAGCTTACCCTGAATGGGTAGATACAATCCTTCCCCCATCAAGTTTTGGGAACCCTGTATTCCCTATTTTCAATGGATCAGGCAATCCTGAACAGCATTTGACACATTACGTGTCTTGTTGCGATCCTATTATGGGAACTACGGAACAAAAAGAAGAAGTGAAACTCATATTCTTCGTGCGAACCTTACAAGGACCAACTTTTTTTTGGTACACAAGCTTGCAATCTCGGTCAATTACCGGGTGGGAAGATCTTCGCCAAAAAATCATTCTTCAGTTCAGATCAACGTTGCCAAAGACAACAGTTTTTTATCTTACAAACTGTAAGCAAAGGGAGAATGAAAGGGTCTCAGATTTCATTGCTCGTTGGAAGGGATTAACATATTCCCTAAGCTTAGCACTCCCTCAGGAAGAACTGTTTCCAATCTGTGTGGCAAATCTGCGTGAAAAATTACGCACACCGTTGATCCCTGTGAAATATACAGGAGGGTTTCGATACCTTACTTCAATCGCTCAATATATTTAAGATTCTCTTATAAAGACTAAGTATAAGGCTCATATAATTCCATAATCTCCAGGAAGGAGAATGGGTAAAGCAAAGACTGCTACAGTTATGCTTAGACAAGCACCAGTACCTGCTTCTACTTAAAAAACTTCACCTTCTCGAAGGGCTCCACCTCCTGAGCACCAACAGCAAAGGTTGTTTCATCAAGACGATAAAATAGATCAAATACGAAAACAATTTGAGGATCTGAAGAGCAAAACATACTCTTTCTGAAATTAACAAGTTCCTGATTATTTCATTTTGTATCTGGAAAATAATTTGGTTCAATTGCCAAGGCCCAAGAGGTCAAACAAGGAAGGAGATGAAGACCGTCCCAACTATTTCCCGTTTCATCAGATGTTGGGGAATCCCATTCAGAAGTGTTTTGTTTGCAAGGACCTCCTGCAAAAGATGGTCGACTCGGGACAAGTCAAACTAAAAGGCTCTTCAGTCCAGGTAGCATGTGTTACTGCTATAGTTCCAGAGGAGGAAGGTGAGTGGAAAGAACTCAAAAGAAAAAATGCACAAAAATATGATGATTGGATGGTCAGAAAGACAATAAACTGAACTCATGATATTTTGTGAACACAATTGAAGAAACCAATTGTGCCTTCTTCCATGAATGTCGCAGAAAAACCCTCTTCATTAGAGGGAAAATCCTCAAATAAATGGCACAATTCCAAGGAGGAACAATCAGAAGAAGATGAGTATGTGTCAAAACCTAAGCTGTCTTTGACTCTAGAAGATTTCATGTCATATACTTCGAAGCAACGGGCACCGCCCCACCAAACGGCACAGCCTAAAAAGGCTAATCAGGAAAAGTCTTCATCGGATGAAGAGTTGATTTTCGGTTCTGTTAATATGATTCAATTAACATATCCATATGCCATTCGCAGTTTCGCTTTTGATGAGCCTAAATTCCCTATATCAAATAGAGAAATCAGAGGAAGTTCCAGAGGCTCAGGATACAGGGGAAGACGTGGATCTTTCAGAAGCCAATATTCCAATTCTACCCCTTCTAGAACTGTGTATGTAGCAGAAACTCGTGGCAAATCCCTTCAGCGAGCTCAACAATAACAAGCAAGTTCTTCCACCAATAGAAAATTCAGTCCTGGCACAGTTATTCTGGAACACCGGTTGAAGGTTCCATCTTCTTCCTATCAGCAAGTAAATGGATCTAATTAGTCTAATATTCTAAATCCAGGAATATTGCTAACTCCTATCCTGATACAAGATGCATCAACTTCCAAAGCATCAACTTCCAAGACACCTACTAAACCACATGTTTCTATTGGGAAGCGTAGACCTTTGGATCAAAAGTATGATATATTGAAACACCTGGCCCAAGTACCAGCCAAGTTATCAATTCTGAATGCCTTGAATTTATCAAAGGATCTTCGGGAAGCACTCGTTGAGGCTTTGTCAAGTCCTCAGGAGTTTGAAACTGAAATTGTTGCAGCTGAAGTCTATCACATAGAGAATAATCCTGCAGAATGTCATGCAGTAATATCTTTTACTGATGAAGATGAAAATTATGTCATGCATGGACATATTATACCTTTGTACTTATCTGAAAAGGTCAATGGTGTAGACATCCAAAGAGCTTTCATTGATAATGGTTCAGGAGTCAACCTCATGCCCATTAGTACACTTCATCGATTGGGCCTCACATAATCTGATTTATCTCCTTCTACCATGATGTTACAAGGATATGATAAGAATGAAAAAGAACCATTGGGAGAAGTTACACTCAAAACTCAGTTTGGAGATCTTGTATCCAATGCAGATTTCATGGTTGTTGATCTAGACTCAGCCTTCAACATCTTTCTTGGAAGACCCTGGCTACATCAACATGCGGTTATCCCTTCATCATACCATCAATGTCTCAAATATTGTTTAGATGGTCAAGTTGGGACATTGTATGGTGATAAGGCCCCGTTCAAGACATGTGAATCTCAATACATTGAGGCAGAATTCTATCACATGAAGGGAAGGGAGAAATCCACAACAAAAAAGATTACCAAAGTTAATGCTCCATATGGTTTGGATAAGATTCCAGTAAATCCATTTACACATGTGAGTATAGATTATGTGTTGCCTATCAGTCAAATTGACAAGATAGACCCAAATCAAAATAATCTTATGGAAACATACATAATGTCAATTACGGCAATCGAGCCAGACAACATGGGAGAAATTGGTAACCCACCAAGTAGTGATGAAAGCCTAAATGGTAACTTCTTCATTTCATCTGCTGAAATCCAAAAATTCTATACTTCGCCAATCAGGCCAGAAGAAGTTATAGCAACATCGGAGGTGAACAATGATATTGATTCTCAATCCATCATCTCCTCTTTATTTCCCAATGAAGACCCTTCATCATCAATCAGGTCTGAAATGGAGGCTTCTTTTTCAAGATGTTCAAATTTTAACATCTATTCTGATCATGGAAATTTTGCTTTATCATCTACTATGCAATTAGTTTCAGAAGAAATAACACATGTTGAAGAAGAAGAGGAAGATCTTAGAGATTCTCCTCCAGCATTTGAAGAGGGTATCTCTACCATCGAGGATGAACTCAGAGAAATAAATCTAGGTACAAAAGAAGATATGCGCCCCACTTTAATCAGTTCGGCCATGACTCTTGAAGAACAAGAGATATATATTTCCTTTTTAAAGAAAAATCGAGACATATTTTCTTGGAACTATACAGAGATTCCTGGGCTTGATCCTGATGTTGTTACTCATCATTTGGGTTTACCAGAAGAACATCGAGGATTTAAGCAAGCCGCGAGAAGAACACACCCAACTTATGCTTCCAAAATTGAAGCTGAAGTGGATAATCTTATCAAAGATAAATTCATTAGAGAAGTTAAATATCCCAAGTGGTTGGCTAATATTTTCCCTGTAAAGAAGAAGAACAGACAAATTAGAGTTTGCATTGATTTCAGAGATCTTAATCGGCATTGTCCTAAGGATGATTTCCCAATTCCGATTACAGAACTTTTAATTGATGAAACAGCTGGCTATAAAGCACTTTCCTTCATGGATGGATATTACGGATATAATCAAATATGAATGGCCCCATAAGATGAGGAATCCATAGCCTTCAGAGCCCCTCAGGGTGTTTTTTGCTATCGGGTAATTCCCTTTGACTTAAAGAATGCAGGTGCAACATATCAGCGTGTCATGCATCGTATCTTCAAACCCTTTTTAGGGAAGTTTGTTGAATGCTATGTGGAATATTTGGTGGTCAAATCCAAACAACATTCTAATCACTTGGATGATTTGGAAGTCATATTCCGCAAGCTTTGACAACATAATTTGAAGATGAACCCCTTAAAATGTGCTTTTGGGGTAACCTCGGGAAAATTTCTCAGCTTTGTTGTACGCCATCGTGGTATTGAATTCGATCCTGAGAAGACAAATTCAATCCTTGGTATGTCACCTCCTCGAAATTTGAAAGAATAAAGAGGACTTCAATGAAACTTAGCCTATATTCGGCGTTTCATCGCCAATTTGGCAGGCAAAAGTTTACCCTTCACCAAATTGATGAAGAAGGGAGTCACTTACCAGTGGACTGAAGAATGTAAAGAAGCATTCGATATTCTCAATAAATACCTCTTGAGTCCACCGGTACTCATGTCACATGTTGAAGGGAGACCACTTATCCTCTACGTGATAGCTTTAGAGAGATCATTGGGTGCCTTTCTTGCTCAGAAGAATGATGCTGGGAATGAAAACAGCCTCTACTACCTCATTCGGACTATGCTTGAAGCAGAAACCAGGTATTCAAGTATTGAGAAGTGCTTCCTGGCATTAATCTTTGCAGTTAAGAAGTTGAGACACTACCTGCAACATTATGAGGACCAATTGGTATCTCGCAATAACCCGCTCAAATTCATCCTTAGTCATCAGATGCTTACAGGACGTCTAGAAAGGTGGGTAGTTATCTTGCAGCAATTTGATATTCAATATGTGTCTCAAAAGGCGATAAAGGGCCAAGTTATGGCTTATTTCCTTGCTGAACACCCTTTGGTGGAAGACACATCTTCAGATATTGAACTCCCTGATGAGGAAGTTTTCTCTATTCAAGAAAGCCTTCAAACATGGGAAATGTACTTTGATGGTGCTTCCAGAAGTCCAACAGGGAGGAAAATGGAAAATCCTAAATTCAACAAAGTTGGCTTAGGGATTGTACTCATTTCTCCAGAAAAGGCAGTGTTACCTTATTCCTTCTTATTGTGGGAAGGCGGTACAAATAATGAAGCGAAATACCAAGATCTCATTGCAGGATTGGAGTTGGCGCTTCAAGCACGAGTGAATCACTTAAAGGTGAAAGGTGATTCAGACCTGGTAATCAAACAAGTAAATGGGGATTATGCAATCAGAAAAGAAGAACTAATCCCTTTTTATGATTACGTCAGAGAGTTAATGGCGGAGTTTCCTTTGGAACCGACATTTTCTTATGTCCCAAGATCACAAAATGCCCAAGATGATGCACTGGCTAATATAGCCACAACTCTGGAAGATCCAAATCGGGACGAGACAACCATCAGTATTGCCCACTATTGTACAATTTCACCTTATATTCGAGCCAGAATAGAGGAAATCAATGAAATTAGTCCCATTCTTGAACCGTATGGTCATACTACAGGATGGATGTCACCTATCAAGGAATACCTTCAAAATGGAACACTTCCACCTGATAGAGCCGAGAAAGAAAAAATCTGGCGACGTGTGGTCAATTTTACTCTTTATGATATCCCAGATCACCTAGAGAAAATTCTCTACAAACGTGGTTTTGATGGAGTTCTCTTCAGATGCATTGATGGTGAAGAGACAATGGTTGTCATGAAAGAAGTGCATGCAGGAGTCTGTGGTGCCCACCAGTCTGGACATAGACTGTCTGATCAGATTCGAAGGCTTGGATACTTTTGGACTTCAATGATACAAGATTGTGTTGATTTCACAAAGAAGTGTCATTCATTCCAAGTACATGCCAACTTCATTCATAAACCTCCAGATTTGATTCATACAGCTAAATACTCGTGGCCATTTTCCACATGGGGAATGGATGTGGTGGGACCTTACCCTTCAGCTACGGCCAAGAAGTTTAAGTATATTCTTACTGCTACTGATTTATTTTCCAAATGGGAATAGGAAATACCTCTTAAGGAAGTCAGTTCTAAATGAATTTTTAGCTTCATCAAGTCTAACATCATTACCAGATTTGGTGTCCCTCATACCATATTGACGGACAATAGCACCAACTTCTGTTCATCTGAGGTGAAGAAGTTGTATCAAGAATACAACATCAAATCCAACCATTCATCTCGGTATCATGCATCAGCCAATGTCCAGATAGAATACTTCAATAAGACTCTTTCAAATATACTACAAAAGATGGTGGATAAAGATAAGAAATCATGGCTTGATAAACTCTTTCATGCTTTATTGGCTTATCGGACTACCACCCGCACTACAACGCGGTCAACTTCATATTCACTGGTATATGGAACGAAAGTCGTCTTACCCATTGAAGTTCAACTACCCTCACTCAGAGTAGCCATTTGTGGTCAGTCATCTACAGATGAACAATCTCAAAAGCGATTGAATGAATTGGAACAGTTAGATGAGAAAAGATTGTGCACTTTGAACCGCTTGGAAGTCTATCAGAATCGAATAGCACGAGCTTTCAACAAAAAATTTCATCTTCGTTCATTCACTCAGGGAGAATTGGTATTAGTTCTCAGAACTCCAATAATACCAGGAAAGAAACCTCCCAAGCTTGAGACAAAATGGGAAGGACCTTACTCAATATATAAGGTATACTCCAATGGAGCTTATTCTTTAATCTCAATGGATGGAGAACTCATCACTACTCCAAACAATGCTAGATTTCTGAAAAAATATTTTGTACGAACACAAAATACAGTAACGGTTCATGCATACGACCTTAAACTATTTTCACATCCCTTACGTCCAGCATGATGTTAAACTGCACCATCCAGGGTCAATGCATATGACCTTAAACTATTCTCACTTTCGTCCATGATGACGTTAAACTGTGTCCCCCTTCATTGTCCTTGCTATATGAAGTTAAACTATATAGAATTCCCTTACGTCCAGCAAGACATTAAACTACATAACCAATGGTCCATGCATACAACCTTAAACTATTGGCACTTACGTCCAACATGACACTAAACGGTATCGTCCCTTTTTCGTCCAACATGACGTTAAACTATGAAAAATTCCCTAATATGTCCAACATGACATTAAATGGTGTACACTTTTTTCCTCACTGCATGAAATTAAACTGCACATTCCCCCTTTTGTCCAACGTGACATTAAAACTGTATTGTCCCCATCGTCCTAATTACATGACGCTAAACTGTGCAGCACCAATAGTCCTAACTACAAGACCTTAAAACTGAATAGTCCCTTTATATGTCCTACATGAGATTAAATTGTGCATCATTAGGGTTGTTGCTACCTCTTGTTTCTCACACTGAGTATGACTCATGTGATCTTAGAGAAAAATTCAACCATAACACTCTCTCTGGGCTACTAACCATGTGTAAGTCCCAACACTATTTGTTAGGTCGTTTCCCCCAAGGACAACTTGATCACTAATTCATTATTTAATTGAACTATGCAGACTTTGATCCTTTCCTTCCAGGCTAGGTACATAGGCAACCTCCTAAGGTTCAATCCCAACACCAATCTCTTCACATCGGTTCACCTCCATCTCATACGATGTTGATTCGTGAAATCGCCCCTAGAATCAATATCTTTACATTGGTTCACTTTCGTCCTTGCTATACGACGTTAAACTATACAACACTTTTGTCCAGTATGACAAAAAAGTAAAATATTCTTTGATACCCTCACCTGATAGGGAATCATTATTTACATTGATTTTCAATCATGTTTCATTTCAAAGACTACGTGCATACATGGCAATGCCCGAACCTTTTATCTTGGGTTAAGCCATCATTGCACTAAAGTACCATTTCACCCTTCACATGTATGAACCAAATTTGTACAGAGGGTATTTCTAGAACTATGTGGGCTTGATTACCATCCTTATGGGATACATAGGAATGTTCGAGTGTCCCTCGAATCCAATCCCAAGTCTTTTGGTCCTAACCCCAAATTCCTCTTTCAAGTCCCATGGCTGAAAAGTCCCCATGAAAACACACACTGTGTATTTCTTATAATGGTCCAAGCTCTATGACCCTAAACTAAGATCTCCAATCATTTTGTCCCACATGATGTTAAACTTTAGTTCAAGAACTACGTATGGATTGATTCCCATACTTATGGGATACGTAGTGAAGTCCAACATTTCCATTCAGGACCCAGCCACAACATGATTATGGTTAGCATTAATCTGTGTATCTCTGCATAAATTGGACAATACCCATCTTTATGTGTCATAATCATAACCTTAAATGTTTTCATATCTTCATAACCCTTTTCTTAACTTCTAATCACAAAAGGCCTGAAATTCTGAGAGTTCTTTTTCCTGAACATGCAGCACGTTTCCTTAGGTGGCCTTGCATAAACAGTCTACATAACAGACCTGTCAGCCAAAAGATGCTATTATTTTACTATGTAGTCAATGCCCTTAGGTGGCCCTGCATAATTCAACCCCCTAACGGGTTTATTAAATATTGGTAACATCATTCTTGGGAGGAAAACCTATTTTGTCTTTATTTATCTTGATAATATGTAGGGATCCGCAAAAATAGTCATCCTTAACATATTTGTCCCATATCCTTTTTCATGATCTGAAAGTATTCAAGTCTATGGTTTATATTCTCCTTCCCTACGTTTGGTTTAGACCTTCGTAGGAGTGATATCCATCCAGTTCTTCGATAATCTTGTTTGGAAATATCTTCTCCATATTCAAGTACCTCTTTCCATACAGAAAACTCTATACTCTAGAAAATTTGAATCTCTATAAACTTTCACTGGATTTTTAGCACTAGGAAAGTAAATTTCTGAGAGTTCTTTTGCCTGACTATGCAGCACGTGCCCTTAAGTGGCCTTGCATAAGTAGTCTACATAACAGACCTGTCAGCCAAAATATGCTATTTATTTGACTATGAAGCCAATTCCCTTAGGTGGCCCTGCATAATTCAACCCCCTAACGGGTTTGTTAAATAATGGTAACTTCATTCTTGGGAACTACTTCTTCTAATGCCTTTTAGCTCTTTTTCATATCATTCCTCATATTCAAATATTCTTAAGTCATAGTTTATGTATTTTCCCTCATACTTGAGTATGTTAATATGTTTTTAGATAAATTGTCAAGGAATTGAGTCAATTTTAATCCATTTCAGTCAAAGCTATTTCGACCTTAAATATTAGCCTCTTTATGTTCGATGTGCATGACTTTAAACTTCCCACAAAATACAAAGGAACTCTGAATAAAAGTCAAGTTCTAGCTCACTAAACATACATTTTGTATGATTTAGGTAATATTGATCAATTAAAAGATTCAAAGTTTTTAGGGTTATTTATAATAATCCTAGTAAAAATCAAACTATGCTTACTAGGCCCATTGGCTTAGGTAAAATTTAAAGTAGGTAGCGAAAATAGGTATGAACAAATGATTGAGGATGAAAGTGTTTTTCATTGATGCACAAGAGTTAGAAGGACATCCACAGACTGGATTCTCTTATCTTTTTCAGGAATTACAAAAGGGTTTCAACATAACTCTTCATTTGATTTACGGCATCCCGAGCTTCATCAGTAACCACCTGGAATTAATTCATTCAACTGGATACAATAATAGATGCATTGATACCAGCTCTTCTTGGAACAATTGTAAAAGGATGTTCTTGAGTGCGGTTTGAGAAAATTTTCGGTTGATCAAACAGTGACTCTGTTTCTGTCCTAGAGACTTAGAAGATGGATACATGGATTTTAGAATGAAGCATTGGAAGTAAATATCCATTTGGAGAGATTACTCTTTTCAGATATTGTTCTAATTCCATGTTTGTCTTATCTCTACCAACCGGCAGCGGAAAACATTTCATCCCATGGGTTTTCCATTTTCATATCTACAAGGAAATGACATGGATGAAAAAATTTAAAGTTCACACAATTGTTGTTGCTCTTAATTCATAGCATAACTGAAATAGAGGAGTAGCAGTGCAGCTGCATCTCAGGTGTATAGTTATTTGCATCTGGAATGTTGACTCCTTGCAGATGACCATGACCATACAGAGGTAGGTAGATTCTTTGGGGGAAGTCGCGATGATACTTCTTCAAATACTTATCCAAATCTGGGAGAGTGTTGTCGTAGATGGTATAATAATCATGGCCAATGATACTCATCATATCATCAAGTCGCTTACTTTCCAGTTCATCAGCTATTCCAACTCTCTTGGGAGCCATTGAATCTACACAAAGGTTGAATAAATTAACTCTTAAATGGGTTTATTTTTCATAAAATTTGTGAAGGAATTCAGAAAAAATGGCAAATGCATTAAGGCGCGCAAGTCTAAACTTGGCATTCAAGTATAATGTGTCGCGCAAGTATTTGGCGCGCAAGTATCACCGCACAGGTCCAGATACCTTGACAGTAGCGTGACAACAAAGAAAAGCGGAAAAGAGAGCAACTTGCATGGCGGAGATGACCTGCGCGGCGAGAGCTCAAAAATCTGAAGTTCTGTGCAATGCGCAACAAATGAGCGCATATATATAGGCCAGGCTAGCCACCTGCGCGCCTACAGCCAGTGTGCTCCAGCCCTGCGTGACTCGCACCTGCGCAATGATGGTTGTGCAGTGAACACCTACGCGCCTCTTTCCCTTTGGTTTTTTTTCTTCTTTCTTTTCCTCAGAGTCACATCCTTATTCTTTCGGATCCAACTCTTAGGGGGGAATTTTGTTGACGCTCCTTTTCATCACATTGTATAAAAGAATGGAAAGGGAAATGACTTAGCACAAAGTGATTCATCCTTTGAAGAAAACATCAAAAATCGACAAAGGAGTGAAAAAGGAGTCAAAGGACTTAGGGTCACGCAAGTTCCCTTACTGCCGCGCAAGTATACTTACGCGCCGCCTAATGGTCGTGCAAGTGACGTGCGAGCCCTATGTGATAACCGTCCGGGGTCTTCTCCAGCCTATAAATACCCCCGGTGGTCCCCCCATTCAGAAGGAATTTTTCCAGAATTCAGATAGAGATCTCTGAACGCCCAAGTCTCTTCTTCAAGTCCTTCAAACACTTCTAAGGTAATTCTTTACCTAGAATGGAAGGTATAGACAAGAGGAATAAGGTTTAAGTGTTAAAATTCACTAAAAATTGTGTGTCTAAGTGTTTTTACCCTTAAGATAAATGGACACACTTGCGCGCCTCCTTACCTATTCATTGAAACTTGCGTGCCACTCTTCTGGAAGTACCTCAGGATGATTCTAAAGGCTTTGGTCAAGAATCTCCCAAGTATTACTCTACTGGGAAAGGATCGCGCAAGTACCCATGAGTCGCACAGGTATACTTTCATGACCAATACTTGCATGCCCATGCATTACCTACGCGCTTACTAGGACTTGCGTGCCCTTCTACTTTTGGGTGGCCTTCATGCCCATTTCACCTCTCTTATGCCATTCCACCTCTCCTATTCAAGATTTAGTCTTCAAGACACTCTTCAAAGCCATTTATGGCATGTTTTCTTGATTGAATTTCTTATCTGAAAGGAGCTCCGTGGAACATCTCTCAAAACTTAGTGATTTTCACATCTTTATGTCACTAAAGCTAGAGAGTTCATTCATTCAACCTCATCCTTTAAGATGATAGAATCCTTAACCTGGTCCTCCTTTTCAGGAGTAAGCCCCAGTCCAAATCCTCATTAATTTGGGCATCCTCCTTAGGAGTAAGCCCCAAGTCCTTTAACTTAGGCCTCCTTTTTAGGAATAATCCCCAGTCATAATTCCCCAAATATGGGCATCCTCCTAAGGAGTAATCCCCAAACCTTAATTCCTTTAACCTGGGTTTCCTTTTCAGGAATAATCCCCAGTCTCAAATATGGGCATCCTCTTTAGGAGTAATCCCCAAGTCCCTTAATTTTCAAATCCCTTTAGCCTAGGCCTCCTCCTTAGGAATAAGCCCCAGTCTTATTTTCTCTTAACCAGTCATAATTCCTTTTGATCTGGGCTTCCTTCACAGGAGTAAAACTCAATCATAAGTCCCCTCCTAACTTGGGCATCTTCCTTAGGAGTAATCCCCAAGATTAGAGTATCCAAATCTTCATGAAGTATATATACCTTTATGGACCCTGTTCGTGGATTTCTTCCCTGAAGTTAATCTTAATCCTCATCTATTTGGGCAGTCATACATACATAATCCCCACATCATTGCATGGAACAATTGTCTGGTTTCACCAATACCTCTTGTTTATCACACCGAGCATGACTCACGTGAGCTTAGAGTGTAAAATTAATCATGACATCTTTATTTGAGCCATCAATCATGCATAAACATCATACTCCCTTACTCGAACTACGTGGGTTCTGATTCCTTTTCCAAAATAAAGGATACGTAGGTAGCCCGTCAGCGGGTACGATCCCAACTCTGAAATAATCCATGTCCTCCTAAATGACAATAAACTTCAAGTGCCCCACTGAGTGGCTTTAAAACTAGTATGGTCATCATAATGACCAAGAGACTTTTATGTATTTAAGGATACCATCAAATAAGAATCTATAACAAATATAGATGATTCTCTATCGATTAAGAAACTCGAATACATATAAAATATTCTCTAAATTTTCTTCATATCAATCATTGATTTTCATATTTAAAGGAAAGAACATTTTTTACCTGGTAATGTAATAAGGATTCATGAACATAACATAAATCTATAAAGAGAGTCCCAGAGTAGACAATAATTCCCCTCAAAAAGGTGTGATGAGTCCGACCTCCCATCCTCTCAACCAATTCAAATTCCTAAGCCTCATCAGTCCACAACTAATGAGCACCTACCTTTGGAAAGAGGGTCTAAATGGATATAGAATCATTGGATATTTTCAGTTCTACGAACAAACCCATTAGAAACCGATTGGAATGTTTGAACCTTCAATCAACTAGGTCGTACCCAATTCCAGAGGAAACATTATCTCACTCATGTAAGGTTCAACTACATAATCACCTTCCACTTAGAAATTATTCACAAAACTAAAAATGTTTACTCGCTCTCTCACTATGATATATCCATCCTAGATCTAATCATCTGGGATCATAATTTACAACCTCATAAGGAACTACCCCCAAAATCAATAAGGATATTAATCATACTGATCCTTCCCTATGAAATTAGTCTTAATACCAAAAGCACTCCTAATGATTTTTTTTCATGAAATTTCAAGGAACTTTCATTCCCATACCATATACTCATTAGTACCTCTCATGCACTGATCTCATAAAAAATCATTTACCCATGCTTCTTATCTCTAAAGGCACTCAAAAGCTCAATTTTACCCCTCTCTTGGGTTTCCCTCACATATCACAAACCATATCATTAGAAGTATTAAAAGGCTCTGCTACTCAACAATATCATCCAACTCAGCAATATCCTTAGCCACATCCCAAAGTCACTACGATCCCCTGCCTAGACCATAAGTCATATGTCCCCTAGGTAGATCATGGGCCAAAACCTCTACTTCTGTATCAATATCAAAAGGTATATCACATGCCAAAACATCCACACTAGGTTTATCAAACACACACATATATTTATATATATATGTATGTATATATACATATCATACATCACATGCCAAATCCATCACCCACTTAGGGAATTAATCCTCACAGGGCATCTGCATACAGGACTACCACCTCAAGGATCACGATCTCATCTCTGTATATATATATATAATGAAATCATCCTATGATGGTATTTTTTTAGTATATAATTATCATATGGATTTATTAAGTATAATTACACACAAAAAAATATTTGGTAAAACACCATATAGGTTATTATTGGCACTTTAAGTAACCACACATATTTCCTTGTCTAGAACCAGTATGACAACCCTACTCTTTATTAGACATTAATTCATGATTTATTACATAATTTTAAACATAATAAAAACCATAAGATTGATAATTCTAGTGTATTTTTGAATTACATAAAATACATAACAACTTAAAATAAGGAATACATCATATTTACTGAAAAATTCCTTAACATGTTCATATTATTCCTTCATACATAAAACTACATGGAATAACCTGGGGACATGCATAAGTAAGGGGTGATATATAATTCCCATTAAAGGAATAAACATGAAATAACATAAATAAATAAATATATTTTAGACAATAGGAATATCAATGGGGAATAAAAGTTGTGATAATAAAAAATATTTATAATGAGGCATGATATATCAAGATAACATAAAGGTAACATGGGAAATATGGCAACAACTTAAAACAGTGCATCGTAAACATAAGTCAAGGATAACTGCTAAGACATCATGATTGAAAAAGTATCATGATATATTATGTTTAATACCTATTCCATTGTATAACATCTCATGAGACTAAAACATCACCCAATGAATTGGAGCACTATATAACTCTCGTTTCACCTGTCACTTTCATTTCATTCTCACTCTTAAGTGTGCCACATAGATCATAAAACATGGAATTATTTTTAATCAATTTTTATTCCACAATAAATGAGTGTGGAATATATACATGTAATTTCCCAATAAAATAAGTATAAGGGATTAAAGGTGAACACCCTTGATAGGAATTGAGTATAGATATTCACTACACATTTTTTTGTCATAGAAAATTGTGAAGAAGTTTTAGGAACATAACAAGGGCATGTAAATGTTCATGGAATGGATTAATGAGGGTGTGAGAGGTATCTCATCATTTAGGAATAACAAGTTATAGTAAGGGGGATAGGTAAGAACATATCCCAACATTAGGAATTAGAGAAAAATGGAATAAGATAATAAATATATTTGAATAAAGAGGAGAAAGAAAAGAACCCTTACCTTGAGAGTGTGACTCCAAATGCTTGGGAGGAGATTCTTGAGAGTTTGGGGGCACCTTGGGAGGACTCTATAGATGGGAGGGTAGATTAATTATATTATAAAATAATTTTTAGTGAAGATAAATGGGATATTTAGTGGGTTTATATAGAAACTAAGTGGGAATTCTTTATCATTTCTCAAACATAGGTTTTGGACTCTGTATAATAAAATAACCAAAAACACAAACCTTCCCATGGTTTTTTCCATGTTTTCTTACAAATAGATATGGTTTAAATTATTTTATTAGGAAAAATTATGAACTTATTAAAATATTACTCTTGGTTATGTTATGGTGAGTCATACTCTTAAAGAAATGATTTTAAAACCTTAAAATGTATTATAGGTTTTGTAGGATTCATAAAGGAATTATAGAATTAATAAAATAAACATATAATCACATTATTTTAAGTGTAAAACATATATTTGGTCTTTTTTACCATTTATAGTATTTATTACATCAATTTTGGGTCATTATGATGTCATAATATACACTGTATATTTATATGGTGTTTAGTTTTTACCCAAAAAATAGACTCTTAGAAAATTATGAAAAATTAACCACAATTTAATTTAGTCATTATGATTCCAAAAAAATATTAATTTTATAAAAATAATTTTATAAATATATTAATTTTCACTTTTAAAATATAATTGACATTTATTGAGAAATGTTGGGTTTTTTTATGATAACAGTTTTTGAACCGTTAGAAAAATTACATTTAACTTCATAAAAATTATATAATAATTTATATTTAATAAAAACTATTTAATAATAATATTTTTAATAAAATATTATCTATTTTAAAAATCCATTAATTCAGAAATTTATTTACTGAATTTGAATATTATCCAAAAATATAATTTTTGTTTTATTATATCAAAATCAAAAATCCATTTATAAAGTAACAAAAAGAAGTAAATATAACCATTATTATATTGAAAATAAAATATTTATATTTATATTATTAATTTATTAATACATATTCCTTTAATACACTGGAAAACGCCCTAAGGGTAAGGTGGATGATAGTGAGATTTTCCTGGGGTGGTTCGGTGTACATAGTTTGGGTCGTAATCTAGATAAACTTTAACTTCTCCCATAAAAGGCTATGTTCATGCTTAATTTGTTGGATCTCATCTTGGGATTGGTCAAGGGAAAATCTTAGTGATTCTATCTCCCTTGTACGCTTTGATAAATGGGCTTCATAGGGTATGATCATACAGGTTGAGGTCATCACTTTCTTTGTCTGTGCCAATTGGATTTGTTAAAACCCTACATTTATACTAATCACATGATCACTGTTTAATAGATATATTATTAATGGTTATGATTCTTAATGGTATTTTAAATTTGATAGTATATAATATAAAAAAATAATTGCATGAATTTTCTATAACCAAATTACATAATAAGACATTTAATTAAATTAGAAAAGAAAATTTATTTATAAAAGTTCGAGTCGTTACAATATTCCCCCCTTTAAAAAAAATTTCCTAGAAATTTTAATTTCCCACACTAAAATAGATGAGGGTAATTATATTTCATCACCTCTTCCAATTCCCACATCACTTATTCAAACTTGTGGTTTCTCCATAGCACTTTGACCTAGTGCAATGTCTAATTCTATAGAACTTTGTCTTTATGATCTAATATCTTCAACGGTTTCTCCTCATATGAGAGTTCATTCTATAATAGTACCACCTATGGATTGAGTGCATGTGATTGGTATGGTATGTACTTATTCAAGAGGTATACATGGAATACATCATGTACTTGAGATAGGTTAGGTGTGAGTGTCAGGAGATAGGCCACCGCTTCAATGCGATCAAGGATCTCAAAGGGGGTTATGTATCTTTGACTAAGATTTCATTTCTTCCCAAATCATATGAATGTATTCCATAGAGATATGTGGAGGAATACCATGTCTCCAACATAAAACTATATGTCTCTTTAATTATTATCAGTATAGTTCTTTTTTTGACTCTCAACAGCCTTGATGTGCTATTGAATGGTCTTGACCATTTCCACTATTTCCTTGACCATTTCAAGGCCTGGCGTATTGTGTTCCCCAACTTCATCCAAACATGTAGGTATTTTTCACATCTTCCTATAAAGGTCTTAATAGGTATCCATTTGGATGATTTAGTGGAAACTGTTATTGAACAGGGGAATATGTTGGTCCCATCCTACTTTGAAGTCAATCGAGCATGTTCTCAACATGTCCTCGAGTGTATGGATAGTATTCTCGGATTGGCTATCAGTTTAAGGGTGATAATTCATGTTGAAGTTCAACTCATCATTTAGATCATGTTGGATAATCTTCCAAAACTTAGAGATAAATATTGTTTCTCGATTGGATACAAGTAGTAGTAGTGTTCCATGAATCCTCACCACTTCTCTAATGTATATCCTTGCAAGTTGATCGAGTGATAGTTCCTATAAAATCACAATTAAGTGTGTCATCTTTTTAAGATGGTCCACCAGTACCCTATTTCCTATTGATGTCATTGGAAGACCAGTGGAAAATTCTAAGTGATATTTTACCATTTTCATGTAGGTATGTGTAATGGTTGCATCATACCCTTGTATTTTTTCCATTTTTCCTTCACTTTATAACATAAAATACCTCTTGTAATATATCCTGGTATCTCCTTCAAATTTACCCACCAATAGTACTCTCAAATATGTAAATACATATTTTTGATACCTGTATGGATATAGATTGTCGATCTATGTGCATCATCCAATATCTCCTTCTTTAACTTAGTATTTGATGGTAGACATAGTTGTGACCCAAATCCCACAACTCCTTCTTCATTAACATTGATCTCTAAGGATTTATCTTTTCTTATAGCTTCCACTTTTTTCCAAATTCTCAGACCATCTATTTGATAAATCTTTATCTTCTCTAGAAGGTACTATTGAGAAATCCTTTGTTAAAGGATTGATTATTTTCCTTCCTTTATGATTATCATGTCCATCCCTTTCAATTATAAGAATATTAGATCTTTCTCAATTCTCATCAATGATAAAATTTTTGGATCCTTTCCACTTATTGCATCTTCTACTTTATCTGATTTCTCATTATAGTAGTGTATTGAGTAATCATAGTCCTTTATCAACTCTAACCATCATTCTTGGAACATATTCAACTCTTTCTATGTGAATATATACTTGATTCTCTTGTGATCTGTATATATTACACACTTCTCCCCAAATAGATAATGCCACCAAGTTTTCAATGATAATATCACTGAAGAAAACTCTAGGTCATTCATTGGGTAGTTTTATTCATGAAATTTAAATTTCCTTGAATCATTGGCTATCACTTGGTCATTTTTCATTAGCACACAGCCCAATCCCTTCTTCGAAGCATCGCCGAATACCATGAAAAGCTTTCCACTTGTGGGTAGTTTGAGTATAGGTGTAGTGATAAGCCTCTTATTAAACTCCTTTAATATCTCCTCATATTCATCATTGAAAACAAACTTGACTACATTATAAGTTATCTTTGTTATAGGGTTTGAAAATAGAGAGAAATTTCTCACAAATCAATGATAGTACTCAGCTAATCCAAGGAAACTATGGATATCTATCATAGATGTTAGCCTTGGAAATCCTTTAATTTATTTTTTCTTTGAAGGGTTCAAATATATCCCATTTATTGTGATAATATTACCAAATAATGTGACTTCCTTCAATAAAAACTCACATTTTTTGTACTTGTCATAAATATTCTCCTTTTTTAAGGTCTTTAGCACAGTGCTCAAATGATCCTCATGCTCCTCCTTACTTTTGGATTATATTACAATATAATGTATAAAGTCCACCACAAATTTTTTGAGGTAATATATAAAGACTATTCATCAAGTAAATGAATATTTATAGATCATTAGTGAGTTTTAATAGAATTACTATGAACTCATAGTTCTCATAACTTGTATGAAAAGTAGTCTTGGGGATGTCCTCCTTCTTCACCCTAACTTGGTAATACCCCGACCACATATCCACCATAAATAAGAAATGTGATCCATGTATCTGATTGAATAATTCATCAATATGTGGTATAGGATACTTGTTCTCTATCATTATCTTGTTGAGCTCATGATAATCAATGAATAGGCGCATTGGCCCATCCTTCTTCTTGACTAAGAGGACTGGTGCACCCCAAGGTGAAGCACTTGGTCGTATGAACCCTTTATTCAGATTATCCTATAGTTGTTTCTTAAGATCCTAAAGTTTCTATACATCCATTTTATATGATGTCATGGATAATTTAAATTCCCCAAGTATAATCTCGATTGAAAATTCAACCTCTCGGCTAGAAGGAAGACAAGGAAATTCTCTAGGAAACACTTCAGTATATTCCATCATAATGGGAATGTCTTCAAGGATGATACTTTACTTAGACTCAATCATTTGAGATAGATATTCTTTCTCATAGGTAAATAATATCCATACTTTATATGTTAATACTAAAGAAGATTCGTCCTCCTCCTTTCACCAGTACAGAATCTAAGGATGATTCATAATACGGAGAGTGATTTTCTTCTCACAACAATTGATGTTGACTCTATATATGGAAAGCCAATCCATGCCTATAATTTCATCAAATTACACCAAGGTATTATCATATGGTTTTCTAGAAGTTCATCCCACAAATTTTGACAAGGGAGCTTGGGATGAAATAGTTTCCCAATTTTTTGTTTTCACCGACAACTCTAATTTCATGCATTGTTGTGGTGTTTGAATAGTTCTACTAAACTTTCACGATATGAAGGAATTCATAGAACCAAAATCAAAAAATTATGTTCACTATTCTTGAATGAATAAATAGTTTACCAGTCACCACTTTTTTTCCGGGATCCACCTCATAAATTGTGATAGCATAAGCTCTCCCTTACTACCTTGGAGGTTGTTGGTTGTCTTCAAAAACCCTTATCTTAGTGCATTGGTTTGCAAATCACCTATGTTCCTTATAGTTGAAACAATGAAAAATTTGATGAGGTTTGACTGGAGTATTCCCTTCCTCTAACTCATTAGTGGTATTATCCCATTGACAATCTCTAGTTAGGTATCCTTCCTTCCAACACGTAAATCATTTCATTATTCCCCTTTGGAAATTTATGGGGTGCTTATTTCTACAATTTTGGCAAGGTGGATGTTTAAAGTTATTTTAACCATTATATTTATCCATATTAATTTTTAGATTAAACTTTTATTTTAATTCTTATCATCATGATACCCTCAAGATTATTTGATCTCTATTTTGATTTTGAGGGCACATCGAACAATTTCATCATAGCTATCAAAGTCTCAGATCACCGGGGATTTTCACAGACCAGGTATTATCCCACCAAAGAATCAGTCATCCTTATATTCTTGGGTAACAACAAAGGCATAGGAATATCATGTAAGTATTGTGAATTTTACCTCATATTCCTAGATAGATTCATCAACTTTTTTCTTGAGGGAAAGGAAATCCCTTTCTATTTTAAGTTGTAGAGTACAAGGAAAATATTTATCAAAAAAATTTGGAAGTCCTTTCACCCCATCACTTCAATATCTTCTTCAGGCTTCATATTCTTGATCAATTTCTACCACTAATAAAATTCTCCCACCATAAAATAAATATCCAGAAGAGCCTTCTCTTACTCAAAACATTGAAGGATGGAGAATCTTTCCTCAATGGATTTGATCCATTGTTTCATGATTAAGGGGTTAGATGATCCATTAAAATTTGTAGGCCTTTTTCAAATAAATATCTAAATTGTATTTTGTTATTTCTTAGGGGGATTTGGGTGCTCCTCCTAGTCTAGGATTATATTTAGAACCCAAGTCAGGTGAGAGAGTATCATCATAAATTTTATGATTCCTGCTCTCACTAGGTTGGAAATCTTGTTTAGGAAATCATTATATTGAAATTCACATCAGTTTTTTACCCAATTCCTCCAATTTTTTGCCACTGGATAGAATAATGTGAAAATTAAGGATTGGTATTTTTAAATTATTAAACACATAAATGGGAATCCAATGAAATTAAATGGATAATTTATAAATTACATATATATTCTTGACTTGTGAATTTCTAGGTTTCAATATATGTTATCCATGATCTATTTCCTAAAATATACTCTTATGGGAATTTTTTGTTCCCTAAATAATGGTTCATAATGAGATTGTGAATTTACCAAAGCATATCCCATGGGAGTGTTAAACTAGGTGTGTAGAAAATCCCATTTTTGTGCACCGGTTCCAAGTCGATTCTAGCTCAATGTGGTGTTTTTGGGTTTTACCCCTATGTACATTTGTGCTAGAGCTACATCCACTTGTAGTATCAAGACAGAGATGTATTTTCATGATAAACCACTTACTATATACTTTAACAAAATTTAGGTATGTTTTATTATACTTATTTTTATCCCTAAGTCTTTCACTATAGTTTTCTAATAATATCCCCAAAAATAACTAAAAAATTCCTTTGATACCGACTATAAAAACCCTGTTATTTATTACACATTAGTTTATGATTTATTACATAAGTTTACATATAATAAAACCCAAAATATTGATAAGTATATTGTATCTGGGAATTAGTTACATTACATAGAAACATAAAGTAAGGAATACACCATCTTTAATGAAAATTTCCTTAACATGCTCGTATTATTCCTTCATACTTAAAATTGCATGGGATGACCTGGTGACATACATAAGAATGGGTGAGTTATAAAGCCCAGTAAGGGAATAAATATGGAATAACATGAAGAAATTAATACATGTTAGAAAATAGGCATATCAATGGGGTATAAAAGGGGTGAGAATCATAAACATGAACAATGAGGCATGATATAGCATGATAACATAAAGGTAGCATTGGAAATGTGGCAACAACTTAACACACTACATCATAAACATAGGTCAAAGATAATTGTGAATACATCATAGTGGAAAAATTATCATGATAGATTAAGTTAATTCCATAATCCATTTCATGGTGTCTCATTAGACTAAAATATTACCCAATTCATTTGAGCTATATATAATTTTGAGTGCACCCGTCACTTTCATTTCATTCTCATGCTTAAGTGTGCCACATATATCATAAAACATGGAATCATTTTTAATAAATTTTTATTCCATGATCAAGAAGTGTGGAATATATATGTAAGTCCCCAATCAAATAATTATAAGTGAATAATGGTGAATACGCTTAATAGGAATTGGTTATGGGTATTCACTACACATTTGTTTGGCATGGAAAATCACTGTGAAATTTCATCAACATAAAAGGGGCGTATAAATGTTCATATAAGGGATTAATGAGAGTGGAATGGTTATATCATAATTTAGGAATCATAGGAGTGGTATGGGGGATATGGAAGAGCATATCCCAACATTATGAATTGAATAAAAAGGGTATAAGATAATGAAGATACTTGAATAAAGAGGAGAAAGAAAAGAACTCTTACCTTGAGAGTGTGACTCCAAATGCTTGGGAGGAGATTCTTGAGAATTTGGGGGAACCATAGGATGAATATAGAGATAATAAGGAATAGTGAAGTCGTGATATAAGGATTTTTAGTGAAGAAAAATTGGATCTTGTGTAGGTTTATATGGGAAATGGGTGGGAATTCTTTATCATTTCTCAAACATAGGTTTTGGACTCTATATAATAAAATAACCAAAACTACAAAACTTACTATACTTTTTCCTATGGTTTTGGCCAAATAGAAGTAATTTTAATTATTTTATTTGGTAAATTGTAGAAATTATAAAAATATTACCCTTAGTGATGTGGAGGTGAGTCATACTCTTAAAGAAATGATTTTAAAACCTTAAAATATATTATGGGTTTTGGAGGATTCATAAAGGCTTTATAAAATTAATAAAATAAAAATAAAATCACATTATTTTAAGGTGAAAATATATACTTGGTCACTTATACCCTTTATAATATTTATTATATCACTTTTGGGTCATTATGATGTCATAATACACACCGTATATTTATATGGTATTTAATTTTTACCCAAAAATTCAACTGTCTCAAAAAATTATGAAGAATTCACCATAGGATAATATTGACATGATGATTCCAAAAATAATATTCATTTTATCAAACTAATTTTTTAAATATATGAACTTTTAATTTTAAAATATAATCGACATTTATTGAGAAATGTGGGGTATTTTGACAATAACAGTTTTTGAACCCTTATATAAATTATATTTGACTTCATAAAAATTATATGAACAATTATATTTTATAAAAAATATTTAATAATAATATTTTTAATAAAATATTATCTTGTTCCAAAATCCATTAATTTCAAAAATCCATTAATTCATAAATTCCTTAATTGAGTTTGAATGTTAATCAAAAATATAATTTTTATTTTATTGTATCAAAATCAAAATCCATTTATAAAGTAATAATAAGAATTAAATATAACCATTATTCTATTGAAAATAAAATATATGTTTATTTATATTATTATGGCCATGATACATATCACTTTAATACATCGTAAAATGAAATAAGTGTAAGGTGTGCGACAGTGAGATTTTTCTGGGGTGGTTCGGCGTACATGGTTGGGGTCATGATCTCAATGATCTTGAAATTATCCCATAAACAGTTTCACTCATGCTTAAGTTGTTAGATATAATCTTGGGATTGGTTGAGGTAAAATCCCAGTGATTTTATATCACTTGGAAGTTCCAATAAATGGGCTTCATGGGGTATGATCCTACAGGTTGAGGTCATCGCTTCCTTTGTCTATGCTGATTGGATTTTTTAAAACCCTATATTTATTTTAATCATATGATCATTGTTCAATAGATATATTATCAACAGTTATGATTATTAATGGTATTTTAAATCTGATATGATATAATAAAACCAAATAAGTGCATGCATTTTCTAAAACCATATTATATATATGACATTTAATTAAATCAGAAGGGAAATTTTATTTACAAAATTTCAGGTCATTACAACAGATATCACAATTACCCACAAGGGGTTGATCATCAAGGAATATAATTATTATAATATCATACTAAGGATCAATACACATCCCATATAAGGAGGGAATCCATAATCATCATCAAGTATAATCTCTCTATAAGATCCATGTGGCCTATAATCAGAAGAAAATATATTGTGGTTATGCTAAGTAGAATTTCACCAATAAGTTATATGGGAAAACTCTATATAACTTATTATTGAAACTTTAAACAATTTAACCCTCGTAATCAGTGATATCAATAACATGAAATTACATGAATGACATGTAAATCTTATGTTCCAAATATTATGCACATATATACATATCTTCCCAATAGGATAAGATCCAACACCACAAATACTCATCTCAAATATACACATCATATTTGAATAAATACAAGAATTATAATAGTGAAAACCTTAATCAACAATCCCATATCCCTGGTAACCTAGAATTCCCATCTATAAAGGTGTTTGTGATGCACCATTCTGAGGTCCATCATAATCTCTGACACATCCCAATTCTTTGTCTACCATAACTCTAAATAGTAACACAAAATAAAATTCTTTGAGACAACTTTGTAACACCCCCACCCTGAATCACTCAACTATTCCAGGACCAGAGTCATTATTGGGACCTTAGGCACACTTCCCTGTATTCTAGAGGCTACCAACTAGTAATGAGGTTCTATGATAGAGTGTCTGTGGGTTAGGTTTGGTTGGGACGAGGGTGGTGTTAGACCCATCCCAATAAAAAGAGAATAGGTTGGGTTGGGTCGGGTCATATGCTTCTTGAGAAAACAAATCGACCCAACCTGAACTATTAGGATCGGGTTATATGATGCATGGGAAAACAACCCAACCTAACCCGACGGTCGGGTTAGGTCTGGTCAAGTTAGTTCGGTTATGTGATGCAAAATATTTATGTCATACTGGATTTTTAGATGTATTTCATTCCTAAAGTGCATAAATTTAGTATAATAGAAAAAAATCATGATTCCAAAAAAAATTACAAAAATTGACGCCTCTAAAAAAAGGATCCAAGCTATAGTGAAAAATAGAAAAAAAATGAATTAACAACACTTATCATCAGGCATATCCCAATCCATGTTCTGGAAAAAAATATCCAACCCATATTCTTAGCACATATTAGCAACATGAATTAATATAATAAATCAATAGTATAAGGTATAATAAAAAAATAATTAAAATCATTTCAAAATGGGAGTTTATTCATTGATAAAGGAGAAACACAACTTGGGGGGATATTTGAGGAATTTAATCATTCTCAAACACAAACATTTTTCAAAATCATTCTACATAGATTTTGAAAAATAAATATGAAACACCTTTAAGGGATCAAGAGTACTTAAGTAATAGTGTAATTTCTTGAATAAATTGGCATTTTAATTCCATTTAGTGAGGATGTTTACATTTGGTCTTGAATAAGTAGTCCAAAACACCTTGGAGGGGTGAAGATAACTTATTCCAACCAAAATATTTAGAAAATCAGAATCAATTCAGTGATCTATAGCAAGGTTTTATACAACCAAGACTCCCACTAAATGAGTAGTGAATGGTATTATTGAAAATAAAATTCCCTAGGATCATTTATATGATTTGTAACTCTGAATAACACACCCAAAAACCTATAGCGAGCTCTCGAAAAACTTTCAGTGAGATATACACCAACTATGAAACCTACAGTGAGCGCCATTGAATATATTTTCTCAAGAAAATCTATATAAGTTGTCTGATTTTGGTAAAATACAAACATGATCTAAGATGAATGGATAAATAAATGTCTTAAATAATGATATTGGAAATGTGATTAAATATATTAAAGAGGAAGTGGTCAAATTAATAAGTAAATTTAAAATTGAATTGAATATAAAAATATGATGTTTGGATTCATAAAAAAGTGTGATGGTTAAAAAAATCCTCAAAGAAACTTAAAGAATATAAAAGAATAAAAAGGGTATATTTAATGGGTAATAATTTTCTTGGCGATGATGGGGAAAGTTTAAAAAAATGAAATAAAATGGAAATTCTAGAATGAATAATTATGAAAGGAAATTGAAATGATAATTAAAACTCCTAAAAAACACTGAGAGTAATTCGAAAATTCAAGGGGATTTGCAACTAAAATTAGAAAAATTGAATAAGATTTTATTATTGTTGATTTCCTAATTTTATAGATATTTTGGTTATATAATGATATGTTTTAAGTATTCTATAAATTATTTGATAATTAAAGTGGTTGTAAACAAACAAATTTGGAAAATAAATACCTTTTCATGGACTTTTTGGCTGTCATTTGAAGCAGTGAGAGTCTAGAAGGGAAGAATAAAGAGGAAATAAAACCTTAGCATGGAATTTTTTGATGCAACACCTTCACGGTGTTTAAATAGAAATAAGAACATGTTAGTGACATTATCACTATGAATCAAAAATAAATAAAGAAATGTATGTAGAAAAGAGTAAAGGAATGCATGCTCTAAAGAATTTATAAAACAATCAAAAGTGCTACACTATCTTTGATTTTTCTATTTTAGATAGTGACACTTTGATCATGAATTGTGGATGAGGAAATATCTTTAAAACACAACCAAAAAACAAGATAATATTTTTTTTAAATAGAAGTTTATAATTGATAAAAGATTAAAAAAATCATAATATTTTTAATGGTATATAATTTAATCAATTAAACTTCTTCTACTTTCTTTTTAATTTCAATTGGTTTATAATTTATAAACTAATTTTTTTAACAAATTAATTCCTCGATGATATTTGGATTCAAATAACTATGAAATTTATTAAGGACTTGTCCTCCTATACTAAAATTTGACTCTGAAGATACTATAGATAATGGAATAACTAGAATATCTCTATCAATGAGTAACATAACATGAAACTTTCTTGTCTATCCTTTACACTATATCCAAATATCAAATCCTTCAAAATAAACCTCACAATAGTAAACCTCTAGATATATTTCTAATGCATTCCTTTATTGTGTCCATTTTCTTTTCATTTTATTTTACCTATATGCATCATTCCATTTCTCATCATCCTCACTATAACTACTAGCATCATAAATATTTAAATCTTGATGATAACTTGACTCACATTGATCAAGAGGGATAGGATATTTACATTTGTTAAACTCATAGAGATTAGTCATAACCTATATTAATTTACATATAAATTAATTATTCTCTTCATCATCAAACATCATTTCAAAACTATCCCAAACATAATTTAGTTTATATTGGGGATTAAGAACATCTTCTACAAGCAAGAGAGAGTTAAAACTAGAACCAATATCATAATACTAGTTTAACTTTTCCTTCATCACAAAATTCATTCCACTCACAATAATATCATTACTTTTCATCCATTTCTTGATTTTTCTATATATATCACAAATAGTATGAAAAAAAGTGTGACACGAGCAAACTCCCAATCATATGTTGTCGGAGACCCACCTTCACTGATAATAGCACTCATAAAACTTGAATCATACTTGAATTAGATAAATATTTTCTCACAATTATCTACAACATACAACATAAAGTAATACAAATTATACATAGTGGGAACATAAATAATTATGGTATGTTTACTAGTAATTTTTAACTCATCAATAATGATCTTAAAATTAGCCAATCAGAAAGGTGAACTTCACATTAACATTCAACAAACTCTAATTCTAGAAATTTTTTTGATATTTCCTTTAACCCATCACTAAAAATAAGTTTTAAAATGTATTCAAAAAATCTCATATGCATATAATCTTCTTTAAGAATAGAAACATTACAATCATTTAACCACCTAATCAAATAATTTATCGTTGAAATATTAGAACTGGTATTATCCATAATAAAAAATAATAATCCTTTCGAACCCCCATTGTTTCACTGTTTGTTCTAATACTCAATCAATTGTTTCCTATTTAAGATCCACAATAAGACAAAATCTGATTATTTTTTATTCAAGATACAATTATCATTAATAAAATGTGTAGTCACACACATATAATTCAAATTCTGAATTGAATTTCATGTGTTAGTAGTAAGACATACCATATGAGAGAGCATATCAAGAATAGACTTTAGTTTTTCTTTTTCACTCAAATATAATTGTAAGAAATATCTATAAATTATTTGGTTAGATGGACCTTGAAATTAAGGCTGAAAAACTTCAATTAATTATCTAAATTATTGATTATCAATATTTTTAAATGATATCTCATCATTGATTATCATTTTATCCAGAAATATTATGCACTCTTCTTGGTTAAAATGAGATATTGAAATTTTAACTATCCCATAATCTTCATCTTCACATTTCTTTCTAATACCAAGAGTGGTTTGACTTTTCTCAATAGGATTTTTTTTGCACCTTATCAAATTCCTATTCAAATTACTAGTTCCATGTTGTCTAGACATGAAAGAATAATCTTTACTAAAATAATTACATACAGTTCTTCCATCTTTGTTTTTATGAAAATGATTCCAATATTGAGAAAATATAGAAGGTGATTTAGGAATCGTTACCTTATTAGGATATGGATTATCCTCAGTTTCTTCAACATGTTTCTTTCTTCTAATACCCCCTCCTATTTATGTAATTGAATTGGTAGTTAGATTAGAACCCATCTTACTTTGAGTTCCTACAAAAGTTGGAGGAGTGGATCCACTTGTACTGCCTTACATGAATGGATATCTAGAGGTTATCTTCCAAACACTCCCACTCAGTACCAAGGCTCTAGATATGGAACACCCTCAGTGGAAACACTAGGTCTTGCATGATGAGATCATGAGAGATATGGGGTAATAAATACGATAACAGTGAAGGGGTAAGATAATAAGAATAAAAGAGGTTCCATAAAGAGCTATGCAGATAATGCACACATTACAACTGGAGGAGGTGGGAAGGACAAAAGAAGTTGATGATTGGATTGGGGATTGATGACTGAGAAGGGAGAAAGGGAAGGAGAATTTTTAGATGGAATTTATGGAATTGAATGGAATCATTATATGAGAAGAGGAGGGGGAGGTATGAGAATGGTATTAGGATTTCTGTTAGGTCCATTAGGTTAAATACCTTAAGAGGGGGTGAATAAGGATATGACAGATTAAAAATACTTCCCCTTAAGATATTGATTTTTCGTTAAAAAAAACTTCTCTCTTTCTCCCATAGAAATATTTGAATATAAATGAAATCATGCATAGGACACAATGATTTTACTTGGTTCACCCTCACTGGGCTACGTCTAAGTAGCATACAGCAGCGATGTGCCGATGTACCAAATCCACTAAAGCTCACTTTCAATTACAAGTTTTGGGATAGATCTTTATACACAAAATCACTGTCTTTATAAGGTTTAGGGTCTACTCACTAAATTCTCAAAGTTCATTTCCTATGTATCTTCCTACGGCTTACTATCGGTGGGAAGGATCATCGTCTTCCTCTTCCTTTGCTCACTGCTCTTGGAAGGGTTCCACACACAATTTATCTACTTGTAGGTTTCTTCATTTGAATGAAATCTTGCATCCTCAACTATAGTTAGATGCTCTATTGAATTTACTTTTTCACTCGTAGATGAAATCCACTTTTCTGCGTACTGTCAGGTTAGAGAAAATTACTTTCACAAACTATTATAGTACTTTTTCAAGCTTCCTTGAGCCCTATGTGAACCACCTTGCTTTCTCCAAAAACCGTGTATTTTGTATTCTTCGCAGACCACCTCATCCATGTACTTATTCTACTTTATATACCGCGTACCACCTTCACATACCATCTCCACAAACCGATTCTGTATATAGCTTCCGCGTAATGGACTTCCCCATATACTGCCTCTTTTGCAGACCACTTCTCTTTCGCAAACCACCTCTCTTCCACATATCATTTTCCTTTGTGGGATAAAGTGCCTCACAAATCCTCTTCATGAACCTTTGTCACAAAATCCTTCTCCTTTTGTGGAATCCTCCTCACGAACCACTTATCCTTCATAGACTTGTTTCTCGCGAACCACTTCAGACTTAGCCGAATTCCAAGAGAAAGGTTTTTTCTTATGAAAATAACTCTAAGTAATGATGGTTTTAGTGAACCTTATATAGGAAAATAGATCTGAAAAATAAACTATTCTAATATTTACCCAAATATTCACTGTGTACCACTTATCCCATGAACGGTTTCCCTACGTGGTCTACATACTTCCTTTCTTCCTTCATGGTAGCCCAAATCACTGTCTCGTTTTTTCCAACGATGCCCTTCACGAATTCTCAAATAACTGTCTTGTTTTTTTGAATGATAAGACATCCCATGTACCACAAACCTTCCACCTACCTCTATCCTTCTCGTGAACCGATTCCATGAATTTTTTGCCTTCAGCGAACTGTGAGCCTCCCTGTGTACCATTTTTTCTCCCATGAACTATTCTTCCTTTCGTGAACCGTTATGCATACATCCTTTGCAATTTGCGAATTGTATAGCAATATCCATGTATTGTTCACTCCTATGCAGAAAACATCCCTTTTCTAAAAAAATAACTCTCTATTTTGACGCCCAAAAAATTAGAAAACATTAGGAAACTACACCACCTTAAACACCTACTTCTGAAAACATCAACCAAACTCATTTTCAATCATCTGGCTTTATCAAAAAACACAATCACACCCAAAACACACCAAGAGGACAACATGATGGAATTTTTCCCAACAATATCCCCCTTTAGGTTTGTTGAAAACTCTTTCATAATTTGATATCTCATTAAATCTTCTTCCTTCATCTTACAGCATTCACTTCTTGCATTTAAGATAGCAATCAAAGAGTTACTCAACACACACTCTAAGCCCACATGAGTCATGCACGGCATGAGAAACAAGAGTATAATGAAAATTTTATTAATAAATTACTTCATTCCATTCCAAAACCCCTATTATGATTTCATCTCAAACCATAGTTATCGTGATATGTATCCTTTGATCAATCACTTCAAGAATCTTCAGATTTAATAATCCCCCTATGTTACTCCTCCCCCTAATAGCTTCAACTCCCCCTATCTCACTTCTCCACCTAGAAACTTCTCCTCATGTCTTGACTAGACATTTTCTCCCTTTTAATAGCATAATTTATCCCCCTTTTTCAAAGAACCTGAAGGCCATTTCTTTTAGGTCTAAAATAGGGTAAAGAATAAAGATTAGCATGTTAGGGAAAACACACCATGCCTTAGAGAGAGGGGGTCCCACATCCACACTTGTTCAAGTTCGGGGAGTCGACTGAACTCCTAGAGCCATTCAATTCCTTTCAAATGCATCTTTGGGTAAGGCCTTTTTCATAATGACCACAACCTATTGTTATGTAGGCACATACTCCAACTTCATAAGTCCTTGCTCCACCTTATCCTAGATGAAATGATACTTTATTTTGATTTTCTTTGTCCTTGAGTGATGAGTTGTATTTTAGATAAGATTTATAACACTTGAATTATTACAAAGGATTCTGATCAGAGACTTCACTTCAACTCCCATATCATCAAGTTTCGGATTCATCCGCAACAACTACGTGCATTCTTGAGTAGCTGTAATATATTCATCTTCTACAGTGATCAATGAAATGCAATCTTGTTTCTTTCTTAGCCAAGAAACACACAATCTTCCAAGATAGAATGTACCACCTAACATTTATTTTCTGTCATCATCTGAACTATCCCAATTTGTATTTGTGTATCCTAACAACTCTTGCAGAGATTTGTCATTGTACATCAAATCAAAATCCATTGTGCCCTTAATGTATTGAAGTATTCTTTTTCACTACAAGAAAATGGAATTCCTAGGGATTAATTTGATATTGTGCTTCTTGGCATGTGGAAAAAAATATTAGGTCTTGTCGTTGTTAAATACAGTAGACTACAAATTATTTTCCTAGATTATGTAACATTAACTGCATTACATTCATCATCCCTTGGCAGTTTCATCCAGGTAGCCACTAGAGTCGTTATCTCCTTGGAATTTTCCATTCCAAATATTCTCAAAATCTCCTTGTAATATTTCAATTGATAAATGAATATTCCATTCTTTCCTTTTATTACCTTTAAACCAAGGAAAAACATCAGTTCACCAATTATTGACATTTAGAACCCACTTTTTATGAATTTGGAAAACTTTCTGCATGACGCTTCATCTGATCCTCTAAAGATTATGTCATTGACATATACCAGAACCATCGTCTTTTGATTACTGTCATGGTTTAAATATAGATTCTAATCAACTCCACCACACTGAAAATTGAGATTTTTTAGAAACTGATCTAGCCTTGAATACTCTTAGTTCTTACTTCAAACAATATAAATCCTTCTTCAGCTGAAAAAAAATCTATTCTCATCTTCATGAATGAGAAACCCATTTGGCTGCTCAATATAAACTTCTTCTTCTAGTACCCCATTTAGAAATGTTGATTTGTCGTCTATCTGGAAAACCTTGAACTTTATTTTCGCTACTATGTCCAAGAATAATAGAATTTTATCTAGCCTTGCAACAGGTGAAAATGTTTAATCAACATCAATACACTCTATTTGGGAATACCCTTTTCACACTAGTCATGCTTTGTTTGAAATCACAACAACATCTTCATTCATTTTTTTGCAAAATTCCCATTTTTTCCTGATGACATTCTTATCTATTAGCCTCGAAACAATCTCTCATGTATGATTCTTCTTAATTTGGTCAAGCTCTTAATTCATAGATAGAATCCAATTCTCATCTCTTGCTACCTCACTAAAATATTTAAGCTCAACCTATGATAAGTATGATGCATTCTTTGAAGGACCCTGGGACACCCTGAGAGGGGAGGGGTGAATCAGGGTGACAACTTTTTCTTTTAATGTGATGGATCATGTTCCCAAGTTGGTAGGAACTTGTTGAACCTATATGATGAATATTATCAGAAAGAAAACATTCACATGCATAGATAAGACACAACACTTTTTACTTGGTTCACCACTAAGGGCTACGTCCAAGGAGAATACGTCGACAAGTTGTCGGTCATACCAAATTCCACTAATCTTCACTAATTGTGGATTACAAAGGTTCGGGCACAATCACTCTATCCCAGGCTCACTTCCTTTAAAAAGTTTCAGGGATAGCTCACTGTTTCCCTCGGGTCACTCCCATTGACTCCCCCTGGCTCACTGCCCTTGGTGAAGTCACACTCAGTTTATAGACGTGAAGGTCTCTTCATCATTGCATAAGAATGCATCCTATATTGTATGTGGATGCTCTGTTGAAGTCCAACTCTCACCTAAAGATGAATCTCACTTTGCACTGAGGGTACCAGATGATCCTCTAGCTTCTGTGCAGCTTCAAAAGGATGGATGTACTTTAACAACCCCGATGCGCTACTCCAAGCTCCGGCGCGCAAGTTTCAGGAATGGCGCGCAAGTCACTTGCATGGTACAAACTTGGTACACAAGTGACTCCAAACAACTTGCGCGACACTGCCTCTTTGAACTCCAAACTTGCGTGACTCAGCGCCTCTAAATCCCGAACCACTTTGGACGCACAGCCAACAGCCGGCGCGCAGCCTCTACTTGTGCGACCCAACAACCACTTGCGCAACTCAACCACTTGTGCGACGAGAGCTTGAAAAATATCTAAGTCTCGAACTTCGTTACTAATGAGGAGGGGTGGTCCTCTATTTATAGGAAAAATGGACCCTCTACGTGGTGGCGTGCAAGTCTTCCCTCGACGCGCAGGTTCCGGTGCGCAGCTTATCTTCCCTAGCCTCTTTCGCGCTACTCACTTGCACGACCACACAAATACTTGCGCGACCTTCTTTCCTTTGCCATATTTTGAAGTTATAATCTTGAAAAACAATAGACGCGCAAGTTTCCAATCCTCCTAGGCATCAGTGTGCAAGTCTCTTCACACCACGCAGGTCACTTGCGTGACCAGCCCAAAACTTGCGCGGCCCTTATCCCTTTGCCATTTTCCCATGTTCTGATCTTGAAAAATATATGGCGTCCAAGTTTCCTCTCCTTCAAGTACATAGAGCGCAAGTATCTTTTCCAAATACACTTTTCTCCATTTGTCGATTTTCAGACCCAAAAATTTGGTAAACACTAGGAAACGGCGCCACCTTCAATACTGTTGTCTGCTTGAACCGTATGATCTCTTTGCCGGTACACATGCTGAACTTCCACTGAGGATTGACAATAAACACAAACCATACTCCAAATCATGCATAGAAGACCATGGTTCCAACAATATCCCCCTTTGTGTTTGTTGGCAATCAGAAAATAAATTCAATAGATCTTCATCCATGTGCGAACCAAAAACGCAAGAATCAACTCAGCCAACACTCTAAGTCTACGTGAGCAATGATCGGTGTAGAAAACAAGAGAGGAAGTTTGAATTGGGTTCCAGTGTTTTGGAATTCTCAATTATGCCCATGAATCATTACATGACTGATGAATTCCTTCTTATCCTTCTCATCCTATCACTGACACTGAATGAATTCCTTCTTATCCTTCTCATCCTATCACTGACACTGAATTCGCATTATGTCACAAGAGTATCACAAGAGTATTACAAGTCTGAACATGCCTGAATTTATTCCTTTCTCCTCCATTGACAATAAACCCAAAGCCTGGTAATTTGTTCAACGTTCAGCTCAAACCATACTCCCCCTGGATAGTATCTCCCCCACAAACCTGCATCACATCCATAAATATATAAAAACAGTTATCATAATCGGGGAGAGGGGTATTGCATAACCTCCTTATGCACTGGGAGGTGGCTGAACACTGAGGTTCAACCGATGCTTCTCAAACACAGCCGCTGACAGTGGCTTGGTCAGGATATCAGCCACTTGCTCATCAGTTCCCACATGATCCATTCTAATCACCCCTTGTTCAACTTTTTCTTTGATAAAGTGATACATGATTTCAATATGTTTCGTACAGGAATACTGAACAGGATTCTTCGTAAGATCAATTGTGCTCTTGTTATCACAGTAAATCACCATTGGTTGCTTTAACTTATCACCAATATCTGTTAATTGTTTCTTCATCCATAGTAGTTGAGTGCATGCCTTTGTGGTAGAGATATACTCAGCTTCAGTAGTACTAAGATAATTACTTTCTTGTTTCTCGCTCAACCAACCAACACATTTCTTCCCAATATAGAAGTCTCCACCACTAGTGGAATTTCTGTCTACTACATCACCAGCCCAGTCAGCATCAGAAAATGCTGATAATTCATTGTCCCTGTCTGCAGCAAAAAATAACCCGAAGTTATGTGTACCTTGAATGTACCTCATGATTCTTTTTACTGCCTCCATATGTTCCTCCTTTGGATTACTATAAAAGCGGACCGCAAGGCATGTGGAAAAGACAATATCTAGTCATGTCTTTGTTAGGTACAGTAGGCTCCCAATGATCCTCCTGTACATGGTGGGATCAACAGAGGCCCCATCCTCATGCTTTCCAAGTTTAGTTCCAACTGCAATCAGAGTTGACATTGGTTTGGAGTCTTGCATATTAAACTTCTTCAGCAGCTCTCTTGCATACTTTTCCTGAAAAATGAAAGTGTATTCCTTCTTTTGAATCACCTGCAGCCCCATGAAATATGTGAGCTCCCCAATCAGAGACATTTCAAATTCTGATTTCATGTGGTTGGCAAATTTGTCCACTGATTTCTGCCTGTTGCCACCAAATATGATATCATCAACGTAGACTAGAAACATGAATTGATCTTTTGGAGAATTCTTCACATAGAGATTGTGATCTACTCCTCCTCTTTTGAATTCCAGCTTCTTGAGATATGAATCCAGCCGTGAGTACCACGCCCATGGTGCCTGCTTCAAACCATATAGAGCTTTCTTTAGTTTGCATACCTTCGTTTCATCAGTACCCAAAACAAAGCCCACTGGTTGTTCAATGTAGACTTCTTCTTCGAGTACACCATTCAAGAATGTTGTCTTGACATCCATTTGAAATACTTTATATCCTCTTTGGAGTGTCATGGCAAGTAAAATCCTGATTAAATCAAGTCTAGCCACTGGAGCAAAGGTTTATTTAACATCAATGCCTTCAATCTGGGAGTATCCTTTACATACTAGTCGTGCCTTATTTCTGATTACACTTCCATTCTCATCAAACTTATTTTTGAAGATCCATTTGGTACCAATCACATTGTGACCTTTGGGTCTCTGGACAAGATCCCATGTCTGATTCTTGTCAATATGATCTAATTCATCATTCATGGCTTTCACCCAAGATTCATCATTTGCAGCTTATTAGAATGAGGATGGCTCTACAACTGATAGAAATGCAGATTGTGTGTTATTCCTCATCCTTCTTGTTTGAGTGGGTGCACTCTTGTCCCCAATTATGTTGGATGGATCAATCTCAGCTCTTCGATTTCTCCTATGAGGTTCAGTTGCATTCTCTTCAGCCACAGTTTCTTCTTCAGATTCTTCTTCTGATTCAACATCATGTTGTGACTGGTGAGTGTTTTGTACAGCTTCCTCTATTTCTGCATTTGTATTTTCTTCACGTTCACTTTCTTCCTGACTTTCTATCACATCAGCATATGACGTCCTTGAAGCATTTTTGGTTTTCTCTTCAATTATCTTAACATCACTGCTTTCCACAATCCTTCCTAAATGCTTGTTGAAACACTTGTAGGATTTGATGTTCATTGAGTAACTGAGGAAAATTCCTTCATCTGCATTGTCGCCGTACTTCCCTTGATTTCCTTCTTTGTTCCTGATGAAGCGTTTACTTCCAAAGACACGAAAGTATTTTAAAGAGGGATTCTGTCCATGCCATAATTCATATGGTGTCTTCGTCTCACCCATATAAAGTCATGTTCGATTTTGAATGTACACTACAACTTGAATAGCCTCTTTCCAGTAATGTCATGGAATACGACTCTCAATCAGTATAGTTCGTGCCATATTGTTCACCTGTCGATTCCTACGTTAAACAACTCCATTTTTTTGTGGAGTTCTCACAGCAGCTACCTCATGTTGTATCCCATGCTTCTCCAGATAATTTTCAAATTCAATGGATGTGTATTCTTCTCCATTGTCAGATCTCAACACTTTTATTGTTCGTCCGGTATCATTTTCGGCAATTCACCGATATGTTTTCATGCATTCAAGGACTTTTCGTTTCCTGTGAATGACCATCACACATGCCATTCTCCTATAATCATCTATGAAAAGGACAAAGTACCTTTCTCCATGAGTTCCAGCAACATTTATCGGCCCACATACATCTGTGTGAATCAGATCAAGAAGGTGAGATGCCCTTTTCTTCTTTGGCCGATATGAACTGTAGACCAGCTTCCCACGAATGCAAGCATCACAAGATTTTTCACGTTCACGCTTCAGGTTGGGGATGTCCATGACAATACTCAATTTTGATATTTTCTCCATGTCTTGTTGATTGATGTGTCCCAGTCTCTGATTCCACAAATTGTTTTCTTCTTCAACAGTCATGTAACAGACATTTTCTTCACTATCAACCTGATACAAGTTGCCTTCTATTCTATATCCCTTCATAAGTGAATTGCCTGTCTTTCCCTTGATAGTGTAGCCTTTTTGATTAAAAGTAACTATAAGTCCCGAGTCACAGAGTTGACTCACACTGAGGAGATTATGACGTAGGCCATCTACGTAAAGGACTTCAGTCTTCTTTAGTTCTCCATTATCTAATTCGGTACTTCCACTCCCTTTGATTTTCAGAGCTCCATCATTACCAAATCGTATTGTACCATCATCCTTCCTTTTGATATTTGTTAGCAGGCCGGAATTACCTGTCATATGATATGAACAACCGCTATCCAGAATCCAGGTACTGTTGTTCTTTGTAGCTTTGAGGGCCACCTCTGCAAGGTTGGATTTCTCAATCTTCTTCCTTTCCTTCCATGAGACATTGGATTGAGTATATAGTACTGATGGACTTTCAATTATCTCTTCTGCATACCCAGGTTCTTCATAGTCAAAATCTTATTTGAGAGGAGAAAACCTGTTTGAAAGAGCAACATTGTCTTGCTGACGAGACTTGACTTGTCTTGAACATCGGTATGAGGTGTCCATGTCCCTTCTCTGCCTGCAATTAGTAGCCTTATGACCAAAGTTAGAACAATGATAACAATATCCATAGAAATTGTTTCTTCTATAAGAATTAGGATATGAATTTGTTTTCCTTTGTTGAACTTCTGTATCTTCTCCATTCAGATAGCTTCTTGCCTCTTCATAATAAGACATGGTATGGCCGAGATAGCCACAGAACTGACACTTCATGAGAGGAAATGTCTTCTCACTTGAATTTCTCCTCATACCTTCTTCCTTGGTAGAATAGTTAGATTGTCTGTCATTTCTGAATGTTTGAGGATAATTTTTCAGTTCTCCTTTTAGTTTGGATTGAGGGTTCCTTTTTCAGAACTTTAGGCAATGTTTCAACATGTTCAATTTTCATCTTATCTTTCTTTTGGATATTTTCACTTCTAGCAGTTGATGTCTCAGCCTCACAGCCAATTCCACTCTTTCCCATGAAAGCGGGTCTTTGATCACTCAAGATTTTTCCAACCCCATCTGAACCACACTTGGCTCTTGCTAGTAATTCTGCATTTGAGAATCTTCCAAACTGTATTTTCTTCCTCAATTCTTTTGGAATTGATTCAGTCTCAAGTTTACTCCTTAGAGTAACAACTTCCTCCTCAAGATCCTCAGCAGTCTTGGATTTTTCATCTAGTCTAGAGGCGAGTTCATTGATGACCTTTACCTGCTCTTCAATTCTCAACTTCAGATCCACTACATCATCATTTCTTTCAATTATTTTAGACTATACCTTCACAAATTCTTCCAATCATTCAATTTCAGCTTCAAGTTGATCAACTTATTTAGTTGATTCTTCTACAATTGAATTCTACTTATTGTAACTCTTACATTTAATCTTAAGCTTACTAACCGCATCCTTAAGTTGCATCTTGGGATCTACAAAAGTTCTCAATTGTTTTTCTCCACTAGTATCTTCTGACTTTTCAACAGTGGCCATCATGGAAGCATGGTTCCCAGTTTTGAATTCTGGTTCTTCTTTTTCACAGAATTCATTATCATCTTCTTCCTCTTCACAGACAAAACTCTTCTTTTGCATTTTCTTTCTCGATTTGAAGTCTCCCTTTTTGAAGAACCTTCTTCGAGGATTCTCGAAGCTTTCATCTTCACTATCTTGATCATTGATCTTTCTTAAGCACTGAGAGTCAATGTGCCCTACTTTTCCACAATGAAAACATGAGAGAGGTAACTTCCCTTTGAATTTCCCTTTTCCCTTCTGGAACTTCTTTGAAATGAGAGAAATAATTTATTTTTATTAGTCATCTTCACCGCTACTATCTTTTGAGATTTTCAGTTTATCCATGGCCTTGAATGCCATTTCCTTACTCACACGAGTCGTAGCATCTTCTGGTTTGACTCTCATTTCATATGCTACCAAGCTGCTTAGTAGATCATCCAGAGAAATTTTGGAAAGATCTCTTTCCTCAAGGGCTGACACCTTTGCATTATACAGAGGTGGAAGTCTTCTTAATATTTTATTTACAATATCAATGTCTTTGATTTCTTCTCCTAGACCCCGAATTGCTCCAACCACTTCAATAATTTGATTGAAGAATGAGTCTGCATTCTTGTATGGATGCATCTTTAGATCATCAAACCGATTGTGCAGCACTTGAAGTTTCGCCTCCTTCACTTTGTTATATCCTTCATAAATATTCTCGAGTTTATCCCCCATGGATTTTGCTGAGGTGAAATTCATCACCTTTAGGTAGATCTGATCAGAAAGGGCTGTAGTGAGTGCATTTTGTGCTTTAGCATCTGCATCAAGAATTTTCCTATCTGTTTCAGTCATAGCTAGGCCTGTTGGATCAGTGACTTGTATTCCTTGCATAGTAGAAAAGAGAACTTCTATTCCAAGATATATTAGTTGAGATCTCATTCTGTTCTTCTAGATCTGGAAATTACTTCCATCGAAGTGAGGGACTCTCCTGACATTGATTGCATTCTCCATGATGATAAAGGACAGATTCAACACTAGCAACCTTTACCCTCTGATACCACTTGAAGGACCCTGGGACACCCTGAGAGGGGAGGCGTGAATCAGGGTGACAAATTTTTCTTTTAATGTGATGGATCTTGTTCCCATGTTGGTAGGAACTTGTTGAACCTGTATAATGAATATGATCAGAAAGCAAACATTCACATGCACAGAGAAGACACAGCACTTTTTACTTGGTTCGCCACTAAGGGCTACATCCAAGGAGCATACGCTGACAAGTTGTCGGTCGTACCAAATTCCACTAATCTTTACTAGCTGTGGATTAAAAAGGTCCGGGAACAATCACTCTATCCAAGGCTCACTGCCTTTAAAAAGGTTCATAGATAGCTCACTGCTTCCCTCGGGTCACTCCCGTTGACTCCCCCTGGCTCACTGCCCTTGGTGAAGTCACACTCAGTTTATATACGTGAAGGTCTCTTCATCATTGCATAAGAATTCACCCTATGTTGTATGTAGATGCTCTGTTGAAGTCCAACTCTCACCTGAAGATGAATCTCACTTTGCGCTGAGGGTACCAGATGATCCTCCAGCTTTCGTGCAGCTTCAAAAGGACAGATGTACCTTAACAACACTGGAGCGCTTCTCCAAGCTCCGGCGCGCAAGTTTTAGGAATGGCGCGCAAGTCACTTGCGTGGTACAAAATTGGCACGCAGTTGACTCTAAACAACTTGCATGACACTGCCTCCTTGAACTCCAAACTTGTGCGATTCAGCACCTCTAAATCCCGAACCACTTTGGACGCGCAGCCTCTACTTTCACGACCCAATAACCACTTGCGCGACTCAACCAATTGCACGAAAAGAGCTTAAAAAATCTCTAAGCCTCAAACTTCGTTACTAATGAGGAGGGGTGGTCCTCTATTTATAGGCAAACTAGACCCCCTGCGCAGTGGTGCGCAAGTCCTCCCTCGGCGTGCAGGTTCCGGCGTGCAGCTCATCTTCCCTAGCCTCTGTCGGGCTACTCACTTGCGTGACCACACAAATACTTGTGAGACCTTCTTTCCTTTGCCATATTTTGAAGTTATAATCTTGAAAAACAATAGACGTGCAAGTTTCCAATCCTCCTAGGCATCGGCACGCAAGTCTCTTCATGGCGCACAGGTCACTTGCGCAACCAGCCCAAAACTTGCACGGCCCTTATCCCTTTTCCATTTTCCCATGTTCTGATCTTGAAAAATATATGGCACGTAAGTTTCCTCTTCTTAAAGTACATGGAGCACAAGTCTCTTTGCCAAAAACACTTTTCTCCATTTGTTGATTTTCAGACCCAAAAATTTGGCAAACACTGGGAAGCGGCGCCACCTTCAATACTGTTGTCTGCTTGAACTGTATGATCTCTTTACTGGTACACATGTTGAACTTCCACTGAGGATTGACAACAAACACAAACCATACTTCAAATCATGCATAGAAGACCATGGTTTCAACATTCTTTAGAGTCTTCATCCTCCTTGTCAGCACTGGAATTGTCTGATCACCAATTATATTATGCCTATCAATTTCAGATCTTCTCTTATTTCTTTGTGTAGATACTTAATTATGTTCATCCTTTTCATCATCTAAATCTTCTTCTGAATCAACCTTTATGACTGAAGTATCCCCTAACCTACTTATCTCTTCATCACTATCCTTCTGAGACTGATCATGTATTTTCTGAAGATTCTTCTCATTCTCTACTATAGTTACATCATGACTTTCAGCTACCTTTTCTAGCTACTTGTTGAAGCATTTGTATGCTTTGATTTTCATTGAATATCCATAAATATACCTTCATCTCCATGAGATTCAAACTTCCTATGTTTCTACTTATTGAGAATGAAACACTTGCTTCTAAAGACTCAGAAGTACTTTAATGATGGCTTCTTTCTATACCATAGCTCAAACAGAGTCTTCTCTTCTTTCAGACATAGAAATACTCTATTTGAAGTGTAGACTGTTATCATCACTTCTTCTTTACAAAATTTCTCTATAAGGTCTTTCTCAATGAACATTGTTTTATCCATGTTGTTGACAATATGATTTATTCTCTCAACAACTCCATTATGCTATGGATTTATAATCACTAAAACATGATGTCTTATCCCGTGTTTATTGAGATAATTTTCCACTTGTCTATTTGTGAACTCTATTCCATTATCTATTCATATTTTTTGGATTTTCTGACCTAGAATCTTTTTAACTTCCTGTCGATATCTTTTAATGAAACTGAACACCTCAGACTTGTGGGTAATCATTGATACTCATGTCATTATGCTATAATCATCAATGAAGAGAACATAATATCTCCTCCCATAAATATCTCTTGGTGAAATTCGTCCGCACACATCAATATGAACCGACTCAAGAAATATTGTTGAACTTTACTCTTTTTCCTTGTATGTCTTTTGAATTATCTTCCTTTATTGGAAGGCATCACAAGTATGTGTATAATCATGTGATAATATAGGGATATCTTGATCAACATCATACTTTACCGGATCTTCCAAGGATGTTTGGATCACATGGCCAAGATGTTTATGCCACCACTTATTTTCTTCTTAGACAGAAAGCGCATATCTTCTTCTCCACTCACGAGGTAAAGATTCCCTTTTGTATGCTTTCCCTAAAATATAACAACACCATTATTTTCTTACATGACAAAAAAATTCTTGGAAAAGATTATGGTATGTCCTAAGTCACATAGTTGACTTACACTTAATAAGTTGTTACTAAGACCTTCAACAACCAATAAATCTGCATATCTCATGTCTTTTCCCACAAACTTTGCTTTTCTAGAGCCAATGATTTTCAACCCTTCATCATTACCAAATCTTATGATACCTTATTTATTATACCTAATTCCCATAACCAGATCTTTGTTTCCTATCATATGAGAGGTACATCTACTACCAATGATCCATATCCCTATGTGATCTGATGTTTTAAATGAAATTTATGAAACCACTTTCTACTCAGATCTTTTCTTTTTTATCCATGTATTTGACTTCATACCTTGTATGGATTGATACACTTGATTTTCCTCAGAATATGATGGACCAACTTCATCTTGTAGAGCTACAAATCAATTTTTTATTTTTAGCTCATTTGATGATAAATTTGTCTGTTGCTTATAACCAACCTCAGTTTTCTTCATCACATTACTATGTGTTGATGAGTAATACTTTCTATGTGTCTGAATCCTCTACACCTAAAATAGAGAACATCAAATAATGACTTGAAAAATTGAGCTTTGTTGATCTTATTCCCTTCGATACCTCTTTGCTATGGAACAAACATTTTCTGTGTGTCTCATCTTTCCACAACAATAGCATCTTATGCAAGGTACATTCTTTTGGGGAAATATTGTGCCACTGGTTATTCCTTGGGTTATCTGAATATTCTAATTCTTCTTCATACCCAAATCAATTTCCAATCTTTGAGTTGGTTCTTGTGGTCTGACTTCAACTGTTACTGCTTTTTGTTTTTTATCAATCCCTATTCCAGCCTTACCATTTTTATTTGACTATTGCTTCTGTTATGTTGGACCATTATGCTCAACTTTTATCATATTTATTGTCTGTATGATCTACTTTCCTGATGTATTACCTGAAGTTAACAGTTTTTCTTGATCTTTAACACTTCTTCGCATACCGATGACTTCCTCATCAAGTTCTTAGATACATTTGATTTGATCTTTTCTAGTTTTTGTCAAACTATTGATCTCTCATTTCTGTTCTTCAATTTTTAGTTTGTACTCAACCACCTTTTCTGAGCTTTATAACATTAAATAATTCAATTATTCAATTTCTTTATTCAACTCAGACTTCTCTTCATCCTGCTACTACATATAGAGTTTGGAATCAGGAAGTACTTGGTTATCCTTCTTTGTTTTGACTCTCCAAACATCTATCTCTTCAAGAGAATCATCTAATTTAGCCTGAAGGTCAACTATTACTTCAAATTATCATTCTTCATTGTCACTTTCTTCTTTTGATACAGAATTTCCAACAACCGCCACCAAAGCATCTACCTCATGATCCTTGCAGTCCCCCAAATCTTCTGCCTCAGATTCTTCTGAACATTCATCTTCTTTTGAAAGTAGATTCTTATTTTTGAAGAAATTTCTCTTAGCACTTCTCTTACCTTTCACATTAGATGAATACTTCTTTTTGGGGAATTTAATCATTGTCTTCATTATCATCTTCAAACTTCTTAGGACACTTTATGGAAAAAATTTCCAATCTTTCCACATCGGAAGCATGCAACTGGGAGTTTAGCTTTGAACTTTTCTCTTCCTCTTTGCAGATTTGTAGAGAGAAATGACATGATATCATCCAGATTATCTTCTTCCTGACTATCTTCAATAGAGAGCTTGTTCATGGACTTGAATGCCACTTCTTTGGACTTACCCTTTTCCACAGTATCGTTATCATCATTTCTCTTTTCATATACAATAACAGTACTATGTAGGTTATCCAATGTCAACTCCTTCAGATCCTTATCTTCTAACACAGAAACCTTCGGATTAAACCGAGGTGGATGTTTTCTCAAAATATGCTTGACAATCTTTATATCTTCAATAATTTCTCTGAGTTCAGGCAAGTCTTCCACAAAGACATTCACCCAATCAAATAATGTATCAACAAACTCATTAGGGTGCATTCAGATATCCTCATATTTGTTCTATAGAACCTGCAGCTTTGCCTCTCTGACTTTTGAGTCGCCCTCATAAATATTCAGAAACTTTTCCCACATAGCATGTGATGACTTGAATGACATCACCTTTGTATAAATTGCATTTGATGGGGCTCCCACTAAAGAATAGATCCCTTTAGCATCATCATTCAATTCCCTTTGTTCAGCTTCTGATAAAGTACCATTGTCGATATTGGCTGATATTCCATACATAGATGTTGTAAAAACATCAATTCCTAATGAGCGGAAGTAGTGATGCATCTGATTCTTCTATAGTTGAAAATTGTTTCCATAAAAGATAGGAATTCCTTTGTGATTGACAACCTCCATTTATTCTACTGAGAGAGAACGACTGACGTTCAAGCTTTTGTTCTGATAGCAATTGTTAGGTCCGCTGGGTCAAATACCCTGAGAGGGGGGTGAATTAGGGTATGAAAGATTAAAACTACTACCCCTTCGGATCTTGTTTTGTCATTAAAAAAACACACCTCTCTCTTTCTCCCATAGCAATATATGAACTGAAATGAAATCATACACAGAACACGACAATTTTACTTGGTTAACCCTCACTGAGCTATGTCCAAGGAGCATACAATGGCGATGTGCCGATGTACCAAATCCACTAAAGCTCAACATCAACTACAAGGTTCATGCTAGATTTTTTATGCCCGGGATCATTGCCTTTACAAGGTTTAGGGTCTTCTCACTACATTCCCAATGGTCACTCCCTATATCTCTTCCTCTGGATTACTGCCGGTGGGAAGGATCATTCTCTTCCTCTTCCTTCACTCACTGCTCTTGGAAGGGATCCACACATAGTTTATAGACTTGTAGGTCCCTTTATTTGTATGAAAGCATGCATCCTCAATTATAGGTAGATACCTTGTTGAAGTTCCTTTTTCAACTGTAGATGAAATCCACTTTTATGCGTACTGTCAGGTTAGCGGAAATTTCTTTCATGAACTGTTCTAGTGCTTTTGCAAGCTTTCTTCACTAAGGAAAAAATGGATATTTACAATGGGTTATTTGCGACAGGGAAGGGTCACATTGTAAAAATTCCATTGGGAAAGACTATTTGCGATGGGGCCCTCTACCAGTCACAAATAATTAGTTATTTATAATGGGTAGAAGCTACGAATCGCAGAAGGATTGGCGCGAGTTGCGCGCCAAACCGCGGAAAGGGTATTTGTGACGGGCATAAGTGCCCGTTATAAATACCTGATGTCGTTTTTTTGTATTTGCGATGGGATTTATCTCCCATCGCAAATAGTATGTCGGCAAGTTGGTATTTTCAGCGGGACCCGCTGCAAATACCTTTTTAACCACTGTCGCTAATTAATATGGGGGTTTGTATTTGCGATGGGAATCTCATCGCAACTAATCTAACCTCTATATACCTCCATCTTTTTTTCCTCTCATTTCACTCCTTTTTCTACTCCTCTCTCCCTCTCTACTTACATTTTGTCTCTCAAAATTTTTCTAATTTAAAATTTTTAAATCGGAGCAATATTCGTGTCTTAAATCCTTAAAAGATTCAGTTTTAAGGTATTTATCTATTTCTTTTATTTTTTAGTTAATTCAATTTATTTGATATTAGTTATAATTATTGTCAATTAGCTGCAATTAAATTAAATTAGAATTAGATCATTTTATTTTGCATTATTTTTTTACGAATATGTGTGATTAGTATTAATTAGTATTAATTAATATTTATATTAATTATTATTAATTAGTAGTCATTAGTATTAATTAGAAAAATTATTAATAATCATTAATAATTAGTCGTAATTACTAATAATTAGCGATAATTAGTAAAAATTAGTGTTAAAAAGTAGTAAATTGAAATAAATATTTATAAATAATAATAATTTGTAATAATTGGTCATAATTGTTAATAATTAGTGATAATTAAAAATAATTAGTCATAATTAGTAATAATTAGTATTAATTAGTAATGAATATGATTAATTTGGAATAACTTGGAATAACTAGAAATAGTTAGGAATAATTAGTAATAATTATGAGAAATTAGTAATAGTTTGGAATAATTAGGAATAAATAGTAATAATTAGTAATAATTAGTAATAATTGTGAATAATTAGTAATAAATAGTAATAAATAGTAATAATTAGGAATAATTAGTAATAATTAGGATTAATTAGGATTAAGTAGTAATAATTAGGATTAATTAGTAATAATTAGGATTAATTACTAATAATTAGTAATTATTAGCTTTAATTAGTAATAATTATGATTAATTAGTGATAATGAGGATTAATTGGTAATAATTAGGATTAATTAGTAATAATTAGGATTAATTAGTAATAATTAGTAATAATTGGTAATAATTAGTAATAGTTAGTAATAATTAGTAATAATTAGAAATAATTAGTAATAACTTTAATAATTAGTAATAATTAGTAATAATTAGTAATAATTCGCAATTAATAGTAATAATTAGTAATAATTAGTAATAAATAGTAACAAATAGTAATAATTAGTAATATATAGTAATAATTAGTAATAATTAGTAATAGTTAGTAATAAATCGTAATAAATAGTATTAAATAGTAATAAATAGTAGTAAATAGTAATAAATAGGAATAATTAGGAATAATTAGGAATGATTATTAATAAGTAGTAATGATTAGTAATAATTCGTAATAATTAGTAATAATTAGTAATAATTAGTAATAAATAGGATTAATTAGTAATAAATAAGATTAATTAGTAATAAATAAGATTAATTAGTAGTAATTAGGATTAATTAGTAATAATTAGGATTAATTAGTAATAATTAGTAATAATTAGTAATAATTAGTAATAATTAGTAATAAATAGTAATAAATAGTAATAATTTGCAATAAATAGAAATAATTAGTAATAAATAGTAATAAATAGTAAAAATCTTTTTTAAAGTAAATTAATATTATTTTATTTTTGGTTATATGATTATCATATTAAGAAACAGCTTCCATAAATTACAGTAACTGCTCTTGAAGAATGTTGGCAAAATAATTTTTCCTACTGGTTTCAAAAACTTGCAACATAAATTATTTATAGTTTGACATATAAAATCAATTTGTTAATTGTTATATTGATAATTTTTTTACATATTTTCAGGTATCTCAACATGATGATAAAATTGATAATCGATTATATGTCTTGAGCAACCCACCATCCAAAATGTTTAAATCTTATAATGCTTATGTCATGAATGGTTTTCGATTTCATACATGGGCATATGGGGAATCAAAAAAATAATGAATAGTGGTTTCTGCATGAGACGATCTCATCATAGAGAAACAGAAGTTAACTTTTATGGCATATTGAAAGAAATTATTGAATTGTGTTATCTGGGATAGAATTACATAACGATGTTTAAATGTATGTTGTTGGATATTGAGAGAGGCTTTCATGTTAATCCAACCCATGGAATCTTTGATATTAAATATAAAATTCTTCTTGTAGTAAATGAACCATTTTTATTAGCTCGTTAGGCACATCAAATTTAATATGAAAATTATTGTGCTACTTCAAAAATAGGTGGGTGATTGGTGGAGCATAATAGAAATTAAATCTCCAGAAAATCAATTTACTCAAAGTGAATGTGGTTCCGCTGAAGTGTAAGGAATTGAAATTTTTCAAAAGACTGCTCCAAATCCATATTTTTCATAAATAAACACGAATATCAATGATGACGCCCCACAATTAAGGTTCGATGATGATGATGATGTTAATGATATTACAAATAAATTTGAAATGACAAGAGATGATGAAACTGAAACTTATATGGAAATTGATGATGCTGAGGAGGAAAATAAAGACATTGACCTCGTCAGATATGAAGATGAGGATATATATGAAGATTGACACGTTTAAATGCTGGTTATAATCATATATAATATATATCACTATATATTAGTTGTTTTTAACTATTTTCTTACAACAACCATTTCATGTTTCAGATGGACCAAGATCTATTTCATCAGTTACAGGAGGCTGATCTGCCTTTGGATGAGCAGGATGTTGGATCATCTAACCCTCAGACTGCTGGCAGTTTAGGGAGGACTTGGAGGGGCATGGTCTTGCCCAATTGATGATTCCTAACCCTATCTCGGATTTACATCCACATCTTGGCTTTGGTCCACGCATTCATAGGTATTTTTACCTGTTTATTTTAGTTAGTTTTCATTAATTAATTTACATACTAATTGTTTGATTATTTGTTCTTTGTTTCAAAGCTTTTCACATATAGTTGTTGGATAGGGGAGTGCTATATTTTGCAATTATTTTTCTGAATCATGGGTCACATGGGATGAGATTCTCGTTGATGTTCAACATTGCATGTTTGATCATTGGCTGGTACATAAATAAATAATATTTATTTTGAGATTTATTTAATTAATAACTTGATATTATAATTTTTTATAGGGTTTATGGTATCCTATTGATGAGAGCATGTGTAACACTATATGAAATGCATGGGAAGGGTTTATGCGTGATAGTTGCCATTAGTTTTTAAAAAATTTGAGAAGGAAAGCAATGATGACAGCAGGAGTGACAGAGTTTGATGATTTGTGTCATGCCCACTGACCTGATTACATTTCATCTCAAGTTTGGGATGGATTATGTTCACATTGGTTGAGTGGATGTTTTCATAGGAGAACATCGATAGGTCGAAAAAATCAGGGGAGACAGGAGGTGACACATCGAGCCGGTAGTCATATATTCAGTACGCATAGGGAACATATGGTAAGTAATTTTTTTAAAATATTTATATAACTTTAAATATAATGGTTTATTTTATATTCAAATAGATAGTCAAACATTCTGATGTTATAAATTTCGATGTTTATAGGAGGATGTACAGCAATCTGGTCACTGGAGAGATAAGAGGTGATCGCCAGCGTCAGATTATGGTTAGTATAATTTCATTTTGAGTTTTAAAATTAAATAAAAATAATATTTTAACTATTTTAATTTTAAGTTACAATTGAAGGAGTCAAATGAGGTCGCAGCATCTTAGACACAGACTGAGAGTCAGGTCGAGATCGAGGGTCAGACCAGTGCCCACCAATTTGATGAGGTAGCATGGATGCAGGAAACCCAGTATGCCTTCAAGAAAGGGTGAGTTGTTGGTATCGGCTCTCAATTAACGCCTAAGAGTTATTATGGTACTGATGTGATGTCGGTGTCTAGCTTGAGAGGAGTTCATGAAGAGTCATCATCATCTACGGCATAGTATCAAGAGCAGCTGCAAGCTCAAAGTGAGTTATAGAGAGTATGCATAGGGAGTAGGAGGAGATACTTCAATGGTAGCAATAGTAATAGGAAGAGCTCTGACAACAACAGCAGTAGCGGCATGAGCTGATGGAGTACATGCAACGTCTGACTCGTGGTTTAGAAATAAAGTTTCCTCCACCATCTCCTTTATCTCCTCCAGAGGACCTCCCCCGTCATTGATGTATTTGTTTTTTTATGATAAAACATTTGAATGCAATTTTTTTTGTAATATTAACTATTTACATTTCTATATAGTGTGTTTTTTATATTGTTGAAAATATTGCATTTTTTAGTATTTATTTAATTTTTTATTATTTATTTAATTATTTATTATTTTATTACTTTATTTAATTTTTTTATTTTTATTATTGTATTATTTATTATTTCTTATTGTTATTTTATTATTATTATTTTATATTTTTATAAATATTGAGCTTTTTATTATTTTATAATTTTTTATCATTTTAATAATATTATTATTATTATTTCAGTAATATTAATAATATTATTATTATTATATTAATAATATTTTTAATAATATTATTTTATTATTTTATAAAAAAAATTATTTTACTAATATTAATATTATTATTTCATTAATATTAATAATATTAATATTATTTTATTATTATTATTATTATTATATTATTATTATTTATTTTATTATTATTATTATTATTATTTTCCAATATTATTTTATTATTATTTTTTAATATTATTTTATTTTTATTAATAATATTATTTTATTCAATTTTTTATTTTTTATTTTTTTAAGTTATTTGCGACGAGACCTTTTGTGACGGGGGTCCCCATCGCAAATATTTTTTTTAAAATAATCTCGGGGAAACTATTTGTAATGGAAACTTTTGTGACTGGGTGTCCCTTTCACAGATGATTTTTAAATAATCTTGGGGAAACTATTTGCGACAGGTCCATGTCCCATCGCAAATAGTTCTTTTTTGTGACGGGTCGTCGCAAAAAAAGATTTTTGCGACATCATTTTTTGTAACGAGTTATTTGCTACGGGGTCCCGTCGTAAATAGTCTAATTTCTAGTAGTGCTTGAGTCCTCCACGAACCACTTTGATTTCTCCACGAAGTGTTTAGCGTGTATGCTTCGCAGACCACCTCCTCTGCATACTACCTCTGCTTGCACTGTCGAATACCGCCTCCACATACCATCTCCGCAAACCGCTTCTGCGTACTACTTCCGCATACCAAACTTCCCTGCAGACTGCCTCTTTTATGGACCGCTTCTCCTCTACGAACCACCTCTCTTCCACGTACCCTTTTCCTTTGCGGTCTACAGTGACTTGGAAACCCTCTACGTGAACCATTGTTGCAAACTCCTTCTCCTTTTGCGAAATCCTCCTCGCGAACCACTTCTCCTTCGTGGACTTGTTTCCCACGATCCACTTCGAACTTAGTTGAATTTCCAGAGCAAATATGTTTTCTTATGAAAATCACTCCAAGTAATGATGGGATTAGCACTCCTTATATAGTAAAATAGATCTATAAAATCCTCTAATCCAAAATTTACCCAAATATTGACTACGTACCACTTCTCCCACGAACCATTTCCTTATGCAGTCCGCATACTGTCTTTCTTCCTTCATGGTAGCCCAAATCACCATCTTATTTTCACAAAAAACGCCCTTCATGACTTCTCAAATCATTGCCTCGTTTCCATGAATGACAATTCATATCGCATACCTCAAGCCTCTCATGCACCGCTGGCCTTCCCGCAAACCACTTCTGTGAATTGTTCGCCTTCTACGAACCGCGAGCCTCCCTATGAACTGTTTTTCCTTCCATAAACCATTCTTCCTTCCAAAAACCGTTACACATACCTCCTTTGAAATCTGTGAAATATACTTCATGGTTCGAGTATTGTTCACTCCTATGCAGAAAACATCCCTTTTCCAAAAACCAACTTCCTATTTTGAGGCCCAAAGATTTGGCAAACACTGGGAAATTGCGCCTCCTTAAACACCTGCTTCGGAAAACACCAACCAAACTCATTTTTGGTCATCTTGTTTTTTCAACAAACACAATCACACCCAAAACACACTGAGAAGACACCTTGAGAGATTTTTTCCCAAAAATTTCTCTTGATTGATCACAAATGAGAAGGGAAGATGGGGGGGGGAGGTGAGTGAGGAGGTGGTTGGGTGGGTGTGGGGCAAGCGTTGGTTTGTTTTTTTAATCCACAATATCCTTATTTTTTAAGGAATTTGGTAGTAGTATTGGGTATATCGATTCGGTTGGGTCATTATTTAGCCAACCTAAGACCCAACCTAACCCATATATGGGTCAACCTAGTAAAACCCGAACTGATCTTATTTTTCACATAACCTAACCCTACCTAGTCGGGTCAGGTTAGGTTTAGACACTACTATTCTAGGGTGTATGTAATAAACCAGACTTTTTTAAATGATATTTTTTCCTAAAAATGTGTTCCATATTATATTAATCACAACAAAACTATATCTCTTTAATAATTAAGTGTTATTTATCAAGTATAAAGGGAAATGTGACCATTGGTATTCAGTTTTTATATGATCGTTGGTCAAATATGCATGTTGGTCAATATGAAAGTTGAGAACTGTACTCTTAGTAATAAATTTAACATGTTTATAAGTAGAAATGACAAAGTATAATTAATTCATAAAGTAGAAGCGATGACTTCAACTAATAGAGTCATGTCATATAAAGCCCATTTTTCAGAACTTGGGAGGGAGGTAGTTTCATTGGGGTTTTCCCTTGACCAAGCCCAAGCCAAGCTTCAACAAGTGAAGCTTGAACGAAATCATCTATAAGATAAGTTCAAATTAGTGGAAATTACCACCCGATCGATATTAGTTGAACCACCCCATGAATCTATCACTATCGTATATCGTTTCCTTAGTCCATAAGCGGGTGTTATAAGGGTTTATGTGTCTAGGACTAAGTTACTTAAAGATTAATTCAATTTTATAAATAAAATTCTTACTCTATCAACTCTGTTTTCGGAAAAAAATCTTAAATGTGACGAATTTGATAAATTGATTTTTCATTCACAAATTTTACTTTTCATAAAGGATGTGAATTTTTTATAATAAACTAAGGTATTATGAATAATTTTTATTTTAATTAAATATTATGATTAAAAAACTCTTATTTAAATATAAATGATAAAATAATGTTTTATTTCATTGAAAATTTTTAAGTGTCGGAGATTTTACTCTGTATTTTCAACCCGTTATTATTTTTAATAAATAAGGATTTTTATATTTAAAAGTTAATTTTATCATAATTAAAGAATTATTATGATAAAATAATCATCATTTTTGAAATCACCACATAGAAATTAGGTTAGTATGAATTTATGAGAATGTTCTAAAATACTTTATTTTCCTGTGAATAATAAAAATGCAGTTTGGTTTATTCAGTATGTTAAATGAATTAATTATTATTTAGTAATGATGTAATTATTAATTAACCACAATACATGACCTAAAATAAGTTATTTTATTAATATAAATTATTTTAATATATTTTAATCAAATTCCAATCCTATAAGTTACTTTCCAATGTCTAAAATGGAAGCTTTAACATTAAAAATCTTATTTTGTGGAATATTTAACTATCCGGACCAAAAGAAGTAATATAAAATGATGATCGTTACTTTTGGGTTAAAATAACATAAAATATGTCCCAAATTTCCAAAACCATGGGCAAAAACCATTGTCAAGCCCATGGTTTTTCATTTTCCACAATCTAGATTTACAAGGCCTATATTTGGAAATTATTAAATAAATCATCCACAGTTTCTATAAATACTCACCCATTTATCCTTTTTCTTTCACTAAAAATACATCCTCCATGAATATCTAGTAGTTTTTTCTCCCAATTAGTCTTCCCAAGATTTCCTTAATCTCCCAAGGTTCCATTCTTCAAGATCCAGGAGTAACTCTTCAAGGTAAGGAAAATCTCCACTTCTCTTTTCTATTCAAGTTCCCTTTTTATGTGGTATATCATTCAATTTAAAGATAAAGTTCTATTGACCACTTTTTTTATCCCATTACTGTAATAATATTATTTTATTAATATTATAACCTCCCCCCCTCTCATTTTACCCTTTTCTAAAACCACATTTTATACACATTATGATGCCAAATTTACTTCGAAAAATTTCTCTCTTCTCCTCAAGAAATTATCTTTTATTTTCTTCTTATGAATACCCAAGACTATTTATTTTCCAAGTTTATTCACCTAAATTTAAAAATTATGTACTTGATTCTATTATTAACATAATGAAACCCACATTCCCTTTTTTGGGTTGAAAATGACATAATTATCATGTTTTTAAGCACTTTTTAAACGCCATGATTTTGATACAAAACCCATTTTTTATTCTCCATGGGTTATTTATGAAAACATTTATTATTATATAAGTGGATACTATTAATTAATACATATTAATGGTGCATTATGATATCACTAAAATGTATTGGGTAAAAAATTAATCTCTATAGATGAAATGTTTTACGATACCTTGGTGAATAACCTTGGTAATTTTCATTTATGACACCTCAGTGACAAACCTTGGTAATATGGTTATGAATGTGTCATTTAAATGTTTTATCCACATTTCCATGTTATTTTCCATGTTATTTTTATTATTATATGACTTTTTTTCCTTTTATGTGTGTCCCCAGGATTTGAGATGTAGTAAATGTACTTAGGATGAACCCATGGTTGTGTATTCAAGTGTATTTAGAAGAATTTTTTAAGTTTACATGTATTATATACTTTATTTACAAGAAACTAAACATTAAAATATAATCTATTTGTACCACATAAATGAAAAGTTTATGTAATAAATAGGTGGGATTTAATAGTTGTTATTAAAGGAAGGTTTAGTTATTTGTGGAATTTAGGATTTGAATACTTTTTAAAACATTAGGAAGTCCCTATAGAAAAGTTTAAATATAGGAAAATATCATGGTATTTTGGTGAATTATTAAGTAATTTGTTTATGAGCAAAGAAATCATTGTCTAGATACTAACAAGTGGATTTGGCTCTAGCACAGATGTATCTAGGGGTAACACCTGAAAACACTGCTTTTTTCTAGACTCAAATGGGAACCGGTGCACAAAAATGGGCCTTTTTGTACTCTTATTTTGACATTTTTTGGGGATATGTTTGGTTAATTATAAGATTTTTATGAACCATTATAAAGGATATATATAAAATGTAATTATTATTAAATAGTACCATAAATAAGCATGATGTTTTGAGACATAAAATTACTTTATAATTATAATATTCTTAAAATAAAAACATTTCTCACTAAGGTTTTCCTCTTTTAGAAAATGGTGGGAAATAGGTGAAACAACGTAAATGATGAGTGAAACAGACTATGCATTGACATTCCTCTGATAGAATCTGGAATGGAAAACTTTATGAGAATAATGAATCAACTAACTCGATTTATGAATAATAACTTGAATCAAGATGAGAGACTAGATTCACCTCGAAGGGAACAACTTTCCATTGAGTCCTTTATACTTCAATGACCACATTCTTTCAATGGAGCTATTGGCCCATTGATTTATGAACAATGGATAAGATCTATAGAAAATATCTTTTTGTACTTCATTGTTTGAAACAAGATAAGGTCACCATAGTTTTATTCTTCTTAGAGGGAGAAGATGGTCATTGGTGTACACTAATTAAAAACACGAATCCAAGAAGGGAGATTGATTCTATGAAGTGGGAAGAGTTCAGAGGATCCATTTTCAATAAATATTTCCCCCGTTCTATGAAAATGAAAATAGAGAAGTAATTTCTAGAGTTTAAGTAGAAGGAAAATGAATTATTGGAAATATATGTGATGAACTTTACAAGACTTTATTGTTACACCTTTATCTTTGTTAAGGATCCTAATAGAAAGGTTGATAAATTCTTCAGTGGACTAAGAACCCATCTACGAAGGAATATAGCCAATCGATACTATGATATCTATGAGAAGATAGTTCAAAGTTCTTTAAAGGATGAACTGGAGTTCAAAGAGATACAGTGTTCACACAAATCAAATGAAAATAAGATATCTTTGGAGCCAATCTTAAGGAGGAACTTTGATCATGAATGTAATGATCCAAACTATTATAAAAAAAATCCCCTTTTAATTTAATTAAATATACTATTAAGTAATATGGTAATAGAAAACACATTCATTTCTTATGTTTTATTATATCCAGTTGGATTTAAAAGACTATTAAGTATCTTTATCATTGATAATATAGACATTGAACAGTGATCACATTGTTTGTATAAATATAGGATTTTAACAATCCAATTGATGTAGACAAAAGAAGTGGTGGCCTTATCCAGTAGGATCATACCCTATAGATCACATTTATTAGAGCTTCCAAGGGAGATAAAATACTGGTGATTTTCCCTTGACCAATCCCAAGCTAAGATCCAACAACTTAATCATGATTAAAATCATTTATGGGAGAAGTTTAAGCTCATCAAGATCACGGATCAAACCACATTCGTCGAACCGCCCCATGAAAGTCCCACCATCACGCACCTTACTCTTAGGGCGTATGATATCATATTAAAGAGATATATATAAATACCCAAGTAATAGAAATATGTTAATTATTTTTTATATAATAATGAATATATTTTCATCCTGTTATTGTTACTTTGTAAATGATTTTTATTTTGATACAATAAAGCACAAATAGTATTTTTGGTTAATATTCAAATTCAATTAATGAATTTATAAAATTAATGGATTGTTTAAATAAATAAAATTTTAATAAAATATTATTATCTAATAATGTTTATCAAATATAAATAATCATATAATCAAATGCAATTTTTATAAGATTGGAAAACTGTTATTATCAAAAAAACCCAGTATTATTTAATAAATGTCAATTTTATTTTAAAAGTGAAAATTCACATATTTATAAAATCATTTAGATAAAATCAATATTATTTTTGGAATCAGAGTGTTGAAATTATCCAATAGTTAATTTTTCATAATTTTCTGAGACAGCCGAATTTTCTAGTAGAAATTAAATACCGTATAAATATACTTTGTGTTTATGACATAAAAATAACCCAAATATGATGTAATAATTACTATAAATTGGATCCAATACTAAATGAATGTTTTAAATTTAAAATAATTTTATTTTAAGTTTATATGATTTATTTTGTAAATCCATTATGAATCCTCCAAAACCTATAATATATTTTATGGTTTTAAAATCATTTCTTTAAGAGTGTGACTCGCCTCAATATAATAAAGGGAATTATTTTAATAAGTTCTGACCTTGGAATTATAGAATAAAAAACCACTCCCATTTGGATAAAACCATGGGATGGTTTGAGGTTTTGGATATTTTATTATATAGAGTTCAAAACCTAAATAATAAAGAAACCCCCCTCTTTTCTTATATAAACCCACTTAAGATCTCATTTATATTCACTCAAACTCCTTGTATCATGACCACACTCTTACCTCCACTACCTAGAGTCCTCCCAATTCTCCCTCAATCTCTCAATAATCCCCTCCCAAGCCTTTGGAGTCACACAATCAAGTAAGGCATCCTCCACTCTCCTCTTTTATCAAGAACTCCTTTTATGTTATGTCTTTTAATTTAAATTTTCATATGTTGGGATATATTCTTCCATACCCCCCTTACTTCCCACTTGTTGTATAAATGATTATATCCCCTTTAACTCTCATTTTTTCATCTTATAAACCCTTATGTAAACTTGTTATCATGCCCAAATTTTATAAGGGTTCTTTCCTTTATTTTCTTTATTAAAGTTTCTTCAATATCGTATGCCTTCTATTTCTAATTCCTCATATTAGGACATGTATTTCTATGTCCCTGTTACTTTCAATTTCAGGCTTAAATTATGAGATAGAACTCCAATGCATTGGGTAATGTTTAGTATCATGATACGTCATGTTGGGATAGGGAGTGAACCCAATTCCTTTATGGGACTTTGTCCACCATGATATATTAGCGGTTTTATCCTTGGCATATATTTATGATACGGTGTTTTATGTTTTTGACGCATTTTGCATGTTATGATTATAATGTTATATAATGTATCTTGGTTCAAGTTTATGATTCCTACTATTTTTATGACTCATTGATATTTTTATTTTTTAATATGTATTATCCTCTTCATGTTATTCCATATTTATTCCCTTATTGGGCTTTATAGATCACCCCTTTCTTATGTTTTTCCTTAGGTTGTCCCATGCAGTTTTAAGTATGAAGGAATATTATGAACATGTTAAGGAGGTTTTCAATAAAGATGATGTATTTCATGTTTTAAGTTGTTATGTAATGTACCTAATTCTCAAAGGCACTAGAATTTTAGATCTTTGAGGATGTATTAAGTGTAATCATATGAAATAAATCAATTATTAATTCAAAATAAAGATCGGGGTTGTTATAGTTGAAATCAGAGAAAAAGTTTAGTTATTTTTAGGATTAGGATTAGAAAAATCTAGAAAAAATCCTTAGGGATAGGACTGAGTATAAGGAAACAACCCTAAATTTTGGTGAGTATATAGTAAGTGGATTATAAAGAAAATACATCCATGTATGGATGCTACAAGTGGGAGCGGTTCTGGAACAGATGTACCAAGGAATAACAACTCCAACAAGGTGTTTTGGTCCTGACTCGGGGTAACCTAGTACATGAAAACAAGTCTTACTATGAACCTAGTTTAACACTCCTAGGGGATATGCTTTGTTAAATTCAAAATCTCATTACGAACCATTATTAAGGGAACAAAAAAATGTCTATAAGAATACATGTTAGGAAACAAATCATGTATAACATAGGTTAAATCATATAAATTCATAAGTTAAGTAAATAAATATAATTTATAAGTTATCCCTTTAATTTCATTATATTCCATTTTGTGAGTTTAATAGTTTAAAAATAATCACACCTAGTTTTCCTTTTATTATATCTAACAGTCATAAATTAGAGGAAGCAGGTAAACAATCAATGCAACAGGAAATGTGATGATTTCCCCCAAAGAGATGCCAAACCCAATGGGAGAAGGAATTGTGAACTTCATGATGATACTCTCTTAGATAACTTATAATCTGAATAGAAAACTAGATTGGGAGGAGCGTCCAAACCCCCTAGATAGAACAAGCCACAGTTGATGTCTTTATGTGATAAAGACCTCCTACATTCAATGGATCATCTAATCTCTTAATCATGGAACAATGAATCAACTCCATTGATAAGATCTTATTCATCATTAAATGTTCCAAACAAGAGAATGTTCTTATGGATTTTTATCATATGGAGGGATAAGTTGATCAAGAATACAAATCCTGAGAAAGATATTGAAAGAATGGAGTGGAAGGAATTCTGAAAAAAAATATATGATGAATATTTTCCTCAAAATATCCATCTTAAAATGGAAAGGTATTTCCTTACACTCAAGAAAAAAAAAGATGAATAATCTATTGGGTTGTATGGGGCATACTTCACAATACATGCACAATATAACTCTAGTTTTGTTTTTACCCATGAATACAAGGTTGGCTGTTTCTTTGGTGGGCTAAAATCTAGTCTATGAAAATCCTTTGTGATCCATGACTTTGATATATATGAGAAAAATTTTTGATGTGCCCTCATCATTGATATGGAGATCAGTGAATATCAAGGGTATCATGGGGATAAGAATCTTAAAGTGGAGTTTAATTATAGAAGTCTGATGGAGAAATCTAATATTTCCAATAAATTCCAACATCCAACTTGTTAAAGGTGTGAAAAGAAGCACCTCGGAAATTGTCTAAAGGTAATGAAGAAATGATTTATGTGTGGGAAGGAAGGATGCTTGGATAAAAAATTTTGATAGGAGAAACTCGCTAATGTGATGGAGGAAATGAATTCTTCAGTCAACCCTAATCACATTGTTCATTGCTTCAACCGCAAGGAACCATGGCACTTTGAAAATCAATGCCCTAATCCAAGAGTTTTCAGAGACACCCAATTACCTATAAGGTATTAAGGGTGAGATTTTCCCATCACAATCATTGAGGTGGATCCTAATAATTAAGTGGTGATAGGTACACTAGTTATTCATTCAAGAATAGAAAGCATACTTTTTTATTCTAGTTCTATGTATTCCTTCATATCAAGAAAGTTTAGTATAACTATTAAAACACCACTACAAATCTTGGAAGTAGATTTATTGATGAAAATGGAAAATGGGGAAATTATTTCATCCCAAGTATATAACTCTTCCCATTTCACAATTTTTGGGATAAACTTCTCAGTGAACCTTATCATACTACCTTTGGTCAAATTTTATGCAATTTTGGGCATGTATTGGATTTCCATATATAGATCCAACAGAAATTTCTATGAGAAAAAAATCACTCACTGTATTGTGAATCGACCACTAATTTTGTACAAGTTAAAGAAGAAGGATGGATCTTATTTAGAACCATCATCTTAAGCATGGATATTATTTCCCTATTAGAAAGAATATCTAGCTCAAATGATTGAGTCTAAAGAAAGGATCATCTTAAAAGACATGCCTATTGTGAGGGAATACACTAATGTGTTTCCTGGGGAATTTTCTTGTCTTCCTCCTAGCTGAGAGGTTTAATTTTCAATCTATATTATACATGGGGCATTTCCAATATCAAAGACTTCTTATATTATAGTGGTTGTGGAACTTGAGGAGATAAAGAAACAAATACAGGAGAATCTAGATGAAGTGTTTATATGCCCAAGTGATTCACCATGGGGTGCACCAGTCCTCTTCATTAAGAAAAATGATGGGTCAATGTACATTTGAATTGATTATCATGAGCTCAAAAGATTTTGAAAAAGAACAAGTATCATTTTCCACATATTGATGACTTATTCTATTAGCTACATGAAGCATAATACTTCTCCAAGGTGGATCTGCAGTTAGGATATTACCAAGTTAGGGTGAAGAATGAGGATATCCGCAAGACTATTTTTTGTAAAAGGTACGGGCACTATGAGTTCATAGTAATGTCATTTTTACTCACTAATTATCCAGCAATATTCATAGACTTGATGAATAGAGTCTTTAGAGATTACTTAGAAAAATTTGTGGTAGTATTTATAGATAATATTCTAATATACTCCAAAACCAAGGAGAATCATGAGGATTATCTGAGCACTATGCTAAAGACTTTGTGAAAGGAGAATATTTATGAAAAGTACATCAAGTTTGAGTTCTAGTTGAAGAAAGTCACATTCTTGGGTCATATAATCACAAGTATTGAGATATCTATGGATCCTTCAAATACAAAAGCAATTCAAGGATGGTTGAGGCCAACATCTTTAATAGATATCTATAGTTTCCTTGGGTTAGCTGGATATTATCACCATTTTGTGAGAAATTTATTGTGATTGTCAAACCCTCTTACCAAGATAACTCGGAAGAGAGACAACTTTTATTGGAATGATGAATGTGAATAAATATTCAATGATTTTAAAAGGAGGATTATCACCTCCCATGTGTTCACAATACCCACAAGTGGGGTACTTTTTGTAATATTCAGCGATGCTTCGAAGAAGGTATTGGTTTGTGTGTTTATGCAAAATGATAAAGTCATAGCCTATTATTCAAGGTAGTTGAAAGTTCATGAATAGAACTATCCAATGCATGATCTGGAGTTGGATGCAGTGATCTTCGCTTTAAAAATATGGTGGTATTATCTCTTTGGGTAAAAGTGTGAAATATATACAGATCACAAAAGTCTCAAATATATATTCACATAGAAAGAACTGAATATACACCAATAAAGGTGGTTAAATATGATCAAGGACTATGACTATTCAATTCACTACCATCCAAGTAAAGTGAATAAAGTGGAGGATTCTCTAAGTATAAAGGATCCAACAATTTTATCATTGATGAGAACTGATAAGGATCCAATCTTCTTAGAATTGAAGAGGATGGACATGGGAATCATAAAGTAAGAAACATCATCAATCCTTTCACAAATTATTTCTCAACTATCTCTTCTTGAAAGTTTAAAGGATGCTAAAAAAGATAATGTGAGAATTTAGAAGAAAGTGGAAACTAAAAGAAAAGGTAAATCCTTATATTTCAATGTTAATGAAGGTGGAATTTTGAGATTTGGGTCAAGACTATGTGTTCCATCAAATCCTAAGTTAAAGAAGGAAATATAGGATAATGAACATAGTTCAAATTTCTCTATTCACCCAGTAAACACAAAGATGTATCAATATCTCTGAGAGAACTATTGGTGGGACAACTTGAAGAAGGGGATTGTTGAATATATATCAAAGTGTCTGGTATGTCATAAAGTGAAGACTGAAAGGTATAAGTATAAGGGGATGATGTAACCATTACCCATACCATCATGGAAATGGGAAAACATCACCACATACTTTTTCACCATACTTATGAAGACATCTAAAGGAAACAATGTTATCTGGGTTGTTGTAGATCATCTTACAAATATTGAAAAATTCATTACGATTTGAGAGTATTTCTCACTGGATCAAATTTCATAGATATACATCAAATAAGTGGTGAGGCTTCATGGAGTACCATTATTGATTGTGTCTAATCGAGATCTAATATTCACCTATAAGTTTTAGAAAATTATCCAAAATACTATAAACACTGAGGTAAACTTCAGTATGGCTTATCACCCTCAAACGGATTGCCAGTCTGAGTGGACTATCCAAACACTTGATGAAATGTTGGGAGCATGCTTAGTTGACTTCAAAAGAGTATGGGACCAACATCTTCCACTGGTCGAGTTCTCTTACAACAACAGTTTCCACTCGAGCATCCAAATGGATCCCTATGAAGTTCTTTATGGGAGGAGGTGCAAAACACCTGCATGTTGGGATGAATTTGAGGAGTGAAAACTTCTAGGTCATTAAATGGTCAAGGAAATGGTGGAAAAGGTTAATACCATTTAGTAAAACATTAGGACTGCTCAGAGTCGACAAAAGAGCTATGATGAAAATTGTTGATGAGACGTAGAGTTTGATGTTTGAGACATGATATTCCTCCATATATCTCCATGGAAGAAATTTATGAGATTTGAGAAGAAGGGAAAGCTTATTACAAGGTACATTGGATCTTTTAAGATCCTTGATCACATTAGAGTGGTGGCATACCAACTAGAACTCTCCCTGAACCTATCTCAAGTATGTGATGTATTCCATGTATCCCTCTTGAGAAAGTACATACCAAACCCCTCACATGTACTCAATACTAAGATGGTACCATTGGAGAATGATCTTTTTTATGAGGAGCATCCCGTGAAGATCTTAGATTATAGAGAAAAATTTATACAAAATAATATAATGCACCTTGTCAAAGTGTTGTGGAGAAACCAAAAGTTTGAAGAAGCAATGTGGGAACCAAAGGAGTTGATGAAATAGAGTTACCCTCATCTATTTTAATATGAGAAAAGAAAATTTCAAGGGTGAAATTTCTTAAGGGAGGATATTGTAATCACCCAAACTGTTATAAATAAAATTCCCCTTTTTATTTAATTAAATTTCTTATTAAGTAATATGGTTATAGAAAACACATGAACTTATTTTGTTTTATTATATCCAATTGGATTTAAAAGACTGTTAAGTATATTTACCATTTATAATATAGTCGTTGAATAGTGATCACATGTTTTGTATTAATATATGGTTTTAACAATCAAATTGATGTAGAAAAAAGAAGCTATGGCCTCAACCAGTAGGATCGTACCATATGAATCTCATTTATCAGAGCTTTCAAGGGATATATCATCTCTAATCTTTGACCTTCACCAAGACCAATTTGAGATCCATAAACTTAATCATGAGAAAAACCATTTATGATAGAAGTTAAATCTCATCGAGATCACTACCCAAACCACGTTCGCCGAACCACCCCATGAAAGTCCCACTATCGTGCACCTTACTCTTATGGTGTTTATTAGTGTATTAAAGGGATGTCTTTCAAGACCCTAGAAATAGGAATATATACATTATTTTTTATATAATAATGAATATATTTTCATCCTATTATTTTTACTTTGTAAATGATTTTTATTTTGATACAATAAAGCACAAATTGTATTTTTGGTTAATATTAAAATTCAATTAATGAATTTATAAAATTAATGTATTTTTGAAATAAATAATATTTTAATAAAATATTATTATCTAATAATTTTTATCAAATATAAATGATTATATAATCAAATGTAATTTTTATAAGTATTGGAAAATGTTTATTGTCAAAAACCCATAATTTCTTAATAAATGTCAATTTTATTTTAAGAGTGAAAATTCACATATTTAGAAAAATATTTATATAAAATGAATATTATTTTTGGAATTAGAGTGTTGAAATTATCTAATGATTAATTTTTCATAATTTTCTGAGATAGTTGAATTTTCGGGTAAAAATTAAATACTGTATAAATATACTTTGTTTTTTATGACATCATAATGACCCAAAAATGATGTAATAATTACTATAAATGGGATAAAAGACCAAATAATTTTTTTCAATTTAAAATAATGTGATTTTAAGTTTATTTTATTTATTTTTTGAATCCATTATGAATCCTCCAATACCTATAAAATATTTTAAGGTTTTAAAATCATTTATTTAAGAGTGTGACTCACCTCCACATAATAAAGGGAATTATTTTAATAAGTTAGACGCTTGGCCTTGAAAACTAATAAAAACCACTCTCATTTGGTAGAAACCATGGGCAAAAAACATGGGATGGTTTGTGGTTTTGGATATTTTATTATGTAGAGTCCAAAACCTAAATAATAAAGAAATCCCCCTCTTTTCCTATATAAATCCACCCAATATCTCATTTATATATGCTAAAACTTCTTGTATCATGAATTCAATATTCCCAACACTCCCTAGAGTCCTCCCAAGTTTCCCCCAATCTCTCAAGAATCCCCTTCCAAGCCTTTGGAGTCACACACTCAAGTAAGGGATCCTCCACTCTCCTCTTTTATCAAGCACTCCATTTATGTTATGTCTTTTAATTTCAATTTGAATATGTTGGTATATATTCTTAAATATCTCCCTTACTTCCCATTTTATGTATAAATTATGAGATCCCCTTTCACTCTCATTTCTCCCTCCTATGAACCCTTATGTACACCTGTTATCGTGCTAAACTTTTGTAAGGGTTTTTCCTTTCTTTTCTTTATTAAAGTTTCTTCAATATCGTATCTAATATATTTCTAATTCCTCATTTTGGTACATGTATTTCCATGACCCTATTACTTTGAGTTTTATTTCTAAATGATGAGATACCTCTTTCTCTTTCATCAACCCATTTTATAAATTTTTATGTGACGTTGTTATGGTGTTGAAATATCACTACAATTTTCCATACCAAAACAGTTGTATAGTAAATACCATACCCATTTCCTATCAAGGGTATTCACATTTATGCACATATAATTTTTGATTAGGGACTTACATATGTGTATTCCACACTCCTTGATCGTTGAATAAATTATGATGAGTAATGAATCCATGTTGTATGATTTATGTGGTACGCTTAAGCATGAGTATGAAATGAATATGATGGGTGCAGTCAGATAGCACTCTAATGCATCGGGTAATGTTTAGTACCATGATACGTTATGTTGGGATAGAGAGTGATCCTGATTCCTTTATGGTACTTTGTCTACCATGATGTATTGGTGGGTTTAGCCTTGACATATTTTTATAATGCAGTGTTTTAAGTTGTTTCCTTATTTCCCATGTTATAATTATCATGATATATCATGTCTCTTTGTTCATATTATAATTACTACTCTTTTTATGCATCATTGATATGCCTATTGTTTAATATGTATTATCCTCTTCATGTTATTCCATGTTTATTCTCTTAATTGTCTTTATATATCACCCCTTTCTTATGTTTTTTCCTAGGTAATCCCATATAATTTTAAGTACGAAGGAATATTATGAGCATTTTAAGGAGGTTTTCAATAAAGACGATGTATTTCATGTTTTAAGTTGTTATGTAATGTACCTAATTTTGAAATACAATAAAATTATAAAACTTTAGGGTTTTATTAAGTGTAATCTTATGAAATAAATCAAGTATTAATGTTAAATAGAGATTAGGGTTGTTATAATAGAAGATGAGGAAAGAAAGTGCAACTTCCTACATGAAACAAATATGGGAAGAAGCATTCGGGGAACTACTTGCTCGGGAGTGGAAAATGTTACAAGTGTGGAATATATGGCCATAGAGATGAGAAATTTCATGGTGAGGTGAAGAGTAAACTTCTCAACACTAACGATAAAGAGAAGATGGTACAGGCCCAGCCTAAAGTCCAATGCTTCAAGTGTGGACAGCTTGGACACTTTTCCAATCACTATCCAAATCTGAAGATAATGGATGAAAATCACCATCAACCTCAACATAGGCCAAGAGAGTAAGGTCATGAATTTTCTATAATGACAGATGAATTATAATTTCCAAATGATGTTGTGGCAGGTACTCTCATTGTTCTCTCAAAGCTATAAAGTGCTTTGTTTGATTTTGGTTTTACAATTTCCTTTATTTCCTCCAATTTTGCAAAGAATATAGAATAAATACCTAGACTATTATAAGTATATTTATTAGTCAATACTCCTAGAAGGATTATCCAAGTATCAAAAGTGTATAGAAACTCTATTATTGAATTGGCGAGCACAATCTCATCACAAATCTAGTAGTTGTTTCCATGGTGTAATTCGACATTATACTAGGGATAGAGTGGATATAAAAGTATAATTATAATATCAACTACATAAGAAAGGAAATCTCAGTATTCTTGAATGGAAAATCAACATTTATTTTCAAAGGAGAGATATTGAAACCTGATCTTTGTCTAGGAGTACCTCCTATAACCTTCTTAATGGATATGATTGGTGAAGATGGAGAAGGAAATGAAAATATAAAGATAGATAATGTCCCTATCATTTTGGAATACATTGATGTATTTTCTAAAGAGTTAGCTAGACCTCCCCTAGAAAGAGAGGTAGAATTCTTCATTGAACTCATATATAGATCCAAGCTGATATCAAAGACCACATATATAATGGAAAATGTTGCGCTATAGGAATGAAAGAAACAACTTAAAGATATTTTGGAGAAAGGGTTTATCTAACCAAGTGTGTCTCCTTAGGGATCACTATTCTCTTTGTAAAGAATAAGGATGGATCAATGATCCTATAAAGTTATTATAGAGAACTTAATGGGATCACAGTAAAGAAAAAGTATCATCTCCCAAGGATTGATGATTTATTTGGCCAGCTTTATGGGGCCCAATTCTTCTCCAATATTTATCTTTGATTGGGTTTTTTTCAATTGTGGGTGAATAAATAAGATATTCCAAAGACTGCCTTCTAATAAAGATATGGTCATTATGAGTTTGTTTTTATTCCCTTTATCTTGACTAATGCTCCTTATATATTTATAGATTTGATGAATAGAGTATTTAAGTACTACCTTGATAAATTTTTGGTAGTTTTTATTGATGATATTATGATATATTACAAAATTTGTGTGGAGCATGAGGATCGTATAAGGGTTATTTTGAAAACTCTGAGGAAGGAGAGGCTATTTGGAAAATTCAGAAAATGCGAATTTTTGTTACAACAAGTTACTTTTTTAGGGAACATTGTAACAAATGAAGGAATCTCATTTGACCCTGCCAAGATAAAGATTGTGGATGAGTGGCCTCATCCTGTAACAGTAATTGAGATTTTTAGTTTCCTTGGTTTAGTAGGATATTATAGGAGGTTTGTGAAAAAAAATCATGAATTTATAATTCACTAACCAGGTTAACTCAAAAAGGGCTAAGTTCTTCTATAAAAAGGATTATGAAGAAAGTTTCCAGGAGCAGAAGAATAGGTTGGTTACCGCTCCTGTGTTAACTCTACCCTCTTTCGGATAAAGATTCATTGTTTTTAGTGATGCATCTCTGAAAGGGATTGGGTGCATCCACATGAAAAATGAAAAGGTGATTGCTTATGCATCTCAATAGTTAAAGGCTCATGATCATAATTATCCAACGCATAACCTAGAGATAGCTATGGTTTTTTTGGGATAAAATTTTGTAGGATCTATCTTTATGGTGAGAAATATGATATATACATAGACCACTAAAGTTTGAAGTATATATTCACACAAAAGGAATTAAACATGAGACAAAGAAGATGGTTGGAACTTCTTAAAGGCTATGACTATTAAATTCATTATCACCCTATGAGAGAAAACAAAGTCTCTAATGCATTAAGTAGGAAAGACCCTATTGTGCAGGAAATGGTGAGGATGCAGGGAGATCCTTTGATCAAAGACCTAATAAATCAGAACATAAAAAACATAAGGTAAGGGATATCATCAACCCTATACCAAATTATTCCTCAAGAATCATTACTATAGAATATCAAGAAAGGTCAAAGAGAATATCCTTTGTTACAAAATAGGATAGTGGTTGTGAAGAATGGGAAGTTTCTTGAGTTCAATATTGATCAAGAAGGTGTACTGAAATTTCATACAAGGCTATGTGTTCATCAATTCTGTAAATGAAGGAGCTGATGGATGATTCTTATAGATCTATATTCTCTATACATCCCTGAATCACTAAAATGTATAGGGACCTTCTTGATCATTATTGGTGGGATAATATGAAAATAGAGATTTCTGACTACACTGCAAGGTGCTTGGTATGTCAACTGGTGAAGGAAAAGTGACAGCTTCTTAAAGGGGTATTGAAACCACTACACATACCAACATGGAAGTGATACAATATCATTATGTAAATTTTCACTGGTCTCCCAAGAACATCCAAAGGAAACAATGCGATATGGGTTTTAGTGGATCGACTCACCAAGACTACCTATTTTATAATTATTTAGGAAGATTTATCTCTTGTCCAACTTGCCAAAATTTATGTAAAGGAAGTGGTGAGGCTACATGGGGCACCACTTTCAATATTTTTTTATCATGATCCATGGTTCACATATAAATTTTGGATAACTCTTAAACATTCTCTGAATACTGAATTGAATTTTAGTGCGGTCTATCAGCCTCAAACTGATGGCCAATATGAAAGGAAGATTCAAACACTCAAGGACATGCTGAGAACATGTTTAATGGAATTTAAAGGTGGATGGGATCAACACCTCCCATTAGTTGAGTTCTCATACAAAAACAGCTTCCAATCGAGTATTCAAATGTCACCCTATGAATCTTTATATGGGAAGGGATGTAGAACTTCTACATGTAGGGATGAAGTTGGTGAGAGAAAGATGCATGGGCCTGATCTTGTGCAAGAGATGATGGAAAAGGTTCATGTCATCCAACAACATATAAAATCTACTCAGAGTCAGTAGAAGAACTATACTAACAACCATCAAAGGGGCTTGGAGTTTTATTTTAGTGATAAATTTATCCTTCGAATATCACTATGGAAGAGAGTCATGTGGTTTGTGAAGAAAAGGAAGCTTATCCTCAGGTACATTGGCCCTTATTAAATCCTTGATTGTATAAGATAAGTGTCCTATCAGCTAGATCTAGTACCAAATCTAGCTCAAGTTCGTGATTTTTTCCATTATCTCTCTTGAGGAAGTATATACCTCACCCTTCACATGTATAGAATCCAGAGGTGGTACAACTGGAACATGACCTCTCTTATGAGGAGCATACGGTGGAGATCTTGGACTATAGAGACAAGATTCTACCCAACAATACTACCCACCTCATCAAAGTGTTGTGGAGGAACCATAAATATAAAGAAGTGGCATGGGAACCAGAGGAGACAATGAGATAGAAGTACCAACAAATTTTCTCAACTGAGAGAATGAGTTGAAATTTTGGGGATGAAATTTATTAAAGGGGGAAGAATATAATGACCTAGACTTTTTTAAATGATATTTTTTCCTGAAAATGTGTGTTTTATTTTATTAAAAACAACAAAACTATATCTCTTTAATAATGAAGTAGTATTTATCGAGTATAAAGGGAAATGTAACCATCAAGATTCAACCGTTATATAGCTGTTTTTAAAATATGAATGTTGGTCAAAAAGATAGTTGGGAACTATACTCTTGGTAATAAATTTAACATGTTTATAAGTAGAAATGACAAAGGATAATTAATGTTGAAAGGAGAAGTGATGGCCTCAACCAATAAAGTCATGTCGTATGAAGCCCATTTTTCAGAACTTGAGAGGGAGGTAGCATCACTGGGGTTATACCTTGACCAAGCCCAAGATGAGCTTCAACAAGTGAAGTTTTAACGAAATTGTCTATGGGAGAATTTTGAGTTAGTGGAAATTACCACTCGGGAGATGTTAACCAAGTCACCCCGTGAATCTATCACTATTGCACATCTTACCCTTATGTCGTATGCAGGTGTTATAAGGTTTTACATGTCTAGGACTTAGTTACTTAAAGTTTAATTCCATTGTATAAATAAAATTTTTATTCCATTAATTCAGTTTTAAGAATATTTTTGCTTAAATATAATGAATTTAATAAATTGATTTTACAAACACAAATTGTATTTTTCAAAAAGGATGTAAATTTTTTACAATAAACTAAGTTATTATAAATAATATTTATTTTAATGAAATAGTGTGATAAAAAATCTTATTTAAATATAAATGATAAAATAATTTTATTATGTCATTGAAAATTTTTAAGTGTCAAAATTTTACTATGCATTTGCAACCTGATTTTTTTTTTTAATAAATAAGGATTTTTATATTTTAAATTTTAAATTCTCATACTTAGATAATTATTATGATTAAATAAACATAAGTTTTGAAATCATCACATTGAAATTATGTTAGGGTAAATTTATGGGAATTTTCTAAAATACTTTATTTTCCCATGAATAGTAAAAATACAATTTGGGTTTTCAGTAAGTTTAATGACTTCATAATTATTTCATAATGATTTAATAATTAATTATCTATAATCCAAAGCCTAAAATGTGTTATTTTATTAATATCAAGTATTTTAATATATTTTAATCAATTTCCAAACCTATAAATTACTTTCCAATGTCTAAAATGGAAACTTTAACATTAAAAATTCTATTTTGTGGAAGCTTTACTTTTCCATGAAAAAAAGAAGTAATATAAAATTATGTTTGGTTCTTGTGGATTAAAATAGCATAAAATTTGTCCCAAATTTTAAAAACCATGGGCAAAAACCATGGTCAATCCCATGGTTTTTCATTTTCCACAACCTAGATTTCCAAGGCCTATATTTGGAAATTATTAAAAAAAACCTCCACTTTTGCTATAAATACACACCCATTTCTCCATTTAATTTCACTCACAATCCATTATATACAAATATCTGGAAGTATTTCCTCCAAATTATTCCCCTCAAGGTATTCTCAAGCCCCCAAGGTTCCATTTCTCAAGATCTAGGAGTAACTCTTTAAGGTAAGGGAGATACCCGCTTCTCATTTTTATTCAAGTTCCTTTTTTATGTGGTATGTCTTCTAATTTTCAAACTAAGTTACACTTTATTTTATCCAATTACTATAATAAGAGTATAATATTAATGGTATACCCTTTCCCCCTCTCATTTTACCCTTTCTAAAACCACATTTTATACTCGTTATGCTACCAAATTTACTTCTAAAAATTTCCTTCTTCTCCTCAAGAAATTCTCTTTTATTTTCTTCTTGTGAATACCCAAACCTATTTATTTTACAAGGGTATTCACATAAATGTAGAAATTATTTATTTTATTATGGTATTAACATACATGAAACCCACATTCCCTTTCTATGGGTTGAAAATGACATAATGATTATGTTTTTAAGCACTTTTGAAACGCAGTGATATTTATATAAAACCCATTTTTTTATTCTCCACAGGTTATTTATGAAATGTTTGATTAAGATATATTTGGATCACATTAATTAAGGCATATGAATGTTTCACCCTGATAGAGAATCAATGCATTGGTTAAAGAATTCAATCTCTATAGATGACATGTTTTACGAAACCTTGGTGAAAAACCTTGATAATTTTCATTTATGACACCTCAGTGACAAACCTTGGTGATATGATTATGAATGTATCATTTAAATGTTGTAGCCACATTTCCATGTTATGATTCATGTTCTTTTTATTATGATATGTCTTATTTTCCTTTTCTCATGTCTTAATGACATTCTTCGTGTTCTTATTGATATTCCTCGTGATCACATGTAAATTGTTTTCCCTAACTGGGCCTCATGCTCACCCATTTCCTTTGACGTATGTCCCCAGGATATGAGATGTGGTGGATGTACTTAGGATGAACCCATGAGAACATATTAAAGTGGATTTAGAATAATGTTTTAAGTTTTCATGTATTATGTACCTTATTTCCAAGAAACTAAACTTTAAAAAATCATTTGTTTATATCACATAACTGAAAATTTTGTGAAATAAAAAGGTGGGATGTCATAGTGTAGTCATGGGTAGATTATACCCTCATATCATAGTAACACAATAGTGAAAAATAACCAAACATCATCCATAACAAAATAATCCGAATATGCAGAATAAATAAACATAACCATACAATATCAAATGTAATGCTAAAGCATACAATCTTAGACTGTTCGCCCACTGGGAGGATCATATATAGAAAATAAGCAAATGAAAATAAAATACCAGGGGGCTCTACTACCATCCCTGAGCCTCACCTCATCCTGATATCTAGACTTCGTCCAAGCTATTCTACTTGATCATGACATTAGCTTTATGCCCTATCTGAACCAATAAACAGTGAAGTCTACTTTGGTACCCAAGTGTCATGGTCGCCCGAGCAAGGTGTGAGTATAACTCAGTAGGAAAACACAAAATGAGGTCCCTGACATAACTAGTAAACATAGTGTATACACATGAGATATGCTCAGAATAAATTATACAGTGTGGAAGCATAAATAAAATAACCACTGTCGATCCTCAGGTTCGAAGGTGATAGCTAGGATCGATTATACATGCTTCAGCTAGTGCTAGTGGTCTTTGAGTGTTAGGATCCATGAATGGGGTTACAGTCCCTCCACCACAATATTGTTTGCTTTAGCTCATTGTCGCATGATTTTTTGCTTCAATAGGGCTCACTGTATAGCAGGGGGGATCACTGCCCTCCCACCTCTGAAAAGGCCTTTTGATGGAGAGGAGGTCTCATGAGAATTATATACCATGCCCAAAACCTCTCCATGCCTAATGTGGGGCTCGGGTCGAAGGTGTCACAGCATGACACTCACTGGTCATGTTGTAACACCTTATAGCCAACAACCCCTAATCCTAAGGGCATGCACTGCATTCTAATTAGGACCCAAAAATCTCCCCCTCGGTGTTTTCTTTAAGGATCAAAGACAACCCACCGCCCTTAGATACCAATTATTAGGATCCATAATTAGGGCTACAATCCCTCCACTGCAATATTGTCTACATTGGCTCACAGTATCATAGTTTTGTTCTTTAGTAGGACCCACTACCCACTGGGGGGCTCACTACCCTCCCACCTCTGAAAAGGGCCTTGTGTTGGGGAGATCTTATAGGACTTATATATCATGCCCAAGACCCATCCACACCTGGTGTGGGACTTAGGCCGAAGGCATCATGACGTGACACTCACTGGTCACATTGTAACAACCTACAGCTAGCAGCCCCAAATCCCTAGGGCACACACTGCATTCTAATTATGACCCAACACTAAGCATGACATATATCCTTAGGGGGATATGACTCCTACCCTGGGATCTCATGAACAATCCTGCACCAGGGGAAATCACCCAATCCAAAGAATCATCCTAGGCATCTCATCATCATATCAGGTTATCACCAGATCCAAGGCACATCCTAAGTGTCACGTAATATCAGGTATCAACACCGAATCCTAGGAACATCCTAGGCATCTCATATATCAGGTGCAATGACCAGGTCCTAGGAATTACTAAGCATCTAACACATCAGGCTCAATAGTCAAATCCTTGGAATCACTAGGCATCTCACACCTCAATCTCAATAATCTGATCCTAGGAATCACTAGGCATCTCATTGAATCATCAGGCTCATTGCAAGACCTCGGGAATCACTAGGAATCTTATAAGATACCATTTATTTTCAGGGTTTAGCATCCACCGGGTTCACATCTCATATAATAATGACATGGGTTGGGCACCTACCCAACCCATCTCATATATCCAAAGTCAACCCCTCAAGTGCATGACCTATCTTGTCACTACATCCATACCAAGCTCACGCCATTGGTTCGGGTTCTAAGGTGACACCCAAAATCGACATTATTTGCCTCCCGGTACTACCCCTCTCTAGGGTCAACGTAATACTGGGGTGCTTGCCAAGGTCCCCTCAGCCAAACCATAACACGGACACCCTACATAGGTTCCCTTATCTCAAACTCATCTATCGGGCCAAGCCTATCACTCAAAGGGCATAACGTCCCTCAATGTCACCATGATCATACCATGGCCCAGCTGGCTTCATAAGCAATGTTGTATCAACATCACTCTAGAGAGATGGCATAATGTCCATCTCACTTCCCGAATCGTCCTAGGTGGGTCCACTCACCCAACCTATTCATAATCCTACTAAGGGCGTACCTACCTGGGTACTCACATACTAGTGGGGGAGGATCACTTATCCCACTCTCTAATCAATTGCCCGAGGACTATAACGTATCTCACAGTTCTACAAGGCCTACTCAGGCCAATCATCTTAGTCCAGCACACCCTCCTCTATAAGGAGGTATCCCAGGGTTCATATATCATGGCCATTATGCTCATTCATTTCATTCAAGTATCCCCCACCGGATCCATATATCTCAAGGCATACATTTCATATTCAAGCTCTTGACCATCAGCGACCGAGGCACCAAGTCAGTGCTCAAGGGTTTGTCTTGGGCCTTGGCACTTGCATCTATTCATAGGCATTTTATCTTAAACAAAAAAATATTTAAATAAAAGGTCGATCACCCTTGGTGGTGAGACCGCATATCATATGGCACATATCAAAATGCATTTACTAAAGGGGTATGTTCAAGGAACCACCTGCCTCATACAAAGCCATTTCCTTTAAAACGAAGCCCGACCACTCTCGCTCGAGCTTGTCCAATTCCAACCGGCCACCGCCCATCAACACAATGCTCCATTTCAAGCCATAGCATCCAATTTAATTAATCATAAACATTAATAAGCTACATCCGTTCACTGAAACCTCGAGCAAAGGTGTGCGGTCCACTCCTGACACGCACCCAAACCTAAGCCATAGAAAAGCCCCAATTTACTCACCTGATTCAATAGTTAATTTCATCCAATATATGCAAAAACCCTAAACAAAGTCATTGGGAAACGTACCTCAACCGAAATGACGTGAAATGGAAAGTGATCATCCTCTCGGGATGTCCTCTATCCGCGTTGAGCAACGTCCTCATCTTCTTTGCATGATTCCACCATGCTCCGTTGGAATTGTCACTGAAACCCTAGTCAAATCGTTCCAAAATCCGATTTGATTGGAGCAGAACCAAAAACAAGGGACAACAGAGGAGGAACGTACCTTAAATCACCGTGAAAACATGCCCAAAATCATCACACACCTTGGAACATCAAGGGGAGGAATAAGGGAGGTGGATCGACCGAATTGGCCTCCTCCTAACGCCTCTAGCGCCTAAGAACTCGAGGAGGCCAACCAATAAATGACTGATTTGGCCCTAATAAAAAAATGCACCCATGCGTCGATTGCGGCAACGCGACGCCTCATAATGCAGGGGGAATCCCCTTGCATCGACATTTTCGCAGTGCGACCAAGGGGTTGCGGTGCGACTACCCAGGTGAAGAGCCTAGTCCTCAGCCTGTCTTTGTCACCAGCACGACCCTCGTGTCCTTCATTATGTGAAGCCCCTCTGTGGTTTGTCGCGGTGCGACCTGTTGCAGGTGCGGAATCTCAACAAGGCTTCTGCCCTTCCTCTGACTCTTACTACCCCAAAACATCAATCAGGCCTCGTTCCTCTTCCAACAACGTCTTCCTGAGACATCTCAACACTTGAATTCCTAATGTAAATCTCAATTATTGAAACAACTCATACCCTAAAAATCAAAAATTTAAATTCCTTATGAAATTTACAACCCGGAAATACATGAGGTTTTACAAGTGGCATCAAAGGCATTATCGCCCCAAAAGTGTTTCATGTTTTTCAAAATGAAAGACGTATGGTGCGGTAAGGCTTTTCAGTTACATAAAAGAAAAAGGAGTCACTAACACTTTTGTCATGTATCGATCCCAGCCCAAGGTGTTGAGGGCATAAACCTATTTTGGATTTCCCAAATAGTTTTGCCCCCCTTGAGACAATCTTTAAAGCACGTCAAAATTTGCTCCAACGGACGCCATCTACGTCGCCAAATTGGCATTTTGCTATGCGCAACACCAAATTGACATTGCATTGTAGCAATGTCATTTTGGTTATTTATTTATTTATTAAATTATGTTATTAATTGTACACATAATTTTATATATTATTATGTTTTCTTTATTTGTTATATTTAACTATACAATTAATAATGGTTATTTTATTATATATAAAAATAAAAAATATTGGTCTTATTTAAAAAAAATAACTAGTGTATTCATAATTATTTTAAATATATTTAAAGAAATTTCTATAATAATAATCATATAATTAATGGAAAATACATATATCATAATTTTCCATAATACTAATAATCATATAATAATTTTTAATGATACATGGTAATAAAATAAACTAAAGAGTAATATAAATTATATAAAAAAATTATTAAAATAAAGTGGAATTAAAATAGAACCTATACATTTTTAATATATATATTAAAATGTTTACAATAAATGCATTTTAGCAAATTCATAACAAAATACACGCATACATAGTCATAAACAATCATAACATGTCTTTGAAAAATTTAAAACACAACAAAATACAACTCTCTTATTATATTAAACTCATTTTTTAATATATGAAAAATAAATATAATTTAACTAGTTTTGTTTATATTTTTTACTTGATTAACTAAATTATGTAATCATATTTATTTTAATTTATTGCTTCTGAATATATTTGTGTGTACAAATATAATTAAATAATAAACTACGCGCGTGTATGTCTATATGTCTGCATGTTTTTGATTAATTAATCAAATTGTGTATACATATTATTTATTAGTTTTTTATATTTTTCAAATTTAACGCCTTTAATTAAAATTAATTTGTGTGTGCGTGTTTTGTTTTCCGTAATTAACGTAATTTCATTTAAATAATTGTATTGATTATGATAAAATAAAATATTAATATTTTTATCAATGATATTTAAAAATTAAAAAGCGGAACTGATAAAATTCTACGTCCAGGGTTCTAGACAAGGAGACCGGCAGCGTTGTTTTTATGAGGGCAAAAGGTCAAAAAGCGTCCCTAGGGATTCCACTGTTCGTGCAGAAAGATGGTGGGATAAAGGTCAGCATATATTTTATTCAAAAACGACGTCGCACGCGCCGCCCATCCGGACCCCGGCGTTGACGGTCTGCCGTTTATGGGAAAAAATGGTTTAAATTTCCTTCATCAACCGGACCGTTCCGCCCGGGGATTTTGACCCCTCAGTTTCAACTCCTTCAAGAATATCTCAATATCAACTTATTCACTAACCATGACACTAAAAAACATTTGATATAAAATCACATACCCTAATTACCTCCACCATCGATAATCTCAGCTCGATGAACCTCTTTTTCTCCCTCATGGTGACCACCTCCTTCACACTAGCATGGAGTTCTTGATAATATAACTCACTATAACCAAGGGTTATGAACATGTACTAGAGGTGTCCAAACTAGTATTTTAGCTCTTTGAAGGTTCCCTCCATGATTATATTCCAAATATCCCCCACACTTGTCACTGAAACTATTGATGAAATGCTACGTGTTCCGAAACTCAACTCAAGACTAGTCCAGAAATAGGAATATACTCTAGGACCAAGTTTCTAAGTGAGGGACTCATACTCACATCCCTTTATGTGCTTGAAAAAGGAAAGACTTGTGCCCTAGTTATTATAGTGGGGAGAAATAAAAAGTGGAATGGTTTGGGACTTCTGAGCTCTAAGGTGGAGTTACTCTGATAAAGCATATAAATATTATTAGTCAATAGAAAAATAATGCCATCATAAAATCAACATTCATGATAATAATTGAGAACACACCTCTATCGACCACATCATTAGCCACTTCCATCACCTCAACGTTGAATTGATTGGTGATAATGAAATATTCCTATAAAAAATGACCCCGAGTCACATATAAAGTTCCTTCTATCAATACTAAATGTTCTTCACCTTGAAGTGCTACAAGTGTAAATAGAGTTTATACAATATGACACATACATGATGGTGTATTCAATTTCATAAGAGTATTCAATTTTAGAATAAATTCTAACACTTTCCTAGTGATACCACCATCCTAGATAGGTTATAAACCTAATAGTTACATATATCAGGAGCCTCTAAGAGTGTACTCTCCCATGCCAGGTCAAAGGGAATGAGTGTTAGCGCGTCCGCATCAGACATCAGGTCTAACCCTACTTGGACCCTGACCACTTATGCCTCTCCAAGGACCCCATACAATATCTAAGGTCCCATTAAAGGTATGGAATGAATGTATTTCTCAGTTTTAGAGAGGGCCTGATGAGAACCTACACAATTAGATAAGCCATGATAAGCTACTAGAGTAATGAAAAGGAAAAAATTCCACAAAGTACAACAATTAATTATTTTTAGAGGTTTCTTAGTGTATAGACTTGCCCACTTTCTCTTCTTAGTCCTCTTAGAGGAAGGAACTTCAAAAGATAACTTGAGGTTCCAAAAGTGGTGCTGATGGAGGCACAAATGGTGTTTCCTTGTGATCAGAAACAACCACATCCATGAGCTCCATTTGGCTTGGAGAGCCCTGATCATCAGCCTCTCAGTCACTTTTTGAACCAAATTTGGCCACTGTGTCCCTGGGAAAGTAAACTAGAGAGGTGGGAGGTGACCAAATTTTACCAGCCTCTTGAAATCTCCAAGAGAAAAGAAAGTTCACCATAATCCTAACAATATCAAAGAATATATGAAAGTGATGATAAAAATTATCTTACCTCTTCACTAGAGCCATCCTAGTCTCCCTTATCTTCACTAGTTACCATTGTTCAAGGAATTATCATTCTCTAAGCTAGGGGTGTGTAATGGACCTGGCCTTTGTCAGAATGAATCCCCACACTATGTTCTTAGAGAAGTGATTTGACTTCAATGGGATGTTGTTCATAGAAGATTCCTTTGGGAGCGATCACACTCCCAAATCCCTCTAGCTCTATTTCCACTTAACACAACACTCTCCATACCTCTATGGTCAATGTATTCCTCCTCTAGTTGTCCCAGTATTGGAATGTGAAGTGCCCAGATCAGTGTGAATCACTGAGAGGGGTAGGGGGTGAATCAGTTATCCTTTAAAACTTTTTACTAATTGATTCTTTATCAATTAAACCTCAATGGCTTGTTAAGGCCTCGATCCACTCTTATTGTATCTCTCAGCCTTTCCTCGAGTGATGCAGTAAATGTAAAGGCACTGGACACAAGGATTTACAAGGTTCGGCACCAAAGGCCTATGTCCTTGCCATGTTGGTTATACGCCCCAACATGGTTTCTCTATTATAACTTGTTAGAATTACAATGGTCGATACAAAGTCCCACTGTATCTCTCCTGAGTCCCACAGAAGGGTCTTTATACTGCGTCCCATAGTGTTACCAGAGTCCCACTGGCCTGCTCCAGAATCCCACTGAAGACTTCTTCCACCCTGAGTCTCACAGGGGGCTTCTCCTGGCTCCTCGAGTCACACGAGTAGCTCTTCTTCACTTTAAGCTTCTTCAAGTATCTTCAGCAGTCTGGGATAAAGACTGCTGGCCTTGCTCTTCACTTCTGATCACTTGATCAGGTCTTCTCGTCTTGCTCAGGATTTATCTCCTTCTTCTCAGGATGACCTGGCCTCTCTCTTGAAGAATCTTCAACAGCCTCTGATAAGCTCTGTTGGTCTTGCTCAAAACTTCTGATCACTTCAGTTGATCAGGCTCTTCTCAATTACTGAAAACTCAGGCAGCTGATGTCTTTAACTTCAGTCTGGCTTCAGTCTCACTTTACATCAACTTCATGCACTGAGTGCATGGCATCTTTGCCTCTTCATGCACTGACTGTAACACCCCAAGATTTCATAGTGTGTTATTTCTTCAAAATAATTCAATAACTTGCACTACACGCAACACCGAGTTCAATCACACCATTAAAAGAGGTTATGAATAGTGTTAACTAAATTTTAAACTTTATATAATCCTTATAATTTTAGAATTCATATTATGAGTTTCTTAGACATAATGTAAGAACAAATTCATTTTCAGTATTGCACTTTTACCAAATTTTAATAGTGAACCCTTTTTAAATACAATATTTTAAACTTTTTGACTAAATGGGGACATCAAAAATTTAAAATGAAACACCCCAAGCTTCCACGGTACGTTTCCCTTTGAATAATGTGATAGCGTGTGTTGTACGCAACACCGAGTTCTAACACACCATAACCAATCAAACTAGCCGTTATAAATAGTAATACCTACTTTTTGAAAATATATATATTTTATATTTCAAAATGGACTTCATTTTTGGATTCGGAATATCGAATTTAGCCTAAGGTGAAATTTTGGTACTTTTCGAATAACTTTCATATTTTGATGAATAGTGAAAATTACTAAATTTTAATTAAAAACAACTTTTTTAATCAAAATAATTAATAGTGATAAATTATGAATTTGAGTGGTTTTAAAGTATATTTAGAATATATTTTTACAATTTAATATAATTTTGGTCATTAGACATAATTTTACAATTAAACCGAACATAAAAAAGTGTCAATCTTTTGATAGTTATTATCTCTTAAAAACACGCTTTTTGTTTTGACAGCGGGAATTAATTTTAAATTAATTTCTGCCACTTCTGTGTTTTGAATTTAGGAAAAATGGATTCCATATTTGGAATCAGGATGTTCAAATTGTGTAAATAGGTAACTTTTATTTTTAGACATTTTGAATAATTACTGCGGTAAATATTTTATTTACCATGGTTAAGGGTAAATCCGGTAAATAAGGGTTAAAAAATAATATTATAATAATACTAAATTACCCTAAAACGTGTCTTAACCCTATTGGTTGATACATGGTCGACCATGGGCATCTTTGGGTCGATTTTGGGACCCCATGGATCCACTTGTAAGTGATAATGACACTTTATTTTAATTAAGTCAAAATGAATACAAAAATGACACAAGCATATATCTTTTAGCAAAACAATTGTTACATAGGGTTATATAAGTTGGATTTTAGATTATAGATATTCATTAGAAAGATAAAAAGATTTCCTACATAATGATATTTTATTTATAATTTTTAGACATTAAATAATTTATTTTATTTATGACACAAAGATGATGCAGTAATTACTATAATAGTGAAAAATTAAAATAATTGATATTATAAATACCCAAAAAAATATAATATGAAACTTTTAATGAATTAAACTAATTTTCTAGGATAATATGATATATTAGGATTGATTTAATTGACTTTGTTCGAAGTAATCAATCTGTTATGAGTTTCACAAAAATCAACTATTGAATAGTGTGAAAATTGACATAAAAGAGTTTTTAAAACAAATATTATATTATTAATTGATATTAAATTCCTAAAAATCTAAGGTTCGGCCAAGAGACTTATATAAGGATAGGTTCATCATTAATGGACCACTTGGGGGTCGCTTGGATGTATATAGTAAGTTTATTAACCATATTATATAAAAATACAAAGAGACATTGTAAAAGTGAAACTAATTAACTTAGAGTTAATACTTAAAGATAAGGTTAATATAAGTACCCAAACCTGTCTAAATTCTATTGGTTGAGTGGTTTTCGACCTATCCCCACCTTAACCTTTGAATAATCAACTTTGGAGCCTTTAGAAACCGAATATGAATTTATTATAAATTAATATTTCTAACTTTTCCAAAGGTGCCCCTCACCCCTCTTATAAAAGGGCACTCCTCCTTCTCATTTCTTCACACCTTCAAAGCCTTTTGGCTCGTCCAAACTCTGCCCAAATACTCTCCCAACATCCCTCACTACAACCTAGAGGCCTTAGTTTGATCAGAAAGCCAACCTAAGGAGCCCTTTTGATCAAATCAAAAGGAAGAACCCGAAGAAGAGGTAATGATTTCACCACCCTTCTCCAAGTTCATTTCTTCTTCCACTTCCTCTTTCTTTGTTCTTACCATTCTAAAATAATAACTCCAGTATCTTACATATACTGTGATGTTATTATAAATATGGTACAACCATATTCAGTATTCTATCCACCCTTTGAATAACATGTCACCATACGTGCGTACGTACGGCTTACCGTCTCCACGTCGTGGTGTAATTGTTATTCAATATATTATTATTTGGATGGGTATAATAATGATGTGTAACTCATGTAAATAATAAATATAACATGTTAATGATTATGTATATATGATATACCATCCATTTATATATTATTTTAATATCAAAAGAATGATATTGTCGCTCGTGCGTACGTACGGACTACCGTCTCCACGAACGCGATGAGATTCATTCTCCATCGTATCCATTCAAGTATAATTATCATTTGATGATTTAAAAATGATGTTTAAGGACTTGATATCATTCTGGATATGAATAATATACAACCTATCCTTTACAAACATGTCTTACGTAACAAAACATATAAAAGAAAACAAGTAAGTTAACTCCCGAAACGACGATAATTCTAAGATATTATTAACAAATCAATGTTAAAAGATCATATATGATATCATATTAATATATATGATTCTTGTATAATTTAATAACAACTATTTCACCATTATACAGGAGGTTAACCTACCCCAACCAAGGAAAAGTACAAGGTAAGGGTTTACTTTACAACCTCTTCATTATCCAAGGTTGTTTATACGTAATAATCTACTGGGATCTCTTTATCATCCACATCCATGTTTCTTAAAAATGCATTTCAAAACATTTTTACTATTTACTAGAATATGAGTTAAATTCATTTATACCCTTTTTGACTTTTATAAGTGGTTTATAAAGGAATCTTTCGGTCGTTTTCAAAACAAGGTCCTTTTTAACCTTTTCGACAGAATTAAGGTAAGAATGTTTTTTTTAACTTATACGGCGGGTGCGGCTAATTTCCGCCGTTATAAAATCTTCAAAACTTCCCTTACAATCCTATAAGAATATTTTCAAAGAAAATGTTTTATTTTATATGGATCTTAAATGATTTCAAAATAAAAGGAGATATTTCTTTAAAAAGAATTTTGATTTCATCTATGTCAACATCCTTTGATGGATTTTAAGATTATTTGAAGTTGATTTATTATGATACAAAACTTCTATATTGTATTGAAGGTTTTGTGATATGTTTGACTATGGATGTGCTATTTTTATACCATTCATAGTTTATGGTGAAAGTATTGACATTTCGTATGCTAGTTTTAATACGAATGTTTATGTTATGTTTAAACCTTTTCATATGGGAATGCATTGGACTTAATATGTGACGGGTGGAGCCCGCTATAGCTCCTCGATGCATCAATAGGTCTCATGAGACAAACTAGTGTCTTGGCACAAGGCCTTGACAAAATCTTATTTGTAGTCTTGGCACGAGGCCTTGGCTATGTGGTTATGATAGTCTGACATTATGCATTCCATCATTATGAAAGTGGTTATTGATTTTTTATGTGATTATTCGATTAGTAGAATAACCATGTGAATAAGTAAATGGCATTATTTCATTTCATTTATGCCATACTATGTTGAAAGTTCAAGTTTTAAAGGCTTTTGTTTTAGTTATACATTGCCTTAAATGTTTATTCTTATTTATGAAAGTTTCCGCTATATTGTTATCCTTACTGGGCATTTGAGTTCACCCCTTTTCTATGTTTTATTTTTCCCAGGAAGTGAAGAAGTAAATTATGAATGACCTTCAGGGATATTATGTGGGGATATGAGTGTGGATTATGGAGACAATATGTTGTTGTAGTAGTTTTTCGTTTAATGATGTAATGTAAACCTTATGAATATATCTAGTGTTTCCAAGGCTACTAAACCAATCGGTCTTTCGAGATTTGATATTTCTTGTGATCATGCCAATGTTACGAAGTAATGCACCGACTCTGGGCAGCTGGGGTCGGGGCATTACACTGACAGCATGGCTTCTCAATACTCTTCAAGAACTCCTGGTCTTGGACAACTCAAATGCACACAGCCTGATTTAGCTTTGTTCACGTGTGCACATGCATGCATGCAAGCATGCACTCTCCTTTTTCTCCTTGGTGTGATAAACCCACAATGGGTGTAAATACTTTTAGCACACACACCTTCTTCCTTCTTCACACTTTGTTCTTTTTGTTTACACACTCACAAATGTGTTTTTCTTTAGTGTGGGTCTTGTTCTTTTTCTTCTAAGTGTACACACACCTCTTAGTGCACACACATAGGTTCAGCCTTCTTGTCTCGTTGCACACACTTCTTTCACTTTTTGCACACAAGTGAGCTTGGCCTCTTTCACTTGCTTAGCACACACAAACACAAAGTGTGCTCTTCACTTTTCACCCATACAAGGCTACGACCTCTTGTTGCTTTGCACATAAAGCACTAAGGCCTCGGCCTTCCTCTTGTTTTGCACACACACAAATGTGGTGGCCTTCCACTCCTTCTTGCACACAACCTGTAGGTGTGCACTCACTTGGCTAGGGTGTATTATCCTTAAGCACACACACACAAGGTGTGTAATTCACATCACCCGAACACCTACTGCCCTTCTTTGCACTTAGCACACACACTGTCGGTAGGTGGTCGTCTCCTTCAAGCACCACACAAATGCTTGAGTCACGGGTCGCGCAAGCCACAAGGGTGCAAGATGGCTCGGGGGCGCAAGTGGTGCGGACTTCTCCCCACTTTAAACACCACGTTGGGTGTGGGTGTCACTGGCCGCGGGCGCGCAGGTGCTACTGCCGCGCAAGCACTTGGGTGTGCAAGGTGCAACACCGCGGGGCGTGCAAGCTACTCCTGTTGCGCAAGTATGCGGGCAGAGAGAGCTCCTTCCTGTCGCGCAAGGGAGACGCGCAGGGGAATCCTTCCTTTCTTCTTTCGCGCAAGGAGTGCGCAAAAGGAACTAACAGAGCCAAGGGATGGCTCCGGGCTTCACTGCCGCGCAAGTGGTGCGCGTAGGCTGTTCTTCGCTAAGCACCGAGGCTTCGCGGGACTTCAGATCTACAACAAAGATTCAGCAAACAAAACCATCGCATCGGTCTCTCTTTTTATAGGCAGAGGTATGCCCAATCTTCCGCGGGATATAAATCTTGAATCCCCGAAAGTTTCGGGTTATCAAGATTTTCCAAATCTTGATTTCTTTCCTCTATTTCAACGCGGGTTCCTTCTCTTTGTTTTCCTCCACGTGCATGTGCATGCAGAACGTTTTCATGTCTCTTAAAAGTCTATCCATGCATAGCATGAATCCACCGAAGCCTCGACAACTTCGTTTTGCCTCGGCCTTGTTCGAAATCTTTATTTCGTTGCATGCATGTATATTTTCTTGCATGGATGTGTTCATTACATCCAGACGAACTCCATGGAAACTTTAGCTCGAACAACGGTGGTTGGGAACTCAAAATACGGTGGTCGGAGTGGCTCTGGTTCAGGCGGCATCGCGGGCTAGCTTCGACTGAGCTCGAGGAAGACGATGTGGCAGCCGTCAGATCAAATCTTTGGACGGCTGCGATCAGAAGATCTTGTGCGGGATACGATGAGCGGTCCAGATCGACCGTGCGATCAGATGAGTGGCCAGGATCACTTCCGCGGCAAAATCCCGCGTCCCACATCGAAACCTCTCGCAGTTTATCCACACTTTAATAAAGACCGCATGCCATCGCGGGCGCGCTCTTCGCGCTCACGCTGCGCGGGCTTCATCACCGCGTGGCCTCAGGGGCTTATACACGACCCCGGCCTCTCTCGGGCTGGCCCCATGGGATCCCCTTGGGCGTGGTGACCTAGTCCCACATGTGCCTTGTGTTGAACCCTTAAGGCTGGCCCTTGGTGGTTTCTTTTTTGCTAAGTAAAACACTTAGGACTTTGTATAAAAACAAAGTAACCAAGTGAAAATGCCAAATGCCACTTCAATCCATCTTCCTCTTTATTTACTCTTCTTTATTTCTTCTTATTCATTAGAATTCCTCCAATTCTCTTCAACATTTATTCATCACTTAGGAATGGAATTCCTGAAGGTTCTTCATCAACCGAGCTCCTGAATCACATAGATCTTCAATGTTCTTCATTGATCCAATCAGAGATCAAGTTGGATCAACTTCTAATTCACATGCACTAAGTGATAGTGTATGGACTTCATTAAACCACTTCATCCACTTAGAACTTGTGGATGGATCATCTTCAACTCCTCATGCATTGTGAAGTCAATGCATGGTCTTCTAACATTGTTGTGACATTTTATCCACTTGATACAAGTTCTTTGAACTTAAAGACCAGTTCAACAATCGTCTGATGTTATGATGATGCTCCATCATCATCCATTCTTCAAGTGGTGTAACTTAGTATCATCTTGATACAAGTATTGAAACATTAAGAACAGCTCTACAATCGTCTGATATAGTATGGAGAATGTTGCAACCATTAACTCCTATGCCACTTAGTGAATCTCCTAAGTGACATGCCTCTAAGTTCCATGGCCATTCTCCATTCCTCACCATCACCATTATATCCTTTGTAATTCACATATTGAAACTCCTTGACATCCATCCATTCATTCCTTGACAACAACATACCTCATTGACAACAAATGCAACACAGTGTACTTCAATCTCCCCCTTTGTATTTGTTGTCAATACACTTCTTCAGCACATATGAATGGGTCAATATGTGTGCCAATATTTTCTCCCCCTTATTGGCAATCAAATGCAAAGGTGTGGTGTGGTTCTCTTTCAAAAATCTCTTCCTCCATTTGAAAAGTATTTTCTTGAAAAACACTGAGAGAGGGATGATGTCACATGTTCTCTTTAGCAAAGAACCTTTAGTAAATCATCTCTAAGTCTACTTGGGCTAACCCGGTATAGAAAACAAGAGTGATGTAACCAAGGTACTCAATGCTGTCCAACATTCACTGTACATGTGAGATCATGCTCCAAGGGGTTGAAATTTTTCAGATATAACAATAAATTGCTAAATCCTACACATACTTCACAAGACTCATTAGAAAGTTCAGTGCAAAGATAAAGCTTCCCCTTTCAACCATTTGTCTTCAATCAATACTCCCCCTTAATTGTCATGATGAATACAATTAAGAAACAAGGGATGAAAGTATGATTGGAATAACTTCAGATTTTCTCAAGATGGTATTAAATCTCAGAATCCCATCTTCTACAGATTGGCTCCCCCTCAAGGGGTGCACTCCATTCTGTCCAAACCACTCTCCAGATGAGAATGATCATCATCTTCAATTCCCTGAAATGTTAGCACATGTAAATACAAGTGATTAGGGAATAAGATGGAACCTCCATGGTTCATCAATGTGAACAACAAGGTTGAGAAGATTCTCTCAACCAAGATGTCCCATTTTAACCATTCTTCACACTTGAACATTTGATATTTAATAATGTTTGTGCTGGTGTGGATCTCAATACATCTTCATGTGAAATCTTCTTCTTCCCTTTTGCCTTAGCAATTGCCAGAACTTCATCTTCAGTTATCTGAAGATCTTTGGCAAGTTGCAACTGATTTGGCCATATGACTAACAAGTCATTTGGAAGTGAGGCCTCAGTTTTGGAAATTCCACATGGTTCTTTTGATACTATTAATCCACCTTTATTAGGCAACTTATTTTCAACCAATCCCTTCTGCTTCTTCTGGATTGATTGTCTGTTTGAGTCCAGTCTGCCTCTATTCAGTTCCATGGCTTGTTCACAAAGATCCATGGTGTGTCCTTTCTTTCCACAGTAGAAGCATGTTTTCTTGGTGGTCCTTCTGGATGCATCACCCTTCTTGGATTTAGACTCCAAGGACTTCTTTTCCTTTTTCAAAACCTTCTTGGGAGTATCTTCAACTTTCTTCTTGCTTCCCAAGGATTCTTTCTGAGCCATGTTCTGTGATCTTTTCTTCTTTTGAGCTCTGGATACAGTTGAAGATTGACATGTATCTATTTGACCACTTTTGCACACATCCCAGATGTTATCAAGCAATCCGAATCTGTTAGCAGTAAACAGATGTCTCTGGACCTGTGGATGTTGCTTCTTTTCTTCTGGCTTGCTCCCCCTTGGCATGGGATTCCTTTGTGATTTGACATTCAGTGGATTGTACCAACAATCTTTTGCACAGTGCCCATACTTATTACAACACCAACACTGACCCACAAATCTTGACCTCTTCAGTCCTTCTGATTGTTGGGTACTTTTCTTGACTTTCTGTGTTGTTTCAGGAGAGCATTCTTTCTTCACCGTCTTCATCCATACTTGTTTGGATTCATTCTTCCATCCTGCACTTTTAGTAGAAACACTTTTAGAAGCATGAGTACAAGATGGTATGGATGGTACCTTCTTTTTAGAAGATGTTTCCCTTTCATTAGAGGATGTCTTTCTTTTAGAATCATCCTTCTCAAAGCACACTTGTGTAGAAACATTTCTACTTTCAGCTGACTGGGAGGATTCAGCTTTGGGTGATTGCATATTTTTCAATATCACCTCTAGTTCTATGCATTTCATGTTAAGGGAGTTCTTCTCATCCTCAACAGTTCTTAGCCTTCCTTCCCAATTTTCTTTCAGCTATTCTAACTGGTCTTCATGCACCTTATTCAATTCTAGCAATGAATTGTCAAGCTCCTTCACCATTTTGACTTTGTCTTCGAGTTGAGCATCTCTGAAATTCATTGACACTTTGTGCAACTTCTCCAGTGCATGGAAAACTTCTTTGATCATTATCATAAATATTTCTTTCTCAGAAAGGCTTCTTTTCAATTCTTCAGCAGTGTCTTCATATCTTTCATTGCAAAGAGAAACAGTTTCATCTTTAGCCTTCACCAGCTTTCTGAGAGTGTTGGTTATGCCAACCCTTTTTGCCAATTGATCTTCCATTGCATTGGCTTCTTCTTCTAACTGTGATTTTTCTTCTTGAAGATCAAGGATGCCTGTAGCTATACACATTGCCACTTCCTTGGGGACTGTCTTCTGAAGATATTCGATTGCATTTTGAAGATCATTCATTATTCCAACTTCATCACAGCTAGGACAGACTTTCTTCATCTTCTTGGCCTGTTTCTTATTTCTATTTTTCTGAGTCTTGGCAGATATCTCCATTTGAGGCTGGTCACTCATTTCCTCAAATATGCACTTCATAAAGACTCCCCTGGATCTTTTAGAGGTAACCTCGCTCTGATACCAATTGAAGTGCCCAGATCAGTGTGAATCACTGAGAGGGGGAGGGGGTGAATCAGTGATCCTTTAAAACTTTTTACTAATTGATTCTTTATCAATTAAACCTCTATGGCTTGTTAAGGCCTCGATCCACTCTTCTTGTATCTCTCAGCCTTTCCTTGAGTGATGCAGTAAATGTAAAGGCACTGGACATAAGGATTTATAAGGTTCGGCACCAAAGGCCTACATCCTTGCCATGTTGGTTATACGCCCCAACATGGTTTCTCCATTATAACTTGTTAGAATTACAATGGTCGATACAAAGTCCCACTGTATCTCTCCTGATTCCCACAGGAGGGTCTTTATACTGCGTCCCACAGTGTTACCAGAGTCCCACTGGCCTGCTCCAGAATCCCACTGAAGACTTCTTCCACCCTGAGTCTCACAGGGGGCTTCTCCTGGCTCCTCGAGTCACACGAGTAGCTCTTCTTCACTTTAAGCTTCTTCAAGTATCTTCAGCAGTCTGGGATAAAGACTGCTGGCCTTGCTCTTCACTTCTGATCACTTGATCAGGTCTTCTCGTCTTTCTTAGGATTTATCTCCTTCTTCTCAGGATGACCTGACCTCTCTCTTCAAGAATCTTCAACAGCCTCTGATAAGGTCTGTTGGTCTTGCTCAAAACTTCTGATCACTTCAGTTGATCAGGCTCTTCTCAATTAATGAAAACTCAGGCAGCTGATGTCTTTAACTTCAGTCTGGCTTCAGTCTCACTTTACATCAACTTCATGCACTGAGTGCATGTCATCTTTGCCTCTTCATGCACTGACAGCATGGCTTCTCAATACTCTTCAAGAACTCCTGGTCTTGGACAACTCAAATGCACACAGCCTGATTTAGCTTTGTTCACGTGTGCACGTGCATGCATGCAAGCATGCACTCCCCTTTTTCTCCTTGGTGTGATAAACCCACAATGGGTGTAAATACTTTTAGCACACACACCTTCTTCCTTCTTCACACTTTTTTCTTTTTGTTTACACACTCACAAATGTGTTTTTCTTTAGTGTGGGTCTTGTTCTTCTTCTTCTAAGTGTACACACACCTCTTAGTGCACACACATAGGTTCATCCTTCTTGTCTCATTGCACACACTTCTTTCACTTTTTGCACACAAGTGATCTTGGCCTCTTTCACTTGCTTAGCACACACAAACACAAAGTCTGCTCTTCACTTTTCACCCACACAAGGCTACGACCTCTTGTTGCTTTGCACATAAAGCACTAAGGCCTCGGCCTTCCTCTTGTTTTGCACACACACAAATGTGGTGGCCTTCCACTCCTTCTTGCACACAACCCGTAGGTGTGCACTCACTTGGATAGGGTGTATTATCCTTAAGCACACACACACAAGGTGTGTAATTCACATCACCTGAACACCTACTGCCCTTCTTTGCACTTAGCACACACACTGTCCGTAGGTGGTCGTCTCCTTCAAGCACCACACAAATGCTTGAGTCACGGGTCGTGCAAGCCACAAGGGTGCAAGATGGCTCGGGGGCGCAAGTGGTGCGGACTTCTCCTCACTTTAAACACCACGTTGGGTGTGGGTGTCACTGGTCGCGGGCACGCAGGTGCTACTGCCGCGCAAGCACTCGGGTGTGCAAGGTGCAACACCGCGGGGCGTGCAAGCTACTCTTGCCGCGCAAGTATGCGGGCAGAGAGAGCTCCTTCCTGTCGCGCAAGGGAGACGCGCAGGGGACTCCTTCCTTTCTTCTTTCACGCAAGGAGTGCGCAAAAGGAACTAACAGAGCCAAGGGATGGCTCCGGGCTTCACTGCCGCGCAAGTGGTGCGCGCAGGCTGTTCTTCGCTAAGCACCGAGGCTTCGCGGGACTTCAGATCTACAACAAAGATTCAGCAAACAAAACCATCGCATCGGGCTCTCTTTTTATAGGCAGAGGTATGCCCAATCTTCCGCGGGATATAAATCTTGAATCCCCGAAAGTTTCGGGTTATCAAGATTTTCCAAATCTTGATTTCTTTCCTCTGTTTCAACGCGGGTTCCTTCTCTTTGTTTTCATCCACGTGCATGTGCATGCAGAACGTTTTCATGTCTCTTAAAAGTCTATCCATGCATAGCATGAATCCACCGAAGCCTCGGCAACTTCGTTTTGCCTCGGCCTTGTTCGAAATCTTTATTTCGTTGCATGCATGTATATTTTCTTGCATGGATGTGTTCATTACATCCAGACGAACTCCATGGACACTTTAGCTCGAACAACGGTGGTCGGGAACTCAAAATACGGTGGTCGGAGTGGCTCTGGTTCAGGCGGCATCGCGGGCTAGCTTCGACTGAGCTCGAGGAAGACGATGTGGCAGCCGTCGGATCAAATCTTTGGACGGCCGCGATCAGAAGATCTTGTGCGGGATACGATGAGCGGTCCAGATCGACCGTGCGATCAGATGAGTGGCCAGGATCACTTCCGCGGCAAAATCCCGCGTCCCACATCGAAACCTCTCGCGGTTTATCCACACTTTAATAAAGACCGTGTGCCATCCTCAGCTCAATTGAACTTCCTCCTCCATGGTGCCGCCCCGCACCGTGTTCTCTTAGAGGGCGCGCTCTTGCGCCCACCTCTGCTCCCTGCGGGCGTGCCACTGGCGCCCACTATGCACACACGGGCGCACTCTTCGCGCTCACGCTGCGCGGGCTTCATCACCGCGTGGCCTCAGGGGCTTATACACGGCCCCGGCCTCTCTCGGGCTGGCCCCATGGGATCCCCTTGGGCGTGGTGACCTAGTCCCACATGTGCCTTGGGTTGAACCCTTAAGGATGGCCCTTGGTGGTTTCTTTTTTGCTAAGTAAAACACTTAGGACTTTGTATAAAAACAAAGTAACCAAGTGAAAATGCCAAATTACACTTCAAGCCATCTTCCTCTTCATTTACTCTTCTTTATTTCTTCTTCTTCATTAGAATTCCTCCAATTATCTTCAACATTTATTCATCACTTAGGAATGGAATTCCTGAAGGTTATTCATCAACCGAGATCCTGAATCACATAGATCTTCAATGTTCTTCATTGATCCAATCAGAGATCAAGTTGGATCAACTTCTAATTCACATGCACTAAGTGATAGTGCATGGACTTCATTAAACCACTTCATCCACTTAGAACTTGTGGATGGATCATCTTAAACTCCTCATGCATTGTGAAGACAATGCATGGTCTTCTAACATTGTTGTGACATTATATCCACTTGATACAAGTTCTTTGAACTTAAAGACCAGTTCAACAATCGTCTGATGTTATGATGATGCTCCATCATCATCCATTCTTCAAGTGGTGTAACTTAGTATCATCTTGATACAAGTATTGAAACATTAAGAATAGCTCTACAATCGTCTGATATAGTATGGACAATGTTGCAACCATTACCTCCTATGCCACTTAGTGAATCTCCTAAGTGACATGCCTCTAAGTTCCATGGCCATTCTCCATTCCTCACCATCACCATTATAGCCTTTTTCATTCACATATTGAAACTCCTTGACATCCATCCATTCATTCCTTGACAACAACATACCTCATTGACAACAAATGCAACACAGTGTACTTCAGAATGCGATGGGAAACTCCATTAATATTAATATTTAACAAAATAATTACACAAAATATGTTCAACTAGGGTCATCATCCAACTATAATCAATGGAACTATCTATGGTAAACAATACCCTTACCTATCCATGCATTACTCAGGAACAAAGCAGATCACACCCATCTTATCAACCACTTGATCAATGGAACTATCTATGAGAAGCCCTTGCACTAGATTGTTTTAGTATCCGACATGCGATCTATATGCATTGTTGTAAACCAATTTTTTAGCGTTTCTCTAGAAACATAATGTCTCTAGTTAATAACTATGGTACTAAAATAATAGATGGTATGATTTTCAATAGAGTTCTTGTGGGTGAAAGGATTCATTACATGTTTTGTTATGGTTATTTGACTAGGGTGTCCATAAAGTGTCTCATAGAGTCCCCTAGTGAAGTGGTTTTCTAAGATTCAATGGAATTGCACTAGTAACAAAGTGGTGGTGCCATTGAAATGGGTAAAATTTGGATTGATATTCAATGGTGGAAGAACTAAAACATGGAAAAAAATGGCATACCAATCATGCCAAAAACCGCAACACCATACAAACTCACAATCGTGCTCACAATCGCAACACCATATAAACCAAACAATCACAATTTCAGATTTTACAAAGCATCCCTTATTCAATTACATTTGTTAATTCAGGGGTTATCACAAAAGTTTTATCATCCCGGGGCATTCATTCATTATTCTAGTATACGTAAATTACTAATTTTTATATTCAAATGTTCAACAGGAACCAACCAACATGCAATTCATTTAGTGCGCAAACAAGGACCGCCAATGACCACGATTTTCAGAAGGGAATTTAGACCATACATTTCACAATATAACCATCAATATCAAATAGTAATAACATTCTAACAAGAGGAAACTAATGAGTGAGAGGAGAAAACTCACCGCGAAGGTGTCGTTCAGCGCGCGACAGAGGTGTGTTTGCGGTAGAGGAGAGGCGCACGACAGAGGAGATTTCCAACTGAAAAGAAAACATAAAATGAGAACCCATATGTTATACCTATCCAAAATTGGTCTAATGATATTTAGGAATGGGAAATGTCTAGTTAAACAATTTTATTGGTCAATAGTGGGATTTTATTTTCCATCTATGATATCTGCTTCCTGTTTATTTATTTTTTGAGTATCTAATATTTTACTAGATGTTTAAATTATGAATGAAACATGTCTTCTTTTCAGGAGAAAGATAATTTTTAATTTACTCTGATTTAAGGGTAAAATATTCCACATTAATTTTATCTTTTTCCCTGGGCATCGTTTCTATCCTGTAGAGATCATGAACGCCTCTTAGGTTAGTGAAAAGTCAGGTCAGTTGTTGGTTATGATACCAGCCTGGGTCGTATCATTACATTTCCAATTGTAATTGACCCATGTCCATTTAAATATAGGATTGGGGGGGGGGGGGTCATACACTAATATATATAAGGATTAAGAGAGGTAAAAATTATCCTAGGATCTCCAATACAAGTGATAAAAGATGAAATATGCACCGGGTGAGGGAGAACCACCCAAGAGGAGAGGAGGGAGAGTGTGGCGTAGTGTAGAGGGGTTCTGGACAAGAAAAGGGGAAAATCCAGTAAAACATAAAAGTTTAAAAGAGGAAGGGGGTTGGAATGTCTGAGGGGGGTGGGGGGGGGGGGTACAGGGGTGTGGGGGAGGGGGGTGTGGGCTGTCCAGGGAGTGGGGGTGGGCTACCCAGGTGGGGTGGGGTGGGGGGAGGGGCTGTAGGGGTGTGGGGAAGGGGGGGTGTGGGCTCTCCAGGGGGTGGGTGGGTGGGTTGTCCACTATGAAATGACCATTAGGGATCCTAAAGAGTGAATTATGATAGGGGAAAATTACGGGGAAGATGGGTTTGGGTGATGGGGTCGAGTGGCTAATAAGGAATAGGGGAACCTCATTAAAAAGACTAAAAAATATTTTTTCATTTCAAGAATAGGGTAAATTATGATGTAGCCTAAGGGTCTATTGCATAGTGCACCCTATGATGTCACATTGTTGAATTACCACAAGGTATACATTGCAAAACTCATCCCCTAGGCAAAACCATTAAGTCTTGATCATGAATTGTGTTGTGACTATATGCCTCACAGAATAACATCTACCCCCCAAAAAACAGTATGCAGGGCATAACATAGCCAACCTCCCACATGATCCAAACCATTAACATAAGGTGGGTCCCATGGATAAAATCACATACATAAAGGAGGACCTAAATAGGAACAACCAATATAATCTTCAACACAATCCAAACCACTAAAATAAATTATGTCTTGTGGAAAACCGCATATACCCCATGATGTATAGCCAAACATAAACTTTAAAAAATTTGAAAGAATGTTCAAATTAGTGAAGTATATCTACATTGCAATACCAAGGTCTATAGGCCTCATCCTAATCATATATATATATAATAATTATTAAGATATAATGAACAAGCATGGAAGATAAGCCTCATCCTAGATCTTAACTAACCAATGATTGATACCTAGCATCGAGCAAGAGGCTATTACATAAGAAGCTCATACATGACCCATCCTAAGAAACCTCACTAAACCTATCCATCATTACCATATCCTATAGTTAAAAAATATATCATGATAATCCCAAGACCTATAGGTAACAATATATCAATAAGAAATTTCTTTATTCATATTTAGTTACCAACCTACACCACCCCATGTGTGGATTTCCCTACCCTTAAAATCATAAGGAATCCACATTATCATTTCCACTAAATCATAATCAACCCCTTTCCATGTACTGCACCTATAAGGGTTCTAAGGGAGATGTCACAATTTCATATAGCCATGATAAATATTTTCTATGGGATAATCAACACAAACCATGTACTCAACATGATATAAGATTTAAAATAATCCTTGATATATCTCACACAACCTACCCACTGGTTATTCCGTCACTAGTACCCACCAAGGCATCCCCCCAATCACACTATGTAGTACTACCACAAAGGCCCTCAACTCATGGATAACCAAATCTCTAGTAAAGGTAAGGTATTTACCAATAAAGTTCACATCACTATCACTAAAACCTAATTAAAAATCCGTATAAAGACCCTTTCCATGTGATTACCATAATTCTTCCCTCACAGAAACCTCCACCCATGATCCTTACAACATGATTGATCATAATCCCATTCATATAGTTTCAACCTAGGCTATTGGTAATTAATAACATGAACCAATACCACTATAGGGTCCATTAGACCTAACTCTTCACACCAACTATCTTTCTAATGTAGAAGAGTAAAAATTCATTACATAAGAGACTCACCGGGGGGAATCTGTGCACTGTAGAGGAGGCTGCCAGGATGGTCATCAGATGAGTAGGGCACGCTGAAGCAGGTCACGTGGAAAAGGGGATCACGAAAGGAAGAGAAGGAGAAGGAGGTAGAGGAGGAGGAGGAGGAGGAGGAGGAGGCAGTGATGGTAGAGGAGGAGGAGAAGCAGGGTCTCAGCGAAGGAGGGATCATGGCGGAGGAGGAGAAGGTAGTGCCGACGACGGAGGAGGAGGATGGTCACGACGACAGAGGAGGAAAAGGCAGTGGCGACGAAGGAGGAGGAGGAGGAGGGGTCGCGGCGGCGGTGGAGGAAAAGGCAGCGGTGGCGGAGGAGGAGGAGGAGGAGGAGGGGTCACAGCGGAGGAGGGGTCTCAAGTGCAGGGTTCAGCTTCCGCAAAGGCTTGAACGGGTGCGAGGGAGGAGGGGCCTGTTAGGGTTCTTTTATAAAAACTGTTGGAATCTTTATCAGTGCTAGTTAAAAGCGATGATAAAGGTATGTTTTATCAGCACTAAAATAAAAGTGCTGATAAAACATACCTTTATCATCGCTAAAAAAGCACTGATAAAACACCTATTTATCAGTGATAAAATTATAGCGCTGATAAATAGTTATTTTATAAAGGTATAATTTTAATAATTTATTTATATTCTTATATATTTATTTAAAATGATATATAGGATAACTATATATTTATTTATTAATAACTATAACTATAAATAGTATATATTTATAAATATTGGTATATATTTGTTAATATATTTATATTAATAAAATTATAATTACAAATGTATTTGAAAAGTATTTATATATATCATTAAAAATATAATAAAATATATTTATTATTTAAATACATTTAATGTAATTTTATAAGTACATTTTTTAGAATATATATAGTTCATATGGGTAACATTATGAATTAATCAATATATACCACATCATGTAATATTATACAAATGAACATTCATGCATATGATACATAACATATACACATATATTCGTTGACCAAACTCATTGGAAAACACACATATATTCAATAATTTTAATTATAAATATATATATTAAAAAGTATTATATATTTATAAATAAAATAAATATATTAAATATATTAAATATAAAAAATATATTAAATATAACAAATATAATAAATACAATTAATTAATCTAATAAATCTCTAATAAATATAATAAATATAATAAATATAATAAATATAATAAATATATTTATTATTTAATGAAATTTATTATAATATTATAATTATTTAATTAATTATATATATATATATATTTAATTATAATCTTAGAAATAATTTTTTTTCAATTAAAACATTATATATATATTTTTGAATTATTAAAATATATATATTAAATATAAACAGTTATTTTTTATTTAATGTATACAAATAAAATTTATTTTTGAATATAAATATAATAATTTTATATAAATTAATAATAAAAACTTTTATCATTGCTAATAATAATGATGATAAATGTAACCTTTATGAGTGCTAAAAAAAGTGCTGATAAAGAGTACACCTTTATCAGCGCTTGTTTTAGCGCTCATAAAGGGAATATTTATCAGCACTTTTAGCTAGCGTTGATAAAGACCCACCCATTTATCAGCGCTTTCTATTTAGCGTTGATAAAGGGCAGTGCTTCCCTTGCCCTGTTTTGTGGTAGTGACAATTACAACATGGATCACCTTTGGGCGCCTAGGCATGAAAGCATTCAAATTTCCACATGTACTCAGAAATATCAGAGCATAAATGTCACTTTCAACATGTCATGAAACACTATATTGATCTATTTTGTGCATGCATCGACATCATATATCAGGAGAAGAGATCTCTGGAGGGAGCTTTAGGAAATCTTTGGGAATGTTGTTCACAAGTGGGTGATTTTGGGTGATTTTAATACTGTTCTAACACCTGAGGAAAAAACTGGATCTAACTTCAATAGGACACTAGCCATTGAATTTTCAACTTTTATTGATCAGTGCAATCTTGTAGAGGTTCCAATTTCTAGAGATGATTTTACATAGAGCAAGTACACTTTGAATGGGAGGCAATCTAGAAAAATTGATATATGCTTTGTGCACATGGATGTCAGAAGCGTTTTTAATGTGTTTACAGGTTATATCCTCCCTAAACATCATTCTGACCATAATTCTATAATTGTGGAGGTCTCCAACATGGAAAGGTTATCCCCTCTCCCTTTTAGTTTCAATAATGGATGGGTTGTCATTCATGGATGTAGGGAAACTATTTTGGAGGCTTGAAAGCTTGTGCCAATGGGAAGCCCAATTATGAGGCTTCCTAAGAAATTAAAGCACACAAAGAGACTCCTAAGGGAATAGAGCAGAAAATCCTTTTCAAAGCTTGATCTTGAAATTAAGGAGGATAAACAACATCTTGCAAGTATTCAAGCCAGAAACCAAAACCAAAATACCCCCCCTAGGGTGGAGTTGTAAGCTCACTTAAAGACGAATGATCTCTAACCATCAAAGAAGGGTTGGACAAGAATCTCTTGAATGTGAAATTGCTGAAAGAGGGGGATAATAACTCAATATTTTCTATATATTGCACAGGGAGAAGAGAGCTAAAGCAAGGAACAATGTCGTCAACATTAATGGAAAACTATACACCTTTGAGAATGATGTTTCAAAGGCAGTGGTTGACTACTTTAGTGGTCTTTATGCAAATGATGGGCTGTAAAACACATCAAATATGATTTAAAATACCATTCATTGCATTGAAGATCAATAGAATCAAAGCCCTATCATGGCACCAGACAAAGAAAAAGTTATGAAATTTCTTTTCTCTCTCAACATGGTGAGTGCTGTTGGACCAGATGGTTTCAAAAATAAATTCTTCATGTTATATCAGGAATTCTACAAGATGACTTGGTAAGTTAATTAAGGTATTTTTTTACTCATGCCTCTTTGCCTTATATGATCAATTAAAACATCATTACCTTGACTCCTAAGAAGGATAATGTAGTTGACATTAAGGAATTTAGGCCAGTTTCCCTTGGGAACACTATCCCTAAACTCATCACCAAAATCTTAATGTCCAGGATGGGGGGAATTATTAAAGAGCATATTACCTCAAATCAGTATGGATTTGTTCCTAGAAGATGCATTCAGAATTACGTATTCACATCCTCAGAAAATATTAAAATAATGAAGAGAAAGGTGAAAGAAGGAATCTTTTTTCTGAATATTGATATCTAAGGATTTTGATACCCTTAAATGGAGTTTTATACTCAATATCCTTAGAATATATGGATTATTAGGTACTTTTTTAGATTTATAAGCTCAATTCTCTCATCTACAAGGATTTACATTTTAATCAATGGGTCCCCAGAGGTTTTTTTAGTGTACTAGGGGTGCAAGGAAAGGAAATCTACTCTCAGGGATTCTCTTTGCACTTGTTAAAGATTACTTAAGTAGGTGTATCAATGACATTTCTCAGGTTGGTTTGTAAAAGTAAATCACGGTTGGGAGAGGTGAACCCATTCCTTCACATATGTTATATGCAGATGAAATCCTATTATTTGGGTAGGCTTCAAAGACAACAATTTCTTCTATCTAATCTCTCTTCACTCACTATGAGGAAGTGGCTGGGCATGCTATCAGTTAGGGTAAATCTTTTATTGTGTTTGGTGATGGTCTATTTGTGGGTCAACAAGAACAAAAACTACTAAAAGTCTTGGAGTGAGAAGGGGATCCCTCCCAATCAACTATCATGATTTACCAATTTTTAGGGGAAAATTGAAGAGTAAATACCTTATAGGAATAAGTTTTGTTATCATCAATCAACTAGATAGATGGAAAGGGAAATCCATGTCTCAGTTGGAAGGGTGTGCCTTGTTAACTCAGCCATCACTTCTAAATTCATTTATTCTTTCTCTATTTACAAGTGTCCAATAAGTCTAATCAAGGAGCTATAGGGTATAATCCAAAAAATTTATCTGGACTGGATCCATTCATGAAATAAAATTGATAACTTTCTCATGGAAGGAATGCATCAAGCCTATTGAAATGGTAGGACTTGGCATCAAGGCTCTTAAATTTTTTAATGATGGTCTCATAGGAAAATTCACATGGAACCTGATATCTACTAATGACCCCTCCTATAATTTCTTATCAAGTAGGTTCAACTGAAGGTTTTTGGATGGGTATTTATACTATCTTGGTTCATATGTATGGCCCTCAATCAAAAATTTCTTTAATGATATCATGTGGAATACCAAATGGATGGTTAGCAAGCAATATGATCTCAACTCCCAGGACACCTGTTGGATTGATATACACTCAAAGGAAACTTGATCATCCCTCCTGATAGAATGCATATGACCATAGATAAATTATTGACACAATATAATAGCCTTGACTTTTTTCCCTTATAGGATGTGATGGAGATTCAAAGCCATGTTTTCATGGACATTGATATACTTTTTTGGAATCTAAATAGAAATGGGAAGTTCAATGTTAAGGAGTAATACAATATGGAAGCTCCAGCATGAAACCATCATAGTTGTCCAAATTCAAGGTACATTTTATCCATCCATTGAGATATACTATACTGTGGAGAATCTGAAAAAATAGGTTTCCAACACACGAACAAATGAGGAAGGGTGGAAATTTTATTGTATCATCTTTACACCTATGTTTAAGGTCTGAAAAAAACATGTAGAACTTGTTCATCAGTTATGAGTAAGTCCGGGAGCTCTAGGAGTATGCAGGTCGGCTGTTTGGACTTGATCTTCATGTAGGTTGGCAGTTGGAAGAATTCATGGATTCCATCACCAACATTGGAAAAAGCGACTAGATTCAATATCTTCTTCTAGAATCCATTGCTTTCATACTTTCCTTGATCTGGAGGGCTCTAAATTTAAGATCATTTGATAATAAAGTTCCATTTTTTCATGCTGGAGTAGTGGTAATGCATAAGGATGTATATGCTATGGCAATGGTGTAGGTGGGTACAATGCATAACATCATGAGAAATTTTAATACCTTAAGTCTAATGAGTTATGAAAGAATATCTAGTAATCCCCTTATGCTCAAATATGTGATATGTATCCCTCTAATTGATACCTAGATAAAGGCCAATGTTGATGGTGTGGCATCCGGCATGACAGAGCCCTTGGGTTGTGGAGGTATTTTCTGAACCCACTATGGATTTGTGAAATGTTTCTTCCATCACTATATTGGAATTGGAATTGCTTTTAAAGCTCAGTTAGGGTGATAATGTATGTTATCAAACATGTTATTCAATTCAAATGGACTTCCCTATGGATTGAATCTGACTCTGAAACTACTATTATGGACCTAAAGGTGAGAACTAGGAATGGTCCATGGGAACTTCTACCTTATTGGATTGAGTGAATCAAGCATGTCACTCAACTTGATTTGGTTGTATCATATGCATATAGATAGGCCAACCAGGTGGAAGATGCACTGTCTAAGAGGGTGATTTTGGATACAAGTTTGATGTGGTCCTTCATATCCCCTGATTATTGTGCATCATTGGTGGATGGTGACATGTGAGCGATGGTTCACTCCTATGTTTGTAAAATACCTTATAATTCCCAACCTTGTCTATTTACTTTTTCATTAATAAATTTATAGGAATAGATTTTCCTAGATCCTGGATCTTCTTGCTAATAAATAATTCCATATTTGAATCCATCTTCATCTCTACTTCCATATCCAACTCATCATTTTATAGCTTACCTACATCATCTCATACTCATAAACACATTATTACATAATTAATCCATGATATTCACAATTCATTCCCATATTTATTTTGATATCCCATAATAACTCATCCTTATTAAAACTCTCTCAAAAACCAATATTAAACTAAATATTTCAACGAAAATAGTGTTGGGAAAATCGAAACTCTGATTCTTGCTTCGATAAAACTATCAGAATGTTGTGAGTGGATGCCCTAGATCCAACTCCTTTATGTACTTTGATTACCATTACATGTATATAGTTTGATATATACATGTGTTTATTCTTACCATAATAGTGTTGATACTTATAAATCCATTGTTTACATGGTAATATCCTTATATTATGCGTCATATTAAAAGGTTATAGAATTTCCCACCTATTATGAGAACCTCGAGGTACTAAGACCATAATCTTAAATATATGTCATATTGTCTAGATACATCATACCAACGAGACACAAATTATGTCTAACTATCAAGTGATGGGGGTTTATAAGGACTGTAACTTATTCTCATTAATTTTACACTTGGTGATCTAAAGTAGATGAGATCATGAGGACTGATCCTCCAATAGTAACACCACATGTTTCAGGTGTCATTGGTTATTCTTATCTATGAACATTTGTATTGGTCTCTTGACTTGAGATCGTCATCAATGTGTAATATTTGATCATGTACTTTTATGCAAGATAAAAACCATGATATTAAAGTCATGGTGAGGTACCTTGTAGTGAGTGTGTATTTGGTTATATGAAATTGGTTGAATGATTAAGATAGAATTTATCACTTCCAAGTTGATGAAGAGATATCACATGGGTCTAGGTTGACCATGATAGTAGTACCTTCATTAAATCCATGGTCATAGTACACGAATGTAAGTCTGTCCAATAAGGTCAAAAAATATATAAAGCATCAAAAGGATAATTATACAAGTGTGCATCATGATTTATGATATATTGCGAGATAAAGATATTATATTACATAAAATGTGTTTGTTGGAGCTGGTCATATCTATGAGATTCATTATCTCCTTAGATGCTATGATGAGTTGATAGACTTTGATCTTGGTCTATGGGTTAAACTAAATACAATTGAGATAAGGACCTAGAGGGTTACACACTAAGTGTATCAACAAGTTCCACCTATTTAGATGGATAATAGTTTAGGATGAAGTGGGCCCCATGTGCGAGGGCCAATGAACGTCTGAGTGTGATCGATCACAAGTAAAACAATTCAATTATATTATTCAAGTTATAATAAATAATTCCATTATAATTCCACATTTGAATCCATATTCATCTCTACTTATCCAATTCGTCATTTTATAGATTATCTCTATCATCTCATAGTCATAACCATATTTTTTCTTAATCAATCCACAATATTCACAATTCATTCCCATATTTATTTTGATATCCCATCATAACTTATCCCAATGAAACCTCTCTCAAAACCAGTCTTAAACTAAATATTTCAATGAAAATCATGTTGGGATAACCGAAAGTATGATCAGTGCTTCCAATAAAACTACCAGAATATTATGAGTGGGTTCCATAGACCCAACTCCTTCATGTACTTTGATTACTATTACATGTATATATTTTGATATATAAATGTGTTTATTATGACGATAATAGTGTTGATACTTCTACATAAACTATTTATATGGTAATATCCTTAGATTGCGTGCCGTATTAAAAGGTTATAGAAGTTCCCACCTATTATGAGAACCTTGAGATACTAAGACAATAATATTAAATACATGCCACATGTTCTAGATACATCATACTGATGGGACATAGATGATGTCTGACTATCAAGTGTTGGAAGCTTGTAAGGATTGATACTTCTTCTCATTAGGTTCACACTTGGTGATCTCGTGTAAGAACTTGGTTTTTATTCGAGGTATAAATCCTTTAAATTTTAGTTTTTTACCTTGGTTTTATCCATACATGAATGAATAGTAAGTCTATGGATGAAATGAGGGTGTCTGGGGCTTGTATGGAGCCTGAAGCCTTGAATTTTGGAGGAAACAACTGGGCTTAATAGTTAGTAGAAACAATGCCACTTATTACACATAGTTTGATTAAACCATACTTGGTGGTCCAGTATGTTGGGTCGGAAAAAAAGCGAGGAAGATGGCAAGAGGGGGGGTGAATTGCCTTTTAAAAAAATTGATTAACAAATTAAAAATCAAAGTAAAGTGCAGCGGAAATAAAGAAGGCAAGACACACGAAATTGATAACGGAGTTCGGCCAAAACCCGGCCTACGTCTCCGCTCCCAACTTAACCGTTGAGAGATTCCTACCGCTTGCTTTTCAATGGTTTTAGCAAGAAACCCACTAGGCTTTGAGGTAGCACTAGGACCTATTACAGCTTGCTTTTTGTGGTTTAGCAAGAACCCACTTGCTTTTAATGGTTTAGCAAGAACCCACTAGTCTTTTTACGGGTGAAGACTAGCTCACCGAGACACAAGCCTTTTAAAGGAAAAGCTTGAGAAAACCTCTTCACACCTTAGTGGTGGTGTGAGAACCCAAAGAAAGAGGGGATGAGAAAAGGGTTGGGGTTTGTAGGCACAAACCCAATTTTGAAGCTCAAAATAAATAAAACAATAAAACCCGTAATGGAGAAGCCTTGGGCGCCTTTGATTGATTGATGATGTTTGAGGGCCGCTTCCAAGATTCTATGGAGGTGCTCTTGGATGTGGAAGTTGTTGGAGCACTTTGGGTTCCCTTGGAACAATCCGTCGGAGCTTCGCCAAAGATGTAAAAATGTGTCCGGTGGCTTGGATGATGATCCGGTGCTTCCTAGGCCTTTATTTATAGTCTAGGAACCTTCAAGTATCCGTTGGAGGGCTTTGGAGCCGTTGGAAAAGGCCTCGGAGCCGTTGGGAGGCTTTTGGAGTTGACTGGTCAAAGCCAACGGCTAGTTTGACCAGTGCTACCGGCTGGCCGGTGCAGGTCCACCGGCTGGCCGGTGCCTTGGCAGAGGAGAAGAGCTTCTGCCCAGGCCGCACCGGTCGACCGGTGCCAGAGCCACCGGCTGGCCGGTGGTGAGGCAGTAGCCTTCACTATTGAGGCTGGGTTCCACCGGCTGGCCGGTGGTGAGGCCACCGGTTGGCCGGTGGTAAAGCAGTGGGTGTCCCTTTTGCCCAGGGTCCACCGGTCGGCCGGTGGTGAAGCCACCGGTTGGCCGGTGGACTGAATTTCAGTCCACTTTGCCTTCTTTCTTTCTTGGCCCAATTCCTTGGCCACCTGATTTGATTCCTATCAACCAAAAACACTTGAAAGAGGATTAGATAAAAATGAGGGTGATTGTGATCATGAAAATAAAACCTTGAGAGGTTCGAGAGGTACAACAATCTCCCCCTATTTTGATGATCACAATCACCGAAACTAACAATGTAAAATACTGAGATTAAAGGCAATGCAAAGCATGATGAAAAAGGATTCTCCCCCAATCAATCAAGAAATTTCTCCCCCTTTGTGATTATCAAAATAGAACGGGGCATAAAACTTGATTGAGGGAAATGTTTGAAAAACAAGATTTTGAACCAATTGTTGAAAATTTTGAAATGAAAATTGAATAACAGTTTGAATTGAAAGTTTTGAATCAAAATTGAGATGAAAAATTTTGAATTGAAAATTTTGAAACCAAGAGTTGAAATTGAAAGTTTGAATCGAAAATTTTGAAATTACAAAAAAGCTTAAAAGATCCTAACTCCCCCTAAATAAAAACAAAAAGTCACCGGGGAGAGGGATTTTGGAAAGAGATGATTTTAGGCCCGGAGAGACTCGCTAAGAGGGATTTTTCAATCCACACTTGCCTCATGGCGGGTCTTCTCCTATAAAATTCGTCCGAATAAAAAATCGATTTGGGTTGACCGTACCGGGCGTTTTTACAATTACATTCATAAATGAGATGCCCGGGTTTTTTGCAATAGTTACAAAATTTAAAGCTAGAGCTCCCCCTTACAAAAACAGTGGGTGCATGGGAGGAGGAGGCTTGGTTGGTATAGCCAAGTCCATTGGTGGTTCGGGAAACCCTTTGTGAACCAAGCAAAGTGTTCAAATTTTGTTCACCTTGGGTGAACTTGGCTAGGGTCTCTCTAAGGTCTTTGATGGTTGATTCCATGGAATCAACATTTGGAAAATTTTGGATTTTAAGGGTGAGTTCCTCCTTCTCTTTGAGAAGTTGGTCTTTTTCGGAGGAAAGTTTTTTAAAAGACTTTTTCAACGCGACAAATTTAGAAGAGAGTTCATGAAAACCTTTTTCTAATTGGTCTCTAGCAAATGAGAGTTCTTCATAAGAAAGATGATTTAAAGAATTGGAATTTGAAGAACATGAGGAAGAGGAATCGGAAGATGTTACCTCATGGAATGCCATTAGGCATTTTGTACCTTGGTCACTCGAGGAGGAGGAGGAGGAGGATGAGGAGGTGTCACTCCATGTGGCCTTGAGGACCTTTTCCTTTCCTTTCTCCTTTTGCGTGGCCCGTTTCTTGTTGAGTGGGCAATCGGGCTTGTAATGGCCCTTTTCGCCACACCCGTAGCATTTCACCTTGGGCTCGGATCTTGCGGTGGGTTCTTGCTTTCGATGCTTGCGGGATTTCTTCTTCTTCTTGTGCATCTTCATGAATTTGTGCATTTGGCGGGCGAGATTCTCCATTTCCGAGTCGCCGCTTGATGATGAGGAAGATGAGGAAGGAGATGAGGAAGAAGATGAGCTTACTTCTTTTTGAACCTTGAGGGCAATATTCTTTGGTGTCTTGATTGGTGTGCCCTCCTTTTGTGCTTGCCTCCTCATCGTGATCTCGTACGTCATTAGGGATCCGATGAGCTCCTCTACCGGCATATTTTTGACGTCCTTAGCTTCTTGGATCGCCGTCACCTTTGGTGCCCATGAGCTCGGAAGGACCCATAGGATCTTTTTCACCATAGTTTCTGCAGAAATGTCATCTCCAAGAGATTTTCTACCATTGCACACGTCAGTAAATCTAGTAAACATTTCAGAAATAGATTCATTTGGATGCATAGAAAAAGACTCAAAATCCTGACGGTACATGTCCAATCGAGTATCCTTTACTTTGTTGGTCCCCTCATGGGTAACCTCCAAAAGTTTCCAGATTTCATGTGCGGAGGTGCATGTGGAAACTCGATTGAACTCATTTCGGTCAAGGCCGCAATGAAGAGCATTCATGGCTTTGCCATCAAGCTCAAAATTTCTAATGTCGGCTTGGGTCCATTTGGATTCATCGGGAGAGGAGAGGGTGTAACCTTGCATGACAATTTTATAAATGGGATATCCTATACTTCTAAGAAAAGAGGTCATGCGGGTTTTCCAATAATTATAGTCGGATCCATCAAAAAATGGAGCCCGACCCAATGAGAGGCCCTCGGGGGCGAAAGAGGTTGATGCCATCTTAATGGATCTTAAATTTGAAACCGGGTTAGGGTATTACTCAAATTTCCCTCTGATACCAAATGTTGGGTCGGAAAAAAAGCGAGGAAGATGGCAAGAGGGGGGGTGAATTGCCTTTTAAAAAATTGATTAACAAATTAAAAATCAAAGTAAAGTGCAGCGGAAATAAAGAAGGCAAGACACACGAAATTGATAACGGAGTTCGGCCAAAACCCGGCCTACGTCTCCGCTCCCAACTTAACCGTTGAGAGATTCCTACCACTTGCTTTTCAATGGTTTTAGCAAGAAACCCACTAGGCTTTGAGGTAGCACTAGGACCTATTACAGCTTGCTTTTTGTGGTTTAGCAAGAACCCACTTGCTTTTAATGGTTTAGCAAGAACCCACTAGTCTTTTTACGGGTGAAGACTAGCTCACCGAGACACAAGCCTTTTAAAGGAAAAGCTTGAGAAAACCTCTTCACACCTTAGTGGTGGTGTGAGAACCCAAAGAAAGAGGGGATGAGAAAAGGGTTGGGGTTTGTAGGCACAAACCCAATTTTGAAGCTCAAAATAAATAAAACAATAAAACCCGTAATGGAGAAGCCTTGGGCGCCTTTGATTGATTGATGATGTTTGAGGGCCGCTTCCAAGCTTCTATGGAGGTGCTCTTGGATGTGGAAGTTGTTGGAGCACTTTGGGTTCCCTTGGAACAATCCGTCGGAGCTTCGCCAAAGATGTAAAAATGTGTCCGGTGGCTTGGATGATGATCCGGTGCTTCCTAGGCCTTTATTTATAGGCTAGGAACCTTCAAGTATCCGTTGGAGGGCTTTGGAGCCGTTGGAAAAGGCCTCGGAGCCGTTGGGAGGCTTTTGGAGTTGACTGGTCAAAGCCAACGGCTAGTTTGACCAGTGCTACCGGCTGGTCGGTGCAGGTCCACCGGCTGGCCGGTGCCTTGGCAGAGGAGAAGAGCTTTTGCCCAGGCCGCACCGGTCGACCGGTGCCAGAGCCACCGGCTGGCCGGTGGTGAGGCAGTAGCCTTCACTATTGAGGCTGGGTTCCACCGGCTGGCCGGTGGTGAGGCCACCGGTTGGCCGGTGGTAAAGCAGTGGGTGTCCCTTTTGCCCAGGGTCCACCGGTCGGCCGGTGGTGAAGCCACCGGTTGGCCGGTGGACTGAATTTCAGTCCACTTTGCCTTCTTTCTTTCTTGGCCCAATTCCTTGGCCACCTGATTTGATTCCTATCAACCAAAAACACTTGAAAGAGGATTAGATAAAAATGAGGGTGATTGTGATCATGAAAATAAAACCTTGAGAGGTTCGAGAGGTACAACACAGTACTATATCTAGGGCAACACAGTTTGTTCTAACTGTTCCGACCAGGCTACACGACTGTGTAATTTATATAGGTCCAATTGTAGAGGTGTTTCGCATGGGCTACACATGATTAGTCTAACTGTGTGCCTAGACTGTGAAAGTGGTTACTTGAGGTAGAACTGGGAACACAGTTGGCATATGGTTTGAACAACCATATAGCCAAATCTTGCGACTCCTTAATTCTTGGCTGAAAAGACCATTTTGAATTCACTTATTTAAAATACCTCAACCCCTTTTCTTTTCTTCCTCCAGTAGACAAAACCCTCCCATCCCCTCTCATTGGAATCTCTCACATCCCTTTAAGCTAGGTTCTTTGATATCTCCTCCATACTAACTCCAATAAAGCCACCATCTATTTCATTAAATCCCTCTCAATAAGAGCTCTGGTCTGCTGTCTTAATTTCTTAGTTTTTCTCACCATCCATTATGCAATCCTCATGTAGGATTTTATGCCCAATTTTAGGGTGTTCATATAGTCTTACACTTTCTTCTAATCCATTCCAAACAAAGGGACAATAATAGATGATGCATCTACTATAGGAATAAGGTAGGTGGCCTATGACTTTTCCCTCAAAGTCTCGCTATTTTATAAACTATTTTCGTTATGCGCATGCCGATTTCATATGGAATTTCTCCTTAAAATTCATCTTCTTTATTTTAAGTTGTCTAGGTAGTATTATAGACCCTAATTAAACCTCTTAATACCATTGGAGGTTGATACCTTAATGATAACCACCCCAAGTAGGGTGCGTTCTTTGCTATTGTAACAACCTAGAATTTTATCAATAGAATTTCCCTTCCTATAATTGTGTTATATAGTATAAAAAAATACATCACATAGAGAACCCAATAAAACATCATTATCGTAAATTAAGAATGAAATAAGTGGTATTTATAGAAATTAAGGCACCTATACCAATTGAATAGTAACTTAACCATTGGAATAGTAGTATAACCATTAGGAATAGTAATCTAGCTGTTATAATAGTAAAATCCCCTATGAAAGTATAAATAAAATTTAGGCGTCTTATAAATAAAAACATGATATATTTATATCAAGGAATAAGTAAATAAAATTTGTAAAAATAATAAATTAAGTGTTGGAATTTTCATGAAACGTAAATGTTTATTTACAATTTTATAATTAATATAATGATTTAAAAAAAAATATTTTCAAAAAATAGATCCATAAATTAATATTTTTTTTTCTTATAATTATAAGATAATTTTATGAGACCTTATTTAATTTTTTGAAGTGTTATAAAATCGGTTATAATATTAAAATCAATATTTTTCAAATAAATGATGATTTTAATTAAAAATTAAATTTCGCATATTTGTAAAATTATTTTCATAAAATGTAGTCCATTTTTGAAATATACACATTGAAAAATGGTTGGGGTGAATTTTTGGGATTTTCTAAAATAAAGTATTTTTTGGTGAATAGTGAAATACAGTAATTTACGGTATAAGCTAAATACATAAAATTTTGAGTCATGGTTGATGTATGGAATATGTGAGAACCATTATCTAAAAATATCATTCATTATTTAATATATTTATTGTTAAGGATTGACACTATTGATAGTCTTGATCCAAAATAATAAACTAATGAATATAATAATAAAAAATACCCCTCTCCTCTCCCTATAAATACCACCATCACCACCCCTTATCCTCACACCTTCTAAGATTTGGTGATTATTAATATTATTCCCAATTCATCACCCAAGCCGCTTTCCCAAATCTTGGTTTTTTTGTCTCACCAAAAGATCATTTCCAAGTGCCTTACGGAGGTTGTCAAGGAGATTCTATTTAATAGGTAAAATCCTCCACCTTTCCCTTTTAAATTCTTTCTTTCTTATACCTCATCCTTCCATATATTATACAAATATAAATGATAAATCTAGTATCATACATATACTATAATGTTATTATGTCAATGGTATATCCATTATCAAATCTCTTCTCTTCTCTTTTTTATCTTAAAAACAAAAACATTGCTTGTGATGTGTCGATTCACCACCTTCGTGGGAGATGATTTTTTATTTTCTATTACTGCCATAAAGTATGGACATAAAAAAATTACAATGGTTAAAAATATTATAATATATATATATATATTAAAACTTGTTTTATTTTTTGGAACTAATATATATACATAATATTAAATAACAAAACAAAACTTGTTTGTGATGATAAAAAATTCCCCAAAATAAACTAATATTCATCATCGATATTTTATCAAATGAATCAATATCATATATGAAAAAAAAGATATATGGGACCATTTAAAATTATTTAGGTTCATAAATTTCATATAACTCCACTTTTGGAGTTTTTCTTCCATTTTACAAGAAATCCCATAATTAAACTCAAGGGAACCAATCATACAATTATGAAAAAAACCCACCTGGAATAAGCCCGAATGGCCCAAATGCCTTATTTTTATTGATTTTTATAATCCACATTTAAAGGGATAAGGGTAAACCTTAAAATTCCCATAGGCTTAGAGTATTACATGACCTTAAGGTCTTATAGAAATTCATCCCACACAAGACTACTTAGAAATTCCCCTCCCCAGCGTTTATATCATGAAGTCAAATTACCACCTTCACATTAATTATTCAGCTAGTAATACCCATGTAGAGGTTCACATGACTGGTCTCGATGGAAATTTACATACCCTCTCATTATTCTATATTCATATAGCTTTGTTATGGTGAAACCGCCTCATCCGAGTCCTCATCTGGAGCTAGTTCCTTTGGTCTACTTGGTTGCATCTGCACCGCATGATCTGAATGAGGCATCCCAAAGGCCTTGAGGTGGCCTAAATCCCTTGAGGTGGCCCAAAATCCATAAATAGACCAAAGGAATTTGGGTGTCCTGAAGTCCTTAAGGACTCCAAGCCCAAACCTATGGCCCGAAGGTGAATAGTTTTGACTGCTACAATACCAAACAGTACCCACTACATTGCCTGCTACAGTGCCTGCTACAGTGCCTGCTACAATACCTACTACAGTACAACCTTCTACAATACTGCTACAGTCTCAAAAATATTTCTCTACCCAGATTTGAACTTGGGTCTCTTGGATGCACTTGGAGAGTCCTTACCAACCGGAACGAGGCTCACGTGCAATGCACCCGAAACAATGAAATCAAACATTATAACTCATCAAAATGACCATAAATTAACTTAATAAAATTATAATAAATCAAATACATGTTTAATAGGGTTTTAATCAATTAATTAATGGATCTAATTTTATTATCCATGACATTAAGTGAAAGTGTATAATTCTTTCAGACATAAGGTAAGAGATCTCTCTAAACCTCCATTTTTTACTTTGAGTTACGCTTTCTCTCTCTTTACATTAATTTATTTCTTCATCATTCTTATATACTCCTATATTCCGTGTATATATTCCAAAATTATGTATCCAGATTTATTCATCCTTCTTTTATGGGGAAATACATATTTTAAAAGGTTTCCTTCAAAATTTTCTCTTGATAAGAAAGCCCAATTAAATAGAAGTTCCCAATTTCTTACCCATTTTCAAGTATATCCCGTAATCTATTTTAAGATACCATTACTTTTCTAAAATCACTCATTTCATCATGTAAAAACATCTTAGTTTATTCCTAGTTTTATACTGTAACGAACCGAAATTTTGAATAAATTTTGTTTCCTAACTTTGTGTATTATTTTATTTTATACTCAACAAAACTATTTCATTTAATAAAATGACTATAATTAAAATAAGACCATTGGGTTTCGACTGTTATATGACCTTTGTTCAATATGATCATTGGAAACTAAATGTTGTGATTATTGTATATAAATAAAAGTGATCTCGATTAATTAATATAGAAAGAAGATTCGATGGCCCCATCCAACAGTCTCGGGCCGATCGAAGCCCATCTGACGGAACTCGGGAAGGAGGTAGAGCACCTTTGGGCTTTTCTCTGGACCAAACCCAAGCCGAACTTCATCGTGTGAAGTTGGAACGGAATCACCTTCACGAGAAGTTAAAGATGATCGAAATCACTACTCGGGAAATGTTGGCTGAGCCTCCCCAAGATTCTATCACCCTAGTACACCTTAATCTTAGGTCCAATGCTGGTGTTATAAGGTGTTATGTAATGAGACCGTAACTGCCTTGTGCAATCTTTTGATTTAAATAAAAAATTGTGATTTCTTCTTATGGTGGAGTTTTTGAATTTTCAAATGTCCTGATAAATATAGTATGCATATTATTGATGAATTTTAGAAAAAAGATATTTTAAAAATATTTATGTAAACCTTAAATAATTAATAACGTGTAATGATTTTCAAAAAATGGTCTTCTACAGTTATGTTCAGTAAGAAATTTAGAGTCTAATAGGATCAAATTAATTTTTGATGAATAATAAATTATGAATAGTGATTTTACGCCTATGATTAGTAATGTGATCAAATGGATTAAGTAACATCACTTAAGAAATTATTAATATAATCTAGGCACCTTGATTAAGTAATGTGAATCAATAAAATAGGTAAATAACTGTTCCAGAAAGTACTGTTTAAGTATTAGTTTTTTTCAGGTTAATAGTGATTTTTATTTTAAAATTAAATTAAAAATATTTAGAAAATTATTTTTATAAAATGGAGTTCATTTTTGAATTTAGAGCATCGATATTAGGTTAAGGTAAATTTTTGGGATTTTTCTGAAACAGTTGAATTTTCAGTGAATAGTGTTTTTATATAAAAATTAAATTAAAAATATTTAGAAAATTATTTTCATAAAATGGAGTTCATTTTTGAAATCAGAGCATTGATATTTGGTAAAGGTGAAATTTTGGGATTTTTCTGAGAAAGTTGAATTTTCAGTGAATAGTGAAAATACAGTTTTTGAGTTTCAGGTGTTTAATGACATCATTAAGGATGTAATAATTATTCAATAATTATCGTAGACTTATTAATAGTAATATAAGGTATGAGGTGTCCCAAGTGGCCAATACCATGGGAAAATACCATGGGCAACCCATGGTTTTGCAAATACCACCGATGAGGTGTCTATTGGCAATTAATGCTTTGTCCCCTCACTTCCCCTATAAATACCAAGCCTTTACCTCATTTATTTCATTTCCAAATCCTATCCAACGAAGTTCTGGTCTCTTTACCTTCCAAGGAGTCCTCCCAAGGTGCCCTCAATCCTCCAAGATCCCGACCTTTGATTTTTAGGACTTACGTTTTAAGGTAAGGGATCCTACCTCTTTTTCTTTCAAGTATTCTTTTGTATGTCATTTCATTTAAGCCCCATGTTATTATGTTGGGGGATGTTATTTTATATTAAAATTAATTCCCTTTTAATTTTCATATTATGAGAGATCCCCTATTACTCTCATCATTTCGTTTTATGAATGTTTAAGTGGCGCCGTTAGGATGCCGAATTTTTGTAAGTGATTCTTCCACCCTTCTCATTTTTCAAGTTCTATTTTCATGTCATTTTTTTCAAGTTACTTTTCTTATGTTGGGATATGATCTTATATATCTATCATACTGTCCTTTTTATGTTAATATTTTTAGATACCCTATTTGATCTCATCAATTCATTTTTTTTAAGTTTTAAGTAACGCCGTTAGGATGCCGAATTTTCATAAGAGAAATCTTATTTTTGTTTTCCTTTCATGTTCTTCATTTCTATGGTATATATTTAAAATTTCATTACCATGTTCTTAAATCCTTTATCTTCTTCCCCCATACTGTTTTATGGATCATTTATGAGTGGGTGACCTATGTCCCCTCTCTTTTCAATGTTTTCTAAAACCCTGTAACATAGCCGTTATGCTCCAGAATTTTCGTCTCAAAATGTATCTCTCTTTTTTCTAAAATTCTTTTATTTTATTAAGTGAATACTCAAAGATATTTCTTCTACATAGGTATTCACATATATATAAAAATTTTCTATTTTAATTCTAGGATTTATATACATGAAACCCGCTTTCCTTTTTCGTGGGTTTAAAGTGACATAAAGATCATGTCTTTAAAGCAGTTTTTAAAAAGTTATGATTATGAAATGAAACCCATTTATTTTATGCTATTTGGGTTATTTATGAAATGTTGATGATTATATAAGTGGCTCACATGATAATAAAGACAAATTAAGGGTGTTCCCTGATAGTTCTCTAATGCATTGGGTAAAGACTTAATCTCTAGAGATGACCATTTTAACGATACCTTAGTGAATAACCTTGGTAATTTTTTAATGACACCTTGGGGATAAAACTTGGTGATACGGAAATGACTGTCTAAGTTAAATGTTGTATCCACATATTCAAGTAATGAAACACGTTATTTTTATTATGATATGACTCATGATCTCTTTCTCATGCCTTAACATTATTTATCATGACTTTATTGATGTATCTCAAGTTCACATGTAAAATGTTTCTCTTGCTTTCCTTACTGGGACTTATGCTCACCCTTTCCTTTGATGTATGCTCCCAGGTTATGAGATGATGTAATGAACTTAGGATGAACAATGAATAATCCTTAAAAGTGGTTTAAAAGAATGTTTATGTTGTTTTCATGTATTATGATCCTGATTTTGAAGACACTAGACTTTAAAGATCCTCTGTTTGTAAAATGTAATGAAAATTTATGTATTAAAAAGGAGAAATGCTATAGTTGGTATCAAAGGATAGTTTAGTTATTTATGGAAATTAGGATATGAAAAATTTATGAAGAACCCTATAGAAAAGTTTAAATATAGGAAATCTTCTTGGTATTTTGGTGAGTATTGAGTAAGTGGTTTATTAAGCAAATACATCCCTGTCTGGATACGAGCAGGTAGAGGTGGATCTGACACATATGTACATAGGGGTAAAAACCAAAAACACCACTTTGAGCTAGACTCGAATGAGAACTGGTACACGACAACAGGCCTTGTTGCACTCTTGGTTACGACACTCTCGGGGGATATGTTTGGTTAATCCCAAGCTTTTTATGAATCATTATGAAGGAATTATAGAAAAATGTAATTGTATAAGCATGAAGTTTTAAGACATAAAATCCTTTTTAGTTAAAAGAGTTGTAAATGAAATAAGTTTCTCACTAAGGATTTATTCTTTTAGAAAATGTTCCCATCGTCTTGGAATACGTTGACGTATTTCCTAAAGAGTTACCCATACCTCCCCCAGAAAGAGAGGTAGAGTTCCCCATTGAACTTGTACCTGGATCTCATCCGATGTCAAATACCCCCTATAGTTTTGAAAATGTAGAGCTAGAGGAATTAAAGAAACAACTCCGAGATCTTTTGGAGAATGGGTTTATCCGACCAAGTGTGTCTCCTTGGGGAGCACCATTTCTCTTTGTAAAGAAGAACGATGGATCGATGCAGCTATGCATTGATTATAGAGAACTGAATGGGATCAGAGTAAAGAACAAATACTCTCTTCCAAGAATTGATGACTTATTTGACCAACTTCGTGGGGCTTAATTCTTCTATAAGATTGATCTTCATTCTGGTTATCATCAATTGAGGGTGAAGAATGATGATATTCCAAAAACAGCCTTCCAATCAAAATATGGGCATTATGAGTTTGTTATTATGCCCTTCGGATTGACTAATGCACCTGATATTTTTATGGATCAAGAATAAGTTGATTTTGGAAACTTATGTTTATCAAATGGACATCCTTTGTATAGGAAAATGATTTGGTGATTAAATGATAAAGGTTATTTTGGACGATGTTTTCTCTTTTGAAGTACTATATGCCTAAGGGAAATAAAATACTATAGGATCTAAATTGAGGAGGAATGGTTGATTTTTTATGTATTTATTATGGACATATGGTGATTTGGGTTATTTCTGGAAAATGATGAACTTATCATTGAGAATATGTGAATAGGTTAATTACACTTTAGTATGAGACTTTAATAGTAGTCGATGTTATTTGGAGATAAATGTTAAGATTTATTGGGGAAGACTATGTGATTAAATCCTTCTGAGTTTTGGGTTCCAATCTTAGTTTGGATTATTTTGAAGAATTTTAAGGACGGTTGTGTATTGAATGGTCTTTCTGAAACTTTGGGTACTTTTGTTGAATTTTGGATATTAATAGTAATATTTCTTTTTATAAAGGATTATCCTTTTTGGGGATTATATGATCTCGTACTAACCATTTTAGTTTTAGTTGATGACTAAAGATAAGGTAAAAATATAGTTATTCTTTTTTGGATTATGTGATTATCTTGAAGATGATTGTTGTGCTTTTGATGAGACCAAGTCTTTTTGAATGATCATTGTTTGGAAAAAAGATTAGTCTTGCTGGAAACTTATTAAGGGATGAAACTATACTTGAAGGTAAATATATTTCCTTATGTTTTTATTCTATGTAGTAAATGAATTCCTCAAAATTATGAAAAGGAACATAAAAAAACGTTGTTGGTTTACGTTTCTACTGGATAATAAAAGACCGTTTAACACATCTTAAGTTTGTGATCTTCTTGTGGTTATTTTTCTCCTGATCATGTTTTCTATCACTCTCCATCAGAACTTGACCCTTTGTTTTCTCTTCCATATCCATTTTTTCCTACATAGAATCCTAGTATGGGTTAACTCAGGTGACCTTTGTACTTGCCTTTCTCTCTTTTAAAGTAATAGTTTTACTGACTCTTTTTCCGATGTGGGACTTTCAACGAAATTTTCAAGCCTAATTTTAAAATTGTGAGGACGCAATTTCTTAAGGGGGGAAGATTGTAACGACCTGAAATTTTGAATAATTTTTGTTTTCTAACTTTGTGTGTTATTTTATTTTATACTCAAAAAAACTATTTCATTTAATAAAATGAGTATAATTAAAATAAGACCGTTGGGTTTCGACTATTATATGACCGTTGGAAACTAAATGTTGCGATTATTGTCTATAAATACAAGTGATCTTGATTAATTAATATAGAAAGAAGATTCGATGGCCCCATCCAGTAGTCTCGGGCCAATCGAAGCCCATCTGACGGAACTCGGGAAGGAGGTAACACCTTTGGGCTTTGCTCTGGACCAAACCCAAGCCGAACTTCATCGTGTGAAGCTGGAACGGAATCGCCTTCACGAGAAGTTCAAGCTGATAGAAATCACTACTCAGGAAATGTTGGCCGAGCCGCCCCAAGATTCTATCACCCTAGAATACCTTACTCTAAGGTTCTATGCTGGTGTTATAAGGGGTTATGTAACGAGACCACAATTGCCTTGTGTAATCCTTTGATTTAAATAAAAAATTGTGATTTATTCTTATGGTGAAGTTTGTGAATTTTTAAATGTCTGGATAAATATAGTATGCATACTATTGATGAATTTTAGAAAAAGGATATTTTAAAAATATTTATGTAAACCTTAAATAATTAATAATGTGTAATGATTTTCAAAAAATGGTCTTCTACAGTTATGTTCAGTAAGAAATTTAGAGTCTAATAAGATCAACTTAATTTTTGATGAATAATAAATTATGAATAGTGATTTTATGCTTATGATTAGTAATGTGATCAAATGGATTAAGTAACCTCACTTAAGAAATTATTAATATAATATAGGCACCTTGATTAAGTAATGTGAATCAATAAAATAGGTAAATAACTGTTCTAGAAAGTACTGTTTAAGTATTGGTTTTTTTGGGTGAATAGTATTTTTTATTTTAAAATTAAATTAAAAATATTTAGAAAATTATTTTTATAAAATGGAGTTCATTTCTGATTTCAGAGCATCGATATTAGGTTAAAGTGAATTTTTGGGATTTTTATGAAACATTTGAATTTTCAGTGAATAGTGTTTTTATTTAAAAATTAAACTAAAAATATTTAGAAAATTATTTTCATAAAATGGAGTTCATTTTTGAAATCAGAGCATTGATATTTGTTTAAGGTTAAATTTTGGGATTTTTCTGAGAAAGTTGAATTTTCGGTGAATAGTGAAAATACAGTTTTTGAGTTTCGGGTGTTTAATGACATCATTAAGGATGTAATAATTATGAAATAATTCTTGTATACTTATTAATAGTAATATAAGGTATGAGGTGTCCCAAGTGGCCAATACCATGAGAAAATACCATGGGAAAGCCCATGGTTTTGCAAATACCACCGATGAGGTGTCCCTTGGCAATTAATGCTTTGTCCCCTCACTTCCCCTATAAATACCAAGCCTTTCCCTCATTTATTTCATTTCAAAATCCTATACAATGAAGTTCTGGTCTCTTTACCTTCCAAGGAGTCCTCCCAAGGTGACCTCAAGCCTCCAAGGTCCCGACCTTTGAGTTTTAGGACTTACGTTTTAAGGTAAGGGATCCTACCTCTTTTTTTTTTCAAGTACTCTTTTGTATGTCATTTCATTTAAGCCCCATGTTCTTATGTTGGGGGATGTTATTTTAAATTCCACTTAATTCCCTTTTCATGTTCATATGATGAGAGATCCCCTATTACTCTCATCATTTCGTTTTATGAATGTTTAAGTGGCGCCGTTAGGCTGCCGATTTTTTGTAAGGGATTCTCCCACCCTTCTCATTTTTCAAGTTCTATTTTCATGTCATTTCTTTCAAGTTACTTTTCTTATGTTGGTCTATGATCTTCTATATCTATCATACTGTACTTTTTATGTTCATATTATGAGATACCCTCTTTGATCTCATCAATTCATTTTTTTAAAGTTTTAAGTAACGCCATTAGGCTGCCGAATTTTTATAAGAGAAATCTTATTTTTGTTTTCCTTTCATGTTCTTCATTTCATATGGTATATATTTAAAATTTCATTACCATGTTCTTAAATCCTTTATATTCTGCCCCCTACTGTTTTATGGATCATTTATGAGTGGGTGACCTATGTCCCTTCTCTTTTCAATGTTTTCTAAAACCCTGTAACATAGCCGTTATGCTCCAGAATTTTCGTCTCAAAATGTCTTTCTCTTTTTTCTCAAATTATTTTATTTTATTAAGTGAATACTCAAAGATATTTATTCTACAGAGGTATTCACATATATATCAAAATGTTCTATTTTAATTCTGGGATTTATATACATGAAACCCGCTTTCCTTTTCCATGGGTTTAAAGTGACATAAAGATCATGTCTTTAAAGCGGTTTTTAAAACGTTATGATTATGAAATAAAACCCATTTATTTTATGCGATTTGGGTTATTTATGAAATTTTTATGATGATATATGTGGCTCAAATTACAATAAATACAAATTAATGGTGTTCTCTCATAGCGCTCCAATGCATGGGGTAAAGACTTAATCTCTAGAGATGACCATTTTAACGATACCTTGGTGAATAACCTTGGTAATTTTTTAATGACACCTTGGGGATGGAACTTGGTGATACAGAAATGATTTTCTAAGTTAAATGTTGTATCCACATATTCAAGTTATTAAACACGTTATTTTTATTATGATATTCCTCATGTTCTCTTTCTCATGCCTTAAAGTTATTTATCATGACTTTATTGATGTATCTCAAGTTCACATGTAAAATATTTCTCTTGTTTTCCTTACTGGGCCTTCTGATCACCCTTTCCTTTGATGTATGGTCCCAGGTTATGAGATACTATAATGAACTTAGGATGAACAATGAAGAAGCCTTACAAGTGGTTTAGAATAATGTTTATGTTGTTTTCATGTATTATGATCCTGATTTCCAAGACACTAGACTTTAAAGATCCTCTCTTTGTAAAATGTAATGAAAATCTATGTATTAAAAAGGTGAGATGCTATAGTTGGTATCAAAGGATAGTTTATTTATTTATGGAAATTAGGATATGAAAAATTTAGGAAGAACCCTATAGAAAAGTTTAAATATAGGAAATCTTCCTGGTATTTTGGTGAGTATTGAGTAAGTAGTTTATCAAGAAAATACATCCCTATCTAGATACAAGTAGGTATAGGTGGATCTGGAACAGATGTACATAAGGGTAAAACCCGAAAACACCGCTTTGAGATAGACTCGAATGAGAATTGGTACACCACAACGGGCCTTGCTGCACTCTTGGTTACGACACTCCCGAGGGATATGTTTGGTTAATCTAAAGCTTTTTATGAATCATTATGAAGGAATTATAGAAAAATGTAATTGTCTAACCATGAAGTTTTAAGACATAAAATCCATTTTTGTTAAAAGAGTTGTAAATGAAATAAGTTTCTCACGAAGGATTTATTCTTTTAGAAAACTTCCCTATCGTCTAGGAATACGTTGACGTACTTCCTGAGGAGTTACCCGGACCTCCCCCAGAAAGAGAGGTAGAGTCCTCCATTGAAGTCGTACCTGGATCTCATCCAATGTCAAAGACCCCCTATAGGATGGAAAATGTGGATCTAGAGGAATTAAAGAAACAACTCCGAGATCTTTTGGAGAATGGGTTTATCCGAACAAGTTTGTCTCCTTGGGGAGCACCATTTCTCTTTTTGAAGAAGAAGGATGGATCGATGCAGCTATGAATTGATTATAGAGAACTGAATGAGATCACAGTAAAGAACAAATACTCTCTTCCAAGAATTGATGACTTATTTGAACAACTTCGTGGGACTCAATTCTTCTCTAAGACTGATCTTCATTATGGTTATCATCAATTGAGGGTGAATAATGACGATATTCCAAAAACTACCTTCCAATCAAGATATGGGAATTAGGAGTTTGTTGTTATGCCCTTCGGACTGACTAATGCACCTGTTATTTTTATGGATCAAGAATAAGTTGATTTTGGAAACTTATGTTTATCAAATGGATATCCTTTGTATAGGAAAATGATTTGATGATTAAATGATAAAGGTTATTTTGGACGATGTTTTCTCTTTTGGAGTACTATATGCCTAAGGGAAATAAAATACTACAGGATCTAAATTGAGGAGTAATGGTTGATTTTTTTATGTATTTATTATGGACATATGGTGATTTGGGTTATTTCTGGAAAATGATGAACCTAGCATAGAGATTATGTGAATTGGTTAATTACACTTTAGTGTGATAATTTAATAGTAGTCGATGTTATTTGGAGATAAATGTTAAGATTTATTGGGGAAGACTATGTGATTAATTCCTTCTATGTTTTGGGTTCCAATCTTAGTTTGGATTATTCTGAATAATTTTAAGGATGGTTGTGTATTGAATGGTATTTCTGGAACTTTGGGTACTTTTGTTGAATTTTGGAGATTAATAGTCATATTTCTTTTTATAAAGGATTATCCTTTTTGGGGATTATATGATCTCGTACCAACCATTTTAGTTTTAGTTGATGGCTAAAGACAAGGGAAAAATATAGTTATTCTTTTGTGGATTATGTGATTATCTAGAATATGATTCTTTTTCTTTTGATGAGACCAAGTATTTTTGAATGCTCATTGTTTGGAGAAATCATTAGTCTTGGTGGAAACTGTAACGCCCCGACCCTAGATACCCAGAGTTAGTGCATCATTACATAACATTGGCATGATCACAAAGGATCAAGTCTCAAAAGACCGATTAGTTTAGTAGTCTTGGAGACACTAGATATATTTATAAGTCTTACATTACATTATAAGGTAAAAAAACTATAACAACATCTTGTATTCATATCCCCTCATACTATCCCTACAGGTCATTCATAAATTACTTCTTCACATCCTAGGAAAAATAAAACATTAAAAGGGGTGAGCTCAGATGCTCAGTAAGGATAACAATATAGCATAAGCTTTCATAGATAAGCATAAACACTTAAAGCAATTTATAACAAAAACAAAAGCCTTTTAAACTTGAACATAAGCATAATATGGAAAAGATAAAATGAAATAATGCCATTTACTTATTCACATGGATATTATACTAGTCAAACAATCACATGAAAAATCAATAACCACTTTCATAATGATGAAATGCATAATGCCAGACTATCAAAACCACATAGCCAAGGCCTCATGCCAAGACTACAAATAAGATTTTGTCAAGGCCTTGTGCCAAGACACTAGTTTGTCTCATGAGACCTAACGATACATCGAGGAGCTATAGTGGGCTCCACCCGTCACTTACTAAGTCCAATTCATTCCTCATATGAAAAGTTTTAAACATAACATAAACATTCGTATTAAAACTAGCATACGAAATGTCAATACTTTATCCACAAACCATGAATGGTATAAAAATAGCACATCCACAGTCAAACATAACTCATTCGATACAATATGGAAGATTTTATTGTATCATATTAACCTCAATTGAGAATAATGTATGATATTAACATAGATGAATATAATCATTAAAACAATTTGAGAGAAATATCCCCCTTTTTCTTGAAATCATTTAAAAGTCACACTATTTTTCAAGAATGCATTTAAAAATATATTTTTGAATCAAAGTCTCCCATAGCACTTTGAAACTTTTAAAAGGAGTTTTAATTTTAAAACTTGAATGTCCATATAAATAAATCCTTAAAACCATTTTTAAAACATGGACATTAATGAGCAAGATTTAGAAGAATAAGTCTTTAAAACATTTAAAAATCGTATTTTAGTAAGAGTTTATAACCAAAAGAGAGACACTTGAATACAAATAATTGAGGTAATCAAAACTTTTTAATATCATGAGAATAAAGGGATTCATGATATACTATGTCAAAGTACATTATATACACCACATAAAAGTGATTTGGTGTATAACAACAAAGAAGTCTCAATGGAATGTAAATTGAGATGAAATCTCTCATAAAGGACATATCCTTAGGTTAAGGATAAATCAACGACATAATTATGTGTGACAAATATAAATACACTAAATATGATTGGATATTCAGTGTAAAAAAATCAAAGGAAATTCACACATATTCTAGTAAAAACAACACCAATGAATTGGATGTTTATCTCAACAAATCGAGATTGACTAAAACTTACTCTTATCAAGTTCATACTGATGACTTGAGAATTTATCAATGGAGTTATTATGTGTAAAAAATATATCCACATAAAGGGGAGTGGAAATTATGACTTAATCAAATGAATATTGATTCCACACATAATCTTGGAGTAAAATAATCAATGAAGTATGCGTAAAGCCGAATGAGTGGAAATTGAAATTTCAAATTCCCTTATCGATTTGGTAACTTATGAAACATGAACCCATGAAAGAAGGATCATAAAATGATGATGTAAATACCCATAAATTAAATTATATTACACAATGAATACAATCATGGGTAGTACACACACCACATGCAATAAATAAGTGGCGAACAATGGAAATCTCACAGAATTAAAAGTGAGATAAGAAACCCCTTACCACGTTGTAATCAACTGAGTCGTATGAAAAAAAGTTAATAACCACCAAATGATTTACAGAATAAAATTAATATACAGAGAATCATGATAATATATATCAAATGGCAGTACACAATACACCACTTTCAATAAATTAGTGGCGAACAATGGAAATCTCACGGAATTGAAAGTGAGATAAGAAAATCCCTTACCACATTGTAATCAACTGAGTCGTATGACCAAAAGTTAATAACCACCAAATGATTTACAGAATAAAATGAATATAAATAGAATCATGATAATATATATCAAATGGTAGTACACAATACACCACTTTCAATAAATTAGTGGCGAACAATGGAAATCTCACGGAATTGAAAGTGAGATAAGAAAATCCCTTACCACATTGTAATCAACTGAGTCGTATGACCAAAATTTAATAACCAAAAAACGATTTACAGAATAAAATTAATATAAAGAGAATCATGATAATATATATCAAATGGTAGTACACAATACACCACTTTCAATAAATTAGTGGCGAACAATGGAAATCTCACGGAATTGAAAGTGAGATAAGAAAATCCCTTACTTTGTACTTTTTCTTTGGTCAACGGTAGGTTAACCTCCTTTATAATGGTGAAATAATTGTTATTTAATTATAAAAGAATAATTTACATTAATATGATATCATATATTATCTTTTAACATTTATTTGTAAATAATATCTTAGTATTATCGTCATTTCGGGTGTTAACTTACTCGTTTTCCTTTATATTCTTTGTTACGTAAGCCATGTTTGTTATGGATAGGTTTTATATTATTCATATCGAGAATTATATCATGTCCTTAAACATTATTTTTAAATCATAAAATGATAATTATACTTTAATGGATACGATGGAGAATGAATCTCATCGCTTTCGTGGAGACGGTAGTCCGTACGTATGCACGAGCGACAATATCATTCTTTTGATGTTTAAATAATATATAATTGGATGGTATATCATATAGTCAGAATAATTATCATGTTGTATTTATTATTTACATGAATTACACATCATTATTATACCCATCCAAATAATAATTTATTGAATGACAATTACACCACGACGTGGAGACGGTAAGCCGTACATACGCACGTATGGTGACATGTCATTCAAAGGATGGATAGAATACTGAATATGGGTGTACCATATTTATAGTAATATTATAGTATATATTAGATACTGGATTCATTAATTTAGAATGGGAATAACAAATAAAGAAGAAGTTGAAGAAGAAAAGAATTTGAAAAAGGGTGGTAAAAACATTACCTCTTCTTCGGGTTCTTCCTTTTGATTCGATCAAAAGGGATCCTTAGGTTGGATTTCTGATCAAAATAAGGCCTCTAGGTTGTATTGAGGGAAGTTGAGAGAGTATTTGGTTAGGGGTTGGCCGAACCAAAAGGCTTTGAAGGTGTGAAGTAATGAGAAGGGGGAGTGCCCTTTTATAAGAGGGGTGACGGGCACCTTTGGAAAAGCTAAAAATATTATTTTATAATAAATTCACATTCGGTTTCAAATGGCTCCAAAGTGGATTATTAAAAGTTTAAGGTGGGGATAGGTCTAAAACCACTCAACCAATATAATTTAGACAGGTTTGGGTCATTATATTAACCTTATCTTTAAGTATTAGCTCTTAGTTAATTAGCTTCACTTTTACAATGTCTCTTTGAATTTTTATATTATATGGTTAATAAACTTACTATATATATCCAAGAGACCCCCAAGTGGTCCATTAATTATGAACCTATCATGATATAAGTCTCTTGGCCGAACCTTATATTTTTAGGAATTTAATATCAATTAATAATATAATAGTTGTTTTAAAAACTCTTTTATGTCAATTTTGACACTATTCAATAATTGATTTTTGTGAAACTCATAACAGAATGATTACTTCAAAAAAAGTAAATTAAATCAATAATAATATGTCATATTAACCTATAAAAGTAGTTTAATTCAATAAAAGTCTCCAATTATATTTATTTGGGTATTTATAATATCAATTATTTTAATTTTTCACTATTATGGTAATTAATGCATCATCATTGTGTCATAAATAAATTAAATTATTTAATGTCTAAAAATTATAAATAAAATATAATTATGTAGAAAATCGTTTTATATTTATAATGAATATTTATAATAGAATTTATCTTATGTGTAACCCTATATTAAAAATGTTTTAGTAAATAAACTTTGATTTTAACTCTTTTAACTCTTCTTTGAATTAAATAATAATAAATGTCCTAATCTAATCCAAGTGGACCTAAATGATAATATTTTATTCCTAAGGTTGTTTGTGGTCGAGATACACTTGTCCAATAGAATTATGATATGTGTTAGGGTAATATTAATATCATTTTTACCCTTAATTACCCTATTTACTTTTAACCGTAGTAAATAAAAGTAAAAAGTTACTATTCACCAAAAATTATTTTCATCTCAATGAACCAAATTTTACTACTTGATATTAACCGTGTGTCTCAGATTTTTGAAATTCCACTCACAGAAGTGGTAAAATTAAGTTTTATGAAAAATTCAGTTTTTTAACTACCACTTAGTGGTTTCACTATTCATCAAAAAAAATGAAAGTTTCCAGAAAAATACCAAAAATTAGGCCTAATCTATATTTGATATTATGAATTCAAAAATGATGTCTATTTTACCAAATTCAAAACATATCAGTTTCATTAATTAATTTAAAAATTAATTCCTGTCATCAAAACAAATAGCGTGTTTTTAAGAGATAATAACTATCAAAAGATTGACACTTGTTTATGTCTGGTTTAAATGTGAAATCTCATCCAATGACCAACATTGTATTAAATGGTAAAAATATATTATAAATATACTTTAAAACCACTCAAATTAATAATTTATCACTATTAATTATTTCGATTAAAAAAGTTGTTTTTAATTAAAATTTAGTAATTTTCACTATTCATCAAAATATGAAAGTTATCTGAAAAGTACCAAAATTTAACCCTAAGTTAATTTCGATATTACGAATCCAAAACTGAAGTCCATTTCGAAAGATAAAATTTTTAAAATTTCAAAAAGTAGGTATTACTATTCATAATGGCTAGTTTGATTGGTTGTGGTGTGTTAGAACTTGAAGTTGCGTACAACACACGCTACTGTATTATTAAGAGAGAAGCGTACCGTGGAAGCATGGGGTGTTATATTCTCCCCTCCTTCAACAAATTGTGTCCTCACAATTTTTAAAATTGGTCTTGGGAATATAATGGAAAGTCCCACATCGGAAAAAGAGTCAATAAAACTATCACTTTAAAAGAAAGAAAGATAAGGACAAAGGTCACCCGAGATAACCTATACTAGGATTCCATGTAGAAAAACATGGATATGGATGATAAACTAAGTTTCAAGTTATGATGGATAGGGATAGAGAACATAATCAGGAGAATGTTAACAATAAGAAAACCACAAACTTGTGATGGGACAAACGGTCATTAGTTTCCCAGTAGGAAAATTAAACGGAGAACATTTTTTGTTTTAAGTTACATTATATAAGGACGAGGAATTAATTTATGATATTGACTAATAACATAAAGAGATATACTTACTTTTTAATTAGAGTTTCATTATTTAATAAATTTTTACCACTAACTCATTTTTTTAACAATGAGTATTAAAGAAGACTTGGTCACAATGGAAGAGCTTGAATAAAATTCTATAGAAATACATGATCCACATAGAATAAACTATATATTTAAATTGTATTTAGAGATTAATCAAAACCAAAATGGTTAGTATAATATCTGATGATCCCCAAATGGATATTCCATTAGAGAGAAATAAAAACACTAATCTGAATTTCTAAAATTAAACCATCAATACCCCAAAGTTAAATAAATGCCATTCAATAATCAATTGTCCTTAAAATCCTTCAATATAATCCAAAATAATATTGAAACTCAAAACTTATAATAATGTAGTATTCCACGTTAAATTGTATCTCCAAATGACATTAATTATTCTTAAAGTCACATAGTTAGAAGTAATTAACCTAATAATTTCCATAAACAACACAAATCACTATAAATCCACAATAAAAACATAGATAAAAATCCACCATTACTTCTCAAATGAAATCCCATACTATTCTATTTTCCATACAACAAAGCGAACAACTTCTAAAATAACATTTATCACTTAATTACCAAATCATTTTCCTATACTAAGGGTATTCATTTGATAAGACATAAGATCCCAAATCAAATTATTAATGATCAATAAAATCATTTAACTAAAAATAATAGTCACACTAACTAGAGACTTCACGTAGTCCAGTGGTAGGAGATAAATCCCAATCGCACTTTGGTTGTGGGTTCGATTCCCACATCTTTGTCCGACGCGACGGGTTGTCACACTGTCTGCGTGTTGTCCTTTTTCAAAAACTATATTTTACAACATTACCAAAATGAGATAAATTCTTCAAAATAACCATAACATAATTTAACCCCAAATGTTATCTCATACCTTGCATTTTCGTCCCAAATTATAATAACTTGTAATTGCCTCAAACCAAATGATCATATAAAACCAAATGGTTATTTATAACTTTATCCACAAGAGAAAAGATAATTCTTCATAAAATATCATTCTCACATGGCAAACTGTAGGGTTAAAAATACAAGAGAAAATTATTCCAAAGTAAACCCATCAACAAGGTGCACTAAATTTTTTTAAACATTTCTCCAACCATTTATTTCCACATAGATTCTTCTTTGTCCAAGAAAATATCCTATAGAATTGGGCATTCACTCGGGTAATGTCCAGGTCCCCTAAATTTACGGCAAATGACTGTAAATGGACTCATGGGACCATTTTTATCTTCTTCCATAGTACTCTTCATTTTTTTCGGCAAGTCTTCACTTTATGTCCTTCCTTCCCACACGTAAAGCATTTCTTTGTCCCATTGAGGCACTTTCCTGGGTGTATCCTTCCACATTTCCTACATGATGGAAATTGAGGATTCCTTTCTCCATGGTCTCCACTGCTGGAGCTCTTATCATTCATCACCTTTCTCTTCTTTGTTGAGTCTGGGAATTGGTTAATATATATATTGTTGATCATATTTTTGGAAAATTGATTTGGCATAAAGATGATATCTTTTACGCCTATAAAAATTCCATTTTTTTGCTCATTGCCACCACCGTTCCCACCTTGTACATCATTATCAAAGTCACTATGACTTCCTTGGAATCCAACCATTGACTAAAACTAGAAAGCATTGTGTGAGTAACAGTAGTCATAAAATCATATAGAGATTAACATGTCACCATATTCTCAATTTGAAACACATTAGTATTAACCAAGGTCATTTACTCTCATCTTATATATTTAATACTTCAAATTGGTTAGTAAAAAAAAATGTAAATTATCCTAAGCATATGCCCTGGGAGTGTCGTAACCAAGAGTGCAGCAAGGCCCGTTGTCGTGCACCAGTTCCTGTTTGAGTCTAGTTCAAAGCGGTGTTTTTGGGTTTTACCCCTAGGTACATCTGTGCCAAAGATGCCTCTACCTGCTCGTATCCAGACTGGGATGTATTGCTCGGAAAACTCACAAAATCTCTACAATACCAAAATTCTTGGAAGTTCTTCTATACTAATCCTCAAATTTCATCTTAGGTCTACGTGCTATAATCAAAGTTTATCTAAATCTAGATTCTAAGGTTTGCACTAAACTTCCTCTGATACCAACTATAACGACCCGACCCTAGATACCCAGAGTCGGTGCATCATTACATAACATTGGCATGATCACAAAGGATCAAGTCTCGAAAGACTGATTAGTTTAGTAGTCTTGGAAACACTAGATATATTCATAAGTCTTACATTACATTATAAGGTAAAAAAACTACAACAAAATCTTGTCTTCATATCCCCTCATACTATCCCTACAGGTCATTCATAAATTATTTCTTCACATCCTGGGAAAAATAAAACATTGAAAGGGGTGAGCTCAGATGCTCAGTAAGGATAACAATATAGCATAAGCTTTCATAGATAAGCATAAACACTTAAAGCAATTTATAACTAAAACAAAAGCCTTTTAAACTTGAACATCAGTATAATATGGAAAAGATAAAATGAAATAATGCCATTTACTTATTCAAATGGATATTCTACTAGTCCAACAATCACATGCAATATCAATAACCACTTTCATAATGATGGAATCCAAATTCCAGACTATCATAACCACATAGCCAAGGACTAATGCCAAGACTACAAATAAGATTTTGTCAAGGCCTTGTGCCAAGACACTAGTTTGTCTCATGAGACCTACCGATGCATCGAGGAGCTATAGCGGCCTCCACCCATCACTTACTAAGTCCAATGCATTCCTCATATGAAAAGTTTTAAACATAACATAAACATTCGTATTAAAACTAGCATACGAAATGTTAATACTTTATCCACAAACCATGAATGGTATAAAAATAGCACATCCACAGTCAAACATAACTCATTAGATACAATATGGAAGATTGTATTGTATCATATTAACCTCAATTGATAATAATGAATGATATTGACATAGATGAATATAATCATCAAAATAATTTGAGAGAAATATCCCCCTTTTCTTTGAAATCATTTAAAAGTCACACTATTTGTCAAGAATCCATTTAAAAATAGATTTTTGAATCAAAGTTTCCCATACCACTTTGAAACTTTTAAAAGGAGTTTTAATTTTAAAACTTTAATGTCCATATAAATAAATCCTTAAAACCATTTTTAAAACATGGACATTAATGAGCAAGATTTAGAAGAATAAGTCCTTAAAACATTTAAAAATCGTATTTTAGTAAGAGTTTCTAACCAAAAGAGAGACACTTGAATACAAATAATTGAGGGAATCAAAACTTTGTAATATCATGAGAATAAATGGATTCATGATATACTATTTCAAAGTACATTATATACACCACATAAAAGTGATTTGGTGTATAACAACAAAGAAGTCTCAATGGAATGTAAATTGAGATGAAATCTCTCATAAAGGTCATATCCTTAGGTTAAGGATAAATCAACGACATAATTATGTGTGACAAATATAAATAAACTAAATATGATTGGATATTCAGTGTAAAACAATCAAAGGACATTCACACATATTCTAGTAAAAACAACACCAATGAATTGGATGTTTATCTCAACAAATCGAGATTGACTAAAAATTACTCTTATCAAGTTCATACCGATGAATTGAGAATTTATCAATGGAGTTATTATGTGTATAAAAATTATAACCACAGAAAGGGGAGTGGAAATTATGACTTAATAAAATGAATAGTGATTCCACACATAATCTTGGAGTAAAATAATCAATGAAGTATGCGTAAAGCCGAATGAGTGGAAATTGAAATTTCAAATTCCCTTATCGATTTGGTAACTTATGAAACATGAACCCATGAAAGAAGGATCATAAAATGATTATGTAAATACCCATAAATTAAATTATATTACACAATGAATACAATCATGGGTAGTACACACATCACATGCAATAAATAAGTGGTGAACAATGGAAATCTCACAGAATTAAAAGTGAGATAAGAAACCCCTTACCACGTTGTAATCAACTGAGTCGTATGACCAAAAGTTAATAACCACAAAATTATTTACAGAATAAAGTGAATATAAAGAGAATCATGATAATATATATCAAATGGCAGTACACAATATACCACTTTCAATAAATTAGTGGTGAACAATGGAAATCTCACGGAATTGAAAGTGAGATAAGAAAATCCCTTACCACGTTGTAATCAACTGAGTCGTATGAAAAAAAGTTAATAACCACCAAATGATTTACAGAATAAAATTAATATAAAGATAATCATGATAATATATATCAAATGGCAGTACACAATACACCACTTTTAATAAATTAGTGGCGAACAATGGAAATCTCACGGAATTGAAAGTGAGATAAGAAAATCCCTTACCATGTTGTAATCAACTGAGTCGTATGACCAAAAGTTAATAACCACCAAATTATTTACAGAATAAAATGAATATAAAGAGAATAATGATAATATATATCAAATGGTAGTACACAATACACCACTTTCAATAAATTAGCGGCGAACAATGGAAATCTCACAGAATTGAAAGTGAGATAAGAAAATCCCTTACTTTGTACTTTTTCCTTGGTCGACGGTAGGTTAACCTCCTTCATAATGGTGAAATAATTGTTATTTAATTATACAAGAATCATTTAAATTAATATGATATCATATATTATCTTTTAACATTGATTTGTTAATAATATCTTAGTATTATCGTCATTTCGGGTGTTAACTTACTCATTTTCCTTTATATTCTTTGTTACGTAAGCCGTGTTTTTATGGATAGGTTGTATATTATTCATATCCAGAATTATATCACGTCCTTAAAAATTATTTTTAAATCATCAAATGATAATTATACTTTAATGGATACGATGGAGAATGAATCTGATCGCTTTCTTGGAGACGGTAGTCCGTACGTACGCACGAGCGACAATATCATTCTTTTGATGTTAAAATAATATATAATTGGATGATATATCATATAGACAGAATAATTATCATGTTATATTTATTATTTACATGAATTAAACATCATTATTATAACCATCCAAATAATAATTTATTTAATGACAATTACACCACGACGTGGAGACGGTAAGCCGTACGTACGCACGTATGGTGACATGTCATTCAAAGGATGGATAGAATAATGAATATGGTTGTACCATATTTATAATAATATTATAGTATATAGGAGATACTGGATTAATTAATTTAGAATGGTAATAAAAAAGAAAGAAGAAGTTGAAGAAGAAAAGAATTTGAAAATGGGTGGTAAAAACATTACCTCTTCTTCGGGTTCTTCCTTTTGATTTGATCAAAAGGGCTCCTTAGGTTGGATTTATGATCAAAATAAGGCCTCTAGGTTGTAGTGAGGGAAGTTTAGAGAGTATTTGGGCAGTATTTTTTCGAACCAAAAGGCTTTGAAGGTGTGAAGTAATGAGAAGGGGGAGTTCCCTTTTATAAGAGGGGTGAGGGGCACCTTTGGAAAAGCTAAAAATATTATTTTATAATAAATTCACATTCAGTTTCTAATGGCTCCAAAGTGGATTATTAAACGTTTAAGGTGGTTATAGGTCGAAAAACACTCAACCAATATAATTTAGACTGGTTTGGGTCATTATATTAACCTTATCTTTAAGTATTAACTCTTAGTTAATTAGCTTCACTTTTACAATGTCTCTTTGTATTTTTATATTATATGGTTAATAAACTTACTATATACATCCAAGAGAACCCCAAGTGGTCCATTAATTATGCACCCATCATTATATAAGTCTCTTGGCCGAACCTTAGATTTTTAGGAATTTAATATCAATTAATAATATAATAGTTGTTTTAAAAACTCTGTTATGTCAATTTTGACACTATTCAATAATTGATTTTTGTGAAACTCATAACAGAATGATTACTTCTAACAAAGTCAATTAAATCAATAATAATATGTCATATTAACCTATAAAATTAGTTTAATTCAATAAAAGTCTCCAATTCAATTTATTTGGGTATTTATAATATCAATTATTTTAATTTTTCACTATTATGGTAATTACTGCATCATCATTGTGTCATAAATGAATTAAATAATTTAATGTATAAAAATTATAAATAAAATATAATTATGTAGAAAATCGTTTTATCTTTCTAATGAATATTTATAATAGAATTTATCTTATGTGTAACCCTATATTAAAAATGTTTTAGTAAATAAACTTTGATTTTAACTCTTTGAACTCTTCTTTGAATTAAATAATAATAAATGTCCTAATCTAATCCAAGTGGACCTAAATGATAATATTTTATTCCTAAGTTTGTTTGTGGTTGAGATATACTTGTCCAATAGAATTAGGACATGTGTTAGGGTAATATTAATATCATTTTTACCCTTAATTACCCTATTTACTTTTAACCATGGTAAATAAAAGTAAAAAGTTACTATTCACCAAAAATTATTTTCATCTCAATGAACCACATTTTACTCCTTGATATTAAACGTGTCTCTAGGATTTTTGAAATTACACTCACAGAAGTGGTAAAATTAAGTTTTATGAAAAATTCAGTTTTTTAACTACCACTTAGTGGTTTCACTATTCATCAAAAAATGAAAGTTTCCAGAAAAATATAAAAAATTAGGACTAAGATATATTTTATATTATGAATTCAAAAATGATGTCTATTTTACCAAATTCAAAACATATCAGTTGCATTAATTAATTTAAAAATTAATTCCTATCATCAAAACAAATAGCATGTTTTTAAGAGATAATAACTATCAAAAGATTGACACTTGTTTATGTCTAGTTTAAATGTGAAATCTCATCCAATGACCAACATTGTATTAAATGGTAAAAATATATTCTAAATATACTTTAAAACCACTCAAATTAATAATTTATCACTATTAATTATTTCGATTAAAAAATTTGTTTTTAATTAAAATTTAGTAATTTTCACTATTCATCAAAATATGAAAGTTATCCGAAAAGTACCAAAATTTCACCCTAAGTTAATTTCGATATTATGAATCCAAAAATGAATTCCATTTCAAAAGATAAAATTTATAAAATTTCAAAAATTAGGTTTACTATTCATAACGGCTTGTTTGATTGGTTGTGGTGTGTTAGAACTTGAAGTTGCGTACAACACACGCTACTGTATTATTAAGAGAGAAGCGTACTGTGGAATCATGGGGTGTTACAGAAACTTATTAAGGGATGAAACTCTACTTGAAGGTAAGTATATTTCCTTATGTTTTTATTCTATGTATTAAATGAATTCCTCAAAATTATGAAAAGGAACATAAAACAAAAACATTGTTGGTTTACGTTTCCTACTGGGTAATCAAAGACCGTTTAACACATCTTAAGTTTGTGATCTTCTTCTGGTTATTTTTCTTCTGATCATGTTTTCTATTACTCTCCATCAGAACTTGACCCTCTGTTTTCTCTTCTATATCCATGTTTTCCTACATGGAATCCTAGTATGGGCTAACTTAGGTGACCTTTGTACTACCCTTTCTTTCTTTTAAAGTAATAGTTTTACTGACTCTTTTTCCGATGTGGGACTTTCAACAAAATTTCCAAGCCCAATTTTAAAATTACGAGGACGTAATTTCTTAAGGGGGGAAGATTGAAACAACCCGAAATTTTGAATAAATTTTGTTTCCCAACTTTGTGTGTTATTTTATTTTATACTCAACAAAACTATTTCATTTAATAAAATGATTATAATTAAAATAAGACCGTTGGGTTTCGACTGTTATATGACCGTTGGTCAATATGACCATTGGCCAATATGATTGTTTGTCAATATGACCGTTGGAAACTAAATGTTGCGATTATTGTCTATAAATACAAGTGATCTTGATTAATTTATATAGAAAGAAGATTTGATGGCCCCATCCAGTAGTCTGGGGCCGATCGAAGCCCATCTGATGGAACTCGGGAAGGAGGCAGCACCTTTGGGCTTTGCTCTGGACCAAACCCAAGCCGAACTTCATCATGTGAAGCTGGAACTGAATCACCTTCGTGAGAAGTTCAAGCTGATAGAAATCACTACTCGGGCAATGTTGGCCGAGCCGCCCCAAGATTCTATCACCCTAGCACACCTTACTCTTGGGTCCTATGGTGGTGTTATAAGGGGTTATGTAACGAGACCATAACTACCTTGTGTAAACCTTTGATTTAAATAAAAAATTGTGATTTCTTCTTATGGTGAAGTTTGTGAATTTTCAAATTTCCGGATACATATAGTATGCATATTATTGATGAATTCTAGCAAAAGGATATTTCAAAAATATTTATGTAAACCTTAAATAATTAATAATGTGTAATGATTTTTGAAAAATGGTCCTCTACAGTTATGTTCAGTAAGAAATTTAGAGTCCAATAAGATCAACTTAATTTTTGATGAATATTAATTTATGAATAGTGATTTTACGCTTATGATTATTAATGTGATCAAATGGATTAAGTAACCCCACTTAAGAAAGTATTAATATAATCTAGGCACCTTGATTAAGTAATGTGAATCAATAAAATAGGTAAATAACTATTCATAAAGTACCGTTTAAGTATTAATTTTTTCAGATGAATAGTGTTTTTTATTTTAAAATAAAATTTAAAATATTTCAAAAAATATTTTTATAAAATGGAGCTCATTTTTGAATTTAGAGCATCGATATTAGGTTAAGGTGAATTTTTAGGATTTTTCTGAAACAGTTGAATTTTCAGTGAATAGTGTTTTTATTTAAAAATTAAATTAAAAATATCTAGAAAATTATTTTCATAAAATGGAGTTCATTTTTGAAATCAGAGCATTGATATTTGGTTAAGGTGAAATTTTGGGATTTTTCTGAGAAAGTTGAATTTTCGGTGAATAGTGAAAAAACAGTTTTTGAGTTTCAGGTGTTTAATGACATCATTAAGGATGTAATAATTATGAAATAATTCTGGTTGACTTATGAATAGTAAGATAAGGTATGGGGTGTCCCAAGTGGCCAATACCATAGGAAAATACCATGGGCAAGCCCATGGTTTTGCAAATACCACCGATGAGGTGTCCCTTGGAAATTAATGCTTTGTCCCCTCACTTCCCCTATAAATACCATGCCTTTCCCTTATTCATTTAATTTCCAAGGTGACCTCAAGCCTCCAAGGTCCCGACCTTTGAGTTTTAGGACTTACGTTTTAAGGTAAGGGATCCTACCTCTCTCTTTCTTTTCAGGTACTCTTTTGTATGTCATTTCATTTAAGCCCCATGTTATTATGTTGGGGGATGTTATTTTATATTCCTCTCACTTACCTTTTCATGTTAATATGATGAGATATACCCTCTTACTCTCATCATTTCTTTTTATGAATGTTTAAGTGGCGCCCTTAGGCTGCTGAATTTTTTTAAGGGATTCTTCCACCCTTCTCATTTTTCAAGTTCTATTTCATGTCATTTCTTTCAAGTTCCTTTTCTTATATTGTGGTATGATGTTATATATCTATCATACTGTACTTTTTATGTTTATATGATGAGATACCCTATTTGATCTCATCAATTAATTTTTTTGAAGTTTTAAGTAACACTATTAGGTTGCCGAATTTTCATAAGAGAAATCTTATTTTTGTTTTCCTTTCAGGTTCTTCATTTCATATGTTATATATTTAAAATTTCATTACCATGTTATTAAATCCTTTATATTCTATCCCCATATTGTTTTATGGATCATTTATGAGTGGGTGACCCATATCCCCTCTCTTTTCAATGTTTTCTAAAACCCTGTAACATAGCCGTTATGCTGTAGAATTTTCGTCTCAAAATGTCTTTCTCTTTTTCTCAAATTATTTTATTTTATTAAGTGAATAATCAAAGATCTTTATTCTACAGAGATATTCACATATATATCAAAATTTTCTATTTTAATTTTAGGATTTACATACATGAAACCCTCTTTCCTTTTCCGTGGGTTTAAAGTGACATAAAGATCTTGTCTTTAAAGCAGTTTTTAAAATGTTATGATTATGAAATGAAACCCATTTCAATTATGCTATTTGGGTTATTTATGAAATGTTGATGATGATATACATGGATCACATGATAATAAAGATAAATTAAGGGTGCTCCCTGATAGCGCTCCAATGCATTGGGTAAATACTTAATCTCTAGAGATGACCATTTTAACGATACCTTGGTGAATAACCTTGGTAAATTTTTAATGACACCTTGGGGATGGACCTTGGTGATATGGAAATGATTGTCTAAGTTAAATGTTGTATCCACATATTCAAGTTATGAAACACGTTATTTTTATTATGATATGCCTCATGATCTCTTTATCATGCCTTAAAGTTATTTATCACGACTTTATTGATGTATCTCAAGTTCACATGTAAAATGTTTCTCTTATTTTCCTTACTGGGCCTTCTGATCACCCTTTACTTTGATGTATGCTCCCAGGTTATGAGATGCTATAATGAACTTAGGATGAACAATGAAGAATCCTTACAAGTGGTTTAGAAGAATGTTTATGTTTTTTTCATGTATTATGATCCTGATTTCCAATACACTTGACTTTAATGATCCTCTGTTTGTAAAATGTAATGAAAAGTTATGTATTAAAAATGCCGGATGCTATATATACAATAAGTATGCCTTTGTTCTCTTTAAAGACTCTTCAATATTTTACCTTAAACTTCACTAAAGTTTCTCATTTCTAAAGTTTATTAAACACTCTTTTTTACATAATTTCACTTCAATTGGACATAATTTATCACGATCTATGACTATTTTTCCTTATGAATGCCCATGTATTTTTTAAATCCATTCTTTCGTGGACACCATTATGATATCCCTTTGGTTATGCCTTATGACATGATTATGGTACCCATTTCTTTCCATGGGTAACCCTTATATGTATTATTTATGTTTGATTCTTCATATGGAAAAAATATGCATGAACATGTTATGACGAGTGTTCCCAGATAGAACTCTAATGTATTGGGTAATGTTTAGTCTCATGAGATGTCATGTATGGGATTAGGGAGTAAACCTAATCCATTTTGGGACTTTGTCCACTATGTGATATAGTCTTGGCAGTTAGACTTGACTTATGTTTATGTAATATTTTATGTTGTTTCCACATTCCTATGTTTCCATTATCACATGTTACCATGTTTTATATGATATTCTTCCATATATTAATTCATGTTCCATTCCTTTTTATGTCATAATGTTATTCCATCTTACCCATGTGTTATGATTAATTCCTATTTTTATCCCCTTATGGATATTTTTAGCTCATCCCTTTGTTCATGTATTTCCCAGGCTATCCTATGTAGATGTAAGATCACAAAGAAGTTTAGGAGATCATTATGGATATTAAATAAAATATGATATTATTTTTGTTTCATGTTTTCTAATTATGAACCTAATCTTTAAAAGATACTAGAATCTATGATCCTTGATTTGTATTTGATGATTAAATATGCTTAAAATCATGTAATAATATGTGTTAAAGTATAGGGTTGGTATAGTTGGTATCAGAGCACGATCAAGTTATTTTTTTGAGATTAAGACTAGAAAAATTCCCTAAGAACCCCATGGACAATTTTATCACCATGGGTAACCTATATTGAAAATTAGGGAACCACATATTGGGATATACTTTTAATTTTAAATTTCATACTTATATGTTCAAAGTTTCTTTTTTTATATGATTATTAGATAAGTATTCAAGCCCCCCCAACTTTGTTTTATTTTTCTTAGTTAATGGAAGGAAATAGGAGAACCTGTTCCAACAATCAATGTGATAGTAAATGTGACGATTTCCCTAATGAAATTCAAAATCTTGTGAGAATGAGAGATCACAATTTCATTATAGTATTGGATAAACTGGCTCAAGTTATGAGTAATAACTTGAATCATGTGGAACACCCTCCTTCTCCTAAGAAATAGAAAGCTGCAGTCGAATCCTTTATGTGATAAAGGCCTCCTATATTTAGTGGATCTTTTGATCCCATCATCATAGAACAATGTATTAACTCCATCAAGAAGATATTATTTGTCCTTCAATGCTTAAAATAAGAGAAATTTGTGCTGAAAATCTATTATTTTGATAGAGAAGATGATCAATATTGGACACTGATCAAAAACACAAAGTCTAAGGAGTAAATTGTTTCCATGGATTGGGATTCATTCAAGAAAATATTTTTTAGAAACTTTTTTCTCTAAACTCTCCATCTTAAGATGGAAAGGGAGTTACATTGGATAAAGAGAAAGGGAAAAGAGTCTATCAGGGCATATGAGGAAAACTTTACAAGTATTGCATGATATGCCTTTGGATTTTTCATGAACATTGAAAGAAAGTTGGATATCTTATTTAAAAGACTAAAATTGAGTCTATGAAAAGAGTTACTTATTTGATACTTTGACAACTACGAGGATATTTTTAGTTGTTACCTTAAGGTTGAGATGAAGATTGTAGGATCTCAGTGGTCTTGTGGGTCCAAAGATAAAAATTATAAAATATAGTTTAATATAGGAGGATCAAGAGATAAATCCCATGATGGAAAGAAATACCACGTGTCAAAAGTGTGGGAAAAAAGAATCCTAGAAACCTCCAAAGGGGAACTAGTAGATGCTTTAAATGTGGAAGAGAGGGGTATTGGGATGATTATTTCCAAAGGGATATGAAGAATCCCAAAAATGAGGAAGAATAAAGGAATGTTCAGATTAACACTTAGGTTGTAGTGTGGTTTTTCAACTATAAGGAACATGGGAATTATGAGAACTAATGACCTAAGCCAAGGGTTGTTAGAGGAAATCAACAACAATAACCTCCAAGGCAGTAAGGTAGGGCATATAATTTCACTACTAATGATGTGGAACTTTAAAAATATGTGTAAATAGGTACACTGGTTATTCATTCAAGAATAAAAAACATACTATTTGATTCTAGTTCTATCCATTTTTTCACATCTTTCAAGTTTAGTAGAACTATTCAAACACCACCTCAAAATACGGAGGTTGAGTTATTTGTGAGAACAAAAAATAGAGACATTATTTCATCTAAATCATATAAACTTTACTCAGTTAATTTTTTCGGTATGAACCTCCCATAAAATCTTGTCTTACTTCATTTGGTGGATTTTTATGCTATAACGGGAATGAATTGGCTATCTTTATACAAAACCAACATCAACTGTTGGGAAATGGAGACCACTCTTCACATCTCGAGGCATCCTTCAATTTTGTAGAAGTGTAAGGAAGAGTATGATTCTACTTCAAAATTATCACCTCAATTATTGATATTATTTCTTCATGAGAAAATATATATAGCTTAAATGATTAAGACAAAGGATATAATCATTCTCTAAGACATGCCCATTGTGAGGGACTACACTGATGTGTTCCCCGAAGAATTACCTGTACTTCCTCCTGAATAAGAGGTTGAGTTATCAATTGAAACCATTCATGGATATCTACATATATCAAATACTCCTTACATTATGTCCACCATTGAGTTTGAGGAATTGAAGAAGTAGTTACAAGAGAACTTAAACAATGGTTTCATATGATTTAGTGCTTCACCATGGGGTGTGCCAGTCCTCTTCGTCAAAAATAATTATGGATCAATGTTCCTATGCATTGATTATCCTGAGCTCAAAAAAATCATGAAAATGAAAAAGTATCTCCTTCCATAGATATATGACTTGTTCGATCAACTACATGGGGCCAAGTATTTCTCTAACGTGTAACTTCGGTCATGATATCACCAATTAAAGATGAGGAAGGAATATTTTCCCAAGACTACCTTTTGAACAAGATATGAACACTATGAGTTCATAGTGGTGAATTTTGGACTCACTAATGATCCAGTAATATTCATGGAATTAATGAATAGAGTCTTTGGATATTACCATGACAAATTTGTTGTAGTATTTATATATGACATTCTAATATACTCTAAGAGCAAGGAGGAATACAAGGACCATTTGAATACTATGCTAAAGACATTATGAAGCGATAAACTATATTCAAAGTACATTTAATGTGAGTTTTGGATGGAGGAAGTATCATTCTTGGGGCATGTTATCACTAAAAGAAGAATATATATGGACTTTTCTAAGAAAAATTCAATAGAATAATGGCCCAGAACAACATATGAAACAGAGATATGTTGTTTACTTGGTCTAGATACATATTACTGATGATTTGTGAGGAACTTATCATGATTATAAAACCCTCTAACCAGGATGACTCGGAAAGGAATAAAGTTTTTCTATACCAGTGAATGCGAAGACTGCTTCAAAGAGTTGAAAAGCAAGCTTATCACTGCACTAGTACTTACACTACCAACAAGTGGTAAACTATTTGTGGTATATAACGATGATTAAAAGAAGTTATTAGGCTATATAATAATTAAAAATGATAAATTGATAGCTTAAACCTCAAGGCAGTTGAAATTTTATGAGAAAAACTATCCCATACATGATCTGGAGTTGGTAGTTGTTATATTCATATAAAAATCTGGCGACATTATCTCTACGGGGAGAAGTGTGAGATGTATACAGATCATAAGAGCCTAAAATATATATTCACACAAAAGGATCTTAATATGCACTATATAAGATGGTTAGAGATCATCTGGTATTACAAGTACTCAATCCACTACCATCTTGGTAAAGCAAATAAAGTGGCAGATGCTCTAAGTAGAAAGGATCATGAAACACTATCAATGATGATAATTGAGAAGGATCCAATATTCTTATATTTTTAAAGGATTGAAATGAGAATCATTAAGGAATTAATATCATAAATCCTTTCTCAAATGATTGATCAACCATCCCTTATGGATAAACTAAAGGATGATTAAAGAAATGATGTGGAAATTCAGAAGAATGTGGAAGTTATCAGAAAAGAGAAATCCCCTGCGTTAAAAATTGAAGAGGGATTTGTAATATTTGGGTCATGACTATGTGTACCATCCAATATAGATATAAATAAAGATATTATGAATGACACAAATAGATCAAAATTCTCTATTCACCTAAGGATCACAAAGATGGATTAAGATCTATGAGAGAACTATTGGTGGGATAATATAAAGAAAGAGATCATAGAATATACATAAAAGTGTTTAGTATGTTAGCAAGTAAATTCTAAAATAGAAAAGTATAAGGGGATGATGAAAACATTACCTATAACAACATGGAAATGGTAAAAAATTACCATGGACTTTGTCACCAGAATTCCTAAGACATCTTGAAGAAATAATGATACATGAGTTGTCGTGGATCATCTTACAAAGATAACGCAATTTATTGAAATTTGAGAGGGCTTATCACTAGATCAACTTGCAAAAATATACATTAAAGAGGTGGTAAAGCTTCATGGAGTATCTCTATTGACTATATTTGATCAAGATTCGATATTCACCTCCAAGTTCTTGAAAAGTCTCCAAAATTCTCTAAACACTGAGCTAAACTTCAGTATGACTTATCATCCTCAAAATTATGGACAATATGAGCAGACTATTTATACCCTAGAAGAAATTTTGAGAGAAGATTCTATGGAATTAAAAGGAGGATGAGACAAACATTTTCCTCTGGTTGAGTTCTCTTATAACAAAATTTTCCACTCAATCATCAAAATGGATCCATATGAAGCCCTTTATGAGAAAAGATGCAGAATAATGACATGCTGGGATGAAGTCAGTGAATGTAAACTACTGGGACCTGAAATCATTGAATAAATAATAGAAAAGGTGAAAACTATTCAACAACACATCAAGGTAGCCCAAATTCAAAAAAATATTTATGCATATAATCATTGATGGGACCTGGATTTTAATTTTGGAGACATGGTATTCCTTTTTATAACTATATGGAAGAGAGTAAGGAGATTTGGGAAGAAAGGAAAGCTAAGCCCCTGGTACATCGACCCTTATATATTCTTGATCATATTAGAGTTGTGGACTATTGATTAGAATTTCCACCAACCATGTCTCAAGTGCATGATGTATTCCACAAATCCCTCTTGAGGAAGTATATACCAGATACCTCACATGTATTTAATTTTAAGGTGGTGCAATTGGAAAATTATCTCTCTTACAATGAGTAACCATTGAAGATATTGGACCATAGATATAAATTTCTACGCAAAAAGACTACTCATCTAGTCAAAGTACTAAAGAGGAAACATAAATATGAATAGGAAATAGGGGAACCCAAGGAAGTGATAAAGGAGAATTACCCTCACCTATTTTCACCTTAGTATTTAAAAAGAAATTTCAAGGGCGAAATTTCATAAGTGGGGAAGAATGTAACGACCTAGAATTTTACCAATGGAATTTCTCTTACTATAATTATGTTATATAGTATAAAAAAACACATCACATAGATAACATAATAAAATATCATTATCATAAAATAAGAATTAAATAATTGGTATTTATATAAATTAAGCCACCTATACCAATGGAATAGTAACATAGCCATTGGAATAGCTATATGACCATTAAGAATAGTAATATGGCAATTAGAATAGTAAAATACCCTATGAAAGTATAAATATAATTTATATATCTTATAAATGAAAACGTGATATATTTATATCAAGGAATAAGTAAATAAATGTTTTAAAAATGATAAATCAAGTGTTAGTTTTTTTATGAAACGTAAATGTTTATTTATAATTTTATAATTAATATAATGATTTCAAAGAAAATTTGTTTTTATAAAATATATTCATAAATTAATATTTTGATGTCTTATAATTATAATATAGTTTTATGAGACCTTAATTCATTTTTCAAAGTGTCATAAAATCAGTTATAATATTAAAATCAGTGTTTTTCAAATAAATGATGATTTTAATTAAAAATTAAATTTATCATGTTTAGAAAATTATTTTCATAAAATGGAGTCATTTTTTTAAATATACATGTAAAAAAATGGTTTGGTTGAATTTTTTGGATTTTTTTTTAAAATAGTGGATTTTTGGTGAATAGTGAAATATGATAATTTACGGTATAAGATAAATACATGAATTTTTGTGTCATGGTTAATGTATGAATTATGTAAACACCATTATCTCAAAATTTACTTCTTTATTTAATATATTTAGTGATAAGGATCAACACTATTGATAATATTGAGCCAAAATAATAAACTAATGAATATAATAATAAGAAATACTCCTCTCCTCTCCCTATAAATACCACCCCTCACCACCCTTATCCTCACACTTTCTAAGCTTTGGATATTACTAATATTCTTCCCAATTCCTCTCCCAAGATTTTTCCTCATGTCCTAGTATTTCTGGTTTCATTGAAATACCATTTCCAAGTTCCTTAAGGAGGTTCTTAAGGAGAAAATATTCAAGAGGTAAAATCCTCCACCTTTCCCTTTTAAATTATTTCTTTATTATACCTCATACTTTATTCCACTATCCAAAGAGACATTAAAACTATAGTATCATAAATATAATATAATTTTATTATGTTAATGGTATATCCATCATAAAATCTCTTCTCTTCTCCTTTTTATCTTAAAAACTAAAAAATCACCTGTGATGTGTCGATTCACCACCTTCATGGACGATAATTTTTCATTTTCTATTACCGCCTTCAAGGCTGGTAATAAAACCATTATAATGGTTAAAAAAATTTTAAAATGCATATTAAATTTTTTTATGTTCTATAACTAATATATATACATAATATTAAATAATAAAACAAAACTAGTTTGCGATGATAAAAAAATCACCAAAATAAACTAACGTTCATCATTAAAATTTTATCTAATGAATCACCATAATATCTTAAAAAAATTTTATATGGGAACATTTAAAATTATAGAGGTGAATAAATATCATATAATTACAATTCTATAGTTTTTCTTCCATTTGACAAGAACTCCCATAATTAAAATCAATGGAACCGATCATAGAATCATGAAACAAACACACCCAAAACAATGAAATTAAACATTTTAACTCATCTTAATAACCATAAATGAACTTAATAAAATTATAATAAATAAAATACATGTTTAAGAGGTTATTAAATAAATAATTGAAAGATATAATTTGATCATCCAGGACATTAAGTGAAAGTGCAGAGCACTTTCGGTCATATGGTAAGGGATCTCTCTGAACCTCAATTTTTCCTTCAGGTTATTATTTTCCTCTGATTAAACCAATATATTTCTTCATTATTATTATTATATAATACTTATAAATTCTATTTATATGTTCCAAATTTATGTATCCATATCCATTCATCCTTCTTTGATGGGGAAATACACATTTTAAAAGGTTCCCTTCTCAATTTCCTCTCGATAAGCAAGCCTAATTAAAGGGAACTTCCCAAATTTTTACCTATTTTCTAGTACATCCCATAATATATTTTAATCCACCATTATTTTTATAAAATAACTAATTTCATCATGAAAAAAATATCTTAGTTCATTCCAGGTTTTATATAAAAAATCAAGCCTTTGTTCTCTTTAAATATATTTTAATATTTTCCCTTAAACTGCACTAAAGTGACTCATTTTTAAAGTTTATTAAACACTATTTTTACATTATTTCACTTTAGTTAGACATGATTTGTCATTATATATGACTATTTCCCCTTATTAATGTCCATGTATGATTTAAATCCATTCTTTAATGGGAACCATTATGACATTCCCTTTGAAAATGACCTATAACATGATTATGATACCCATTTCTTTCCATGGTAATCCCTTATATATATTATTTATGTTTGATTATTCATGTGTCATACATATACATGAACATTTTATGATGAGTTCACCCAAATATCACTCTAATTAATCGGGTAATTTTTAGTCTCATGAGATTTCATGTACGGGATTAGGGATTAAACCTAATCTATTATGGGACTTTGTCCACCATGTGATATAGTCTCGATAGTTATCCTTGACTCATGTTTATGTTATGTTGTATATTGTTTCCACATTCCTATGTTTACATGATCACATGTTCCCATGTTCTATATAATACGCTTACTTATTTTCATTCATGTTCCATTCCTTTTTATGTCATTATGTTATACCATCTAATGCATGTGCCATGCTTAATTTCTATGTTTATTCCATTACAAGGCTTTTGACCTCATCCCTTTTTTCACATATTCCCTAGGTTATCCTATGAATATTTAATAGAAAAAAATAAGTTAGTAGATCATTATGGAGATTAAATAGAAGATGATATTATTTTGGTTTCATGTTTTATATTTATGTACCTAATCTTCCAAAGACAATAGACTCTAAAATACTTGGTTTGTATTTGATGATTGAATATGATTAAAATAATATAATAATATGTATAAAAGGCTAGAGTCACTATAACTATGCCTTTAGTGACCCATTTTGGGTTTACCTGAGACACTTTTTAGGTGTGATTGACCTGACCTTTGTTAAGGTAAGTGTTCCATCACAATTAAATGAAACTATAAATTTTAAAATGAATATATATATGTCACTTGGCCATGGAAAATGTATTTAAATTGATAATTGGTTCCATGTCCTTAATTAACCTTATTGCTTATGATGAAAGTTAATGGAATGAACCTAATTTATTTAAATTAGTATGAGTATTAAATAAATTATGATGACATATGTATAAAAATGAAATTAGTATAAGGTTCCTACTGCTTTTAGACCTTTTTCATATTTATAAGAATGGTCATACCTAAGCCTATCTTAGATTATCGAGAGAATGACTTGATCACTCTAAGGATGCCATTCTGATTCATTGAGCTGATTTTTATGGGAGATATCCACCAAAAAATCTAATCCTTGTCTTTCTATATGAATGTATCAGCGATGTACCAACGATTCAATTGAAATATTTTTTTATATTATAATGCCTTGGATACACTCCTTGGATTCAAATTTGTGTCTTCAAACACATGGCACCATGGATTCCCCCCATTGGGCCCAATCATGATTAGCCCAAGATTACTATGGATAGGATCTATAGATTCAGTTAGACTCCTTTATAATGGAATGACTTGGGTGTACCCCTTGGATTACACTCACACCCCTTATGGACAAGATTCATGAGTAACCACTATGATTTGGCTCAACCCACGAGGTCAAGGATTCCTTGGTTTCACCTTGGATCCTCTATTATTATTATTATTTCCTATTATAGTTATATTGAAACCATTTTATATGATCACCTTATTATAAGATGAGATATAATTAAGTGAATAAATGCATGTTCAATCACTAGATGAGGTTGAAATAGGTATGGGTTATTTATTTTTGCACAAATTAAATTTTATATACCAGCACACTGTTACAGTTTAAATTCACAGACAATATTTTTATAGACACCATTGGTGGTGGCCTACTAAGATTTATCTCACACCATATTTGGGCTGCCATTAGTACCTGGACAGATTATATGGTCACATTCATGGACAAAGGAAAGTGTCTTATTTTAGACACCTGGACTCTTACTTTAGAATGGTAGATTGGTAGCAGATGACCGAGATAGTTCTCGGGATTCTCGGATAGTTTTTACCCTTTTTGATTATTTTTTATAGCATGTATTCTACTATTTTCCTACTACCATGTATGATCTATTTCCTTTTTGTAGAGACATGCCATCATATTTTTTATATGATACAGTTTATAGCTATTGATAGTTATTTATTACTTAGATGATTATGCTTATTTATGTTTACTTATTCATTATTATACTTCCACCACTCACTTATTCAGGTTATATCATCATTGTTCTCTACTCTGACAAGAGGGTATAGTCTCCCCACTATCACACCCAACACCCTTGCTACTAGTCAGTAGCCTCTGGTGTATGGAGAGGCGCGATTAAGGCTATGTGGCCAACTGGGTTTGGCTACTTAAGAGTGAGCCAGGTCCAAGACATCATAAAGTGGTATTAGAGATTTTTTGTCTCATTTTTTGAGAAATTATAGAGGATATTAGGAACATGTTGGAACTTGTTCATAAGCCTACCTGAGAGTAGCCAACCCATGTTCGGGGTAAACACCAAGTTTCCTAGGAATGGGAAATTGATGTTCTATATTCTACCTATTACATTTGATATATTTTCACTATTGGGTGATGCATATGAATTGTGGTAATTGGTTTTTTTATGGAGATTCTACCTTATCTCGGTATGGTGAGGAAAATTGTTTCATGAATCATTATAGACACCTAGGGATTCACATGTCATGTATATAACATGCTATATAGGTGCATTTAATTACTTTCATTGCCTGTTTTGCCTGTGATTGTTGAGTGAGCCAAGGCTTTTAGATATGCCTGTGCTACTAAAATATTATACCAGAAGGGAAGTTGGTTTTTTAAAATTTCAACATCGACCTAAATGGTTTTTCCCATATAGTTTGATGGTGACATATTAAATAGAAAATTTAAACCATGTAATCTATATAGACATGGTTACATGAGCTAGAATTTGGCTATGATTACACAACCATGAATTACAATTTATAGAGTGTATGGACCTTTATAAAGTGGAAAGGATAATTCATTGAATAAAGACATCATATTTTACTCATTATATTCTGAGACTGAATGTGTGTGTGTGTGGGGGGGGGGGGTACAATTTCATGGGTATAAATATCAGTTTATAAAGTGTATGCACCTTTATAAATGGGGGATGATAATCCATTTAATTGATCCTTTATTATGTATATATTCACATATTATCTTAAACTATAAATTCTAATTATAAATGATATGGTCACCAATAAATGAGAAGGCCAAGTGAAATTTAAAGAGTGTTTACATCCTTAAATTGCAATTGAACCTACATATACCAAAAACCCTATAAATCAAAGCTTGAACACTTAACAATACCCTAACCTTATATGTGGTTAGTTGGGGTATTATGTGGGTAGTGATTCCTTTTATTTTATTCCAATTTTTTTAGAGATATTATCTGCTTTGGTATTTTATCCTAAGGAATGTTATTGAAATTTTTAGAGCTATTCTACCACGACGTCCTCAAGTCATGCGCAGGGAGGGTGGAAACAACTGTACTCCTAAGGTGGTAGGACCTGAGCCACAAGTGTCACCCCAAGTAGTTCCCCCCCATGAAACCACTTGATATTACCAAAATGGTAACTGAATCTCATCTTTGAGAGAGTTCCCTATGCTGGATGTAGTCTATGTAAGGTGATCAACAACCTACACCTATGATGTTTGATTTGACTCATGAGTTCCATTAGCTGCATCCTCCTATCTTCTCTAGGGATAGAGGTCCTCAGGCTATTGATTCATGTATATATTCCACTTTATCTATCTTCAAGCATCTAGATATTCATCTAGAGAGGTGGGTAAATCTCACCACCTATATGCTACATGATTCTACCAAGCACTAGTGGGATGTGATTACCCAGGCTAGTCGTCATCAAGTCATGGTCTTTGCATACTTTCAGGCTACCTTATATAATTATTTTCCCTTGATACATTGTTATATGACTAAACTAGGTATTTTATTCACCTAGAGCAAGGTGTTATGTCCATCATGGCCTATTCAATGTGCTTCACTAAGATTTAATTATTTTCACCACTTCTTTCTGATGACAAGATACCAGGACCGGGATGCTTCAAGGATGGGATTAGGTATTCCATCCATACTCAAGTGAATGTATTATGTCTATCTGCCATTTCTGAGATCACAAAACAAGATCTTATCACTAAGACCAACTTTGAGGGAAGTTGATAGTACCAGGAAAAAATAGTCAGTGTTGAGACAAAGTAGTAGTTCTTTCAGTAACAGGAAGTGTAGCCTTGGGGTTTCTCATCATGATAGTGGTGGCCGAATTTTCTCGACTGGTACCTCTTTTGTATTCAATTAGTATGGACTATAGGGGCATGTGAATCTACAATGCAATAGAGAACTGCTGTAGTTCAATGTTTACAGCTGGATGGGTCATCTTCAGTGTTTTTTCTAGACCTTTCCACCTATTTCCAGTGGGAGAGGACCCAAACCATCTCCACCTTCCGGAGAAGGATCAGTGACTCCGCATCATGTAGGAAGTTGGAGTAGCACTGATCAAACTTGCCAAAGAGGCGGTCATTACTGAGGTATCTAGACTTTTGTTTTTTAGCTCCAGTAGAGAAGACCAGCTTAGGGTAGTCTAGTTGTAGCTTAGGTCTGTGGATCAGTCCAATTGCATGCCCGATGAGAAGAGTGCAGGACCGTCTACTCTACAAGGTACTATTCTAGTAGCCTCCACTATTGTATCTTATTTGTTCGATATAGGTGTCTTACAGTCCTTTATCTCATTATCAATTGTGGAAAGTATTGGGCATGAAATACTATACTTTTTTTGGGTGATGACCCTGAACAGATCGTTGGGTATATGGTCAGAGGGTGTATTCCAATGCAAGGACATTCCTCTTGAGGTAGGAAATTATCATTTATTATGGGACCTCTTCATCCTCAATATGACGAGCTTCTATGTCATTTTTGGGATGTTCTGTTTGGTTCCCTATCACACCTATGTGAACTGTTATCACCATAGGGTATTATCTACATCACTAGAGGGAGACAATTATCTTCAAAAGAGTGTGTGGAATGTCCAGGAAAGTAGATATAGACTAGAGCATCATGGGATGGGTGGAGTGAAAACCCATATTTATAGCCTTTATATGGAAGAATAGGGAATATGTCAGACTTATTTTACTCTAGCGGTGGATCATTTTAGGGATGTATTCTCAAACGGATTCTCTAGACTACCTCCCAAGAGATACATATAGTTTATGATTGATCTCATTCTAGGATAAACTCTAATATCTATTCCTCCATAAAATATGGAACCTACTGAACTCCAGAAGATCACAAGATAGTTGGAGGATTTAAAATATAAGTGTTTTATCTAAACTAGTTCTTCTCTTTGGGGTTCACCTGCCCTTTTTTCCAAGAAGGTGGATGGAACTATACAATTTTTTGTGGATTACCGATGGATGAACCATATTATAGTGAAGAAACTATATCCACTACCTTTAATAGATGATCTATTTGAATAGATATGAAGAACTATAGTGTTATTGAATATTTAACTAAGATCGATCTATCATCAGGTGTGAGATAGGCCTTTAGACATACCACACATGAATTTGTAAAGTTAGTACGGTTTATATGAGTACCTGGTTATTCCATTAAGACTTATGAAAACACCTTCTATTTTCATGTCCTTGATGAATAGGATTTTCCACCCCTACCAAGATTCCTTTGTTGTGGTTTTTATCGATGAAATCTTGGTGTATTCTTATAATCGAGACAATGCCAAAAATATTGAGATCATATTGATTAAACTAATAGAGAATTAGTTATATTCTAAGATCACAAAGTTATACTTATGTATTGACAAAGTTCACTTCTTGGGTTATATTATCTTGGAATTAAAAGTATTAGTTGACCCATAGAAGGTGAGTGTTGTGGTTTCCTAGGATTATACCAAGAACATGTTTGATATATAGAGTTTATTGGGGATGGATGGATACTATAGACATTTTATATATGAATTATCATTCCTTGTAGTACCTATTACCAGTTTGACTGAGAAGGGTGTGAAATTTTTGTGGTCTAAATCACATTAAAAGGATTTTTAGAAGCTGAAGGAAAGACTTAATTTAGGGCTAATCTTGATTTTTCCAGATCCTGTAAGAGGCTATATAGTGTTTTTTGATTCTATAGGCACCAGAATAGGTGTGGTATTGATGAAGGAGGATAGATTCATTGCATACAAGTCTTGGTAATTGTGACCTCATGAGTGTAATTACCTAACACATGACATCAAGCTTGCAGTAGTTGTTCATGCTTTACATTGCCGAAGCCATTATCTCTTGGGATAGAACTTTGCGGTGTTTAAAATCCATAAGAGCCTCAGATATATCTTTAAAAAAAATGAATTGAATATCAAATAGTGAATATGAGTCTCATACCTACAATATTTTGACTTTGATATTACCTATCTTCCTGAAATGGGTAATGCGATAGTTAATGCACTGAGCTGGAAAAATCAGGCACCATTCATTCAAGAAGCCAATGATGAATAAAAATTGATGGCCCTCTTTTCTGAGATACATATGGAGTTTCAAGAGAGTCATGAGAGTCCTTTTCTTGTACCCTTAATAGTTACCTCTTCACTCCTAGATATGGTGTAGAGAAGATAGTTTTTTATATCCTGAAGATTTAGTCTATTGATAAAATATTCCTAGTGAGGACCCACCTCTAGATTGGTATGTTGATGGAGATGAAATCTTGTATATACATGGGTGTATTTGGGTTCTTATATACATGTGGGATAATTTGATGTGATAATTCCATGATTCTTAGTAGGCAGTGCACCCAGGTATCTCCAAGATGTATCATGACATGTGCCATCAATATTGGTGACCTGAGATGAAATGTCAGATTGTAGGTTTTATCACTGGGTGTTCCACCATTTAATAGGTAAATGTGGAACACCAGTAGAATGCTAGATTTTTATAGCCATTAACAGTCCTGTAATGGAAATGGGATGATGTCGTGATGAATTTTGTGACTGGTTTATCAAGGTCACCTCAAGGTAGTGACTCAGTTTGGGTAGTTATCAACAGGCTGATGAAGGTAGCCCACTTCTTTCATATTAGGGAGACCTTCTCATTGGATGATATTGGGTGATGATATGTCTATGAGATTATACACTTACACAAGGTCCCTCATACTATTGTTTCAGATAAGGACACTTGTTTCACATCGAGGTTCTGAAAAGGGTTATAGAAATCTCTGGGTACATAGGTTATTTTGAGTACATATTTTCAACCAAAAATCAATGGCATGTCAGAACAGACTACAAAGGTGTTGGAGGACATGGTCCAATAATAATTCCTTGATTTCAGAGGTTCTTTGGTGAAACATATACCTATTTTTGAGTTTAAATACAATAATAAATTTCAATAAAAAATTCATATGGATCCAAATGAGGCCTTATATGGTAGGCCATGCTGTTCACCTATGTGCTGGCTAGAGGCAGAGGAGGTAGTGCTACTCGGTCCTCATCTCATTCAGGTGACTTTAAAGTAGGTACAATTTATCTTAAAGAATATGGCCACTTCTCAGTCTAGATAGAAATCATCCACCTATCGCCATCGATGATCTCTAGAGTTCTTGGTTGGAGATCATGTTTTCTTGCAAGTATCACACATTCTTGGGAATATGAGGATACAAAGGAAAGAGAATCTATAAAATAATTTTATTGGGACTTTTGAGATCTTGAATAGATTCATACTAGTATCCTATTGGTTGATTTTACCTTAGAGGAACCATTCCATGCATAACATCTTCTATATTTCATAGCTTCACCGTTACCATGTCAACCCATATTATACTTTTGATACCAAGGTTGTTGAATTGGATGCTGATGCTTCTTTTGAGGATTATACCATAAGCATTGTTGATCATAGTATGAAGGATACTTGAGGTCAATATGTCCATTTAGTATGGGTTCCATGGAATAAAGTCCGTGTATAGAACAAAAAATGGGAGTGGGAGGGTGACGTACCTGTTCGGTGGCCAAAGCTATTCTCAGATGAAGTTCTACCACCCTTGTATGGGAAACTCAGGGACGAGTTCCTTTGAGGGGGAAGACTATAAGAAACTAGTCTTTCTTCAAAGTATGGATCCTTTAAATTTTAGTTTTTTCTTTGGTTTTATCCTTATATGAATGTCTAGTAAGGACACAAAGGAAAAAAGGGTGTCTGAGGCTTGTACAGATCCTAGAGCCCCGAATTTTGGAAAAAAAACTGGGCTTCACAGTTAGTAGAAACTATGCTACCCAGTCTGCCTGGTTTGATTAAATTGTGAAAGGTGGTCCAATAATCTCCCCAATAATGCGCGATTTATTCTAATAGTGTATCCCAGGCTGCATGAATATGCGATTTCTGCAGGTCTGATTGTAGAGGTGTTTCACATAGTCTACACATAGTTAGTTTAACGATGCACCTAGACAGTGCAAGGGGTGACTTGAGCTAGAACTGGGTGCATGGTTGGCACATGGTTTGGCCAACTGTGTGACCAAACCACATGAATCCTTAATTCTTGGGTGAAAAGACCAATTTTTACCATACTTCTTTAAAATACATCACCCATTTTTCTTTTCTTCCCCCTAGTAGATAGAACCCTCCCCTCTCCTCTCATTGGAATATTTCACCTCCCTTTAAGATAGTTTCTTTGATATATTCTCCTTCCATACTCCGATTGAGCCACCATATATTGTGTTGGATCCCTTTGGGTAATAGATCTAGTCTACTGCCTTATTTTCTTAGTTTTTTTTACCATCCATTGTGATATCCTCATATAGGATCTTATGCCCTATTTTCAGCACACTCATCCATTCTTCAATTTTATTCTCATCCAGGGAAAATTAAGGGCCGATACTAGATGAGGAATCTACTACGGGAATAAGGTAGGAAATTTATGACTTTTCCATCAAAGTCTTTCCATTATATAAACTATTTCCATTGCATTCACAATGGTTTCACTGAGCATTTCTCCTTAAAATTCACATGATTTATTTAAAGTTTTCTAAGTTGTATTCTAGACCCTAGTGACACCTATTAACACCATTAGATGTTTAGACCTCAATGTTAACCACCCCAAGTAGGGTGTATTCTTTGATATACCTTTAGTGACCCATGTTGGGTTTAATTGATACACCATTCAAGTGTGTTTGACTTGAACTTTGTTAAGGTAACTGTTTCATCATAATCAAATGAAATTCTAAATTGTTAAATAGAAAGTATATATATATATATATTACTTTACCTTGGAAAATGTATTTAAATTTATAATTTTTTTCATAGAATAAATTCACATTCTCACTTATGATGAAAGGTAATGTAATGAACTTAATTTATTGAAATTAGCATGAGTATTACATGGCCTATGATGAAATATGCATAAAATTGAATTGAGTATAAGGTGGATACTACATTTAGACCTTTTTTATATTTATAGGAATGGTCAGACTTGAGTCCTATTTGGATTCCTAAGGAAATGCCTTGAGCACTCAGAGGACACCATTTTGATTCATTAAGCCGATTGATATGGATGATACCTAATGCAAAATTTAGACCTTGTATTATTACATGAATTCCTTGATGATGTACCAACAATTTTTCTGACATATTTTCCAGATATTAGAATGACTTGGATACACTCCTTGGATCCATCTTGATGTATTCAGACATGTGGCGACATGGATTCTCACCATCGGTCCTAGTCATTCTTAGCTTGAGATTATTGTGGATGAGCTCCATGGAATCAGTTAGAATATTTTATAGTGTAATTACTTGGGTATACCCCTTGGATTACACTCAGACCCCTTATGGATAGATTTCACGAGTTACCACAATGAGTTGGATTGACACATGAGCTCAAGGATGCCTTGGTTTCACATTGGATCCTCTGTTATTATTATTTCCCATTACATTTTTATTGAAACCTTTTCATATGATCACCTTATTATAAACTAAATTACAATTAAGTGAATAAATTCATGTTCAGACAGTAGTTGAGGCTGAAGCAGGTACATGTTATTTATTTTCGTACAGATTTAATTTTATATACCTGAACACTATTATAGTTTATATTCATATAATAGGTTTTTATATATTCTATTGGTGGTGACCTACTGAGATTTATCTCACACACTATTCGGGCCACCAGTGGTACCCATATAGATTTTTTGGTCATAGGTGTAGAAAAAGGGAAGCATCCCGCATTGGACACATGATATCTTTCTTTAGGATGAGATCTTAGTAGTAGATGACTGATCCAGTGATCAGGATTCATGGATAGTTTTTTTTTCCATTTTTGATTCTTTTGTATAGCATGTATTGTACTATCTTCCTGTTTCCATATATGCATGATTTCCTTTTTGTAGAGACATTCCATAATCTTTTGTTTATGATATAGTTTACATCTATTGATAGTTATTTATTTCTTAGATTCTTATTCTTATTTCCGCTTCCTTATTCATTATTATACTACTTCCTCTCACTTATTCATGTTATATCACCGTTGTGATCCACTCTGACCAGAGGGTATAGTCTCCCCACTGTCACACCCTAGTCCCTTGATGATAGTTAGAAACCTCTGGTATATAAGGAAGTGGGTTTGAGTCCATGTGAACGATTGGGTTTGGCTACTTAGGTGTGACCCAGGTGTGAGACGTCACATCTCAAGTAGATGAGATCAGGAGGACTGACACTCCAATAGTAACACTACATGTTTCGGGTGTCATTGGTTGCTCCGATCTATAAACACGTGTATTGCTCTCCTGACTTGAGATCATTATTAATGTGTACTATTTGATTGCATAATTTGATTCAATATGAAAACTATGACATTGAATTCATGGTGAGGTAGCTTGTGTTTAGTGCATATTTGATTGTATGTCATTGGTTGAATGATCATGATAGAATTTATCACCTCCAAGTCGAGGAAGAGATATCTCATGGGACAAAGTTGAGTAGGTTGGTAGTACCTTCATTAAATACATGGTTATGGTATAAGAAGGTAAGTTCATACAATAAGGTCAAAAAATATATAAATCATCAAAAGGATTATGACATAAGTGTGCATCATTATTTATGAGATATTGTGAGATAAAGATATTATATTACATAGAACATGTTTGTAGGAGGTAGTCATACCTATGAGATTCCTTATCTACCTAGATTCCATGATGAGATGATAAACTCTGATCTTGGTCTATGTTATAGACTCAATTCTATCAAGATAAGTATGTAGAGGGTAAAACACTAAGTGTATCCACAAGTTCCACCTATTCAGATGAGTAGGAGTTTAAGATGAAGTGGGCCCCATGTTCGGGGGCCAGTGAATGTTCAGGTGTGATTGATCGAAAGTAAAATAATTCATTTATATTATTAAAGTTTAGAATAATTATTATTTAGTTTATTTCTAAATTTATTCACAATTTGTTTGATCATAAAAGTGAATATGATAAAAAATATATTTTCGAACAAACATAACACGTTCAAGGTTTGTTAAATTATTTAGGAGCTTACATACTGATTTAATGGTTCATATTTATCATGTAACATGTTAAAGTATTAAAATTAATTGATAATATATATATTTTTATTTATGACAAGTTTAATTAAGTCATAAGTGTGAAAAAGTGTCTAAAATAAAGGTTATTACTTTCCAAGGATCAAAGTGCAATTTTGGAAAGTATAACCTAAGTATAAAAGCTCATTTTAACCTCTTGAATAGTGATGTCCACCATTTTAATGAATTAGAGTGATAGGATCTCCTCTCCTCTCTAATAAAGCTCTTAGAGTGATATTTGTAAGTAAGAACAAGGTTGGATAGATCTCTACTTCTTGATCAATTCCAATTTTTTCACATAATTGAATGGAAACTGTAAAGTTATTCGATTTTACATGCTAGAACTTGGGAATCATAGATCAAAGATCTAGAAGTTGTGGTGAATGAATAGAATATTTTAAGGATGTACAACTTTAAGTCTTTGAGCCAAGACATACCAACGATGAGCGAATCAAATCGTGGTCTTCAAATGAACAAGGTACCATTTACAATTTCATTTGATTTTATTTTTCATGCTTAAATTTAATTTCATGCAATCCTTTGAGAAACATTAGAAAGTGGTTTAGCAGATTCAGTGTTTTTAACATGAATCCAAACCCAAAATTTTAAATTGTGTATTTTTACACTTTTTCTATGCCCTGAGTTCCTTCAAATGATATCAGAGTGAGGTTGTAATTATTTAAGTAAACAACCTTGAAATTTCAACTAACTTTTATATGATTCAGAAGGAGGGTTTTGATACTATCTCAAAAAAAAATAGATGACACATCAATTTTAGTTCTTATCTCCATATTATGTATGATCAAAAATCAATGGGTTTTGTGTATATATTGTGATGTTCTTTACAGGTTTAATTTTTGTTGGACTTTAATGGATACTAGTGTGATGATTTTGTAGCTGGAATGTGATGCAAGCATGTTGCGTATTCCATGGACATATCAGAAGCCAGTTGGGTAGTTCATTGGAAGTAGCATCTTGTTGAGAAAGCTTAATTATTTTACAAAAAAAAATATACATATTCTTCCAAATGTAAGGATAAGGATAAAAAGGGAGAAGATTCAGGTCCCAAGATTTTGGGCACAAACTTTTCCCTCCCTATTTATGGGGAGTGTAATTGTTTGTTTTATTATATATATATATACACACACTATTAAACAAATTCCTTAATTAAACTTGGGTCAGACTGGGTTAGCCCAGATCTATTTTTCCCGATTCTTCAACCTTGTCACATGCCCTAAATTAATATATGAGGATCTACTTTAGGTCCAAATGGACCCGAGCAATTATGAAAAAATTTATAAAATTAAATTTAATTATCTTAGATTTAATAAAATTATTTTGGGTGGTTTGATATGTATCAATAATTAATTAAAATTATTTCAATGTAAGATAAATCATTTAAAATACTATCGAGTTAAATTTAGAAAATTTAATTTTTCTTAAGCAATATAATTTTATTTTGAATGATCATGAGTAGAGACCGACCTATGCATGTTTTATTTATTATTTATTTAATTTAATTATTGCATTTATGTTTTAAGATGTAATAATTATTTTAATTTGATGGCATTATCTCTCCATATTTAATTTTTATAAGGGTCTGTGTGTCCACATTTAAGTGATAAAATGTATTTTCTCACCCAAAATTTCCCTCACCTATGTGTGAGTATACATTGTAAAGATCAGAGTAGTTCATGGAAAAGCGGTTTGAATTGAGAACCATTATAAGGAGAGAAATGAGAAAGTGAAAGTGTTCTTTTTATATGGAAATAAAGGCCATTGGAAGAAGAATTTCATAGTTAGGAAAAAGAAGCAAGTTGACGCTTATGTTTTAGGAATATTTGTCATTGAATGAAATCTGTCTAGTTCTATTAGTTGGTTATTAGATAATGAATTTGGATCGCACATTTGTATTCAAATTTTGGAAACATGTAGATTCAAGAAAATTGAAAAAGGTGAAGTAGATATCAAAGAATCAAATGGTACGAGACTAACAACATTATTAGTGGGAGATTATCAACTTACTTTTCCTAGTGGAATGATTCTTGCACTAAATAATTGTTATTATGTACCATATATTACCAAAAACATAATATCAATGTCAAGTTTAGAAACTAGGAGTTTTTATTTCAAGTTTGTAAATAAATATTTTATTATGTTTAAGGATAACATATTTTATGGTATGACACATATTAATAATGGGTTGTATATACTTGAAATAGAAAATCTAGTATTGGAAATCAATGAAAAATATGGTAAGAATAGATCATATCCTACCTACCTATATGGATAATTCATGTAAATGATAAGTGTTTAAGAAAACTATATCAAGAAGGGTATTTAGAATCCATTGAGTTAGAACCATTGGATGTATGTTATGCTTGTTTATAAGGTAAAACGACTAAAGCACCATTCAGTGGGAAAGGGAAAAGATCCAAATAACCATTGGAATTGGTTAATACTAATGTAAATCGTCCATTTATAGTAGAGTAAAGGGGTGGGTTCTCTTACTTAATTAATTTTATAGATGACTATAGTAGATGTGGATATATCTACTTAATGAGGTATAAGTAAGATCCCATTAAATAGTTTAAGTAATATCAAAATAAACGAGATAATCAAATTGGTAAGAATATTACAAAAATTTTCTTAGACCATGGTGGAGAATATTTTAACCAAGATTTCATTTATCATTTAAAGGAGTGTGGGATAGTTTTCCAACTCACTCCTTATTATAAACCTTAGTGGAATGGTGTTAGTGAAAGGAGGAATCAGACATTACTTGACTTGGTCAGATCGATGATAAGTCCTGCAACTCTACCCTTATCTTTTTGGGGATATGGACTATTGACTGTAGTTTATACACTAAACTAAATACCAATTAAAGTAGTAGATGAGATTTCATATGAGTTGTGGTATATAAAAAAACCCAATCCTTCACAAATACATGTATGGGGATGTGAGGTTTTTTTCAAGACTATACCTAGTAAAAAATTATCATCTTAGAGAACAAAGTGAATATTTATAGGTTATACTAATAAGACTAAAGGATATTACTTATATAAGCCTTCATATAGAAAAGTGATTATAGAAATACATGCTACATTTCTAGAAATGGAACACATTTCCAATGGAAATAGTGGGAGCAATATTGAATTTTATGAAGTTGATGATTCGTAAGCAAAATAGTTGGTATGAGAACTACATAAGAGATAGTGGGAGAGGAATATGTTATCGAGACATGAGTAATATGTAGGTCTACTAGATAGGTTAGAGAACCTAAGATATATGGTTTTATTGTCACCAATTTAGGCGACACATTACTACTAAATAATGATGAACCTAGAATCTAAAAGGAATTAGTATAAGGAAATGATGTTGATAAATGTAAATAATCCATGCATTATGAAATGGATTCAATGTACCAAAATGAAGTTTGGATTTTTATAGAACCACTAGTTGATGTAAAATATATTGGGTGTAAATGGGTAATCAAGAAAAAACTAGACATGGATGTTCAAGTAAGAACTTATAAGGCATGACTAGTAGTGATGGGTTTTAAGAAATGTCAAGGCATTGATTATGACGAAACCTTATCACCAGTATCTATGCTAAAATCCATTAGAATATTTCTTTCAATAGCATCCTTTAATGATTATGAAATTTGGAAAATGAATGTTAAAATTTCTTTTCTAAATGTGATGTTATTTGAAGATATCTATATGACACAACCCAAAGAGTTTATTATGTTAAAGAGTGGTAATAATGTATGAAAGATATAGATATCCATTTATGGATTAATACAGGCATCAAGATCATGGAATGTTCATTTTTATGAGGGTATAGGAGAATTTAGTTTCATTAAGAATTAAATCAAGCTTTGTGTCTACAAGAATATTAGTGGGAGTGACATGATTTTCCTAGTATTACATTTTAATGACATATTGTTAATGGGAAATGAAGTAAAAGTATTACAGTAAGTGAATACTTGGTTAAATGAATGATTCTCCATGAAAGACTTAGGTGAAGTTGCCTATATTTTAGGGATAAATATCCATCAAGATATATCTCAGAGGCTAATTGGGATAACTAAAAGTACATATATAGACAAGGTACTCAAAAGTCACAATATGGAACAATCCAATAGAGGATTGTTTCTAGCGTCACATGAGATTAATCTCTCCAAGAATATGTATCCACAAACATAGGATGAGATTTAAAGAATGAGTACAATCCCTTATTCTTGAACAGTGGGATCTATTATGTATTCCATGCTATGTACTAAGTTTTATGTTGCCTTTTCTTTAAACATGGTGGAAAGATATCAATCCAATCTAGGAGAGCTACATTATAAAGCTATAAAAACCATCCTAAAGTACTTGAGACATATAAAGGATATGTTCTTGGTGTATAGAGGAGATGGGGAGATAGATGAGAGGGTATATACTGATGCTAACCTATAGATAGATCACAATGATTTAAAATTATACTCAAGCTTTGTCTTTTTCTTGAATGGTGGTGTAATGAGATGGAGGAGATCAAAGTAGTCCATGGTTTTTGATTCTATAGTAGATTCTGAGTATATAGTGGCTTATGATGTAATAATGGAAGAATTTTGGATATAAAACTTTGTTTCAAAGATTGGAATTGTATCAAACATCACAAAACCTATTGTAGTACAATATGATAATATTTCTACAATGGTGATTTCCAAGGAGCCTAGGTCACACGAGATTAAAATGCTTATAATTCATAATTTTCATATCTTGAAGGATTTTACTTAGCAAGGTGAAGTCACAGTTAGAAGAGTAGCCACATAGGATAATGTGTTAAACACCCCGAATAAATCTATATCTCAGAAGAAGCATGATACTCATGTGAGAGAAAGTAGGTTGAGAATTGTTAGCAATTTTATTTAGTGCAAGTGGGAGTGTTGTGAGTGGGTTCCCTAAACCCAACTCCTTTATGTACTTTGATTATCATTACATATATAGAGTTTGATATATACACGTGTTTATTATTACCATAATAGTGTTGATATTTCTACATCCACTATTTACATGGTAATGTCATTAGATCACTTGTCATATCAAAAAGATATAATAATTCCCAACTATATTAGAACCTCAAGGAACTATGAAAATAACCATAAATATATGTTCTATTGTATATATACACAAAACTTATGGGATAAAGATGATTTCTAGATATCAGGTGCTGGGGGATTATAAGAATTGATACTTCTTATCTTTAATTTCACACTTGGTGACCTCGAGTAGATGTGATCACGAGGACTTACCCGTCAATAGGAACACCATATGTTTCTGGTGTGATTGGTTGTTCCTATATATGAACATGTGTATTGGTATCCTAACATGAGTTCATTATCAATGTTTACCATTTTATCTCATAATTTGATGAAAGGAAAAAACCATTACATTGAAGTCTTGGTGAGGTAGCTTATGTTGGGTGCGTCTTTAGTGGTATGACATTGGTTGAATGATCAAGATAGATTTTTTTTACTTTTGAGTTAAGGAAGAGATATCTCATGGACCCAGGTTGACCAGGATGGTAGTACCTTTATTAAATCCATGGCCATGTTACAAGAAGTTAAGTTCATCCAATAGGGTCACAAAATATATAAAGCATCAAAAGGATGTCGAAACAAGTGTGAATATTGCTTTATAATATATCATGAGACAAAGAGAATATATTACATAGAACATGTTCGTAGGAGGTATTCATAGCTATGATATTCCTTATCTTCATAGGAGCCATGATGGGTTTCTAGAATCCACTCATGTTTTTTAGACCAGACTCACTTCTATCTATATAAGGACCTATAGGTACACACACTAAATGTATCCACAAGTTCCATCTACTAGAATAAATATGAGTTTAGATGAAGTGGGACCCATGTATGAGGGCTGGTGAATGTTCGAGTGTGATCGATCAGAAGTAAAATAATTCAATTATATTATTCAATTTTAGAATAATTATGATTAATTTTTTTTCTCAAGTTATTCACAAGTTGTTTGATCATAAAAGTAAATATGAAAAGATATAATTTCTTGATCAAACATAACACGTTCAAGGTTCGTTAAATTATTTGGGATCTTACGAGCTTAGTTAATGGTTCGTATTTTATCACATAACATGTTAAAGCATTAAAAGTGAGTGATAAATATTAATGAAATTTATGAAAAGTTTAATTAAGTCATACATGTGAACAAGTGTCTAGAATGAAGGTTATTACTTTATAGGGACCAAAGTGTAATTTTATAAAGTATAAACTAGGTATAAAATCTCATTTTATCATCTTTAATAGTGATATTTACCATTTTCACGCATTTATAGTGAGAATATATCCTCTCCACTCCTCTCAAGATCTTAGAGAGAGATTATGAAGGAAGAATAAGGTTAGATTGATCCCATATTCTCAATGAAGTCCACATTCTTCACACGATCAAAGGGACATCACAAAGCTCTTTGATTTACCATACTAGAAACCAAAAATCATAGATAAAAGATCCAAGAGATGTGGTGCATGTGTGGATGATATAGATTATTCCTATCTTGGTTTCTTTGAGCCACATTGTGTTGACAATGAGTGAATCAATTTTTCGGCTTCAAATAAACAATATAACATTTTCAGTGTTGTTTGGTTTTATTTTTAATTGTTAAACTGAATTTCACATGATCATTTGAGAAATATGGGCAAGTGGTTTAGTGGATTAAATATTTGTAACATGAATTTGAACCCAAAATTTTAAATTGTATATTTTTCACACATCTGCTGCACCCCATGTTCCTTCACAGAACCCCTTCACACTTAAATCCACCAGAAGCTCACATGTAGTAGCACCAAGGAAAATCCAAAACTACAGAAGTTCCCTCTGACTAAGTGTACCAAAATTAGGTAGAATAATCCCCCTAATCACTATAGGAAGTCTTCTTTCACTGATAAAATAATAAAACTCAAAAAAATTCAAGGTACCAGAAAAATAGAAAGTAATAAATGAACACAATGGTTCACATGATTTAGATGATGAGTATTATGTGAAATGGGGGAAACAAAATGCCGATTTCTTTTATTACAACTAAAATATAAGATTAATAAAAAAATTAAAATTTAAAAATAATCCTCATTGACTTAATATCTCCATAATTAGTTATATGATTTAACTCGATTTTCACTGAAGGTCACATGAACTTATATACTAAGTATCATCTGATAAACTAGTAATAACCCACCCCCCCAAAATTATAGATCACTAAGAATGAAAACATCATCTTTATTACCAAACTGGCGACCCTTCAGGTTTGTTGAACTTCTAGACTTCCAGTGCTCCATCATAACATCATAGGAAGATATGAACTTATGATGATCCCACTACACATGGAGAAGACCAGTTGCCAATATCTAAAAATATTTCCTAGCCATTATTCATTGCACAGAATTCCATTGAATGTAATTCTATTGGATAGAATTATACTAAATTGAAAACAACTTCACCTCCTAACAATCACCCACATAAATTATTGTTCCAGGGTCAAGGACCCTGAAACACCCTGAGTGGGGCGGGGTAAATCAGGGTGTCAAATTTTTCTTTTAAAGTGACAGATCTTATTCTCACATTGGAAGGAACATGTTAAACTTATCTAATGAGAATGTTTAGAAAACAAACAATCACATGCAAAGAGACAACACACCATGTTTACTTGGTTCACCATTAAGGGATAGTCTAAAGAGCATATGCCAGTAGTATATTGGTCATAACTAAATACACTAATCTTTACTATTTGTGGAATATAGAATTTTATACATAGTCACTCTGTTCCAATAACACTTCCTTTACAAGATTTTAGGGATATCACAATACATCCCTCATATCACTTCCATCGACTCCCCTTAGCTCACTGCTTTTTGAGAAGTATAACTCAGTTTATCAACTTGAAGGTCACTTCAATGGATTGAAATTAAAGTATTTTTACCTATCTATAATGAGACTCCTTTTGAACTATAGACATGAGTTGATGCACTATGAAAGAAATGTTCATTGCAAAATGATATTCAAAACTACTATTCGTGGATCTTCTTTGCGAAGCTCACAACCTTCGTGAAGGTAACTGCCTTCATGGAACAAATTGCCTTCATTAATCTCACTAAACCATTATAGAATACCCCATCATCACAAAGCACTCATTACTTAGAAGAATTGACATCATTCAAGACTTAAGTAGTCTTTTTTTGATGATCAAGCTCTTATAGAAATCTAGATTCATGGAAATACCCTAGCTTCATGAAATTAGAGAAATTACATATTTTCCTTGAATAATTTCATGTCAAATTAAGTAGGGGTATCCTTATATTTATATTCTCAGTAGTTCTTAATGCTACACTACCACCAATGTATTTTTTAGATCTTTCAGAAACATCTTTACAGTACTCCTCCATTCATGGAGCTCCCTTGATATTTGTCATTGTCATGAAGATATTTGTCAAACCACGACACACTCATGATGCTTCACTTCTTGTAATCGTGGAGAAAACTGTCTCCATTCATGATGTTCCACATATTTGTGAACCACAACCTAGTTTTCACAAAACCCATGATTTTACCATATTTATGAAGAGTTTATTCTAGAAAAAAACCCTTCACGATCCTAACCCCTCCTCTGGATTTTGGGTCTAAAGATTTGGAAAACATTGTGAAATGACACCACCTTCAGCACTGCTGTCAGCCTATACTAAAAGACCACTAGGGTTCTCATGTTTTGGAATAATTAATGATGTCCAAGATAAGATCTGTCTATTTCCTCATACAACTAATTTTTTCCTCCATTATCATTATCCACCTTTGTAACTCATTCTCCATTTTCTCATAACACTAAAAATGTTGAATTTATTATCCATTTATCCATTCTACCCCTTTGGAAATAAACTCAAATAACATGATTTTTTACTTTTAGAGATCAAAAACACACTCCCCCTAGATCGTATCTCCCCCATAAACCTACATCACTTCCACAAATAGATTAAAATGGTTAAAATAACTGGGGAGAGGGGATTACTCATAACCTCCTCATGCACTGCAAGGTTGATAAACACAGAGGTTCAAATGATGTTTCTCAAAAACATGTGATAACAATGGATTGGTCAGAATATCATCCACTTGTTCATCAGTTCCAACATGATCCATTTTAATCATGCCTTGTTCAACTCTTTATTTGATTAAATGATATCTAATTTAAATATGTTTCGTATGATAATGCTGAATAAGATTCTTCATAATGTCAATCTCACTCTTGTTATCACAGTGAATCACCATTGGTTGTTTCACCTAATCACCAATATCAGTCAGTTGTTGCTTCGTCCATAATAGTTGAGTGTAATCCTTCATAGAAAAAATATACTCTGCTTGATCAGTACTAAGAGAAGTAATTTCATATTTCTTACTCAACCATCCCACACATTTATTTTCAATAAATAATGCTCCACCACTTTTGGACTTTCTATCTTCCACATCTCCATCCCAGTCAACATCATAAAACGCCAATAGTTCATTATCTCTTCCTGCATCAAAGTATAAGCCATAATTGTGAGTACCTTGAATGTACCTCATGATTATTTTAATTACCACCATATATTCTTCTGTAATATCACTTTGAAAAAAGGCCACTAAGTATGTTGTAAAGATAATATCTGGCTGTGTCATAGTTAAGTATAATAAGCTTCCAATGATTCTTCTATACATGGTGGGATCTACAAAATTACCATCCTCATGCTTTCCAAGTTTTGTCCCAATCACAATCAGATCCGACATTGGTTTGGAGTCATGCATATTAAATTTATTCAACAACTATCTTACATACTTTTCCTGAGAAATGAAAGTTTAATCCTTATTCTGAATCACTTGTATCCCCAATAAGTACGCTAGTTCACCAATCATAGAAATTTCAAATTCAGATTTCATGTGATTGGAAAATTATTCCACTAATTTCTTCCTAGTTCCAAATAATATAATATCATCCCTGTATTCCATCACCATAAATTAATACTTCTATTAATTCTTCACATAGAGATTATTGTTGAAACATATTATTTTAAATTTAAGCTTATTTATATTAGAATCCAAATGATAATACCATTCTCATGGTTCCTCCTTCAGACCATAGAGTTCCATTTTCAATCTATAAACCTTCATTTCATTATTACCAATTAGAAAACCCACTGGTTGTTCAATGAAGACTGATTCTTAAGGAAATCCATTCAAGAATGCTGTTTATACATCTATTTGAAAAAGTTTGTAACCTCTTTGAATTTCCATTGCAAGGAAAAGCCTTATCAACTCTAGTCTTGCTACTGGAGAAAATGTTTCTTCAACATCAACTCCTTTAATCTGTGTATATCCTTTACAAACTAATCATTCCTTATTTATGATCACATTTCCATGCTCATCGATTTTTTTTGAAAATCTATTTTGTCCTGATCACATTGTGATTTTAGAGTCTCTTAACAAGATCCCATGTTTGGTTCTTGTAAATCTTGTACAATTATTCATTCATGGTATTAACCCATGATTCTTCCTTCACAGATTATTCAAATGAGGCTGGTTCTAAAATTTATTGGAAGTAAGAATGTGATTCACTCCTCATTTTACTTGTCTGTGTTGGTGCGGTCCAATACTCAATGATATTGGATTGATAAATTTATGATCTTTTGTTTCTCCTCTGAGGTTCAGATGTAGTTTTTTCAGAAATTTTTTCTTCTTCGTATTCTTCTTCCAAATCATCATTGTTTTGTGACCTATTAATATTTTTCATGCCTTAATCTACTTCTTCATTTGAATCTATTTCATGAACATTGTCTTCTTCATCTTCCATTATATCAAAATAAGATCTCCTCAAGGTATTTGAGGTCTTATATTTAATTATATTAACATCAATCCTTTCTATAATTCTTCTAAGATGATTATTGACACATTTTTATGCTTTTATCTTCATTGAATATCGAAGGAATATTCCCTCATTTGCAGTATCACCATACTTCCCTTGATTTCATTCTTTATTTTGAATGAAACATTTACTTCCAAAAACACAAAAGTAATTCAAAGAAACCTTCCTTCTATGAAAAAACTTATATGGTTTCTTGATTTATCCCATATAAATCCCTGTTTTATTTTGAGTATACACTATAGCTTGAAAACCTCTTTCTAGTAATGATGAGAGATACAAATCTCAATCAGTACAGTTCTGGCTATATTGTTTATTTGTCTATTTCTGTGTTCAAAAACTCCATTATGATGTGGGTGCCTTATTACATGTTTTTCCCAGTAATGTTCAAATTCAATGGATGTGTATTCCCCCCCATTATTAGATCATAAAACTTTGATTCTTTGACCAGTATCATTCTTGGCTATTTGGTGATAGCTTTTCTTGCAGTCAAGCACTTGTTGTTTCGTATATATAACCATCACACAATCCATTCTACAATATTCATCAATGAAATGAATAAATTAACTTTCTCCATTTATCCTAGAAACATTTATTAGACCACACACATCTGTTTGGATGAGATCTAGAAGATTTGATTCCCTTTTCTTCTTTGGACTATATGAACTACAAACCAAATTTCCTCATATGCAATCATCACAAGATTTTTCTCATTCAAGATTCAAATTGGGGATACCCATTACTATATTTAGATTGGAAATATTTTACATGTATTTTTGATAAATGTGTCCTAAACTTTGATGCCACAAGTTTTTTTCTTCTTCAACTGTCAGATAGAAAATGTTCGCTTTACTATCAACCTAATATAAGTTTTCATCTATTCTATATCCTTTCATAAGATAATTCCATGTCTTTACTTTTATAGTTCACCCCTTTTGATTAAATTTTATTATTAGTCCCAAGTCATAAAGTTGACACACACTTTGGATATTGTGATGTAAACCATCCATATAAATAACATCAGTTTTCCTCATCATTTTATTTTCTAGTTATGTACTTTCACTACCTTTTATCTTAAAAGCACCGTCATTTCTGAACCTGACTATTCCATCAAAACTTTTCTTTATATTTTTCAATAATTCTTCATTTCCCATCATATGATATGTGCATCATCTATCAAGAATCCAAGTTCTATTGTTCTTTGTTTCTTTGACAACGACTTCTGCAAGATTGGATTTCTAAATTTTATTCTTTTCCTTCTATAAAATACTTGATTGAGTAGAGGACTTAGATGACCTTTATAATATCTTTTCAATATGAATTGGTTCATCATACTCAACTTGTTATTGTAGAGGATAAAACCTTTTTGTAGGGGAAACTTTATCTGGTTGGCAGGTATTGACATTTCTATGATTTCTATAGGTATCATTTCCACCTTTCCTCTACCTGCAATTAATAGATTTATGGCCAAAGTTAGAGCAGTAAAAACAATATCCATAAAAGATATTTTTTCTATAAGATTTAGGATATGAATTAGTTCTTCTTTTTTGAATTCCTAGCTCTTACCCATTCAAATAGATCCTTGCCTCTTCATAGTATGACATGGTGTGACCCAGATAGCCAAAAAATTGATATTTTATAATATGAAATGTCTTCTCACACCCATTCCTCCTCATGTTCAATTCTTTAGGAAAAGAGTTTGGATGTTGATAATTTTTGGATACCTAAGGATAGTTTTCAGTTATCTTTTTCAGTTTGATTTGAGGCTTTATTTTTTAGGACTTCATATGACTTTACAACATGTCAAACTTTTTTCTTGCCTTTATTCTGGCCCATTTTATTTCCATCATTTGATGTTTCCACATCACAACGAATTCCACTTTTCCCATGCATGTGGATCTTTGATCATTAAAAGCCTTCTCTACACCTTCAAATCCATGCTTATCTCTATCTGACATCTAAGCATATGAGAATCTAAAAAACTATATTTTATTTTTTGTTTCATTTGAACTAGATTCACTTTCAATTTTACTCCTTAGATTAACAACTTCTTTTTCAAGACCCTCAACTATCTTGAACTTATCCTCCACTTTGGATGTACGGTCATTGATGACCTTTTCCTATTATTTAGTCCCAGAATCAAATTCTACTATATGTTATAATATTTCAATAGTTGTTGAAGGTTTTTTTAATACTTCTTCAAGTCAATCAATTTTATCTCTAATTCTATTAATATATTCTGATGACTCTTCCTGAACTTCTCTCAACTTTTTTGTTTTTGTTTCGTTTATTTTCAAGATTACTAAGTGCATCCTCAATTTACAAATTTATATCAACATCATCAATCAGTGAATTATCTATATATTTGTATTTTTATAGTTCTAACTTTTCAACTATATCCATCATGGACCCCCAGGTTCTAGATTTTAACACTGGTTCTTCATCCACAAAAAAATCATTATCATCATCTTCTTATTTATAGAAAAAAAATTTTATCTTTAATTTCTTTCCATATTTGAAGCCTCCCTTTTGGGGGAAACTTTTATGAGTATTTTTTATGTTTTTAGATTCACTTTCTTCATCAAACTTACTTTGTAACCAAGAGGAAAAGTTCCCAACTCAACCACATCGAAAACAGGCTAGAGTAAGTTTTCCTTCAAATATCCATTTTCCTCTCTCAAATTTCTTGAAAAAAAAAGAAATAATTTCATCTTCCTCATTATCGTAATAAAATATATCTCCATAATACCCAAGTTTTCATATGGATTTAAATTACATTTCCTTGCTTACTCGAGTCGTTGCATCTTCGGGTTTGACTCTCATTTCATAAGCAACCAGAATACCAAGCAGATCATCAAGTGAAAGTTTAGATAGATCCATTTCTTTAAGGGTTAACACTTTTATGTTGTAGAGAGGTGAAAGAATTATTAATAGTTTATTCATGATATCAATATATTTAATTTTTTCCCAAGTCCTTGAATAGCTCCAATAACTTCAGAAATTGGATTTAAAAAGGTATCCACATTTTCATTAGGATGCATATTTAGATCATCGAACCTATTGTGAAAAAACTTTTATTTTGGACGCCTTTAATTTTTTATACCCTTCATATATATTCTCTATTTTTCCCACATATACTTGGATAAAGTAAAACTCATAAAATTTAGATAGATTAGATCAAAGAGTGCTGCAATAAGTAAATTATGTGCTTTGCATCTACATCAATCATATTCCTATCTATATTAGTCATAGACAAACTTATTTAATTAGTTACTTATATCCCTTAAGTAGTGGAAAAAATAACTTCCATTACAAGATATATTAGATGAGATTTAATCCTATTATTTCAAATCTAGAGGTTGCTTCCATCAAATAGGGGGACTCCACTGAAATTTACTGAATTCTCTATGACAATAAAGAAGGACAAATTTATCACCACCAACCTGTCACTATGATACTAGTTGAAGGACCCTAGAATACCCTGAGAGGGGAAGGGTGAATCATGGTGTCAAATTTTTCTTATAAAGTGATGGATCTTATTCCAAAATTGGTAGTAACTCATTAAACTTGTCTAATGGGAATGTGCAGGAAACAAGCAATTACATTAAAAGAGACAACACATCAATTTTACTTGGTTCACCACTAAGGGCTAATCTAAGGAGAATACGTTGACAGTGTGTTGGTCATACCTAAATCCACCAATATTTACCAATTTTGGAATATATAAGTTCAGAAACAGTAAATCTGTACCATTTACACTGCCTTTATAAGATTTTAGGGATAACACACCGTGTCCCTCAGTGCACTTCCATCGACTCCTCTCAGCTCACTACTTTGACAAAAGTCTAACTCAGTTTATCGACTTGAAGGCTGCTTAAATGGATTGGAATTATAGTCTTTTTAAATATTTATCATGAGACTCTACTTTCATCATACACCTGATTTGATGAACTCTGAAATACCTGTTCATTGAAACCTGATATTTAGAACTGTTGTTCGTAAAGCTTCTTCACAAAGCTCACAACCTTCACAAATTTAACTATCTTCATGGAACAAACTGCCTTCGTGAAGATCACTGAGCCATCATAGAATACCCCATCATCACAAATCACTCATTACTTAGAAGCATTGTCATTAATCAAGATTTAAGTAGTCTTTTCTTGATGCTCAAGCTCTCATAGAAAGCTAGATTCACGGAGCTCCCCTAGTTTCTTGAAATCAGAGTGATTCTAGATTTTCCTTGAATAATTTCATGTCAAATGAAGTGGTTAAGACTCATATTTATAGGATCAACCATTTTTGATTCTCGACAACCCCCATTGAAATTTTTGAATCTTTCAGAAACATCTTCACGTAGATCCTCCATTCACGGAGCTCACTTGATATTTTTTTTGTCGCGAAGATCTCCGTCAAACCGTCGCGCACTCACGATGCTCCACTTCTTGTAATCACATAGAATACCATATCCATTCAAAATTCTCCACATCTTCATGAACCTCAACATAGTATTCATGAAACCCATGCCTTTACCATATTTAAAAAGAGTTGATTCCAAAAAACGACCCTTTGTAATGCTAGCCCTTCCTCCAGTTTTTGAGCCCAAAGATTTGAAAAACACTGGGAAATGACACCACCTTCAACACTGATGTCATCCTGTACTAAAATATCACTTGTCTTTAAAACTCCTTGATAAAACTAGTGTGTATTGACAAAAAATACAAACCAAACTCCATTTATAGATATCAACCTTGGTTCCAACACATGGAACCTTGGAAACTATTCATATATTAAAAAATTAATCCTTATTTGTATCATGAATTGTTCCTATATTTTCTCTTATATTCACCCAAGTCCCATTGAGGTAAGATGCTACCTCATATGTTCTTAAACTACCATCTTGGTAAATATATATGCCATATTTTTTCTTCCTATTATCTTCCTAGATATAATTATTCATCCTTTAGAAAATTTTATATGAAATTATACCTTAGGTCAACATGATCTATTTGAGTATGAAACACATGATTTTTATCTAAGTGTATTTCACTTTGTTTATCATAGAAAAGAAATCCTCCTTCCCAAATTCTCCCTTGCTCATTCCACAATCCCATTAATCTGGATATTTTTTCTGAGATTCAATTGAATCTACATACATATCTTCTGTTGTACTTAACATAACTAGCTTTTATAGTTACGACATACAACTAATCATTATTCCTCCATAATTAAAGACCAACTCTGTTGTGATTTTCCAACAGTTTGAATCACCAATGAAGTCAACATTAAATTTTTTTCACTAGGGATCATTTATCCCATAGAATAATTTTTTATATTATGTTCCTTTCAAATATTGAAGGATATATTTAACAACCTCATAGTTTACCTTTCTTGGATTTGAATTGTATCAACTTAAAACTCCCACTACATAAAAAATGTTTGGTTGAGTGAAAAAAAATTCACACATAAAATTTCTGACCACCAATGCATATGTCACTTTCACCATGTACTTAGCCTCAAATTTAATTCTGGGTGATTGTTCCTTTGATAATTTGAAGTGTCCAAATAAAGGATTCAAGTCTATCATACTTCTAGTCATTATGAATTTTTGGATCACCTTTCAAATATAGTTCTTCTAATATAAAACCAAAGTTTTATGTTTTCCATATCTATTGAATTTCATATGCAAAATTTTCTTGTCCTATTCAAGATATTTCATCCCAAATATTATAGATAAATCACATTTCAACTTCTTCATTCTTCTATAATCCAATCCAACAAGAAATATGTTATTCACATATAAATGGAATATATAAATTTCCCATATTCACATTACTTATAGTAACAAAAATGATATTCATTGCACTTATTGAAACCATATTATGAAATTATTGAATTCAATTATAGATTCCATTATCATGGTGCTTGCTTTAGTCCATAAAGAATTTTCTTTAACTTGAAAACCATCCTATGATCATCATCTTCCATAAAAACTATTTTATATTTCATGTAGATTTCTTCCTCCAAATCACCATGAAGTAAGGTCATCTTTACATCCATCGATTCGAGGTACATATCTTTCAATGTTACCATTATTATCACCATTTATATTTATTTATGTTTAACTATCAGTGAGAATATTTTTTATAAATCAACTACTTTTTAATGATTTTTTCCACCAGTCATGATTTTTAATGCTTCTTATCATCATTTTATTCTTTCATATGATACACCACCTTGTTTTCCAATGAAAAATATCATTCTAGTAAGTTATCCAATTCCTAAGTTCTGTTTAAATTTAATCAATCCATATCTTCAACCATCACCAAATTCCATTATTTTTCAATAGAAAGTGTGGTTATATCTTCCGAGATCTTTGGATCTCCCATATATGTTGTAAGTATAAAGTTCATGTCAAACTCAAATATATGAACTTTATTTATGAGACTATTTAATCTTCTAAACTTAGTTAGATATAATTTTTTTAGATCTACCAAAACTTCTAAAGACCTAACTTTCAAAGCTCCCACTTGAGCTTGTACCACCCTCAAACTTTCTGGAACATATTTCACTAGTTCCACCCCTATACTTCTAGTAATTTCATATAAGTATTTTTTTTGATCCATTTTGCTATTTTTACTCAGATCAACCTTGAATTTGATAGTTGATTTCTTCACAACTTCCATCTCCACCAGGTTTTGGTATTTATATATAACCTCTTCATTGAAGTGAACATCTCAACTTCTGATGACTTGTTTATGTTAGGTTTTGTAAATATTCATTAATTAATTTTAGAAAGGTTTTATGGACGGAGATCATTGGACAAATATCACTAAATGTAGGTTTCATGTTGGGAGATTTTAGAGCTTTTAGGTGGAAGTGTTTCACTAGATAGAATTGTAATGGATGGAGTCCATAAAATATATTCTATGAGATGAAGTTCCCATAGTTGAAATACATTGAGGTTAGAAACTCAATGTTTATCCAATCAATGTGATTATAGGCTGTTGGAAATTTCATTAGATGGTTCAATAATGTATTAGCAGTTTATCATGTCAATAGAAGATTGATTATGTTTCTCAGAAGGTGGTGTGACCTATTTATCAGATGAAGACCTCTATAAATAGAGGTGGTGGCCCAGATAATATGCGTGTGACTTTACCTCAATATTTTAAGTGTTTATGTATTTATTTTCCAAGACTCTAAAATATAGAGAGGAAGTGATCGATGAGTTTTTTTATTTAAGTGTATCTCTTTAATGATTTTTTTGCAATGTTTTCTCATGGATGTTGGTCGTTTATCCAAATCATGTAATTCTATTTATCCATTTTTTTATGTATAGTGTGTTCATTAAGTTTGTGTGGTGATTAGGTGGGTTCTCATCTTAGTTCCAAATCACAGACTTAGAGGAGGTAGTGATCGAATTAACCTTCTCCCAGTGGTGTTTGGAGCTTTCCACTTTGTAGGTTAAGACTATTATAAGGAAATCCATTCAGTGGTGTGACAGAAGTTTGTACAATGTACAAAGTTTTTGATGTGTCTATCTAGTAATCATATAGAGTAATCCTTTGGATTTTATTTTATAATAAGTTTCATCAAAGGGATCTTTCTACTTCAATCACAACATTCATGCTTCTCCTCTCCTTGGATTTCAATTTGTTTGATTTTAGTTGGTTTTAATGTTACTGGAAGAATGAATTTAAAGGAAGGGGAGGTTCATATTGAAAATTTTAATGGAAAAAAACTTTTCCTTTTGGAGGATAGGACTAGAGTATCTTATGATATAGAAATATACGAATTCTTCTGTTTTAGGTGAATTTCCCAAGAATATTGATAAAAAGGAATTAGAGTAGTTAGATAGGTATTCCATAGCCTTGATAAGGATTTCACATTCTTGTAATGTTTCTTTCAACATTTTATGGAATAAAACTACTACAGTAGTTATGAAAGCATTGAGTAACATGTATGAGAAGCCAATGACTCTCAATAAATTTTTCATGATGTGAATATTGTTTATATTGAGGTTATTAGATAGAATAACAAAAACAAATCACATTAATGATTTCAATATTATCCAAGGTGATATTAAATTAGTAAAGGTGAATTCCACAGATGATTTATAGGATTTTATTCTTTTATCTTCACTTTAAAAAATCTACGATTCAATGGTGAAAATAGTGTGAAACTCCAATGGGAATAAAAATATTATGTTTTATGACATTTGAAACTTGATATTAAATGAAGATTTGAGGTGGAAGGAAGTCCAAAATCTAAATGAAATTTATCTTTATACCACCAAATGGGAAAAATCACCATAGAGAAAGAACCACCATAAGAAGTAGTATTCAGATGATAATTCCCAAAGAAAAAGTTTTTATAAATCAAAAGATTTAGGTTATATATGTTAGATTTATGGGAAAAAGGGACATATTAGAAAATATTTAAGTAATATGACCGAGGATTCAACTTTCAGATATACAAAATATGTTAGTGAAATAGAAGAAAAAACCATCTTATTATGGAGTGTAAACATTGTAGAAGAATCATGTGTTATTGAATCAGGTGCATATTTTCGTTCAACTGTTGAGTGAGGGTGCATGGTTGATCATGTTCCAAGAAACTTGGGTGGAGTATATCTAGAGGATTATGAATCTCTATAAATATTTGGGAAAATATATGTTAGTATTTGAATGAAAATTGGAAGTATCTTAAGACTAAAAGATGTTAGACATATTTTAGGACTCTAGAAGAATCTCATATTAGTGGAAAAACTTGATGATGTTTGTTTCAGAATGGATTTTTTGAATAGATATTAGAAAATAACCAGAGGGTCTATAGTGATATATCATATAGTAAATAATGTAAACTTGTAATTTATTAAATGAAATGATGAAGTTTTAGTTATCAAAATCAATTCATCAAATGATACATAACTTTGGCACTATAGGTTTGGTCACCCCTATTAGAATAACTTGAAAGTTTAGTTGATGAAGTTCATACTTAAACTCGATCACATATATCTTGGAAGTTTTGAGATTTGTATGATGGGGAAATAGAAGAGAATTTCCTTCAACTTGGATGGTAGAAAACTAAGAAATCAAAATCTATAACTTGTTATTCTAATATTTGGGAGCCCTCCCCTATTCACTCAAATGGAGAATCAATATATATTTTTTATTTAATTGATGATTACAATCATAAGGTTAAGGTTTAATTCATAAAGAATAAATATTATGTTTTTTAGGAGTTCATTAATTGTAAGATTTTGGATGAAAGAGAGTTTAAATTAAAGTTTAAGTGACTTCAGATAAACAATAGTGGAGAGTGCACCAGAAAAAAATTTCACAACTTTTACCATAGGAAGCGTATACGAGATGAATAGGTTATTCCAGGAACTCCATTAAAAAATATAGTATCTAAAAGGATGAATTATAATTTAAAAGATAAATCTTAGAGTATGAGGTTTTACTATACCTAAGGTAATTCTAGAAGAACCTATAAATATAGTACCATATTTGGTGAACAGAAGTCCAACTTCAGCTGTGGGACAAAAATGTTCAGAATAACTTTGGTTTAGTAAGAGACCATAAGTGAACCATATAAATGTATTTGGAAGTTTCATGTATGTTCATGTCAATTATAAATATAGAGATAAGTTAGAGGAAAAATCTATGATGTTCTTTCTTGTTGGATATGGTTATGGGAACTTTTGATATCATATATGGGATGCTAAAAATAAATAAATCGTTTGGAGTAGAGATGTTGTTTTTAACAGCGATTTTATATCAAAATATCAGAAGTTAGATGATAAGGAAGTTTAGGTTATATAAACTATTGAAGTTTAATATTATTAGATATATTTTAATTGACCAAATTCATGTCTAGAAACTTTAGAGAAAGATTCATAAGCTAGTGCTCTGATATTTAGTCTACGAGATAGAGAATGTTTAGGAAGACATGTTCTGAATGAAGAATGTTTGGATGAATGAATACCAAATAGAGAGGTTATAATGAAATAAATTTAGGTTGTGCTGAAGAAATACACTCATATCATAAAACCAGTTCATAGGTTTGAGGATGATATAAACTTTTTTACTTCTAACAGACGTAAGAGAACCAAAATGTCTGAAAGAAGAAGTTACTCTTAGAGACTTGAAATAGTGGGTGTCATACATAGTGGAGGAAATTAATTCCTTAAATCTCAAAAATATGTGGGATTTGACTAGTCTACCTGAATTAAAAGATAAATTTTGTGGAAGTAAGAGATATAAATAATGGATGGTGGTGATGGGTTTTCAGAAAATAGAAGGGATTAAATTTTCTGAAATTTTATCACCAGTGGTGAAGCACATAACCATTTAGATAATGCATAACATTATTGAATTTGATGATTTACGCTTGTATAATATGGATGTAATGAAAATTTTCTTCATGGGGATTTGGAGGAATAAATTTACATGATTCATGCCAATGGTTATGCAGTTCATTAGATGTGGAATATTGTTTGGAAGTTATAAAAAAGTATTCATGGCTTGAAGTAGGCTCCGTGATAATGGAATAAGAAGTTTTCCACTTTCATTTTTGAGGAAATATTCAATCTATATGATTCTTATCATTTTTTACCATAACAAATGGGATGATGAAACATATACTATTGTTTTATATTGATGATATGTTGATGATATGTTAATTGCTAGTCTAGAGTACCATGGAATTGATGAACCAAAGAAGAATTTTTCTATAAGGTTTGATATGAATAACCTTATACAAGATAAGAAAATATTGATTATGATAATCGATATGGGTAGGAAAACTATCTCTTTGGTTTTACCCAAGAAGTAATACATTATAAAGGTAATCAAGAAGTTTGAAATAACTAGTTGTAAACCCATCTCAACCCCCCCTTGTTGGAAAATTCAAAATTTATAAATCTCAAGAACCATAAATATATAAAGATTTTTTTTACATGGAATAGGTTTATTTTTATTTGTCCATTGGAATATTGATTTATGATATGGTTTTTACATAAACAACCATTGTTTTTGCACTGGGTTTTTTAGATGTTTCATGTCAAATCCCAGATAGAAATATTTTGAAGATGTGAAATGAATCATTCAATATTTGAAATGATCATAAGATCAAGATTTATGCTTCAATGATGAATATAAATTAAAGGTATTTATAGAAGTATATTTTTCTTAGGACATGGATTCATGGAAACTTATAATAGGTTTTGTGTTTACTTTTGGTGGAACAAAGGTTAACAAGATGTCTATGTTGTAGCCAATTGTTATTTTATCTATAATAGATATAGAGTATGTAGATACTACTAAAGTATAAAAGGAGTTGATATGGTTTATGAACTTGATGAAGAAACTTGGAAATGGATTAGATAGAGGAAAGTTATTTTGTGATAGTTAGAGTGTCATCTATATTTCCCACAATCTAGTGTTTCATGTAAGAAAAATACACATTGATTTGATACATCAATTTATATTAAGTCCATTGAAAGATAAAGTGTTGGATTTATAGAATATTGTTGGGAATAATAATCCTATTAATATATTTAAAAAATATAAAGTCTAATAAATTCTAAGGTAATATTATGAATCATTTGGACTCGGTTGAACGAATGAAGAGGATGAAGTTGAATGCATTGGACTGAGGATGAGATCACGTGGATGGTTGAAGAAGGTTGAAATTATGAAGCAATATTCAAGTGGAATTTTTTTGGGTTTTTTGAAGATTATTTAGTTACATCAGATAGTGTTTTTTAGATGAGGATCATCAAAGAGAGATCACAAGGTAGAGGTTTCCTATGGGGAAGTTTCAGAGCGGTTGGGCAAGAGAGTTTCACCATACAAAATTTCACTAGATAGATTCCATAGAAAATATTCCATCAGATATAGTTCCCATGGATTTCATCCATTGGGGTTTTTAACTCAATGATTGTCTAGTAATCATGGTTATTGAATGTTGGAAGTTTCATTAGATGGTTGAATAGTGTATGGGTGATTGACCAGGTCAATAAGAAGTTGACTAATTTTTTTAAGGTGGTGTGACTTGTTTATTGGATGAATAACTCTATAAATAAATTTGGTGGCCCAAATGATTTGTTTGTGACTTTAACTTGAGATATCAAGAGTTTCTAACTTCATTGTCTGAGACTCTAAAATGCAGAGAGGAAGTGAGCGATGAGTATTGTATTCTTATATATATTCTTAATGAAAATGTTTGAAATGTTCTCTCATAGATGTAGGTTGTTTTTATGAACTATGTAATTATATTTATCCATTTTATTTTATTGTTTATGTGAAGTGTATTCATTGAGTTTGTGTAGTGATTAGGTGGGTTATCATCCTTATCCTAGAGCACAAACTAAGAGGAGATAGTGATCAGATGAACCTTTATCCAATGGGGTTTAGAGATTTATACTATAATGGATGATACTATTGGAGGGATTTTTATACAGTGGTGTAATATAAGTTTATCCAGTGTATAAAGTTCTCATTATGTCTAACTGGTAATTGAACAGAGTGGTTTTTGGGATTTTCTTCCATAATTGTTTCTTATCTTCATCCCATATCCGGTTGTAAAAATTATCAATACTATACCCAATGAAGTAACTAACTATAGAACCAACCTCAATATTTTACATGTCCTTAGAATCAATATGCATATATTCTAAGCTTCCAAGTACTTTGAGGTGGTTAAATTCAAATTGTTTTCCTAACCATAGCTCCTCTAAAATTTATTAACTAATCACCGATGATTGGAATCTGTTGATGATATATACAACGTTGTGTAGTGTATATTCACAAATTACCTTGAACATTCCTATAAACTTCTAATTCATATTTTTAGCCACTCTATTATCTGTGGATTCCATGAACTATGTTCTCATGAATTATACCCTTCTTCTTATAGAAGTTCTAGAAGTTATATCCATCATACTCACCACCATTGCTGGAATGTAGGCACATCATCTTCTGACCATAGTCCCTTTACACAATGTACTTCCACTGAATAAATTTATGAAACAAATCATACTTATTCTTTATAAAGTAAATCCAAAATTTTCTTATTAAATTATTATTAAAGTTTTAAAAAAACAAGGAATCCCCCAAGGAATAAATAGTGTAAGGTCCCCAAAATTTAGTATGAATAAGTTCTAATTTTAAGCCCAAGGATTCTATCTATATAAGTTGAAGGAAAACCTCCTTTTTCCCCAACATACAACTTTCACACAATCTAATTCCTGTATGGTCAAGATTCAGTATTCCATTCACCATTATAACTTTTATATACTTATCATTGTTATGAATAAGTCTATAATTCCATATCTATATATTTTTAGAGATTTCCTCCAAAGTAATTACATATGTTATTCTGGTTAGATACAACATCTCATCCTTTATTCCTTTTATAACCACCATGAAGCCTTGAGTAACTTTATATAAATCATTAGAAAAATTAGTTCCATACTCTACCTCATCTAGTTATCAAAATGAAATTGGGTTCATTCGTATCCTTGAGATATTTCTAACATTAATCAATTTCAAGACTCTCTCATTCTTCATCTAGATATTCATATATACTTTTCCAACAATCTTCAGAGTTTATCATCTACTAAATGAATTTTATGGAATTTTTGGATACACAATGTTTTATGAATATATATTCTCCTGTTGAATGGAATTTGAAATTCCAGAAGTTGATGTCCTTCTAGAGATTTCTTTATAACTTATATAGTATTTATTTAGGTGTCCTTTAATCCTATATTTACAATATGTTAGACAAGGATTAATTGACTTGCCTCAGATCTTAGGATGCGACTTTTATTATGATGCATTCTTCCAATATATCTGGTTCTATTAGGGTTATTTTCCTCATCCATTATCATTAAGATATTTACTAATAATGTTCGGAATTACCTCTATTGTATTTCTTCACTAAGAATAATATTTTTAATATCATTGAAAATAAGATCAATTTTACACTAGAGTTACCATCCTTAGTAACCATTGAATCACATCTATCTAGAAGTGATGACAGTAGTAGGAGTTTCCACACATCATTCATAAACTTTACTTTCACCGATTCAGGATTCCCTCATATAATATTGAAGTTGATCATGTGATATTCTATCTATATTACTTCTAATAACCTTTGGATGAACCACTACCACATTATGAACACCTTTTCCAAAGATGTAGGGTTCTAATACATGTCTCACTATAACTTCATTACATCTTATGTTGTTTTATTTTCTCATATGTTAGAAAGAAAAATTCTATTCCAGAGACATCCTCATTAACTCTATCACCTTCCTATTCAAGCACACCCATTCTTATTTCTCCATAAGTACAAAATCTACTTCGGATAATGGAACTTACAAGTCCCTTTGAACTAGAAAATTTATAGTCTACATCCTCTAGAATCCAAAATCCATTATATAAAACCAATAAATTCTTAACTTTTTATATTTTTATGCCATTACACCAATTTAGTAACTCCCACTGAATTCAATAACATCGAGCAAGAAAAAACATGATTTACTTAAACATTCCACTATGATAATACTTGATGATATCAGACATCAGAACGAGAACCTACATTGATAACACTTGTTGGAAAACTGAAAATCTGATACGTGATTTAAATAAAACTAACAAAACCCCTTCACACTTAGATCCATTGAAATCTCACATATTTTAGAAAAATGAAAAAGCCTAACCTTTGAAAGTTACCTCTGACTAAGTGTACCAGAATTAGGTAGACTTATCACCCTAATCACCACCCAAAATTATCCTTGATTACACACACAATAAAACTTAGAAACATTCATGGAATTAGAAAAACATAAATAAATAAATGAACATAATGATCAACATGCTTCAGATGATGAGTCTTACATGCACAGGAGAAACACACTGCTACTTTATTTTATTACAGCTAGAATATATATGTGATAATAAAGAGATTAAAAAAGAAAAATAATCCTCAACAACTTCATTACTCCACAATTAATGATCCGATTTAACCCTTTTTGCACGAAAGGTACCATACACTTATATATTAAGTGTCCTTTAGTTAACCAGTAATACCCGATCCCCCAAAATCACAGATAACTAAGCATGACCACGTCATCTAGATTACCAACCCGCTGACCCTTCGTCTTTTCTAAAATTTCAAATGTATTGTGATCCACCGTAACATCACTATAAGATATGAACTTTATATTATCCTTCTTCCCATGAATAAGATCTGTTTTATCTATCTGCACATCATTCCCTGACCTCATCCATTGTAAAAAATTATAGTGAATGTAATTCCAATGTATGAGCTTCTTGTGAACTAAAATAACTTCTCCTCCCAAAAAATAGATTATATTTTCTTGGGGAAAGTGGGTTTGAATAAATAATATATTATTTAACAAAAAAATTTAATTACACAAAGAATGGGAAGCATTTAGAATCCCCTACCTTAAAATGGTTTAAAATTTATTGATGTTCCTCTCCATCATAAATTATTTATAGACTCAATATAACTTGATTATACTGCCACAAAAAAGGATATGAAGAATATATAAAATTATCTTAATGAAATATAGAAGGTAGTTTGATTTTTTAAATGGAAAGGGTAACACCACACCCTTTAATCTTAATAGAATCATATAGGCTATAGGACCTTTGGTCCAACCAGGGCCTTTGGGCCACAGGGCCTCCAAAACAAAAAGATCATGGAGTAGCCTAGTAATACCACATAGAGAAGGCCCCATAAGAGGATTCAGATCATGTAGCATCCACTTGAGCAGAGCTAATAGGATTGGAAGTATGAGAGGGTATGACAATAACCATCGGTACCAGGTACTGTATAGATTTGTATGGGGTAATTCTAGCCGATCAGAAATGAAAGGTGGGGAGTTAGGTGCCTTTAATGATCCATATACTAGGGAGGGGAAGTTCTAGTGCATTTTGGTTGGGCCTTCGGGTCATGTGTTGGGTATTGTGCCTCTAGGTCATTAGGTCATATACTGGGATATGTGCCACTAGGCTTATGAGTCATGTAAGGGTTCCCTTTCAACCAAGTTAGAAAGAATATTATCCAAAATAAATAAAAAATAAATCCCTTCAGGCCATTAAAGTTGGTAAAATTAATTCCCCATACATAATAATTCATTAAATAAAATTATAAACACAAAATTATATGTTGACTGAACCGTAATAAATATTTGATCAAAAAAATATACACCATACCTTCCATAATTTATCTCTCTATTATTATATTTCATTTTATAAATGTCTATAAATTTCAAATTAAAGTTTAAATAATTGAAATACCTTAATAATAATAAATTAATAATGATTAACCATAATTTAATAATAATTATTAAATATTTAATTAATTTTTATATTAAATAAGATTCATTTTATAGGTCTGGATACTCATGGATTAACATTATTATATAATATAATTGAATAGATATGACCCCAAAGTAGATGTTAAATTCTTAGAGTTTATAGTGGAATCATAACTTTTATGATAAACTATATTTTATATAATTAATTTCACTACCTAAATTAGTTAAATGAAAATCATCATTATAAATAAAATAATTGTTTTTGTACAATATGAACATTGTTGATAAATAATGATTTATCATTCAGGAATCCTAAAATCCAATAAACTATTTCTCAAATTTATTCCCTATGAATGTAATTTTAATTATTTTATTCCATTTTAAAAAGCGAATGAAATTATTCATGATTTTTTTATAATTTTTTTGTTATCAAAAAATAAATATTTGAGAAATCATACAATTTTATCAACTAATTTTACTTCATTTCATGAAGTGAATAAGATTATAAAAATCATTTTATGATTTATAATCATGGCTATCATGTCCCGAACAAGTTCACTCTATAAACAGTAACTGACTTAGTTGGAAATAAGGCCTCAGGTAAGCCTGCCCATATTCCAGAGGCTATTGAATAACAACAAGAGTCTAAAGGTGGTATAGTGGGGAGACTGTACCCCATGGATTAGTAATAAACATATAGAAAGCATAAATAAATGAAACACAACTATAGATAATATTAAATAAAAATTAATAGTGAACAAATAACCTAACTAGTTCCAATTGAAATCCAACCATACATGAATATCCTAATTTGTAATAAAAGAAATAAATATACAATAGGTAATACATACAATAGGGTTAGACTGAAAAAATAATAAACAAATAAGACTCTAACTTTGGAAGGCAGCTTGAGTAAATGCTCAGCTGCTACTCTTATGCCAAGTCCTATTCCAAATGATACAACAACAAAGAAGAAAGATCCAAGTCCTAACCTACAGTTAAGAGATCTTTTCATTTACCAATCGGTGAACCAAACAGGGTGTGAGTAAAACTTAGCAGGCCACCACCAATGGTGTCTAATGAAAATCTAGCCTGTGAATATAAAGTGAGCAGTGTGTATGTATATAAAAAGATATAAACAAAATAAATAAAAACTATGTCGGCTTGGGTTCCTCATGGGGCACCTGTTGTATACTACCTACTTTAGACTGATCTGGAATGTCTCTGAAAATTCATAATTTTATAACCAATAAGAAATTTCATGTCCATTTATTTCAAGTAATCAATTAGGATCACCATATCCATTAATTAAAAATAAAAAGTAAGTAATGTAATGTCCATTAATTCCAATAAACAATATGGATCTTCATGTAAATAAATTCCAATAAAAAATATTTAAATTTTGTGTCCATAAACCCTAGGTAAGAAATATGGAACTTAAAGTCCACCAATTCCAAGTAAGAAATATTGAATATCATGTATATCAATTCTAAATGAGAAATGATGAGATTCATGTCTATAAATTTCAAGTAAGTAATAAATAACATCATGTTCATTTATTCCAAATAAATAATAATGAATGTTATGTCCATTAATTTCAAGTCAGAAATACAGATCATCATGTCCATCAATTCCAATAAAAAATATGGAACGTCATGTATATAAATTCTAAGTAAGAAATGTGTAATTTTATTTCAATCAATCTCTATATAAATAAAAAGGAACACCTTGTGAAACTATTTCTTAACCATTTAATTTAAATTTTATTTTTATCCCATCCAAGGCATTCCATATTAGAATTCAAGTATCGCTTAAATAAAACTATAATTATAGGCATGCGACATTTAATAATTAAACATATACCATGAGAAATATCCATTTCAATTTACACTCATCATGATTCAATACATTATTTCATCTAAAATCCAATTAATTAATAATATCAACCCATTAATTTATAATTTCAAGGGGCTAAGTGATGGTATTAAACCATTTAACAATTCACTTATTTCAACTACCGCTTCCACAAATATTTTTGTGAGATCACAACATACCAAGGTGGTTTATTCACAAGGAAAGATCAATATTCCATTGATATAATATAGGGAAAGTAATTCTCCATGCCATTTATAAAATAAATCTATTTCATTATTCATATCACTCATAAGTGATGAATGGACAAGTAAGTATACATGCCCTATTATAATTCAATTAAAACATTTACTACCTTTTAATAAATTCCTTTCATAGGAGTTAAAATAAATACACAAAAGTTGTGTTTTAGTCCAATAAAAGAATTTTCTAATGGGGATAAATAATAGGAAACACCCAAAGGGGTGACCTAAGATGCGGTCAAGACCCTCGAATGATGTCAATTAGTCTAATGAGGGGTGTAGGTCATGGTATTGACAAGTATTAAATGGAGTTACATAATTTATAAGTAATGCATGAATATTAAAATTTTAATCACAATAAAAACATTTATAAACATGTGGTACTTTTAATGGAAAAAATACAACACCTACCTCATGCTTAGGAAGCTTCACTCATCCAATATCGACCTTTGATTCAGATAAAAATGGGATAAATCAGAGAATCTAGAAAAATTCCTAAAAATAAGGCATACGATCTTACATAAAAATAGAATCTAATTCATCAAGATAAAATGATATAAGAAGAGATAGGATTCTTATACTTATTGATAGGGATATAATCTATCCTTTGTCGATTAAATTAGAGCTTGGACAGAGGATATGGCTTAAAGCCTAATAAAGGATGAGAGGGAATCTCCCACGACTAGAATTTTGTGAGAATTAAGGTGGAGAAAATTTTAGCTTATGGTTAAAAAAGGGAAAATGTTAATTTATTTTAACTTTAATGATATGCATGGTTTGGGTACATGGTTAGACAAACTGTGCACCAATCATGCCAGAATCATTGCCAACACACCCCTCACCTCACATGATTACAACAAATAGTTAAGAAAACCATGCGATTCGCTTAGTACTTATGAACAACTTCACATGGTTATTTGGATCCCCTTGCATGTTTTGAACAAACTATATTCCTATATAATTAAGACACATGGTTTGGACCACATGGTTAAGACTAACCATGCACTAACTATGCACCCTTAGTTACCTCTCCCAAAATTGAGTTCTTGAAGCCCGATGCTTTTGAAACTTATCCACACTACCAAGATACATCCCATGCCTTAATTCCCATAAAAAACATTTTAAAGAGTTCAAACTCTTAGTATTCCATTCCAAATCTCATAAAATTTGGACCATCCAAAAAATGAAAATTTAAATTCATATAGAATTTACTAATCTATCCAAAACACAGGATCTTACAACCCCCCACTTTAGAAATTATCCTCCCTAAGAAGCCTTGTTTGGAATAGAAATGAACAATACTACCTACAAAAATTTTTAAATCATGCTCAAATGGTCTCATTGTGTTTTCATATGCTCAATGTGCCTCCAAGATAAATTTGAATATATGACACCCTAACCTCCAAAACATGACCCAATGATCATAACCCTATATGACAAATTAAGAAAAAACATAAACAATATTTTCTAACCTGATACATGATCATGTTTCTATATCTTTCATAAAACAGCCTATAGAGTTCCCCAATATAGGTTATAACCTTTAATGGATGATTCCGAGTCATAGTGGTACCCCCATTGGAATTTCCTATATAACTTACCCTTAGCATCCTAACGATACCCTTGGAATGATTCTTAATTTGATCAAATGGTCGACTTCCAATCAACCAAGATTAACCTGGTCACATTAGATTTTCCATGAAAATACACTACCGACCCTTATACTACACGCGTCTCATTTAAACGGTGTGACCAATGTGGTTCCTCATTGACCACATACAACTACTCAAAATAATTCATGTCAAACCCCCTTTGGAAAAATGTTTCTGAAAAATGATCAGATTCAATAGGTGACACATCAAAAACCAGATTTCAAAATCCTTTAACCCAAGGTGTACCGAGATAATTTTGAGAATAATCATTGAAGCACTTAATTGACTTCCAGTGATGTCTCATGGCTAAAAAATCCCCTGTTCATAACCATCACTAAGCTAGAGAACAAGTGTCAATATATACCCTATACAAAACCCTTGGATCATCACAATCCATCTTACACATGATACCTAAACTCTGACTCCACTAAGTCCATATTTTATCATGTACCTAGTATTTAATAAGATATCTAATCACATATTATTAGATTTATCCAATGGAATTCAAAAACCAAAATGATCATCCACTAAACAGTCTTAATATCCCACGACCATTCTCACATGAGGGTCACCGACCAACGACCAAAGTATTTCTCCCTACCTTAGGATCATCCTCATTACCACACCACCAAACCTGGATTAAAATTACCACAACTCATTCCCCATCCATTCCTGCTCATAATGACTAGTATGGCTAAGAACCCACACATTTATGAGAAAAAATGAAAACAACACCCATCACTCATTCCCACTTCCTGAGAATAGTTCCCATGGAATTATTTGAGATTCAAATTATAATAAGGTCCACCATCCTTAAACAACCAACGGTGTACTCCCAACCATATGGTTTACCTTAAACCACTACTCAATTGTGACTTATAAGGAGTCCCTCTATCTAACTATAAATGATATTTAGATAGCTTGACATATATCCAAATATCTCTTACCATACTTAAGATGATATCAAGATATTGGTCAGAATCATCTCTAAACTTGAAGTATAGTAAAATTCCATTCATATACATGTATTTCTCTATTGAACCACAATCAAATAAACTTGGTTATACTTTCCTTAACTAACCCCTGACACCGTGACTCCAGATAATTCATGTCAAGTTCCACCCATGATTCAATCATCTCATGATACCAGGTTCATTTACAAGTTAGGCCTCATCAAGGGGAGTTATTTTAATTTACCCAAAGCCCAGTGTCACCATTCCAGCAATAACCCTATTTTAAACCATCGATTCTCAACCCATGCTTGGTCGCTCATTGACGTTCTATATTAACTAGTTGCCACACACAACTAGCGTGAACTAAACTTTCCATGCATAGTGAGTGTACAATCTCATACCACCTGGTTCAAGACCCAACTCACACTCCTATTAGTCATTAGTCAACAAGGAAAAGATGGATTTTCTATATAGAATATCAGTATTAAGACACTAGGAGATCCCTTGGAACTCTTCTTCAACATCGATCACCTCTCCTATGCCATGATTTATCAAACGACTTCCCATCTCATGACATTGTTTTTGAAATTAAAACATCAACCACAAAAACACTCTTAAACAAGGATAGAAAAAAAAACCCTTCCCATTCAAGAAAGTCTTGATACCCAATCACCCTAGGTGATTTCTCAAAAAATGTTGGAATCAGCCAGCCTACATCACAAAATTTGAGAAACTTCCATGCATCTATCTCAAAACAAGTGTACAACTAAGATCATCACCTCTGAAGTCATCCATAAACAATATCTAGCCTCTCTCATAGGTTTCCATCAATAAAAGAAATTGTGGATGGTGCACGTGGGTTCGATTCATAACTAAGGGTCTCTAGGTCTCCCAACTAGCCCTACTGATCAAATCTCAAAGACAGGGCCACTAAGTCCATCCACTTAGTCCTAAGGTATCTCAGATGATAACAACATCCAAATGAATGGTATATATTACATGACAACTAAGAAACATGTAAAATATCTCTAATGAGGTAAAACTATATGTGGGTAAGGATATCATCAATCATCAAGGGTTAAGGTCTACTAATATAGGCACAATAATATCACCTTCCAAGAATTGATATACCAAGATTAGATACTCTACAAGTATCCTCATAATGAATTTCTCCCTAGAGGGTCACATGCTAACATAAAATGAAAAAGATAAATCATAACTGGGTATCTGTATATGGAAATACCTCCCCGAGTTTCAACTTACCTAACGACTACCCACCTTCCTGAGGGTTTTTTCTCATTAATTAAGAGTCCCGTCCAACTCAATAGTCAATTAATAACACATAAATTGCTTAAGAACTCAACTCAAAGTCTAATAGGTTTCTTTTTAAAAGGGAATTACCATATCAAGGATATCCCCTAACTTTAACATAAGGCATCAAAATTTAAACTATGGTCACACATAAAAGGTCACAAGGCTCTACCACCTAACTTTTAGGTCCAACATAATAAAAGAAGCCCACAAAAACGTATGGGCACCGTTCAAGTTCCCATTCATGGAAACTTCTCAAGGAAACATTAAAACTAGCCCTTACATGATGGTCCATGCTATGAACACCACTTAAAAGGCTTATTCAAGCTTTTACACCATCTTCACATATATGTTAAATATTTAAAAGGCTTATACATATCCAATGTTGAGAACCAATTAAAAAGATTTTTTTTACAAACTAAACTTTACATTTTATTTAGTGAACATCTCACAACTTTATAGGAAAATTATCTCATAACTTACTTTAACCTATTTATTTATCCATGAATTATAACAACCATCTTAGTTAATGAAAATTTCAATCAAAAGAGGAAAACACTCTTTAGGTTGTAACTAGAATTTCAATTAACTAATGACTCATATCAGTAAAACTAAAAAGCATATAAAAGGTATTTTATCACTTTAAGGGGATCATTTAAGTAAGATTCCACCATAAATTTATAGAAAAAATTGTATAATTGGATGACGAATATTTATATAACCATCCCTATTTATCACAAGCGTACCACACATGGGGTTAAGTACTAAGCACATAAGAATAGAGGTGACCTACGAGGGTCCCATCATGCCAATCTAGGTTATATTGGTATCAATTCCTAATTTATGGAATCAACACTTTATAAATTCTAATTAGAATCCCATTTAAGTGAAACCCATAGTAGTTAAACTTTTCAATATTTTAACACACCCTCCATGGGGTTATCTCATAGGTATATGATGCTAAAACTAACCTATAAGGGCCAAGTGAAGCATATAAGGATTCACTTATACATGTCATCATTACCATGTTATATAGGTACAAGCCTTTATAAGTGGTAATTGATACACCATTTAACTGAGATCCATAAGCAGTGATGTGAATTTACCAAAAAAAAAAATACAGTTCATCCATTTTCAAGATTCTATTAACTTTAATTAATTAGCTAATTTAAAACTATTTCATTTATTTAATACATTTAAGGACGATTAGATATGATTCCATCATCAAGCTATGTTGGAAAAAAACATTTATGTTGGTGTAGACACTTTATTTAACCAACCTTACATCATGACCATAACAAAGAAATATATCACATCAGTAGTGAAAACATGTAGTAAAAACAATAATCAGTCAAGTATGGTATACAAATAAGCATTCTAAATTGTCACAAAAGTATGGTATACTGATAAAAATGCTAAATAATCACATGAGCATGGTATACTGATAATCATTTCACATAATCACATAGGCATGGTATTCATATAAGCATTCTAATGACATTTTAATTATATGTTCCTAAAATGATGCATGAAAACACCTCCTCTATTATCATACTAAACCAAGAGAGAAAGTCCATAAATCAGTAACCAGTGAAAATACAACGAAAGTCACTCAAGGTAAAATTATAATAAACTATAATAATAAATATCATGATCAATAACCCCATCCCTGGAAACTTGATTTTTACCTCATGCATGGGTTAGACATTTCCAAACATAATCATTTCTAGTATCCAGTATACCATCCCAAAATAGTAAGATAAGGAAAAGTAATTTTCTAATATAACTTTTTCACATCCCAACCAATTTTATTCTATAAATAGTAAAAAGATTGGTTGGTGATAAGGTCTCAAGAGACCCTCCCCATACCCCAGAGGATATCAACTAGCATTAAGGGTCCAAAGATGGTATATTGGGGAGATTATAACACAATAGGATCATAAATAGAAGAATGGAATATGAAGATAATAATAACTGAAAATAAATAGTGAACAAAGAACTTGAAAAATGCTGAATGATATCCAACCATACATGAACATGATAAGTCATACTACAAGAAATCAAAATACAACAAGTAATATATACAAGTCCTAACTTGAATTCAGAAGATATATCCAGGTACTAATAAAAAATCTGAATAGGGTGAGTGAAACTAAATAGGCCACCACCAATGGTTTCTAATGAAAATCCATAATGTGAATATAAAATGATTAGTGTGAATTTATATAAAAATTAGTAAACAAATTAAATAAAACCCATTCCGGATTGGGTTCCTCATAGGACACCCATCTGATACTACCTGCCTTAGATTAATCTGGAATGTCTCTAAACATTCTTTATTTTATAACCAATAAAGAACGTCATTTCTATTGATTCCAAGTAAATAATGAGGATCATCATATCCATTAATTCCAAATAAATAGAGAGGAATGTCATGTCCATTAATTATAATAAACAATATAGATCGTCATGTCCATCAATTCTAATTAAAAATATGGAATCTCATGTCCGTCAATTCTAGGTAAGTAGTATGGAACATAATGTTCATCAATTCCAAGTAAGAAATATGGAAAATAATGTCCATAAATTCCAATTAAGAAATGAGGAACACATTTTCCATCAATTCCAAGTAATGAGGAACACCATGTCCATTGATTCCAAATAAATAGTAAGGAACGTCATGCTCATTAATTCCCATTAAGAAATATGGGTGGTGACATAAAAAAATTATGTGCATATTTTTAATCAAAAAATGAATATTTTTTAATGTTTTTTAATGATAAAACCCATGTATTTAAATGTTTTATTAAAAGAATGGGTATTTGAATTATAGAATTAAAATAGTCTAAATTTTAAAAAGTTCATAATTTTGTATTTTTGACAAATTTTTTCGTCAAGGGTATTTTGATCAATTATTCAAAAATATAATTCCAAATTGAGATATATTTTTTGAAATCATTATTTTATTCCCTTAATATTTCTCTTTTGGACCAGGGGATTATTCAAGCATCTAGAGGACTTAAAAAATCAATGAAGTTAAAGAATTTTTTGGGTGGACATCATGGACCCCACCACCGTAACGTAAGCACATATCAGACTAAACACATACAATGTTGGTGATTTCACCTAGAAAATAAATATAACACATATAAACGTTTCTAAAATTAATTTTAGGATGTTTTGAAGTGATTAAGGTTTCCATTGGATGTTATAATTTTGAAGGAATCTTCCTAGAACCTTCATCTAGAAAAATTAACACCAAATAAGAAAACTCACAAATCCTACATAAAATGTCCAAATAATCTGAAATTTTGATAGGAGATGAAAAAAATGGGGAACAAATTTTATGAATGGGACCACATGTGAATTGTCAACTTAATGGGTCCAAAATGCAACAAATTTATGAGGATAGATTTTTCCTATAAAAGGAGAGGAGCTCCTACCTATCAAATCATTCCATTAACTCTCTTTCCATTCCCTATGATTCCATTACACTCCATATCATTCGAGGAACCAAGGTGGATATCTCTATTGAGGGAGGCTGGACTCAATCCTCCCCCTTTTCTTCTTTTTCTTTTTTTACTTTTATTTTACTTTTATTTTAATTGTAATTAAATTTTTGTTTTATTAATCGATGCATTTGTGTTTCCACCATTATTACATTATCATTTTATTCATCCACCATTCATTATTTCTTAATATCTTATTTCCCCCTTACTCCATACACTACACTATTTTAATCTATTAATATTGGAAATGAGAGGCTAACCGTGAGACTTAGTTTGGGGGGAGGTCAAGGTGTTCCTGAATTTTATTTAAAGTTTGTTTTAAGTTTGTGGTTGATTTGAGTACCATGAATTGGTGAGGTGAATGTCCTCGATGTGGTGACGACCCCTAATGACATGAAACTCAAACTATTTATATTATATAAAAGAAAAAAATGACATTTCATGTTTTTATTATCAAACTAAAACAAACACATGAAGGAAAATAATGATTGAATCCCTAAATGAACCCCAAAACAAAGTACTTTCTTCCAAACTTAATTTTTTTGGAATTTAATATTATTATAATGTTAGAATTCCTATTTTACATTTAATCATTTTTAATAATAAAAAACCACAAAAATATATAGTCTATGTGATATAGAATAAGTAGGTGAACTACATTGAGAAGGATCCTCAAGAGAGACTACCCTGGTCATCTACTCTGCTGCACTAGGAAAAAGATAATTGCTTTTGTCCATGCCCCACGACAGGCATGTATCAAACTGGCGCCGTTTTTGGGTAGCTAATCAATAGTTCATTTACTTTTTCTATTTTAACTTCTTAGGTAGATTTCGTTTCCTTTTATAAAAAAACTAAAAAAAATAATTCAATGATGTATTCAAATTCAGATTATTATGCATGGTTAAATTACTCACAGGTGCAATAAAAACAATAAGAAGATGAATATTTTAGAAGCACTCAGGTGAAATAACATATAGAAAGTATTGAAAAACTAATGATAAAGGCTAATAGACCATTTGATTATGTTCGTACATTAATGGAGCAACCCAAACCTGAGCCAAAGTAATAACCTAAGAAAGTGGTGGAAGAAATATCACCACTAATCCTTGAAATTGAAGAACCTAATGAGGAAAGGGAGAAAGACTTACCTATTGATATACAAGTGGGAGATCAAGAAGGATTGGATGAATTCTTGATTAAATGTGAGGAAATACCTAATCTACCCATTCAATGCAAAGAAGAAGAGCTATAACCACAAAAGGAAGACACCACCAAAGTGGTAGAATTTGAAGTGAAAATGGAGGAGCTCAAATACATGCCTCCAAATACTAAGAGTCTACTCCAAGAGTCACTTACCACTGAAGCCAAGATTGAAGCTAAAAAACTCAGGGAATTACATATTTTTTTGAACCTATATCTTCTAAATTTATAGAATCTTAATTATACAACACTCCTTATAATTTTGATTATATAGAATGAGAAAATATTTTCTATTCCTTAGAGGATGAAGAAGAACCTGGATGTGCACCTACTGAGGAACATATGGAGATCCCTAGACATATTGAATATTTTTCAAAGGAAGTTCATGCGGATATGTCAATGTATTTTTAAAAGGAAACCATGGCAAAAGATTATTACTTTGATGGGGAAGAATTTGATCTTGATACTTCATGTTTTAATTTATTCTAATATAATTACACTCTAACTTTCCATTTTACTATTCTTTTGATACAATATACCTTGAGAAACTACTGGATATAAAAGAAGAGGTTCCACAAGTATAAATCAAGAAAGGGGATGATTCATACTTTATCCTACCCCTACCATACTAGATATACCTCATTATGAAAAGGGAGGATCTTGTGTACTCTATGCATGGATCATTCCTCAGCCATAAGGATGAAGCACAAGATGGGGAAAGCCACATATGGTGGTTCAAATCAAAGAAGCTTCATCCTCCACCAGATTTTGGATAACAGATGGTACTGCCCTTTTAAGGTAGTAAAAATTCAGGGCCCACTTGGGGGATCATACCAAGACTTATCCCTTAATTATTTTATAGGAATTTAGATTTCAATTTCATTTTTAGGAAGTATTGAAACATGCCCCCTTCCACTTTTTATTTTGAGCATAAACGAAATGATCCTTATAATTAATTGGGTAATTTTTATTTATAGGTTCATGATGGTAGAAGGTAGTCCCAAATAGTTAAGGAAGAGGACCAAGATTAATTTCAAAAGAGAGTTAAATTTTAGTTTTTATCCATTTAACTCCTTAATTTTGGTGTGAAAAAACATGTTTTAGATTTTAATTAAAAATTTCATGCCTACACTTGAATTATGTTATACTTGACTAATCTAGGAGACATGAGTTACTTTGAAATCCAGTGATTCAATGTATTTGATTTCAATGTTAATGATATTGAATGAGTAAAATGAAAAATTGAATGTTTAAAGTGAATCCTGGATATTGAAATGATGACTCATGATTTGAGGGAAGTGGCTGATTCATTTAAATGAAATTTCTAAGCCATTTTTCATGCTTTGAATTTCTAACATTAATGGGAATTGATTTGTTATTATTAATCATTCCTAGAGTTATTTTCCAATATTATATATCTCATTCTCGAGAGTATTTCTAGACTAAGTACTCCCTATTTATCTCAAGCATATTTCTTGAGTGATCTTGGGACATGTAACTGACCAGAACTTGTATTAAAACTTATCAAAGCTACGACTTTACAAAAACACATTTAAAATGATTGAGGCATCCTTTGAAAATCCTATTATCCTTAAATTACCACCTTTAAATGAATCCTTATTTTATCCCATAGAGACCATTAATGACCTTGTTAGGGATGAGCCATGTTTCAAGCCATTTTTGTCCATTCCTACCCCCCTCTTAGTATTTTCATGATATTTTAAATTTGAAGTGTGGGGGTAAAGGGAATCATGGTGGATGGGATAATATAAATTATAAGGAATAAGTGTGGGGGTTATATTGTGGGAATTTTAAAAGGTTGTGGAATCATTCATTATACTCTATTGATTTTCCCCTTTTTAATAAAAAATGAAAAAATGAAAAAAGAACAAAAAAAATGAGAAAAATGGGTTGTAATTTATGAAAACCAAAAAAAACCATTTTCCAGAATGATGATATTCTTATCATATGTGGTTAGTTAATGGATGTGAGGTTTGATCAAATCATAAATTTTGAAAAAAATGAAAAAGTGCAAAAGTAAAAAAAATAAAATATTCATTAGGTTTCACAAATCATTCTTTATGCTTAAATCGAGCATGATCTTTACTGGAGAAAGTTAAGAGTTGCTACATTTGAAGGGGATAATTTCATTACACTTTTTAATATCATGCATTAAACTTAAGAGATAAACCTCCTCCTTGAGCCTTAATTTTCAAAGCATCAAATCCTACTAACCTTAAGCCTTAGAGTCAATAGAACCTTAATTGTAAGTCCCCATGGTTTTTTGTGGCTTTTGTATTTATAAGGTGGAGAAAGTAGTTCATTCACAAGCCTATTTATAAGGAGTATATTCTAATGATATGATAAAAAGTATACTTGAATTGTATCATTAGTGATGAGATAAAAGAATCAAAAGTGAGGTAAATCATGACTTTACATGTTTAATAATAATGAATGAAAGAAGAAGTTCCATCATTTTTCAAATTGGAAAAGTAAAATGCATGATTTCATTATTTTTTGAAAAAATGGGAAATTAAATTTATATTTTATGTGGATTTTTGAAATGTTGACTTGACATTGATTTTTTTTGATTTTATTGAATTGGAATTTGAATATTGGTAACATTGGTGTCCTTTGATTTCCATGTTGAGATTTTATTCTTAAGAAAAAACATGGTTTAAGTGTGGGGGTATTTGAATGAGAAAAAATATGTGCATATTTTTAATCAAATAATGAAGATTTTTTAATTTTTTTAAATGATAAAACCCATGTATTTAAATGTTTTATTAAAATAATGGGTATTTTAAATTATAGAATATAAATGGTCTAAATTGTGAAAAGTGATTAATTATGGATTTTTGACATATTTTTACATCAAGGATATTTTATTCATTTATTTAAAAATACAATTCCAAATTGAGAGATTTATTTTTTTGTTGAAATAATTATTTTATTCCATTCAACTTTCTCTTCTGGACTGGGGGATGATTCGAGCATCTAGAGGCCTTAAAAAATCAATGAAGTTGAAGAATTTTCTGAGTGGAAAATGTGAACCCCACCACTGTAATAGAATCACATCTTGGCCTAAACACCTCTAATGTAGGTTATTCCACTTGTAATAGAAAGAGGGAACATAGAAGCGTTTCTAAAATTAATTTGAGGGAGTTTTTGAAATTATTATGGTTTCTACATACGGTGGCCAAATGAGCTGAAATTTTGAGAGAATACATGAAAGAAAATGGGGAATAACTTTTATTAAGGGATCTATGTGTGAATCGTCAATTTATGGGTAAAAAAGGTGACAACCTTTGGATGATATATTCTTCCTATAAAAGGAGAGGAGCTCCTACATCTCAAATCGTTTAATTCCCTATCATTCCATTCCTTATGATTACATTGAAATCCATCTAATTTGAGTCACCAAGGAGGAGATATCTATATAGGGAGGTTGGATTCAATCCTCCCCCTTTTCTTCTATTTTATTTTTTATTTTTCTTTATTTTAGTTTTATTTCAATTTTAATTAATTTATTTTATTTTATTAATCCATGCATTTTTGTTTCCTTTATTCTTCCATTCTCTTTTTATTCATCCACCATTATTTATTTATTACTCTATTCTTCCCCCTTAATCCATCCACTCCACTATTGTAATATCTTACTCTTGGAAATGAGAGGTTAACAATGAGACTTGGCCCGGGGGGAGGTCAAGGAGTTCATGAATTTTCATTAAAGTTTGTTTTAAGTTTGTGGTAGATTTGTGTACCATGTATTGGTGAGGTGAATTTCCCCGATGTGATGAGGACCCCCAATGACATGAAACTCAAAATATTTCTATTCTAGAAAATAATAGTAATTAAAACATGAGATTTCAAGTTTGGATTATCAAACTAAATCAAACACATGAAGGAAAATGATGATTGAATCCCTGAATGAACCCTAAAACCAAGTACTTAATTCCTAACTTCATTTTGTTTAGACTTTCATCTTAGTATATATTTAGAATTCATATTTTACATGTCATTGTTTTTAATAATCAAAAACCACAAAAATAGATAGTCTAGATGATATAGAAGAAGTAGGTGAACAACATTGAGAAGGCTTCATAAGAGAGATGACCCTGGTCATCCACTCTACGTCATTAGGAAAAATATAATTTCTTTTGTCCACACCCTAGGACAGGCGTGCGCCAGATCGTCTTGTCTATTAATTCTAATAAAAAATATGGAACTTCATGTCTATAAATTACAAGTAAGCAATATGGAATTTCATTTCCATCAATTTTAGTATAAATAAAGAGGAACACCATGTCCAACTATTTCTTAACCATTTTATTCAAAGTTCCTTTCAAGCCCATCCAAGGAATTCCTTATTAGAATTCAAGTATCACTTAAGGAATAATGTAATTATATGCATGTTGAATTTAAAATTAAACATTGACCATGGTAAATATCTATTATAATTTACAATCATCATGATTAAATCCACTATTTCATTCATAATCCATTTAATTAATTCTATCAACCCATTCGTTTATAAATTCAAGGGGATAAGTGATGGTATTCCATCATTTAACAATTCAATTATTTCAACTATCACTTCCAAAAATTGGGGATGATATAATAACAACCCAAGGTGGTTTAATGATAAGGTTAGATCAATAAACCATTGATATAACATAGAGAAGTAAGTCTCCATGCCATTTATAAAATAAATCCATTTCATTAGTCATCTCACTCATAAGTTATGAAAGGCTAAGTATACACACCCTATTGTAATTCAATTAAAACCTTTATTTTTTTTAACTAGTTCCCTTTTAAAGGTTCAATCAAAACACACAGAAGTTGTGTTTTGGTTAAATACAAGCATTGTCAAATGGGGATAAATAATAGGACACACCCAAAGGGTTTATCCAAGATGATATCATGAACCTCTAATGATGTCAACGAGTCTAATGAGGGGTCAAGGTAATGATATAGATAATTATTAAAAAAAGTTACAAAATTTAGAATTAATTCATGAAAATTACAATGTGTGACACATCAATACCATTTATAAACATGTGAGACCTTTTATAGTGACCCTGCTTTTCTTACATAACTATTACACCATTTTAAAGATAAACAACAAAATAGTGTTACAAAACCAGGATCTAAAGGTTTAGTTTCTTGAAAAAATTAGGACCATACATAAATTTTACATAATAAAACATAAAAATTTATTTAATTCCTTATTCTGTTGCTTCTTATTGTCCTTCGTGATCTCATTAGTACAAGTATTCACTTGAGGATATATATCAAAAAAGGGGTGAGGTAAAATCCCAAAAAGAGGATGAATAAGAGACATGAAACATGGGTGAACATCATTAACATCATCATAATAATAACATAAGAAACATATTATCATCATAATCATGAGATGCAACATTAGATAAAATCATGGAATGTGGAAATTCATTAAAATGAAACATCATGTCTTAGTGGTCAACTACCACACATCATTGTGAAAAAAACTAGCATCATGTTCACACATATTTCACTTCATCTTATGAGATACATAACATTAACCGATATATTGGAGCACTATATAATTCCAGGAACACCTGTCATATCATAACATTTTCATGTGTTATATAATTCTGGGAACACCCATCACATCATAATAATTACATTATCATACATACCACATAGAACATATATCAATCTCGGACATAAGATTACCCATGGAAATAAATGAGTTTAATTTCACAAAAATATATTCATTAATAAAATTTGGGGTTCCCAAAATAATTATGGAATAAAATACTTGTCATAAGAATCCTCAATCTTGAGTATTGAAGAAACAATATCATGATAAGTAAAACATGTGTTTTTAGAAGGAAGAGTTATTTTGAAAAAAAATTTGCATTTGTCATAAAAAAAGGTTGGAGGAATGTATATCCAAAAAAAGAAAAGGTTGGGAGAAATAAATTATATTTAAGTAACATTAAAGGAACATACATATATAAGTGGAGTGAAATTGGTAAAAAACAAATAAATAGAGTTGGGTTCAAGAATCCCCTTACATAATGTACGAGTGATTTATTCTATTTAATATCATATACTATCATATTAAATTCATTAATTCAAAAATAAAAAACCAAATAATACATTTATTTGATTTATTATAATTTTATTATGTTCATTTACCACCATTATTATTATTTATAGAGCCTAATTCATTGTTCGAGAGTGTTTTTTTTCTTGATTTTCATGATTGGTTCAGTTGTATACATGTATAGAAGATCATGTAAAATGAGGATAATTATCCAGAATTGATATTGTATGTTATTAATGAATTTAAAATAATATTAAATGATATTATAAATAATTTTTTATATATGATGATGATGAATAATTATATAAAAATTTAATAATAATCGTTTTAGGTTAATTTTGGCAGTTTTTAATCACAACGAACTCATTTTGTTTTTATCATTTATCATTATGTATATATGTTAGTTCTAGAACATAAAAAAGGTTATAACATAGATTTTATAATATTTTTTTACCATTATAATGGTTTTTGGACCATCCTTGAAGGCATTATTGAAAAATGAAAATGCATCATTCATGGTCTCGGCAAATCGGCACACCACAAACAATATTTTCATTTTTATAATAAAAGGAAAAAAATATATTTGAAGATATATTATTCCATTAACATAATAAAATTTAAGTATATAAAAGGTAATAGAGTTATCATTCTACTTGTATAAGTGGAGGTGAGGATAGGATAATAAAATAAATGAAATTAAAAATAAATTAAAAGAAAAAGAAAGAGGATTTTACCTCTTGATTTTCTCCTCCTTGAGAACTTACTTCGGGAAAAGGGTTTAGTATTTTGATGAGATAAAGTAATAATTTAAGTAGTGGAGGGTTTTGGGAAGATTATTGGGTATAACGTGGACAAGGATAAAAGCTTGGAAGGTGTGAAGAGAAGAGGTGGTATTTATAGGGGAGGAGAGGGGTGTTTTCTCATTATTTTATTCATTAGTTTATTATTTTGGCTCAAGACTATGAATAGTTTTAACCTTATCACTAAATATATTAAAATAATGAATGAGAGTTATATATTTGGGATTACATCATCCATACATTATCCATTAATAAATAATTCAATCATTTAGCTTTTATCATAAATTTTTATATTTTAATATTCAAACAAAATTCAATTATTTTAGAAAAATCCCAAAAAATATACCAAAGAATTTTTGGATGTGTAAAATTAAAAAATGAACTCCATTTTATGAAAATAATTTTTGAATTATAATAAATTTAATTTTTAATTAAAATCATCATTTACATGGAAAATACCAATTTTAAAATTATAACTAATTTTATAACACTTTGAAAAATTAATTAAAGTCTCAAAAAATTAACTTTTAATCATAAGACAAAAAAATTATAATTTATGAATATATTTTATGAAAATAAATTTTATTGTAAATTATTATATTACTTATAAAATTATAAATAAACATTTATTTTTTTATAAAAATGTCAACCCATAATTAATAATTTTAAAAATATTTATTTACTTATACCATGATATAATTATATCCTATTATCATTTATAAGATGCCTAAATTTTATTTATACTTTCATAGATGTGGTTACTATTCTTTTGGTTGGATTACTATTCCTAATGGTCACATTAATATTCCAAAGTCAAGTTATTATTCTATCGGGATAGGTTCCTTAATTTCTAGAAATACCTCTTATTTCATCCATTCTTCATTTATAAAGTTTGTATTGTGTTATTAAAGTGATTTTATATGGTTTATACTATATAAAATAATTATAATAAGGGAATTTCCATTGATAAAATTATGGTTTGTTACACTTTTATGGAAAATTAATTCACCACCTACCTCATGTTTGGAAGCTTCAATCATTAAATATCTGCCTTTGATTCCCTTATAAATGAGAGAAATCAGATAAAATAGACAAAAACACTAAAATAATGCATATTATGTTACATGGAAATATAATCCTAGATAGTGAGAGAAAACCAGATAAGAATAAAGTGGAGTCTTAGGATTATTGAAAGGGATCTAATGAATTTGACGACGATCAAATCAGAGCTCAGATAGAGAAGATAAATCAAAGCCTAATAAAGGAGGATAGGAAAGCTTCCATGGTATGGATATTGTGAGAATGGAGTAGGAGAAAATGGGGGTCTAGGGTTAAGTAAAATAGTTGGAAAATGGAAATATATGGCCTCTTTAATGAGCCGTATAGTTCGGGTGCATGATTTGGAAAAACATGCACAAACCATATGATTCCCTCAATACTTCCACACAAATTCATAATGTTAAATGGATCGCCTTGAATGTTTTTATGAAACCATGTTCCTATAACACTAGGACTCACATTTTGGGATACATGGCTAGAATGTACCATGTACTAACCATGCGCCCTTTGCTACCCCTCCTGAAACCAAGTTTTCAATGTACGCTGCTTCCAAAAATCATCCAAACCCTTGAGACACCTCTCAAGTCTTAAACCCCATCCAAAAATATAATTTTAAAGTGTTTCATATTTATGATTCCATTCTAAAACTCTATTTTTGACTTATCACATCCACCAAATGAAAATTTAAATTTCTATAGAATTTCAAACTCAATCCAAAACATGGGATCATACAAAGGTCATAGTTAGAAATATGTAGTAAAACCTGAAGATATTTTTTTGTTACTTATCATTCCATAGGAATTGGCCTTGAAACACATGGGGGATTGTATCTTAATTAAAAACATTTTAAAAACATTAAGTATAGGAGTTCCTGAGAAGAAAATATATTCTAGGTTATAGACCTAACCTTTTATGATTATACTATTAATTAATTAAGTGATTATCAACCAATAAAAGATTAAATTATAATAATTATGAAAAATAGGAGTATTTTAATTTTTATTACAAACCATGAACATGTTAAATATTCACAATATAAATCATAGAGATCTTATATACCAGTATTTTAAAGAAAACATTTTATACATATTATTTTAATTAAATGATTCAGAATAACTCACACACACACACAAACACAAACACATATATTTATCAAAGCTATTGAAGTGTTATAATATGCTCATGTAAGTACCTTAACCTGTAGTGAAAAATTATTTTTATATCCTATAAAAAAATACTTACCTACCATGTGGTTTAATTTTTTTCTTTGTTTTATCCAAACTCATAATGAAATATATTAAGATTTAAATATATTATTGAAAGAAATATAAAATAGGGACCATAAACGAAGGTGGTGTTGAATAACTCTCTATGTAATATGCATTTAATGTTTTTTATTCTATAGAATTTGTTAATATTTTCTTTTTACTATGAACATTCAAATCAATTATGATAAACAAGAATTTTACTGAACATGAAATGTTAATTATATGTCATGATCATTTGAGCCATCTATAATCAATTATGATTAATTTTTTTAATAAAAGAATATATTATAATCAATTTATTGATAAAATAGTTTACATCCATCGAGGGGATAATCATGAATTTAATTAATAGATGTATGTATACTAGAAACCATTTTATGGGATAATTTTTCATGAAACTATATTAAAGGGAAAATTTATAGTATTTTTATAAAGTATTAATTATGAAACATATATGCATGCAAGTTTATACCATGTGTACAATTTATATGTTTTATAAATGATCCGTTTATGAAATGGTTACATTTATTATTTTTTATAGGTGAATATATATAACATATTTTTCATGTTAATTGAAATAAGTATTAAGAAACACATAACTCGTACAAAATGATCCATTAGAATCAATTACAATATTATTATGATGTTTATATAAATAATTTAGTTGTAAATTGTTTAAAATTAGTAGTATTATATATTTATTATACACACTAGAAGTGTGGTTAAACTGATTATATAAAATCACTATTCAATATGATTAGAAATAAATAAATAAATTGATTCCCTATAGTGAAAAATAAATATTTTAAAAACAATATGTATTTTCATATTTTATCCCAAATGTGACACTGATACTGGATAAATTATGAGATCTCATTAATTATTGTTAATGATATATTTCCATTTTTGAATGATTAGAAATTCATTGATAATAATTGATTTTGATTGATGTTAAAATTAAAATAATTGGTAAAAAAATAATTAAAGAAATATTTTATTTGTTTAACTTATAAAGTTTTGGATTAGTCCTCAAAATTATTAATATTATTGAATACAAAATGAGATTTTTATAAATTTTCTATTTCACATGAATTTAGTTATATATAATTTTATATTATGACTAATTTATTTTTTCATTATTTATCTATATAGTGACATTGATTACAACATCTAGATATAAATACTTAGAGGTTTAAAAATGCCTAAAGCATATTAAAAATTATGAAATAATCAACCTATCAGATAAATTACTATATGAGTTGAACTGAATCAGACATATATGATATGATTTTTTTCACCAAATAAATAATATAAAATTGATTTTATCATCCCATGGTTTGTGTAAATTAATGTATTTTCATTAATCATCATATTATCAAAATATTTTGAATAATATCAAATATTTTAAAGAGTTTCTTAAAGTATGTAAATACTTGATTCTAAAATTTTAAATAATATGCTTGTATTTTTTAATTAATCATACAGAAGATAGAATATTAAATTTTAGAGCGATTTAACATATTTATAAAATTAACCTTAATGAATAATTAAATTTATTTATTTGAAGAGTGATATATTTTATAAAATAGGTAATAATAAAAAACTTATATTCTACTAAAGTATTAAATATAAATGTATATTTTATTTATGCCTGAAATATATACACATATATGTGCATATGTACCTTTAAAATAATATATGGTCTTATTATAATGGATTTAATGAAAGGTAATGTTCTTATCATACTAAATTATATGAAAAGGGTACAAATGTTTAATTATTACAAAATTTAGAATTAAAATTGGTTGGTTTTGTGACCAAGAACTGGTTTTAGAAGTTTTTGAGACATATGGGGAAGTTTTTGTGATTAGGTATTAAATAATAAATCCTAGAATTGTGGTGTTTTTATGGGGAGAAGAATTTTAGGAGTGATTAGGGGGATATGGTTTTATATTTTTTTTTTCCAATATATAAAAAATATTTTAACTCAAATAAAATGGAGTATTGTGTAAGGTGAAGGATGTTTGGAAGTATGGAGATAGATAAAAGAAGTTTTGAGTTGAGATGTTGAAGTTTAGAAGAGGTTTTAGAGTAGCAGACTGAATCATACTACAACATGTGTAATCAAATAAAGATGAATTCTATGTGTAATTAATATAGATATGAATGAATTTTATGTAAGTTTAACCCTAAAATGATATGATCTACATAAGATTAATATTTTGAGAAGATAATTCTGGTAATGTCATGCTTGTTCTGATCACTTAAAAATGTGATATACATAATAATGAGTCATTCTAAAATAAATTTGTGGAATATTAATGGATTTTTATTGAAGAGTGAATCAAACCATAGTTGAAAGGTTTATATTGTGATTCAAGAATTAAATTTTATGAATCTTTAAACCTCTCTAAAATTACTTAGTAACCACACTATGATGTAAATATAATAGTTTTAATGTTTTCATGATTTTTTTAGGTTCTAGGGAGTCACACCATAAAGGTATATCTCATGCCGCAATGCACCTAGATGAGAAGATGATTTTCTATGAATGAATTAGTCACACCACATTAATTCTCATGTAAGAGTTTCATAAAAAGTTTTCGAGAATCAAAATGTAGTTTTAATCCATGAAAGTTAGGTTTTTCTCTAGAATTAAAGGAAGAATATGATCATTCCCTATAAAAGGCTCATCATGCTTCAGTGAAAAAGATAGTTCTCAAGCATTTATTAAAAAACTAACCAATCATGCCGTAATAGTACATGTTATTCTATGATCAAATAAAAATACATAAATTTAAGTAAATTTTATTTAGACTACTTTTTTTATTAATAGGATAATCAAAATAAATCCTCAATGGAACAAAATCATATCTAAGGGTGGAAATGAGTCCACGATTTATTAGATTGTAAAAAAATAATTGAGAATTGTTGAAGTGGAAGTTTTCACCTATAACTATATTAGAATTGAATTTGAATGATATAGTGTGGATGTGAAGAAGTAGTGCATAGAAGAGAGGATAAGAAAAATAGAACTCTAATTTGGTTTCCTCGGTGGAAAAACTACATAATGTGTAGTACAGTAAAATTGAACACACTGTTACTCCTTTAAAACCTGTTAATGCTCCTTCTAATTTTGATCTTGTTTCTCTTGTTCTAGGAGATATGAAACCATAAAAAAGTGCTGGAATCATGCCTCCTTCGAGGGGAGTTTATTATGAAGCTCAGATTGACAATATGCAGGTTCCTGTTACAGTAGGGAATGAAGGTGACAAATCAGAAGTAGAGGATTGCAGTTGGAAAAAAGCAAGAACAAGGAGCCAAAAAAAAAACAAAGAAAGGAAGCAATGAAGAAGAAGGAAGATGATCAAGCTGCCATATTTGATGAAGATATTTAAACACTTTTGCAGCAAGCTTAGGAAATTTCAGACCGCTACTCTGGAGGAAGAGATTGGGGGCGTATCAGCGGCAAAATGTGGAATGAACTGAGAGACCAAGAACGCAAAATTTGAGAAAAGATAAGGAAAAAGATTGTTTCCCAAGGTAGGGAACTTTAATGCATTTGTTTTTTCACTGTTTATCTTGCATTTATCCCCTTGAATTTATTTTATAAATAAATTTGTGGGGATTGTCCCATCACTTTTAAATAATAATAATAATAATAAGAAGTGAAGAAGGTGAAGAAAAACATGCAAGAAGTCTATTTCAATTGAAGAATCACTTGTTAAAATATAAAACTCTATATCTTTGTTTGTATAGTATCACATTAAAAAATCCATGATATATATTGTATATCATGGGTTTAAGGATAATTCTAGATTTTTTATAATTCACAAGGTGATTTTGGTGTAATATTTGATCATGAGTTTTACTGGATGATGATAAAGATGTAGTTATTCATTTTGAGGAGTGAACATCGTAAAAATATACTATACCTACCATGTTCATTCCTTAGAGTGCGTGTGGTTTGTGTATAATGATCTTTTCAGACACTTTAATGGGGTTTTAATGTTTTTTATGGATAAACATAAAAATAATAGAACAAACTGAATCACCATACCTCTTAACGAATTATTACTATCCATTAGACCCCTTTAAACTGGTATCAGAGCATCCGGGTTTCCTTCAAAGATGATCATTTGTTTAAAGTTATAAGAGAATGTGTTCTTATGTGTTTTAGGGTATGATATTTGAATTTATTCTATGATAATGATAAGTTTTAATCAAGTGAATAACAATGGGGATTTCCACCCTTGATGGGAAGAATTAATATATTTGGAAAGACCATATGCTTCCATATATTATATCAATCAATATATATGTATTGGAGGAAATCACCAATGGTTTTTTTTCTTCATGAAGAATGTGATGTGATGAAGGCTATTGATAGAAGGAATTTATAGAATCATGGTCATGATTAGAATTCCATCATATCATTTCTTTCAGTAAAATGATTTTCTCAAAGTTAAAGGGAAGAAAATAATAATGTACATTTGGGATAAATTGGAAAATATATATGAAGTTAATGCAAAATTTAAGCACAATAAGCTATAAATTTGGATATTTAAGTATGATAATCTCAATATGAATGATGATGAAATAGTGGTGAATTCTATACTCATGTTAATGAAGTTATGAGAACCATCATAATATTTAGTGAGAATCTAGTGGCTGCTATGATTGTTGAAAAGATTATATATATATATATATTTTTGAGTAGTTTTGATTCAAAGGTCCTGGTTCTTGAATACTATGATCTTGAAATATGTTCATTGGTTTATTTTAATGGCATTTTAATTTCTAATGAAATTATACAGGAGTGTTATTTTAAGAAGAATAAAAAGAATGCTATGAAAGTTCTATTTAAATATTTGAAACAAGAAAAGATAAGGATAAAATTTCATGTAAAATAATAAGATTTTGATAAAGATGAGATAATTGAAATGAAAATTAAAAAAATTAATTTCATTCATTTCTAAAGTGTAATAATAGGAAAAGTAACGTATTAGGGAAATTTACCACTGAAGTGATTCAATTATGGAACTATTAGAAATTTTTATAGAATATTTTCCATGATTTAAATAATATAAAGGGTAAGAATATGAGGATGAGTGACCAAGACATTCCTAATGAAAGAAATAATAAATATATGATTAATAAAAGTCTTCTTCAAAAGGTAAATATAAGAATTTTTCTAAATTAAAAAATTTAAATTTATTATCAAATTATGAAGACAGTGATAGTAGTGAGGATGATGATGATGTTGAGACTTTGAGTTAAGTAGGATAAAATATATTTGGTGAAGGTTAATTAATAATAAATTATGACTGAATATAGTAGTAATGATGGAAACAAGGAAGCGAGGACTCAAGTAATTTAATCCAAATATTTTAAGGCTAGAAAAGAAAAATAATAATCTAATGAAATGTTATTAATCATTAAGAAATAATTATGAATTACATACTAAATATAAGTAAAATTTGATGAATGAAGTTGAAAAGTTTAATAATTTACTCATTAAAGAGTATAAGTTGAATGTTTACATAGAAGATAAGGAAAAAGAAAAGGATAAATATCTTGAAATAGTTCCACAAAAATTGATAAAAAGAGATAAAGAATTGGACAAGTTCAAATCAATCATTTAAAATTATATTACATAATTTTTTATAAAAGTATAAAAAGAATTTTATTGAAAATTTTTATGTGAAGTCAATGGTTGAAAATGTTGATTTTTTTTGGAAAAAGAAGGCAGTTCTCATAAATATGAAAATTTCAGGAGGCTAAATTTAAAGATAAAATTGCTAAAAATTGTGATTTGAATAAGGATTGAATAATTATAGAATTAATTATAGAGTGTTGGGGGTGTTACATAATTTTGGTTCATAAAAAGGATAGAGGTTTGATGATCGAAATGTGGTAGAATAATAGGAGTTTACTTTTGATAAACATGATATGTTTAAAGGGAAATACTATTTTATGTACATTTTTGGTACTATAGTATCATTGAGAGTATGATAATAATATTTTGGTTAAATTAAAAATAAATTATGATTATAGAGGATATGATATTTTTAGGGGGAGTCACCCTACTTTAGGTAAGAAAGTTCCTAGAGAATTAAAAAAATTTGGATTGAATTTTGGAAATAGATTCCTTTCATTAGAAGTAGTATGTAGAAGGTGTGTCTAATCATGTCACACTTTTTAATATTGTCTCACTAATCTACCTAATCAATTGAGTTCTATTTTCAATACTTATTTTTTTGAAGAAGAAATTAAAAGGAAAGTATAAAGCATTGGTTGTATAAGTCACACTCGAAGCTTTCCAAAAGGAACATCCATGGATCTTGGATAGTAGATATTATTCACATATAATATGATATTTAAAGATTTTTAAAGATTTTAAAAATTAAAGGAATTATCAATGAATTTTTTTAATTATGGGACACTCAAAATAAATGGATTTGGTTTAGCATCCATTGGAGAATACAAGCTGAAGACGAAGAACATTCTATTTGTTTATGGGATAGAAAACATATTGAGTATATCTAAACAGTGCAATGAAGGAAATGTAGTTGTATTTATAAAACATTTTTTTAAAGAAAATTAAACATGGATTTATATTTATGAGAGGATAATAAGCAGGAGGAAACCTATTTTAGATTAGTGATGCTGAAAATTTATGCTACTTGAGATTCAAGGAAGAAAATCAGTCGTGGCATTAAAGATTCGACCACATTGGTTAATGGGATATGTGAATTATTACCTATGGAATCAATTTTTATGATGTGATAATGTTGAAAAAGAGATAAAATAGATTTTCTATACATGCTAAAATGGGAATAATTTTAATTCTTCACATAAGAATGTGAAGATTTAAACATCTCATCGATTGGAGTGAATTTGTTTAGATGTTTATGGGTATATAAAGAAGTAATTAAAAAATGAAGATAATTATTTTATTTCCTTTATTGGTTATTTAACTAATATTACATGTACTATTTTTAGGAAACATAAATAAGAGGCCTCAAGTATGTTTAACAATTTTATGATAAGTGTAAAAAAGAAGTGTGAATTATATATAAAGAAATTATTGATAAATAATGGTTCTGAATAAAAGTGAAAATTTTGAAGTATATATTCAATATAATGGAATTATATATGAATTAATTACATATATACCCCATAATAAAATGATTTTTCTAAAATTAATAACAAAAGTTTAGTGGAAATAGATCAAACTATGTTGGCGGAGCATGATACATCTTGATTTTTCTATAGTTTTGAAATTAATACCGTAGTTCAGATTCAAAACCATTGTTTATTACATACCAATTAAGGTATGATAACATATGATATTTATTGTAAGAATACCCCATTATTGAAATACTTTAGGGTATTTTTCATCTCTTGTAATGTTAAGGTGAAAGAATAAAATCAAGGGAAGTTTGAAAAATAAGAAGTATTAGGTATCTTCCTTAGTTATCCTGTAAATTCAAGAGGATATTATTTCTATAATAAGGAGAAAAGGGAGGTTGTGTATAGTACATATGTGAATGTGTTGGAAGACATAAATAATGAAGTCAAATATCATGAATGTAGTTCTATAGAAGAATACAGTGAAGTAGAATTGGTTAATAAGAAGTATGAGGTTTTTGAAGAATCTCATGTTGAATATGATGATTTAATTATTTATAGTATTGACTAATAAATGTTTTGAACTCATCCAAGGATGAGGAAATAATTTTATATCTATAATATTATTAGATATTAGGGAAAAACAATTCAAACTAGGAGAACATTGATGAAAACAATACACACCTCATTATTCTCTCAGTTTGAATTAAAGGATGTGAAAAAAGATTTAGGACATTGAGAGTGGATCTATGCTATAAATGAGGAGTTATTATAGATTGAGAAGAATGATACTTTGTAGTTGGTACCCAAACCAACTAACAATAATTATATAGGAAAAAATTGGGTGTCCTGAAATATGCTTAATGAGAAATGATAAGTGATGATAACTAAGGAAAGACTCACGTGAAAAGGCTATTAACAAGAATAAATAATTTATTTCAATGAGAATATTTTATCAATTTAAAGATCAATATAATTGGGATTTTTCTTTCTATTTGGGAAAAAAGGTTCAATATGACCTTTTAAATTGATGTCAAGTTTGCCTTCCTATATATAGAATTGGAAGAGGAAGTGTATATTGAGAAAATCGAGGGATTATTTCTTAGAGATAAAGAAGGATATGTTTCATGTAGAAAATAGGCACAATATAGCTTAAATATGTACTAAAGTTTTTTAGTAGTCAAATCTAGATTAATTTTTGAAGGTGTTGAATTTCAATAAGGGAATAATATACCCCAACCTCTACATTAATGAAGATAAAAATTCAAATTTAATTTTTATTATCTATGAAGAGGATATTATATTTGTTGGAAATGAAGAATGTTTTTATGAACAGTTTTATTTAGAGATGAATAATATATTTGAGATGTAAATTTTTAAATATATGGGGTATATATTTTATGTTAAAATTTATTGAGATAAGGATCATATTTTATTATCTCAAGATAAGTATGCTTGAGAAATTTTAAATAAGTTTGTAAGGTAGGATTTGAAGCTAGTTCATACTCCAATTTTAGTGGGTACCAAGATATCAAAAAATTAAGATGGAAAAGAAGTTTATTTAAGAGAGTTCAAAAAAATTATTGGGAGTTTTCTATACTTGATAGATTTTAGACTAGATTTAGTTACTATCACACTATCTGCCATATTTTAAAGTGTTCATGAAGAATCACATATTATGGTTTCCAAGAGGATTCTCATATATATCAAAAGCATGATGAATTATGTTTTAAAATATGTTAACAAGGGGTATATTGATCTCTTTAGATACATATATTGTATCGGTATGGAAATGTGGATAGAGAAAAATAAACATGTTATGAAGTTTTATTTCTTGGAGAGAAGTGTGTCGAATGAAACATAAAGAAGAAAAGTTTGGTGGTATTGAGTAATAATAATGAAGAGTTTATTGTTACAACTCAAGTGAAAACAACATTTATGTGGATGAAAACTGAATTGGAGGATCTCAAAGTAGATGTGGAGTTTCCACTTCATATTTTATGTGATAATAAAAGTACTATAAAACTTTAAATAAATCCAGTATAATAATCATGATCAAATAAGATTGATATAAAATAACACTTCATTAAGGAGTTGGTGGGGAAAGGAAAGTTGAATTCTGAGTTTGTTACAACTAAATAGAAATTTTTCGATGTATTCACTAAGCCACTATTATAGGTGTCATTTAAAAATTTGAGATTGATTATGGGAGGTCAACCTTAATACACTCAAGGATAATGCATCGTGATCCCATCCCCCATCTCACCCATTATTTGGATATTTTTTATAAAATGTGGAGAAATAAACATAAATACATCATAGAATAACATTAATTCAAAAAAAAAGTCTTTACTTTATGGGAAAACATATTTAAGGGGATTTGTTTTAAAAGGGGAAACCTGTAAAGTCAGTAGGTGTGTGTGTGTGAGTTGTAAACTATTTTAACATATTTAGTGCACATGTTTGTATAAATTTAGGTTTATATTAACTCAAATAATAGTTTTTGTTATTTGTATTAAGAATTTTGTTAAAAATTAGATATCAAATAGTTATAAGGGTTGTTAAGTATTAAAAAGTGAATGTAAGATCTTTAAAGGAAAACATGATATTTTTGTTTGATTTTCTTGTTTCCTATACCATGTTCACTCACATAGGTTTAGAATTATTGAGTTATTATCAATTAGTAAGTGTGATTATTTTGAAAAGTAATTTATTTCCAATAGTTGAAAATAATCCAAAGGGGGAGGGTTTCGTGACTAATAGCTAGTTTTGGAAGTTTTTGAGACCCAAGGAGAGTTTTTTAGATCTGATATTAAATAACAATCCCTTAGTATTGTCATGTTTTTCTATGGAGAAGAAGTTGGGGAGAGATTAAGTGCATTCATTTTTCATTTTGTATATATTTTTTAGTATATAAATCATGTTAAAACTCACATAAGTTGGAGTTTAATGTGAGTAAAAGGATATTTGGAAGTTAATTGATGGATAGAAAAAGTTTAAAGTTGATTTGTTGAAGTTTGGAAAAGGTTTTGGAGTAGTAGACTAAATCACATTACAAAATTTGTAATCAAACCTTGATGAATTTTACTTATAATTTATTTATATGAGAAGAAATTATATGTAAGATTCCTAATTAGAGAGGATAAATATGTTCATTACATGATTATTATAATCACAACATGATGGGAGTTACATAATACTGATTCATTCTAATATAAATATGTATAATATTAAAGATTATTGAAGGCAGAGTAAATCATATCATAGTCAAAAGGTTCATGATGTGATTTTAGAATTAAATATGATGATGTTATGAACTATTATATCATGACATGGAAACAACACCATGTTGTAAAATTGATATTTTTTATATTTTTACTATCTTGATAGGTTATCTAGAGAAGTTACACAAAGGTGAAGCTCATGCCACAACACCCCTAAATAAGAAGATAATGTAATATGAAATAAGTAGTTGTACCACTACCATTATCACATAAGAGTACCATGTAATTTTTTAAAGAATCACGCCATAGTTTTTAGAAATGAAAGTTATTTTTTTATTTATAAGTGAATTAATAAGATAATCATGTCACAAAAAAGGCTAATCAATCCATAGTAAAAGAGGCAGTTCTCATGTGGTTATTTAAAAACTAGACAGTCGCACCACAATGGTATGTGTCACACCATGATCAAAGAAAAATATACAAATTAAAGTAATTATGTTTTGGAATACTTTTTATATTAGGGGAAAATAAAATTTAAACCTACATGACCCAAAATCATATAAAAGGCTGGATAGGAGTCTTGGATTGTATGAAATGCTAGAAAATAAGTAGGAGTGGTTGAAGTGATAGTTATGACCTAAAATTGTGTGAGAATTTTATTTGAATCACATAGAGTGAATTTTAATATGTAGTCCATAGAATAGAGGAGAATAAAAAGATAAGCAGGCTTGCATTTTCAAGTAGAAGAGGAAGATCAATAATAATAAGAAGAATAAGAAGAAGTATAGGAAGAAGAACAATGATAACTTAAACAAATTCTATATTATTTAAAGACTATATTATTGTAAAAATATAAGATTAATTATATTTTTTTGTGTGTGAGAAATTTACAAAATTTGGGACAATAATTTTAGATCATTGGTTCAAGGATAATTCATAATTTTTTATAATACAAAAGTGTATTCTAGTATAGGGCGTGATAATGGGTTTTATTGAATCATTCCAAGGATGCAACTAGTAATTTTGAGTAGTGAACCTTGTAAAAATATGTTTTTCTTTCTATATTTTTTCCTTGGTTTGCGTGTGGTTTGTCTATAGTTATATTTTCATGCACTTTAACAGTCATTATAGGTTATTTTTAATGATAAACATAAAAATAAGTAAATTCACAAAGTCACTCCGCACTCACTGTCTATGAGGGCCCTTTTAGTCGGTTATACTGATGTTGGATATTTATTTAACCCACATAAAGCTAAATGTGAGACCTGAAATTTATTCACATATATTGGAACATCTATACCATGAAATTTTAAAAAACAAAACAAATTCATGACTTCCTCAAATCATATTAATTGAATTGAAATTCATGAGGAAAGATGAGAACTGTTTGGTTGAGATCAGTTGTTCATCACATCAGAAGAATTTATGGATAAAATATGAATAATGATATTCCTATTAATTTACATGATTTTTTTTCTTGTATAACTTAATTAATAAGTAGGTATATGAAAGGATATAGGATAAAAAAATAACTCACTAAAATTGTTTTTTTACCCTTGTGATTCAAAAGAATGATGAGATAGATATCCATCAAACCAGATCGTGGAATAATCTTATGGATTTATTCAAAAATTAATTGATGAAAATGTTTACCCTGATTTAATCAAGGTGTGTTTGGAATTATATATTCTTTTTTCCTTTTTATAATTTTTCCCATTAGATTTTCTTAAGAAGGATTTTAACGCGATAACTAAAATTGGAATGAAATTCAATTATTTTTTTAGTTGTTTTTTTCAATATTTTTGTAAGTGAATGATAAATAATATTCCAAAATATTGATTTCATTGAATGGGGAGTGTTATAAAATAATTAAGATGAATCAATATATCATGGCTGGTGATTCCAATGGGCAATATTCCTCTGGGTGTAGTTTCTATTGACCATTGATTTCAAACCATTATCCCATTTCATTAATCCTATCCATTGGTCCATTCATAAGATAATAATTTATTAATAAACATTTTTTGATCATATTTTCTTATAACCTATGTACATATATGTTAAAAAAATAATAAAATAATAACTTTTTCCCTTTATTTCCCCTTCACTATTTTTATCCTAATTTATTATCTTATTTGATTAATTTTCCATTATTAATTTCTCTTAACTTGACACCATTTTATCTATGATTAAGTCCACATTATTATTTTAACATAATTTTCCCTTTCAATTAGTATTTCAAATTTTATTCCACAGAATGCTATCAGCATGAGTTCTACTATCCTAAATATGAAATGTTCATAAGGAATACAAAAGGTTTATATTTTCATAAATATCATATATTTGAAATATTAAGGAGTTTACATAGAATAATATGTAATATATTAATACAAAAGTTATCATATTGAAATAAATATAATTAAAATGTTCATGTTTTTTTTATTTTTGAAATTATAAGTTTTTTTATTATTTATTTATAAAATGTTCATATATATTTATCTTATGGTTAAATTTATGAACAATTCAATTATTTAGTTTTCTTGTTTTATTTAATTTCTGAATATAAAATTTTTATAATATAAATGTATGTATGATTTTTTTTAAAGTGTTAAACTATTTTTTTTATAAATTTCATATATATGGAGTTGTATATTATATATAATATAATATTTAGTTATGTTCAATCAATAATTTAATTTGATTATGGGTTATGAACTTGATAGTAAATGTTAGTTAAGATTTATAAATATTATGTTTTAGAATTGTATTGAAATTAAAATATCTCTTGAATATTGATCTATGGGAAGTGGGACTTTGGGTTAGACTTCTCACTAGCATGAGAGCTTAGGCTCTTTCTATAAAAGTGGATTATAGATTACTAACACACTATAATTTATCTTCTAGAGATTTTGGTTTCATATGGTTCTAAATGTTCACATTAAAAGGTTTCACGAACATGTGTGGATATAATTATATATGTGTGGATATAATTAGATTTTATTTATGGGTAAATATCACAAATCATTATTCATATAAAGTATTATACATTAATAAGTTTTGAATATATTAATTTTATTAAAGGTACAAAATAAAAGAAATAAAATCCTTAAATTAATTAATATTTTAATGGAATACATGAGATAAGATGGTGAGATATTAAAAAACTTTAAAATTATAAGTGTTAGATACCTTTAAAAATGAACACCTTTGAAGTCATCCATTATCTAAATAGATAGGTCTAAAATAAATCTAGTTTCCCAAGGATTATATTATGTAAGGATCAGTGACCCTAATAGGATTGGGTGCCTGTATTTGACATGAGATTTAGTTCAAACTTAACTAAGAACGCAATGAACCAAAATTCTATAAATGGAATTACCATCAAAATATATAACTGTATCATATTTAGTAATGTAGCATAATATAAAACACATTTAACACATAATAAAAACCAATAATTTTTTATTTCACTAATTGCAATCATTACATTTATGGAATGAATATACCCACATGAATTAAAATATTAAAATTGGTAAATAAAGAAGAAAATTACAAGAATATAAAAAATTTGGATCATTTTGACACCTATAATTATTGATGCCACAAAAATACTATAAAAAAGAAATATAACATTAGTAATCTAATCGGCATTTTCAAAATGAAAAATATTGAAACTAAATAAAAATTGAAGAAAATGATGAATGAAGGAATTAAGAGATATTTATAAAAAGTAGTATGACTATTGGAATTATAATCTAATTGTTAGGAATTGTAATGTGAATATTAATCTAACCAAGGGAATAATAAATCAGTTTTTTTGTGAACCTATAAATAAAAAATAATTATATTATGATACAATTAAGTAATTTTTTTTAAATATTATTAAATTAATGTTATGTATAAAGAAAACATAATTTTATTTTTTGTATTATAAATTTGTTCTTAAAATACATATTTATAACACATTTAAAATTTTTAAATAAAATTTATTTCCATGAAATGGTCTTATAAATAATATCTATTTTTATATATATGAAAATATAATTTCATGAAGTCCAATGTAATGAGAAAGTTGAATATGTCATAAAAACTAGTATTTTTTCAATAAATAAGTATATTTGTTTATAAATTAAATATCTTATATTTATAAAATTGTTTTGATAAAATGGATTTAATTTTTGAAATTAGAACATAAAAATTTGGTAGTGGTGAAATTTTGAGAATTTTATAAAATACTTTATTTTTTAGTGATTAGTAAAAATATACCATTCTATGTTTTCATTATAGCTTTTGAATTAATAAATATTTAAAAATGATATGATAATTAAAAAAACTAAGTACATGACCAAAAATAAGTTATTTTATTAATATAATTTATTTTAATGAATTAAAATGAATTTCTAAACCTATAAATAACTTTCCAAAGTCTAAATATGAAATTAATGTTTTAAAAACAATATTTTGTGAAAAAATTATATTCCCATCCCCAAAGTAATATTAAATATTGAAGCTCATTTATTAAACTTAAATATTTAAAAAATTACCTTTTAATATCATAACCATGATCCAAAACCATGGGTAAGACAATGGTTTTATATTTTTTACAACCTATATTCCAAAGGCATATATTTAGAAAATAATAAACAATCCCCCCACATTTTCTATAAATATCCACCCATTATCCCATTCTTATACACTCCCAATACATTTTTCATGAATTTTACCCCATTTTATCTCTCTATAACCTATATAATAAGTTTTTAAGGTTATAAGGAAATATTCTCAAGCTTTAGGAAGCTATCTCTCAAGGTAAGGGATTCTTTTCCTCTATCCTTTTATTCAAGTACTTCCTTTGTAATAATAATTTTTATTTCAATTGATTATGTATTATTGTTTTCATAATCATTCCTTTACATTAAAATTTATTCCTTATTAATGATACAATACCTTTATATATCATTAGTCCCATTCTATCAACCGTTATGTATACCAGTTGTGTTGCTGAAATCATTCCCTAATTTTTCTTGACATACTATTATATTGTGAATACCCAAACCTACTTCCATTCAAGTTTATTCATAAAGATATGAATATTCTTTACTTATTGGGGAATTATAGATATAAAACCCAAATTCCATACTTATGGGTTAAAATGATGAAATTGTTTCTTATGACACATGATCTATATGACACATATAAAGTTAGACATATGAAGGGTGTGCCCTAATAGCGATCCAATGCATTGAGTAAAGAATTTATCCGTATATATGACATGTTTATAATACCTTTTCATAATGTCTTGGTAAATTTTTATGATACCTTGGTTAACTACCTTGGTAATATATTTTAAGACACATTCGTAAAATTCTTATGAATGTATCATATTTTTATTGTATCCATATTTCCATGTTATGACTCATATACTTATGGTCATGGTCGTATATTATGCCTTATGTATTTGTGATCATGATCTATTATTTTTTATCATGTTATTACCATGATTATCACTCACATTCCATTTCCTTGGGTTCTCCCTTGTTGGGATTTTTTCTCACCCTTTTCTATTGTTTTTTGTCCTCAGGAAATCATATCTAGTGAGGTGACCTAGAATGTATTTTTAAGGAATTATCTCAATATTATTAATTAATGTTTATGTTTTTTAATGATCTATATATTTAATGTATTATTTACCATGTATCCAAGATATTAAACCTAAAAATATCCCTAGAAGTTATTAGTGTATTATTTTGTTAAGAAATTTTGTTAAAAATATCGTATGAAAAGGCAGGTCACCATTAAGAATACCTAAAAGTTATGAAATGATAATAATAGAGTTAAAATAATTTATATGATGGATTTGGGTGAGTATTTTCATGTTTAAATATCCAAGATTCATATATGACTTGATTGGCTTGATGTTATACCTAAATAGCTAAGTAGTGAGAGGAATTCTAATGACGAATAACAACTTTAGAGAAATATGTTTATTTTATACCTAATTTATATGATTTAATTTAAAAGGGACCTTAATTTTTTTGGGAGAATATTTTATAAAAGTACTTATTAAATTATTATAAATCATGATACTCATTTGATAATTTTTTTATTATATATAAAAATGGAATCATAATAAACATTGACTTTGAGATAAATTCTTAAAAATTATAAGATTAACCAAATTAAATTCCTAGCTGGTATAAGAAATTGAGAATAATTTTGAATCATACAGAAAAAGTTTATGTTTTGAAGTATAAAACTTCTAAAAATTTACTTATTGATAAAGATAAATAAAAATAAAAATATCTCTATAGAAAGAATAGTAAATATTTACTTCATATATTTATGTTGATTCTTATTTATATGGATGTAAAAATTTAAAAATAAATATTGGAATATTGATACTTTTGGGATGAAAGAAAACATAAAAATGATTTATCAAGAATTATCTATACCTGAGTGATATTAAGGTTCTAAATTAATCTTTTGGTGTAATATGGATAAGGGTACTTTAACATCAACTCATGTGATCAATATTATTGGGTTTGTAAATGGTTAGAGAAATTTAGGTCACCACTTAGGCTTGATCTAGACACAAAATTCATTGTGCTATCCTTAATGGAATGTTTTGATAGTTTATTACAAATTAATACTTAAATGAGGTCAATAAAATATTTCATAATCTTCTCAAAATATTTGGGATAATCAAAAAGGAAATAGGGGGGGTATAAGATCAAGTGTCAAGATTGTGGTAAAAAAGTTTAAGGGGTAAAAGTTTAGTACATAAGGAAAATAACTAAGGTCATAGAGATTCCACACCAATATCTTTTAAATTAATGAAAGGAACTTATAATGAAGGAAAATTTTTCCACTATAGACAAACTATATATTTGAGATAAACTTTTCAAGAATACTAAAATGGGTGAAAAATTCCACAGGGAGTTAATATCCAGCATTAATGTTATAGAAATCAATTATTTTATTTTTAAGGGTATAAGATAAAAGCAATAAATTAAATAGTTAATGCTAATATATATAGGAGTTCAAAATTGGGGAAGAATTGATGGATAGAGCTTGAAATTATATATTTAATTAATGAATCAAAGAGTTACTACATCAAGTATATGGATTTAATTAATTACTTAAAATCTCCAATTAAAAATAATTTATAATGTATCTAATAATATTTCTCTTGTATGATAATATATTGAATGTAAACAAAGATTTGTTTTTAATAAAATGAGATGATATACAAAATTTTATTATTTATAAAATTCAATAACATGATTTTAAAAGAAGAGATATCATTAGTTTTGTCATAGATATTTTTTTTATCCAAGTTATTTATTGAAATATGAGGGAAAGAGTTCCCACCACCGATAATGACATATTTTAAAGAATAAACCCTTATTTTTAGAAAATTTCTTGAAAATCATAGAATACCATATATTTCATGGTTATGAAATTTATTTATTGAATTTTAAAATAAAGGAAATATGTGTTATTTACGTGCATAAATTATTTTTAGATAATAAAAACATACTTTATAGAAAATCTTGTTTCTATGTGGAAAGTGGGAATATATTTAAACTCAGAGATATTAGAATTATAATAAATAAAAGAGTATACCAGTATAACTCAAACTAAAATTTAATATATATCCTAAAAGTGTTTTGATTATTTTTTTTAAAAAATTAATCATCATGTAAATAGTTACATTTAAATTTTTACCAAATGATATCAGATATAAATTTGAATAAAAGGTTCCAAAGATAATGTCACACTTATAAATAAGTCTAAATATTTTAAAAAATATAATTTATTGTAATCATAACATTGAATGCTATCATGTAAAATAGTATTAATATCATGTTCAAATAGTTAAAAACAAAGATTATGAATTATAATCTTGAAATTATTCAAATATGATTTATTTACACTTATAAACTCATTAAAAGAGTTTATTATAAATATTTATCAGATTTACCATTAGATATAATAAAAGAATTATATAATGATGTAATGAGTTAAAAAAAACCATAAAAATTTCTAAAACATAAGGTCTCTATAGTGATATATGAAATGGGATATGATTAGACTAATGATTATATATGTTTTTTTTAATATTATTAAAGGACATTATGAGTATATAAAATTTATCATGTTATAAAAAATAAATATACACTTTATCAAGCTTTCACACTGAATTTATATATTACATGAAGTGAGATGATCCCTGAATTCTCAAAGAATAACTTTATGTTATTCTTAATTTATGGTCATAAGACAATGTGTAAATATTAACATGGGTTTGGATTCTTATATATATACACAATTTTCTCATGAGGTACAAAAGAGTTTTGTATATTAGATGACACTACAAGTATACCATATAGAGTATTATACACTATGTATTTGATATACTTAGGGTGTATATTTCATGTTTAATCCCCATTAACTAAGGTTAAAAAGATATCTAGAATAAGTAACTTTATAATTTGAAACCATTCCTTTACCTTCCTTAAGGAAAATATAATCAAGTCGGCGGTTTCATATGTTGTTGATCATGTCATTGATGAATTATTAACCAAGATGGGATTTTTTATCTTGCATGATAGGTGTGAAATTTGGGACCTTAACTAAGATATACTAAATAATTGTGTCTTTTATATTTGAAGCTATCATTCTCTCTTTATTTTTAACTAAGGTTTTAGTAGACTATGAGTAAGATTTTAGTTCCCCTTAGTTAACCCGAGCAGGTGGGGGAGGTGAATTATTGTATGCCTAATTTAAAACCCTTTTGATCTCTTTATTGATTTTCCTTTAAGGATATTATTAAAATGTTTTTCTGAATAGTTTTCAACCATTATATTGATCCCAAACCTAAAAAAATTCATATATAAATGCATAGACGTTATAAATGCATGAAAACATTGATTTTTACTTAGTTCACCTCTAGTGGGATACTCTAAGGAGCATAATATTTACATTGTACTAACATGATAATTAATGAATTGAGTCATTTATTATAATTAACTAATCCTTATTCAATCCATAATTTCTTTTTTAAATAATAATTCATTTTATTTCATTCCTAAAGATATTTTTAGGTTTAAAGTTATAGAGAATCAGGTCATAAATATTACATAACATACCCGTACTTTAAAATTAAACACTTCATATTACTATCCATTTTCCTATAATATAATACTTTTAAAATAAAATATGCTTTCTTTTAATGAAAAATATTTAATATTTTCCACATGTCTTATTCTTTGTTCCTAATAATCCTTAATACCTTTGGAAAACATTTCAGAAAGTTTTATGGGTATAAAAATATTAGTAAATGTCATAAAAAAAATAAAGAAACTCATTATAACATTTTAAAACATTATATCATAGGAAAAGTTTTACTTTAACATAATAAACTTTAAGCTCAAAAAAATCATCTACATACACATGAAATTATCATAAATACCCATAGTTTTTCATAATTTTTTTTATAAAAAACCATATTGGAAAAATCACAATCATAAGTGTTTTTTAAGAAAAATGAGAACACGTGGAAATAATTTTCTTAAAAAAACAGACCCTTTACCCCAAAAGAGTATAATAATTCATTTAAAACAAAAGATCATTATCTTACCTTTTGAAATCAATGGATTTCTATGAAAAATCATTAGCAAGCCTATAAATTTCATTTTGGTTCCTTGGGACATTATCTTTTTATAACCATTATAAGGTCCTTTATAATTGAAATAACCATTAAGATTGAATTCTAATATAATTCTATGGAGAACATAATCATTACTTAATGCCTTAGAGAGCTATATCAGGATCAAAAGTCATCATGAGATATATCAGGCTCACCCATCGTAGTGAAATATATTAGGATCACCCATCATAATGAGATGTATAAATCTCACCCATCATCATAAATAATGTACAAGGACTATATCACGAATAATGTTTTTTAATATTTCACCTTTTATTCATAAATACCTTGAAAAACTCTTTTGAACCCATATGAAAACCACTTTTGAATATCGAAATAATCCTTTAAAAATTTTTTGAAAATAAAATACCGAAAAAGGAAGGTTATTTTTATTTGAATAAAAAATAGAATCTTATAAAGGAATCCAAATATAAAATAATGTTTTTGGTGGTGGAAAAATTCTTTGACACCATATACGTTAAAATTGAACATTCATTTTGAATTTTGAAATGAAAGAAAAAACATTTCATAAAAAGATTAATTTTTAAAAAATTCAAAATAAAGAGTAATAAGATTTATTTTATAATTAATTTATGTCTATATATATACATTTAAAAATTATTTTTATAAATTTTTACATGAAATAAAAATATTTTGAAAATAAATCTTTAAAATATTTAGTTTGAGGGGTTTAAAGTAAAGTTACCATTACCTCGATTTCGACTCATCAGGTACATTATTTATTTTCATGAATAATAAAATTATTATAATTATTTAGTTTATTAAGAAAATTTTTCACATTTATTATTCCTTTTATTGAATCTATTATCATGTTATACATAATTACTTAGTCAATTAGGTTCAATTTGGATGTTTTGATGATATTAAGAAAATATATTCAAAATGACTTTGTTAAGTCGACTACATTCAAAGGGTTAATTATTCCATCATATAAAAAATAATAATAATGATATAATTATAATTTTTATAAATTAATTATGCTTTTAAAAAAAATCATGAAATATGGTTATTAAAAATCTATTATGTTACAATCATTGAGATGATAGGCCATACATACGCATTAGTAACACTTCCATTTTTTAGCGATCATGATGGAAATAAGGTAAGTGTTATTTTTATTTAGAAAATTATTTTTATATAATAAATATAATATCTCTAGATATAATTTTTTATATATCATCCATATTATGTGGTGATGAAAAACAAATCACATCGCTTCGTGGAGGTGGAGGTCCAAAGATACGCACGAACAACATTATAATTTTTTAATGGTTGGAATGGTAAGAAATTATATGATACATTATCTTTAAATAATGATAAATATGTCATGAATATAACATATAATAATTAAATCCATCATTATAATCATATATGATATTCAGTGATGGAAAATGAATTACATCGGTTTGTGGGGTGGTTGTCTGCCGTACACACGAATGGAGGTCTCTTTTTTCTATTTGATGGAGGATGAGATGGATATTGGTTTTGAAGTTAACATAAGAAAGTATAATTATATGGAATATACTAGTGTTATTATTTAATTATGTTTGAATAATATTTTAATGAGATAGAAGAGTAAATAAAATTAAAACATGCGGTTAAAAAATATATATCTTCTTCAGGCAACCTCCTTTTATTTACACCTTAAGTACTATGAGGTTGGAATTATGACTAAAATAATACCTATATAATTTGGTTAGATATGTTAGGAATGTATTGGGGTAGGTATTGGATAATATATAGTTATAGAATGGTGTGATGAAGAGAGGAGTGGAAGTTCTATTTTATAAGAGAGGGGAGGGACATTGTTGGTATTTCTTAAAGTATTAAATTAATATGAATTAATTTTCATGTTAAATTGGATAAAAATTGATATAATTTAAATATATTATGAGGATAAGTCTAAATAACATGATAAAATAAAATTGTGGTATTTTTATATTATTTTTTCCCTTATCGATTTGTTTTAACCTCTATTAACCCTTTTGACAATTATGAAGATATAAATGGTTTTTACTCTTTAAGGGTCAATAAAGTTATTATAAAATAAAAATTAACCCATAAATGAATCATGGTTGATATTTTGATCAATATACCATTCAAATTTCAAATATTGGTTTTTTATAAATTTTAAATAATTTATTAAAATATTTTTTATTATCAAATATCATTAATGTTATTTTTGAACTATTCATATAATTTGAATTTGAAAACAAAATTACATCAAAGTAATTAGAATATAATATTTTTAAATATCAATAATATTTTATATTTATTTATAAAATTATTGAGATACTATAAATCACTCAATCAATATGACCTATTTTTGTTTTTAAAGTTATTTACTTGATTTTCTACTAATTGTACAAGTACTGAGTTAGCGTTGTGTAATAAATTTATGGTAATTTTATCATCAATAAAAAATAAAAATAATTTAAAATCATAAAATAAATTCATTATTTTCAAAATATATTTAACTATTCATTAAAAACTTATATTTATCCCTATGTGAACATATCATTGAAATTTAAAAGAAAAGAGTGATATTTTATATTTTTATTTACTTAAAATATCATAAAGGTCAAAATAAAAGATAAATAAAAAAAGAAATATTTTTAAATTTTGGATGATTATGGGGGAAATAAACTCATCCAGTGGAATAAGGTCAAGTAATTGAATTAATTTTAAGCTTTATCACATTAATTTTAACCCTAATTAGCTCATTTTACCTTTTTCGTGGTCATAAAAATTTACTATGGTTTTTATTCATAATGACCAAAAATAGAATGGATTTATTTACCAAATTTAGAAATCATGATTCATAATATGAAATAAATTTTTCAATATTCAATTTATTGAAGTGATATAATTTAATTTAAAATTAAACCCACAAAATGCGATGAAAAACAGTTTTTTAGAAAAATGTCTTTTTAAGTATAATTTTTTTATACCAAATTCATGTATAAAATTAATTAGAAAGATAATAATTGGATTTTATTGAATAAAAATTAAATAACTAAATTTTAAAACTTATCCAAAATATAATTTTACTTTATAGTTTCTTGAAAATAATATATAGTTTCCAATAAATATCTGTATTTTTCATAATTCATTGTAAAATCGATCATTTCAAAAAATTCCAAAAAACTCATCCTAATATAATTTTGAAATGATGAATTAAAAAAATAAAGTTAATTTTTTCAAATTGAAGTTCTATAATTTATAAATATATATTTTAAATAAAACCATATAATACCTGAAAATCTATTTTGGTTATATATAATGCTTTTTTCCCTTTTGACCGAAAAATTACCTAATATTCTTATAATGAATATAAACCTATAAACCATAATTAATTAATATTAATAAGTTATTAAAATTATTTTTTTATAAAATTACCTAGGTTGATACATTCTTCCCTCTTGAAAATTTCATCGTCACAATTTTATTCATTACTTAAATAAGTGATGATATCCTTCCCTTATATCATTTTCTGATTCCCATTTACTTCTTCAACCTTTTTTTACATAGAAACTTCACTTGAAGAATTAAATTATTCCTCAATAGTCTTTATCTATGATAAATAATATATACTAGATTTTCCTTATAATAAAGGTTTTCTTCTAACCAAACTACTTCAAGGATCAAAATATGGGATGTACCCAACAAATATTTTCTTAAGAATGAAACATGAAATACATCATGTACTTGAGATAAACTTGGAGGCAAGGCCACTTGATAGGAAAATGATCTAACTTTATCTATGATTTCATAGGGTCTAATGAACCGTGGACTTAATTATTCATTTTTACCAAAATAGATAACTCTTTTCCATGGAGGAAATTTAAAAAAACATGATCACCAACCTCGAATGAAATATCTTTCCTTTGGTTATCTATATAACTTTTCCTACTTATGTGAGCCATCCTCATGTGGTGCCAAGTAATATTCACCTTATCATCCATTTCTTCTACCAATTCCATTCCCAAAAAATTTATTTCACCTTTTTCATTCCAATAAGTTGTAGTCTGACACCGCCTTCCATATAAATACTCAAAAGGTTTCATCTATATACTGGAATGAAAACTCTTATTATAAGAAAATTTAACTAATAAAATATGTTTATCCCATTTTTTTTCGAAATCCATTAAACAATTTCAAAGGAGACATTCCAAAGAATGAATTATTCTATATAATTATCTATCGAATTACGGATGGAAAGCTGTACTAAAATTTAATTTAGTACCAAATAACATTTGAAAACTTTCCCCAAGATTATAAATAAACCTGGGATTACATTTTGATTTAATAGAGAGATAAAATCCATGTAACCAGATTATCTACCTGAGATATAGTCAATAAATCTAATCTAAATATATAATATCTTTAATTGGAAGTAAATGAGAAAATTTAGTTTATCTATCAATATTTACCCAAATCACATTATTACCTTGAGATGTCTTTGGTAATCCCACTAGAAAATCCATTGATATATTTTCCCATTTCCATTATGGAAATGGAAAAGGATTAAGTATCCACTTAAATATTTTTTATTTGTTTTAACTTGTTTACTAGTCAAACATTTCCAAGTAAAACCAAAAAAATCTTTTTTCATACCTTCCCACCATAAATGTTTCCAAATTCCTCAATACATTTTTTACTTCCACAATGAATTGAAAATAGAGAGCTATGAGCCACACTCAACGTTTATTTATTTAACTAGGTATCACATGAAACACACTACCTTTTTTTATCTCTAAAAATATATTATTTATCAATATTAAATTCAGGTATCATACCCATATTAAGACTGATTGCAAATCAGTTTTTTGATTATCAAAAGACGGTATATGGGAACCGGTGCCCAAACTTCCATCCACAATCCCAAACAAGGAAAACACAAACTCGGACACCCATCCAACATATAATTACACATCATAAAAACCGTAGTCATCTCTTCATCCCCTACTGGATTCATCTTCACCAGTAGCTGTAGCCGATTCCCATTCTAGAGACCTCTAGTAGCTTTCACTTTGTAACCGACACCTGAGCTGTTCTAGTGCTGATTGATCTCGTGAAGTCCCCTTGAACAAGCTTCCCTTCCTAACAGACACAGTCACCTGACTATTCCCCATATTAAGAGATTATACCTTTTCTTATAAAATATGATCCTCCTTTTAATAATTAATAATCATTTATGGAAAATATAACTGTGATGATACCTGAAAAAACCAGAGGAAGTTACTACATGAAAAATTTATAGGTCAAAATTTATTAAATTGTCAACCAAAGGATCATTCTCTAGATGTATCATAGTTAACGATGCATTATCTTTCCAAATCAAAGCATTAGCCACTATATTTTCTTTACATGGATGGTAATGAATTTTTAGTTGTAATACTTTATTAATTCCAACCATCTCGTCTACTCATGTTCAACTATTTTTGGGTGTATTCAAAATTTTATGATCAATATATATCTTAAAATTTATATCATAAAAATGATGTCTCAAAATTTATAAATGAAATACTATAGATTCCAATTCAAGTCCATGTATAGAATAATTTTTATCATGAAGTTTTGATTGATATGAATCATAATAAATTACCTAATCATTATTCAACAGAACACAACCAATTACCTTCAATAAAGCATTAATACAGATGAAAAGTCAACCATTTCTTAAGGGTAGGGTCAAAATTGGACCATTTAACAATATTCTTTTCAGTTCTTAGAAATAATCATCACACACTTTTTTCCTGATAAATTTAACTCCTTTTTGAGTTGGCTAATTCTGTGGTCTAGATAACCGAGAAAATTTTTCTAGAAACCATCAATAGTAACCCAATAATTCAAAGAACTATGAATCTATATGAAATTATAGGTCTTTTACATTATTCTATAACTTTATTTTTATTATGGTTAATATTTATTCCATATATAAAAACAATATTCCCATGGAAAGAAATAAATTGCTAACAAAACTCACACTTAATAAATTTTCCATATAACTTCATTCCTTTCAGGTTTTACAAAATAATCCTTGGGAATATATCATGATCCTAATGGGGTTTAGAATTTACCAATATGTCATTAATAAACACAAATACTAACTTATCTAAATATTCATGGGAAAATCTATTCATAAGATCTATGAATAAAAATGGTGCATTAGAAAACCCAATGGGAATAAATAAAAAATCATAATGATTGTATCTAGTAAGAAACACTGTATTTTTAATATCTTTCTACTTAATCTTTAAATGGTGGTACCCTGACCTGAGATCAATCTTTAAAAAATACTATGCTCCTTGGAGCTGATCCAAAAAATCATTGATATGAGGAAAATGATACGTTTTTTGATAATGATATTCTTTAAGGCTCTATGATCATTTCAAAGTCTCATTAGACTATATTTATTTTTTAAAAATAAAACAAGTTCACCCCATGGTGAAGTTATAATATGAATTAATCCTTTATCAAGAAAATCTTGTAACTTATTATTCAATTCCAAAATTTCTATTTAAGCTATTCGATAGGGGGTTTTGAAATAGACTTAGAATTAGGCACTAAGTCAACAATAAAATTAACCCCCTGATCCAGAATAAAACCCACAAATCATCAAGAAATATATCCATATATTCATTCACTACTGGAACATATAAAAATTTAATTGTTTCTTTCTTTTCAAAAATATGTGATATTTAATTTTCACTACCATATTTAATCAATTTATCATCTTCTTGATATTTTATCAGAGGTATGAACTAATTAAATATAACTTTCTTAGATCTGTAATCTATATTATCATGATAAACTAAAATAAAATCCATACCAAAAATAATATAAAACTATACTAAGTGATATTCCACAAGATTTTTAGGAAAGACCATTCCACTAATAACAATAATAATATTTCTATAAATCTTGGTTTCTTTAATAAATCCACCCATAGTTTTCTATAAAAGTTATCTATTCATTTCGTGAGTTGATCTTTCAATTTTACTGAAACATTTATCAAAAATGAAAAAATTAGAATACATAGATTCAAATAGAATATAAGCATAATTCAAATAAACATGTTACTTATCACCACTTCATTAGATGACAGCAAAACCAACTATAGTAGTAGAAAATGATTTTCCACACCTTTTTTCTTTTCATATTGATGATTTACACCCTATATAACTAACTTCAGACACACATTATCATAATTATGAAACTCAATGAAATTAAAACATATCACTATTGGTTAGATATCTATTACCCCATTACTAGATTGTTTAGGACTCTTTACTATACAGTCATAATCCTTACGACTAAACTTTCCATGCTAGAAATAATTCCCAAATTTTATAAAGCATAATCCATGATGTTTTTTACTATACATATCACAAAATAGAAACTATATTTTCTTATCTTCAGATTTATTTGATATATTCTTCCCCATTGCCACTATATAGACCTTTTTTATGCTTGTTGTCATGGATTACATAATCATTAAAAAAGGTTATTCCCACATTCTCATCACATCGAACAATTTTATTATAAATTTTAAATTCCTAGGAATATAATTCCATTATATATCATGGATTCAATCTTGAGTAAAACTAATTAATTTTACTCTCATGTTCCTAGATAAAATTTGGTTCATACCTTGCCAATAGGGTGAAGTTTGCATCAAAAATGACCATTGAATCTTTCTCATTATGTCTCAATTACAAAAATTATTTTTCCATCTTAACTTGAATTGAATTAAAAAAATATTTCTCAAGGAAATATATTTTTAAATTCAACCTATTCTAAGGTATCAATATCATATATTTCTCTAATATTCTTAACCATTGTCCACCACCGGTCAACTTCATCTTTAAAATGATAAACAACCAAAATTACCTTTTTGTGCTCTAAACAAACCATAACTTCTATTATATTTTCAAAGGATTTAATACATCTCTTATCTATCACATGGTATAATGATCCACTAAAATTTTGAGGGTGATGTTTCATGAAATTCTCCATTATAGATGTGTTTCTATGAGGTGAATGTGGTTTCTCTTTCACATAGATACCACCACTATATATAGCCTTTGTAAACTAATCCATCATAGAAAAAAACTACCCTATTCTAATTATAGCCATTAGAGGATGATATTTAGAAGTATATTTTCCTCTTGGTGCGTTAATAATTCAGATTTCCTATTTTCACGTTGGAAAACTATTCTGAACAAATATAGTTTAGATGAATCAATATGGTAATATTCAAATTCTATTCCATGATTACCATAAATTAGAATATATTAAGGTTACTAACTTATAATATCCAATCCTCTAAAATTAACTAAACCTTTTCTATGATACCAACTGTAAGGACCCGATACTTATTCTATCCATAATTTCATTTTTAAAATATAAACAATTTTCTTGCATTTCTGAAGATATCTTCCGGTTTTAGTTTTAGATAATTAGTTTAAAACTCTTATATAAAAAACATATAAATTATGAATTGTAAACTTCCTCTTACTATCCATTTTTTCCAAAATATGTGACTTTTAAAATAAACCATGTTTTCTTTTTTATGATAAATCTTTAAGATTTTCAACTTGACTACTATTTTTTTCTACTCATCCTTAAAACCCGTGAAAATTTTGAAAACATGGGATGAACAAAGAAATATTACTAAGGTAAATAAAAATAAATAAAGAAACATTTTAGTCTATTTTAAAACCATGAGATCATAAAAAAACATTTCCTTTAACATAATATACTTTATGCTCAAAATAATCATTTACTTACACATGAAATAAGAATTATTGCCCATAGTTTTTAATAAAATAGTTTATAAGAAATAAAAAAAGAAAATCATAATCATGACTATTTCTTAGAAAATATGATAACCCATGAAAAATTTTATCTTAAAAAAACAAACCCTTTTACCCAAATGGGATTAATCATTACTTAAAAAAAGATCGTTAGTTTACTTTTTGAATTCAAATGATTTCCATGAAAACTCATTAAAAATAATAGAAAATTCATGTATTGAATTGGGAAATCACATTCATATAACCCTTATAATACCCATTATAATTATAATAACCTCTATGATTAACTTCCATAAAAATTATATGGATAACATAATCATTACCCAATACATTGTAGAGAAATATTAGGCTTACCCATCATAATGACCTATATCAGGCTCACTTGACATAATTAAATAAATTAGTCTAACTTATCATATTGATATATATTTGGCCCACCCATAGTCATAAAAAATTTACACATACCATATCATGAATAAAACATTTTAATATGACACATTTTCATTATAAATCCCTTGAAAAACTCATTTGAACCCTTATGCAAAACACTTTTGGATATCAAAATACTATTTTATTAAAAAAACCAATTTCAAAACTAAAATAATCAGAAAAAAGGAATGAGTTTTTTAAATAAAACCAAGAATACTATAAATGAATATAAATATGAAATAATGGTTTTGGTGGTGGAAAAAGTTGTTAACACCGTATACCTTAAAATAGAGCATCCCCTTTTGTCTTCTATAAGGAAAGTCAAAACGTTCCGGAAAAATATTATATTTCAAAAAATTGGTATAAAAGAGACATAGAATTTAATTTATAATTCATTTATTCCCATATAAATTTTTTTTAAAAGTATTTATAATAATGTGTACATCAAAGAAAAAAATTTATAAAATAAAATTTTAAAATATTTAAAATGTGGGTTTTAAAGTAAAGTGTCCCTTACCATGAGTCCAACCCATCAGGTATGTTCCTTATTTTCCTGAAAAATAAAATTATTTGAGTTAATTAATTTATTAAGAATAATTTTTATATTTATTATTACTTTTATTCTATATATTACCATGTTATACACAATTACTTATTCAATTAAGTTTACATTGCATGTTTTGATGATATTCATCTTATACAATGAAAATAAATTTGATATGCTGAATAAAAAAAGTAGTAATTATTAAATAATATAAATAATAATAATAATTAAATAATAATCATTTTTATAAATTAATTATAATTTTAAAAGCAACTATGAAATATGGTTATGAAAAATGAAGTATGTTTCAATCATGAAGATAGTAGGCCGTACACACGCATGAGTAACACTTCCATATTTCAACGATCATGATGGAAAGAAGGTAAGTACTATTTTTATTTAAAAAATGATAATTATATAATAAATATCATATAATATCTTTAAACAAACTTATATATATCAGGTGTATGATGTAGTGATGAAAAAAATAAAATCGCTTCATGTAGGTGGTAGTATATACATACCCACAAACAACATTATAATTTTTTAATGGATGAAAATGTAAGAAATTATATGATATATTATAATTAAAAAATGATAAATATTTAATTAATATCATATATAAACATTAAACACATCATTATAACCAATTGTGAGAGGCAATGATGGAAAACGAATTACATCTGTTCGTGAGGCAGTTGTCCGTCGTACACATGAATGACAATTTGATTTTCCATTTGAATGATGAGGAGATGGATATAAGTTATTATATTAACATAAAAAATATAAATATATATAATATACAGTTATTATTATTTCATCATGTTTTAGGAATATTTTATGGAGGTAGAAGAAGATATAAAACTAAAAAATATGGTTAAAACTATACCTCTTCTTCTGAAAATCTTCTTTCCTTTGCGCATTAAGTTATATAATGTTGTTATTATGCACAAAATATGACCTATAAAATTTGGGATGAATTTTAGAAAGGTAATTTGGTTGGTTTTGTCTAATATATAGTTCTTAAATGGTGTGAGTAACAGAGTAGAAGAGGTACCCTTTTATAAGTGAGGGGAGGGGCATTCTTTAAATTTCTTAAAGTATTAAATTAATATAAATTAATTTTCATTATAAAGTAGCTCAAAATTGATATAATGTGAATATATAATTATTATGGTTCGAAATAATACCATAAAATAATTTTTTTATGTTGATATTATGTTTTTACCCTTATCTCTTCGTTTTAACCCCATTTAACCCCTTTGACAATTACAACAATATCAATATTTTTTACTATTTAGGGGCCAATAAAGTTAATTTAAAATTATAAATTACCCTTAAATGGAATTTTTTTTGATATTTTAATCGATATTCCATTCAATTAAATGAATATATATTTTTTATTAATTTTAAATCATTTAATAAAATACTATTTATTATAAAATGTCATTACTGTCATTTTTGGAACTTTTAATTTAATCTGAATTTGAAAACGATATTAAAGAGAAGAAACTTGAATATAAACCTTTCAAAAATAAATAATATGTTATATTTATCTATAAAATTCTTGGAACACTATAACTCACCAATTTTTTTTATTAATTTTAGTGTTTTTAAAATCATTTACTTGATTTTTTATACTGCTTGAACAATAACCGAGTCAGCGTTGCATAAGAATTTAAGGAAATTTTATCATCAATAAAAATTAAAAATAAATTAAATCATAAAATAATTTCAATATTCTATATATAACCTCTAAAATTCACTCAAAACTTAATTTTGTACCTATGTCAACATATAAGGGAAATTTAAAAGAAAGAGAGTGACAATTTTTATTTTTCTTTACTTATAACATTATAAAGGTTAATACAAAAGATAAATGAAAAAAGGACATATTTAAGAAACTTGGATGATTATGGATGAAATATACTCAACTAATTAAATAAAGGAAAGTTTTTTAATTTATTTTAATCCTTATCACATTAGTTTGAACCCAAATTAAATCATTTTACCTTTACCATGGTAACACAAATATTCTATAGTTTATATTCATAATGACCAAAAATAAATTTGAACTATTTAAAAAATTTATACACATTGATTCAAAATATGGAATCCATTTTAAGTATTTAATTAAACCTACAAAATGTGATAAAAACTGGTTTAAAAAAATTAATTTTGATTTTAAAAATATTTTTATTCCAAATTCTAGTATAAAATTCATTCTAAAGAAAATTATTGGAGTTTTTTTAATCAAATAGTCATAATTAAATATAAAAAGTAGTAAAATATATAATTTTACTCTATATATACTTGAAAATAAGGTTCATTTTCCAATAAAAATTAGTATTTTCACTATTCATTAAAAAATATAACTTTTTAGAAAATTCTCAAATATACATCCTAAGATAATTTTATCATCGTGAATTCAAAAATAAAGTTCATTTTTTAAAATAAAAATTCAATAAATTTAAAAATTCAATTTTAAATAAAACCGTATAATATATGAAAACTCATTTTTTTAGAAAAAAGGTTTTTTCCCTTTTGACTGAGAAATTACCAAATATTATTATAATGAATATAAGTTTGTAAAATAAAATAAATGAATTTTAATAAGACATGAATATTATTTATTCTAACATTAATTGGGTTGATACACTAATTTTGGTGGTTATAAGGTTGTGGACACTCCATGCCTGGGTTCACTACCCTAACACTGTTTTCGGTTAGATCACTACTACCCATGACTCAATACATTTACTCCTCCTTTGCGAATTTCTCTTGGTAGGACACCATTATCACACTGATCATTCTTCACCCTTCTCTCACTACTTTTGGAAAAGAACTCTTCATAGTTTATGGACTTGTAGGTTTGTCCAACTTCAGTATCATCTTGGCTGAATACATATTTGGTATGTATAGATGCACTGTTGAAATCTACTACAAATCGTTCATAGAATAGCTATTAATAACCCCTTAATAGATTCATTATATTTATAGAATAAATCTAAAATACCTACTTCTAGTGTAGTGCCTGATACTCCTCTTCTTTTTTCTTATCTTACAACAACTGCTTCTTCTTTCTATCCCCTTGTCCAGAACTTCTTTTTTCTTCTCTAGGAAACTAGATATCCAACTTTACACTGGTTCATATTTCCTCGATACAAAGATATGTAAATATTTTCTATAAATATTCTTTATCTATCATTTTATTCGATTTTTCTCTTCTATTTTTGGAATTCATAATATCTCCTCTGAAATCCCCTTTTTTATTTCACATTTCTATTGAAAAAATTACAATGTGAAATGATTTTCCATTTTCTAAAAATGGAAACTTGAGAATACTTCTATATAGTGAAATACTAAAACTATAGTATTTTAAAATATCTTTCCTAATTTCCACACGATTAAAAAAACATGTATTAAAAATACATTCAAATTGTTTGGTTGACGAAACCTCCACATAGACACTTCCCTTATTTTATATTTATTTTCATGGACAACTTCCCAATCCACACTACCAGAAAAATGTCCTATAACCATGGAACTGTAGAAACAATTAGATAGGTCCATCGCTATATCTTGACATATAACCAAAAGTATTTAAATCTTGTGGGTATATTTAATTTATAACCACATGAATTCATGTTCTTGTGGTAATAAGGGACTAAAAAACATAGATTTTCATTGTGCATTCAGTTCCTCCGTCCCTCCTCATTTGTGAGATCCCTCCTCAATCCCTCCTAACCATTCCCAATCCCATCTCTGTCACACTATCCCTACACCATTTGATTCCTATATCCCTCACATGATCCATACTCCATCCATTTAATTTAATATTTGATTCCTTATCTGTCCTTACTCCATCCCCTTCACTGACCATTCCTCCTTCATTTGGTGCATTATCCAAACCGTTAACCTTCTATGGGTGGACCATGAATTAGTGCTACAGCTTAACCTAAAATTTCTATGAGTGAGACCCATGCGAACTGACCCCTAAAATTTCTGTGAACCCCACTTCTCCCTCTCATTACAATCAATCTTCCTCCTCCATCTATGCATGTGTGTTACAAACTGCTCATTATTTTTGTTGAATTATCCTATGATTTTATGCCCCCTCTTTTATTATTTATTCCATTAGATTAATCTTAAGTTCTTTTCATTTGATTTTTTAATATTTTATTTTTATTAAAAGTTATTTTTTTGTCTAGTATTTGGTCTATTTTTACATTGTTTGTTATTTTTGTATACATTAGAGTTGTATTTTCCACACATAGGTATTTTATATCACATATATTGTTGGGATTTTATATAAAAATAAAAAATATTTTTCAAAATAATTGGATAAATTTTGAGTTCAAATTCAAAATTTTCTCACTACACGCAATCCTTTTTTTCCCAACTCATCTCTTTATTTACTATAATTTCTCTACAAAAAAAAATTTAGTATTTATTATATTGAAAATAATCATAAATTTTAATCATTAAATTCTATCATAATTTAAAAATATTTTGCAGAGGTATAAAACATATATTTACATTGATAACTTGTTGATGTTGGGGTTAAAAATTATTGTGATATTATTTTAAAAAATATTGAATTTAAAACAGGATAAATATTATGATATTATCATTAACATATCTTAAGTAAGAATAACATGAAAGACCAATATATCTATCAAACATTTGGTGATAAATAAGTGAAAGATATCAAACACATTATAGGATAATAGTCTTTAGGTTTATTATGTGATGTGGTTTTATTTATTCAATCATGATAATTCTTAATAGATAGTTATCTTTCACCATAGAGTAAAACTTTATCATGTTATAGAATATCTTATTTGGATGGTTATCTCATCAAAGAGGCCTATATACAAAGGATGAAAACATAATGGTGAAGCTAAATTCCTATTTTCCATGATAAGTTTTCTTTTTTTACCTTAATTATGGTGTGTTTATCTATTAAATTTTATTATATTTTACAAATATTAAATAGACATGAAAGTAAATAGCTCAACAATTGATTATTTCACCTATATTTGTTCATTATAGATAACCTACCTTGGTACAAGCATAATTTAGAGAATATAAAAATCAATGTGGTTTAACACTAAGTTAAAATCTATGTGCTAGTTTGAAAAATTATAGAAATGTTATGATGTGGGAATAAAATGTTTTCTATTATTATTATTATCCAAAATGTTTGGTTTCCTTGAAAAAATAAGTGTGAATAATACAATATATAATTGTCTTTTCATACACCTCTATATTTATATATTCTAATTCATATTTCTTCAAAAAATTACATTCATGTTGATGATTTAAGATTTAAATTTAAATAATTCACTATGTAATACGATTGGTTCTATATCTATACTAGTATTCGACATCATTTCATATACATTCGAATAAATAATGGAATAAAAATGTGAAGCCTTACCATTCTAAATTTAATCATTTTAATTAATATTTAATTCATCAATGGAAATACACATGTAAACAAATAAAAATAAAAATATTTCATTCATTTACCTAATAGAATTAATATTTTATATTGTATCACCAAGATATAAAATAATTATACCATAAAGAACTACAATATTCTCATTTTATGGGTCTCAGAGTGAAAATTAAAATATTATTATAATATTTTTATCACCTTTTAAATTAAGGATAATAAAATCACTAAGAATTATGTGTTTAAAAGTTCATACTAATAAATTGTTAATACTCTAATAAGGTATGTAATTGATGGGTTGAATAATTAAAGTAATGTTGTGGTAGGTTTTATAAACTATACAAGAGAATGATAAATCTCTATACCAAGAAACCATTGGCCTCCGGCATACTCCATGGAATGTTAATGATCGGTGACTAAAACCATGGTTTTACACACTATATTGGAGATTATTTTCCCCAAATAGAAAAATTACCTAAATTATAAATACCAACTAAACATTTATTTAAATTATCTCTACATAGAATAATCACCAAAATATTCTAATAATAAGGAAAATATTCCTATAGGGATCCCATACTTTAAGAACCATAACCATTTCATTAGAGAAACATATAAAACCTGTAATTCATATGAAAAAATATTGAACTCAACAACATATGATATCTCCTAGGATGATACATATTTACTCCCATAAAAACAATTATATATGTGATAAAACCATGAATATATACTTATCCTTATAATCTATTAAGAAAATTAAATTCCAATAAAAACAAAGACAAGATTCATTTGAAATTTTTTCTCTATCAGTAACCAAAAACTATTTTCATACATCTATTTTGACCTTGTAGTGTGTACATATAGGGTTGAGTATAATAACCTAGTATGATATTCCAATAATCTGTTCTTATAATGAATACATCAAGACAACAATATGTAATTGTTAAGGAGTTTCAAATTTTTTATTCATAAATATGAATTGTGAAATATTTGAAAATAATGAATTAATAAATATTTCAAAGTATGAATAGAAAATTGACGATAAATTTAAATTTAATAACTTATAATAGGATATATATTATCATTTTTTTATAAATATGTTATTGATTATTATTTTTTATCTCATTTAACAATAAATTTAATGTTAATTCGTTTTCTCAATTATTTATTTAATGTATTTTTATTTTAACTATAATGGTTAGAATTTGGATATATGAAACTAATCATATGACTAATGAGTTTCATAATGACTTATTATTTTTTGACTTTTCATTAAATAATGATTTCGATGGTATATTAATTCTATACCCATGTTTTGATTGTGTTGTAAGACTATGGTTAACCCGTGAGGAAGTGAGTTACCATATCAGTAAAAATGGTTTCTCAAAAAAATACCATGCCAGGTATCAAAATAGAGAAAAATATCAAGTGGAGAATGAAGTTGATTAAAATGAAAATATTGGTTTAAAAAACTTGATTTTTGATCGATTTATATTTATTTCTAATACAATACCTCATGTAGACAGTTGTAGAAGGAAATGAATACTTGAAAATAGTTTTCAACTGTTAAATAGAATGCTGATGTTGAGTATGTTAGAAAAATGATGGAATATATGAATACCCCAACATATTGGTCATGGGGGAAAATGAGAAAAATTAATTTTTTAATGTCATTATATCATAAGAAATAAATGTATAGATTTAGTAATACTTCAGTTAACTATCTCTTTACATTTATTAAGGACTTATTACCTGATGATGCATGTATTCTAGAAAATGATTACATGGAATCAAATTTGGTTACCAAATTCGTATTTTCATCTACTATGATCCGTGATTTCTCTAAATATTATTATCTATTCTAGAAGGAAAATACATAGATGATTCAGTGAAAATATTTTGGTACATTAGGGTTTAAAAATAATAAAAATGTAATCGAAGCCTATATTCTATGGAAAGTTATGCAGAACTTTCCTTTAATTCCTAGAGTTTAAAAACTTTTTATTTTAGAATCAAATTGAAATAAATATGAGGTGGCATAAAGAAGAAATAAATAAGGATAATGATGAAATAGTACATCATGGAGATAGGTTATCTTGAAATAAATTTGATCGATCACATCCTAATTTTTCAGTTAACCCATGACATGTAAGATTTGAATTATCATGTTATGGTTTCAACCCATTTTAGTAGATGCATACTTCACACATTACTTGGCCTATTTTCATTCCAATCTATGACATTCCATCATGGATGTTTATGAAGAATTCATTTACTATTAAGAGTATATTTTTATATGGACCTACTGATCCTAGAAATTGTATTTAAATTTACGTGAAACCATTAATAGATGATTTAAGAGAGCTTTGTAACATCCATGTGCAGTTGTATAATGCATTTAGAAAGGGGTAATTTTTGGATCTTTATTATGGATGATAAAGGATTTCCCTAATTACAAAATAATGAATGGTTAAAGTATATTGGGGAAATTATCCAAAACTATTTGAATGAAAAATACACTTTTTAGATGATTAAAATTTTGAAAATATTTCAACTTCATAGGGAGGGGATGATTTCCACCAGTGGCTCATCTATTTATGAAATTTCAGTGAAAGTTCAATAATTCTATTGATATAGATGAAATAAATCAATGAATTTTATGGAATCATATTGTTAAATAACTTGATGGTTTTAATTATGTTATTAGAAAAATTTTATCCAATTTCATAAAGTGAAGGAATTTTAATTCAAATTCCAAAAATAATTGTTGAAATATAAGTATATTATTTGATTTTTCATATTGGTCATAAAAATTATTTCATTTTTTTTGGACATAATGCATATTGAGAAAAATGTTTGTGATATGTTTCTTGATACTCTTTCAAATGTGAAGGGCAAAAAGGTTATTTGTGGTCACATCATGATTTTATGGATTAGGGTATAAGGCGATGACTTCATCCTGAGTTAATTGGCCAAAATTAGTGTAAAATTACATTTTCCTATTTTTTGATGAAAAATGTTTTGAAAAAACAATTATTTCAGGATTTAGAATCTATAAAGTTTATATATGGTTATTAAAGTGACATTTTAAATAGGGTTAATACAGAATATGTGAAACTAAAATCTCTTTAAACCCATGACTACCATGTCTTGTTAAATGATATAATTCCCATTTCTATTTTACATGTAATTTCACATAATGTTAGAGTTTTTTTGATTAAGTTATGTAAATTTTATAGAGAAATTTATATGAAAAGATTAAGAAAAATTGGTGTTCATAAACTGAAGATTTATGCACCAATTTTTTTTTATAAATTTGAGGAAACTTTTCCTCTATCATATTTAACATGTATGTTACATCTGACTATGAATCTTCTTAGAAAAGTTATTTTTGGTGGTCATGTTTTGAACCACTGGATGTATCTTACAGAAACAATGATGTTTACATTGAAATATTTTGTAATAAATAAATATCACCCCAAAGGATATTTTTTCAAAAGATTATTTAGTACCCGAATGCATATATTTTGGTTTATCTTACTTAGATAGAATCACTACAAGTTCTAATTGAGTAATGAGAACTGAAGATGAGCAATATGATCCAATTTTTCCTGGATTTTCTTTACTACCCCAAACAGGGAGAATATATAGATCATACTCATCGTATACTTTGAGTAGGGAAGAGTGATAAATAGATTTTCATACTATATTATTCAACCTTGGTGCTCTTTATGATTACATAAAGTAAGTAAACAAATAAATATGTATTTTTTTCACTGTGTAATTTTTCTCAAAGTTTCTAATATTTTAAAGATTATATTTCTTTATAGAACATTTATAAATTATAAATAGAATATATATTTCTTAATCTATTAAGAGGAAGGATAAATTAAACAATAATCAATTGTTTGGTTAGTTAAAGTCAAAGTGAAAAATATTATTTTATTACATAACTTAATCATAGGTATTTGTCAAATATTGTATGTTGGTATCTTTCAGGTTTTAAGTTTACCAATAAATGGTTTATCAGATGAAATAAGGGAATTTTATTTTTGTTTGAAACAATGTGGCATGTTATTGTAAATAAAATTTTCTCAATGGATTTAAATTTTTTATGAATAGCTCTGAAACAAACATAGAAACACACTGTGGAAGTGGCACAATAAGCATCACAACGGTTTGTTGTGCAAGTGCATCTGATGAGAAACCTCAATTAAAAAAATGTCATCTTATAGGGTTGAAGAAATAATAATTATATTAGATTACCATGTAGATGAACATGTCAAAATTATGAAATTCAATTTGTTTTATTAAATGGAATAACAATCCATACATATAGATAAATTTAGATTTAGAGTCATTGATATGAAAAATCATATTTATACCGATGGACCTTATATTATTTCATCACAAGTTAGACAAGTGTTTTATATAACTAACCCATTAAAAAAATTTGGTGTTATTTTTAATGTAATCAAAAGACATAATTTTGACAAATCCATTGACAAGAGTGATATTTTGTATAAAACTATCATTATTTATTAGAATGTTTCATGTGATGACACAATTTATTCAATTTCTAGAGTAGAATTTGAACCAAAAATTTTAACAGATCACAAATAATTTTGACATATTTATTTTTATACTTTATATTATTGTAATATTTAATTTTTTTAAACTTTTATACCTGTTATCAAATTAATTTTTTTAATTAAATTTCACAAATTTTAAAGGATTTGTTGTTGTTGTAACCAGATATAAAAATGTAATGAAATTATTATTTTAAGTTGATAAATCCTTATATTAAATATCATTTTTTATTGTCATTTTTTTAAGTCAAAAATTTTATTATTTAAAATTTTCATTATTTATATTTATCTTAGAATACTATTTTAATTTTCTAAGTTAGTATTCCTTATTATGAATAAGTTTTAATTAGAACAATGAAGAGAAATGAACAGTGAATTAGAGATTTTAAGACATCTCCTATAATCCCCATTATAATTACATTTTATGATTGGATATTATGTTCTTACATATTGTTTATCTTTTTATCTTTTGTTTTTTTATCATCCATGCTATTTTAGGCTACTTTATCAAGGTGAAAATTTTATTATACCATAACCCCCAATATTATAGTAGTGGGTATTGGTACGATCGATTATACGGTTCAACCTACCACCATGCCTTTTCATTCACTAGAAGTTTATGTTGTTGAACATCTTTCCATGCTTCCTTAGTCACTGGTTGGCCATAATGTAATTATTACATTTCTTTATTTTACATACACACCTTTCCATTATCCATTGTTTTCTGCACCCACATAGGATGAAAATTCTTATACTCATATCTCTACTTATTCCCATCATTGTACAAGCCACTTCTACTCCATATATCCCACCACCATATACATATCCACCTTCTCCTATAAAGTGACATCTATTTTGTTTTTAACTCCATTAATACATTTTCCTTTATTGAATATATATAATTATCATGTTGGAGATATCCCACCTCCTACAGGGGATACTCCACCTCCTACTCCTCCAACAGACTTATCACTCCATGAGACAATAGATCTCTTATATATTGGTATGTGTTTAAGAATTACTAAAAGTGATTAATAATAAATTCATATATACTATTTTCCATTAATAATTGTCTATTTACCATGAATAGCCACAACCTCTATGAGATGATGAGGTCTTAAATAAATACAAGAGCCCTAGAATCAAAACACACAAATTATGTTTTAATACAATAAGGAAGAAACTATCATTGGAAAAAATAGAAAAGAATTTTAAATTTTTATGGTTACACATTCTAAACACAAAAATATTGTTTTATTTTAATTACTAAGTTGGAGAGAATTTGGAGACCAAATAAAGGACAATGCGTGGGTAAATATTTGGGTAAGTATTGTTAATAAACTTATATATATTTATATATATATTAATTTTTATTAATTTTTAATAAATATTTTTTACAATAATGATCTGATATAATATTATATATGTATGAAATTCCATATCCGTAAGGTTAATGGATTTGGTTGAAATGTGGAGAGAATATAAGTATTACTTGCATGATGATTGGATGGAGAGAGTTGTTTCTGAGCTTGAAGAAATACCAAACATTCTTGGGTTCCAAATATCACAGTATAGGGATATGGTCATGTATTGGAAGAGTTTAGAGATTAAATTATTAGTTAAATTTTTATATATAATCATTGATTTATTTTACAATGTTTTTCAAAGTATAAAATACCAATTTTATTGATCTTAATGTACTCATTTTTTTATAGGAGATAATAAAAATAATAGAAATTAAAGTGCTATGAAATATATGAAAATTATTAGAAATAATTTTCTTTCAGATCATGAGAAAGAATAAATAATTTATCATATAAAATATTAAACTTCATTTTCCTAAAATTCAGATTTATTACCTTTATTGTTTTGCTGGTGTGTCAATTTTTTTTTAGTTTTTTATAGTTTTATATTATTTTATAGAACCATTATTCTTTACATATTCTTTCATTATCATGTTTATTTTCACATTAATATTTTTTATCAATCAAAATAGGATTATAATATAAGCTTAAAAATATTCTCCAAAAAACTAATTATAAATGATTTAGAAAAAATTTCATATTGTATCATTATAGATGAAAAATATTTAAGTCAAAACTAGTAGGTGTTGTTGAGTTGAAATTGTATTTAAGAAAGTAATTGAATAAATTAAGACTGTATGAAGAGAATATTGTTTGGTAGTCTAGTATAAGGTCCATTATAACATAAATGATGCATAACCAATAAATTATTATATATATATATATATATATATATATAAAATTTTAAGTTATGTTTACATCTTCATGTATTGTTTGTATATATTATGAACATCTATTAAAAAACTATAATAGCTTCCTCAGAGATCCTATGAATAGTGGGGAGAAAAGTTTGAATAGTAGTTAGTCGAAAAAATACCATGACTCATATGGAATTATAGAGGAGGCATTATAGGACTTTTTTCATTTTACTACTATTTTAGTTGGGAAGGGGTTGTCAAGAGGGAAAATGATGTGAAATAAGTGAAAAATGAAAATATATTTAGGAGGGATCTTTAATAGGGGTGATTCCAACATAAGTGTATGAATGATTCATAGAAAAACAAATAACACAATTGGATGTGTAGTGATTATAACTATAGAATAAAATGATTCCATAATTAATACTTAAAGTGCACATAACCAATTAAGAAGTCCAAAAACATGAAATAATGAGCCTATCAGGTGACTTCTAATGAAGCCGATAATCTTTTTGGTTTATAGGAATGACAAAAATTGGTGTACCTATGATAGGTAGTTGAATAGAAATATTCACCAACAATAAATGAATAGTAAAAAAACTAGTATAGAGACAATTTCTTAAATGAACGTCAAAAAATCAATGCTAGAATCATCTTATGGGTCAACAAGAAATCAAAATTTGACATGAAACATATGAGTAATAAACACCAACTAAAATAGAAGAATATGTCAAGGCTAATACTCTCACAATTTAAACTAGTGATATATTGATACATGCATCATTATCATCCAAAAATGATTAAGGAAATGAATAATACCAAAAGAGTATGGTCATTTTAGAGATGAAACTATCACAAATAAGAAAAATAGGAATCATCATATTGTTTAAATGTTTTATAAAAATAAGTTTCACAACATGAATAAATGATTAAGGGACCCTCTCCCTGAATTGGTGATATAATAAGATGTTGGTATTTTTTTTATAAAAATGGGAATTGTATTGGGAATTATACTGAAAAAATAAAGACCTATAACATTAATCCTTTATCTACATGTCCACATAAAAGAGTTATATTAATTGACACTTGATTTGGATAAGATCGTGGAAGTGATATAAGTTGGTAGGATTAAATAAATGAAGTAGAAAAATGAATAGGATTGTATTGTTTGTGGATTTTAGGTCCATGAATCAATGATCTAAAGTTTATTTCCTTGAAAAAAAATACATAAGAAGAATGGAATGTGTTTCATATGTGTTATATTGAATTCATTTCATGAGTTGGAATAATTTTTTTGATTATTTGATGTGTCTTGAGTTATATGTGTGTTATCCTAGTAAGGAATCATCATGATGGTTCATTCATATAAAATATGTAAATTATAATTTTAACCATATAAAATAGAATTAAAAAACCAAAATTGAAAAATTTAGATGATATCTGTGGTGAAAAATAATCAATGAACTAAATGAAGTAGAATTTTTGAATAAAAGATAATTTAGAAGGTAAAAAATCACTTTTTATAATAGTATGTAAACCAAACAAGTTAATATATCAAGGTCGCCTAATAAATTTTATTAAATATGTATATATACATGTTTTTATCCCTATAAATTATATATATTTACCCCAAATCTATATAATGATCAATACCAGGATCCAAATTTAAAATTTTCAATATGAAACCTCTTCGATCTGAGGAAACAAAAGTAAAAATCCCATACACCTTGTCCTATTTGATCATAAGACCATTATCAAAAGTTCTTTTCTGTCAAAATTAATTGATCACAACTTATTGAAAAAAACAACGATAACAAGAAATTTCTTAATTATTTTAAAATAGTACTCACTAAAATGGATATACAATAAACACAAAAATATGAACTAGATTAGAAGGGTATGAAATTAAGGGATATGATTCTCTTATTTTTCTCATGTCATATACAAAGTGTGATAAAATCTATAAAAACATGAAATTACTTTTATTATAGACTTAATAAATATCTTAATTCATTCCTTTATTTCTATAAAAAATATAATTTATTTATATAAGAATTTAAATTGGATACATGAGATTTTAAATACCATGAGATATTAGGTTTTCTAAATTCTAGTGTCAAATTATTGAAAATATTCTATATGTTAGTTCTAGGGTAGAATCCAGTTGTCATTTCATGAGTTTCATTAGTCACATTGTAATTTTGAGTTCAATGAGAAGTGAATCGAGAATTGATAATTTCATGAAAGGTTCCCTTAATTCCCTTACAAACTATTATTATAATTAATCCACACATTACATTTCTCTTCACAAATAGTTTTAACCAAAGAAGAAATTTTTATTGGAAAACACTCTATATTCCATGAAAGGTTCTGACGTTAATAACATTTTATATTTTATTAATTAATTTTTTTATCATTGGTATTCAATTTTAAATTGTGGATTAACATATTTCTTTTTTCTATGTTTTCCCAGAAAAAGGTACCAAATATCAATGTTCACATTACTCAATCTACCTTATTCTTTATAATAATGAAAAAGAGATATAGTATTGTGGTAAATATAAACACCTAGAAAATGATTGTGACCATATTCCAGTTTCTTTTATGTTTACTAAATTTAATTCTTTAAATTATTTTATCATTTTAATTTAAGTTATATATCACTCAATTTTTTGGAGGATTTGGAAGAAAAAAACAAGAGAATTTGGTCCCAAAGGTTCATCTACTTAATGTATTAGGAGATGAATATCATGGAAGGGTACACTATCAACTTTGTAAGAAGATTTCACCAACTAGATACTAGTCTTCCAACAATGTTTATGTGAGTGTCGGTTCTAGTATATATTAGAGTTGGTCCCATAGAAACAACTTATGTATAGAATCACAGATTTAATATGCATAGATATTACATCGTTTTGGATGAATATTCAGCACATTACAAAAATAAATTCCTGAGGACAGTAATAGCTTAGTGTCTTTGGGAACTTGGAAATAAAATATTTTATCCTGGTGAAAGATCTTCAACATATCCCATAAATATATTTACCTTTAGTACTTCTACCTAAAACCTTTCTTCAGAACCAAAGGAAGGAATCCTAAAAAGGGGTGAGCTCAGATGCTCAGTAATGGTAAACCAAGGAGACATGTAAGCATAAATAGGATCATAAGTGTATGAGAACGTGATCATGAAAATAGAACATCATACCCCACATATAAAATATCATAAACACAAATAATAACATAAATCATGGCAGTTTATAAGGCATTAATAGTAAGAAAATAAAGAACATAATCCATGAAAGAATAAAATAGGAACAAAACATTGAATTGTGGAAAAAACACAATCATATAATTTGACTTCCATAGTAGACAAGGCATCGCTTCAAATACCACATCAGTGGAAAAATTCCTTTAATGTACTGAGTTTACACCCTATTCCAGCCCTATTTTGTTAAACCAAGTTCACTCCTCATTCAAAACGCATATTACTGAACCAATTTCACTCCTCATTCTAGTCCTATATTATTGAACTGAGTTCATTTCTTGTTCTAGCCCTATAATATTGAACTGAGTTTAATTATCTTTCTATCCATGTCTATCTCACAAGATATAAATCATTACCTGATGCATTAGAGGGAGATATAAGTCCCACTCATCTCATAATAAAATCATACATACTTGTGCCACAAACTCATAAAAAATAATATCACAACCTATTAAATGAAATGTTCATCATAAACATATAATCATATCATAACTTGTGGAAAAAGTTACTGGTTTTATACTGATTTCATCATAAACTTAACCCATGTAAAGAAGCGGGTTGCAAAATAAAATAACCTGTAAAAGGGAAAAAGGTTTCATAAAAATCATTTAATTAAAAAATAAACCATTCATAGAATGAATATGAATGAAAACATTGAATCATTTCCCCATAAAGGCATGAGTAACACCAACAGATGTCATCTTAGATTGAAAATAATTCTGAAATATCTTATAAAAACATTTATTTTAAAAAATAACCTTCTTCTTTGAAACATTATTTTTAAAACATAAAAAAATTTAAAACCTATTTTATTTATAAATATACTTGAAAACTTATAAATTTATCTTGAAAAAATTTTGAAAACCTTTTTCTTTGATACTTATAAAGAACCTTGTAAACCATTTCAAAACCGTTTCCCATCAAAACTTTCTTAAAGACACTTAAAAACCCTTTTTAGATCATACACCCTATTGAATAAGTATCATATAATAGATATATAAATACCCATATATTTATGTATAATAGGCATATAATACATTAATAGGTTCTATATACACCACATAAAAGATGTGAGTGGTGAATAAGGCATGTATCTCAAAAAAATAAATAGTGAGATGAATTTCTCTTACCTTATGTATTGAATCTCTTCATACTCAAAAAAATATTGTATAATGAATATAAATTTATTATAGAAATATAAAAGTACCATATTCGTACCTCTAATACCATATATGTTTTGATTATGGCTTTATATTACCTGTTTGTTAACTATTATATGTTAAAGTTTCACTTCAGGTAGTATTCGCTTTGTTTTTCACAAGGGTCTTAATTTGTTATATCTTTGGTCTTTATAATTGTATCATGATTTAAAAAAATTTAATAATGATTTAAATATAATTTATATTTAGTATTTTTGTATTATAATAATCCATATAATATATAAGTATCAAACGAAATACCCCATTCATAGAGACGGTAAGCTGTACCTATGCACGAACCCTATTTTCGTGTAATTTTCATGTTGTAAGAAAGAAATTAAATGAAATATATATATATATATATATATATAATTTTTATAGTAGATTTATTATATGATATATATTATATATATTCACTAAACCCATACTTAATACATTCCATGTAGTTTATGAACTAATCACATCGCTTTGAGGGGGCAGTAGTCCACACTTCCTCAAACAAAATTATCATATTAACACCAAATGGAAAGTATAAAGATATGGGTTCTAAAATAATTTAATAAGTTTAAAGACATAATAAATATTATATATAACATATATAAATATAGTTTCATTCATAATTTTCACCATGATAGGAGGTAGAGGAAAAATGAACAATCATCGTTTAGTGAGGCGGTAGTCCACCATACACGTAAATGGTATGTTCGTTACCAATTAGATGAAAGTGTGTGTAAGTGTAGGTGGAATCCATAGCATAACAACATACTATTATATTTAGGATACAATTTTTTTTATACAATCATGGAATAAGAATATTTTAGGGAGTAGAAAAAGAAAATAAAAGAATGGTTTTTGAGGGAGGGTGTTACCTCTTAATAAGGAAACTCCTTTTTGTTTGCACCAAAGAGATTCTTTGGAAGGATTTATACCCAATTTAGGATTCAAAGAGTAAGTGGGTGATTTTTTCGAGCTATTTTTGTATAGTTTTATTGATACAAAGTCACTTGAGAGGTATGAGGAAGTGGGAGGAGATGCGACCTTTTATAATGGAGGAGGAGTGGAACTCTTGTAATATTTTGAAAGAAAGGAATTGCACCCACATTTTTTTATTGAAAATAGATCCAATAATGGTAATAATTTGATATAATATAGTATAGGTTCTAAATTTGGTCATATAATGGACTTTGGAAAATTTTATAGGTCGTTTTGGGCCTTAAGTGTAGCATCCCATACCCAGATGCCACTCAGTAGTGCTTTGAGGCCGGTTTGATACATGGTGTCAGAAACATATCCCATAATTCCAGAGGCTTTAGACTATCAATGAGGGCCTATGTGTTTCATTGGGGAGACTATTACCTCATTACCAGAGTATATCATAGTATAACTCAATAACATATAGATAGAGGAAGTGGTAAAACAACAAGACAACAGATACATAGCAGGAATAGATAGCAATCTCGAAAGATGGATCATATAAAATTACACAGAAGATAAATGTATCTATAAAATATCCAAACATGTAGATATATATAAAATACAATACAAGTATCCAAAATAACAAAAATACCAAAATGTTCCCGTAACATCAAAAGGATCATCTTTGTCCCATGCTCCCCTACTCCATAGAAATGATCAAAAACGTATACTAGGGTGATTCCCCCTACTATAACCTAAATGATATAGTCTTTTTGGGTCCCCAAGGAGGCCCAAACAGGGTGTTAGATAAACGTACCAATAGGTTTCCACCTGATGATCTATACAGATCTAAGTGGCATAATGCAATAATCTAAACAATTTTAAGAAGTAACATAAGTTTGAATGCCCAAGGAATATGTCTATTACAATAAATAATGACAAATAGCCTTTGAAGGATCTTTGTAACAAGTTTTTTCTCCTAACAAGGAAGATTTGAGAAAATTAAATGAGTATCACAACCTCACCATACATCCATCCATACCCTGTCCAAACGACCTTTCCGTATAAAGAAACCATATCCAAATCCCACGTCCTTTCCATATGATGAGGTGTATCAAAATTTCCATGACCTTAATGTATAATTACTTGTAGACCATGAAGGGCCGGATCCAATGTGTTGATGACCAAGGAATCCACATCGAGTCCTAGAAGCATCTCAATGGAAACTCAGTGTAGGAACTGGTTGGAGTAATAGGAGCATGTATTCCATTCCCCTTTAATCAATCCATATGTGTATACCCACCCATTTATCATCCTTTTCAATTAAATATGTCACATGGGTATACCCACCCATTTAATCAAAAACATTTATGCCATTTAACACATTTTATCAATTCCAAAATTAAACAAAATCAAGTTCAACATATAATATATTATGGTAAGGGAGGAAAACCATCTCCTAACCAACCCATTCAACTCATTCCATATATAATTGGTCTCCAATAGCAAGGAAATCGCAAAACACACCCCTTGGGTTGTTTAACATGGCATAAGAAAAGTGTTTTCATAAGGTACATGCCATGGATGACCTTGGTTTAGGGAACGTATACCAACACATCATAACGGAACCTATGGGCATCCCTAATAGGTTTGATTACATCTATTTAAAGTAACCCATTCAAGATTGTGGTTGCGCTGGAAAGTCAGATGGGCGGCGTAAAGTTTGATAGCTCTAAAAATCACCAAAAGATAAAAGAAAAGTATATAACACTTACCTTAGCTCGACAATGGAGTGCTCATCCAGTATCAAGTCTTGATTCATCATGATTTAGAAAAAATCTAAAGAATAGATGAATAATGGGAAATTAGGGCATATGAGACTAAAATAAAATAGTGCAATCGATAGCCGAAAGAATCGAGAATGGATAAAAAGTAATTTTGGTCTTACCTAGGTGGACCCGATGAGACAAACCGTGTTCGATTCAGAGATCAAATGAAGGATCATGATCAAATCCTAGTTTATCCACCCTTGAGAGCTTCTCAATTTTTCCTCTGCTATCTGTTGAAGTGAAATAGTTTTTAGGTTTCATATAGAAAATTTATTTAATTAAAAATTAATAAAAATTGAAAAATATAGGGGCTTCATGGTTTATCCGTATGATTTTTTTAAACTATGTGAAAACCATTCATGGTGTCCTGTAGGCCAAGGAGCACCTGAACAGTTTTCCAGCCCCATTTCCAACCCGCATCTAAACTGTGCGAAAAGCCTCTATCATGTTCTACAAAAAATATAGACTAGGAAACCCAACCATTCACTTTCTCCCACATGGTTTCCTCAAAACGTATGACCTATCACTAGACTCTATCCAACCATGCATAGTTTCCTCAAATCGTGCAGCCTTCCCTACACGTTTTTCACTAACCGTACGCCAGGCCATTTTCAGCCCAAAACCTGGTTTCGAGATCCGAACAATCCCCAAACACCTCTAAAACACCCGTGATCAAGTTTTCCACTCACAAAAGTCCATATTTAATCATTGAAATTTAAAAATAAGGGATTTTTACCTCATACTAAATCCTTGTTTCTTACAATCTTCCCCTTATAACAATTCATCCCTGAATTTCTCTCTGATGGGTGGTCAAGATTCATCTGATAACAACTCTGGACACTGATCAAGTACATATACCTCCCTCTCCCATGTCTCATCCTATAAATGGAAATGCTTCCATAGCACCAGTACTAAAGGAACTGACCAGCCTCAGATAACCTTTGTGCTGTTATCAATGATATGAATCAAATGATCCTTGAAAGACACATCTGCTTGTAACTCAACCTATTCAGGATGAAAATCATTAGAAAAGTCTGAGTGATAGTGGAGAAATTGGGATACATGGAAGACGTTGTGCATGGATCAATACCTATGAGGTAACTAAAACCAATAGATTATCGAATCGAATCTCTCCATAATCTCAGACGACCCAACATATTGTGGTGAAAGCTTACCCTATCTCATGATTCTTCTGTGTCCCAACATTGGTGAAACACACAATAAATCTCGATGCCCAACCTCGAACTCTAGTGGTCTTCTGCAATATCGACGTAAGATTTCTTTCAAGATTGTGGAGTATCCATCCATTTATGAAGTAACTATACCTACTCATAAGTCTCCTGCACGAGACATGGTACCAATAAAGCTGCCTCACCTGCATCTAGCCAGTATAGGGGTGATCAAAATGTCCTACCATATAGATCCTAATAGGGATCTATCTGTATCTTCACCTGATGACTGTTATAGTAGTTAAATTCAACCAGGGGAATGTGCCTCTCCCAAGAGCCCCCAAAATCGAGGATGCATGCCTGTAGCATGTTTTATAACACCTTTATCATACACTCTAACTGGTTATCGGTTTGAGGGAGGTATGCTGTGCTCTTTTGCACCTGTATTCCCAACACCATTTGGGAACTCTTTTATAAATGAGGCATAAAGAGGGAATCCCTATTTGAAATGATAGTGCAAGGGACATTGTGAAGTTGAATTATCTCATTGATGTACAAACATCCAAGATTATCAACACTGAAGTTCTCCTTGATCAGTAATAAATGAGAAACCTTTGTGAGTTTGTCAACAACAACCCACAAAACATTTTTGCCTCGAGAATACCTCAGTAAAATAGTCACAAAATCCTTTGTGACATCATCCCATTTCCACTTCGGAATAGGAAACTGCTGTAAAATCCAGACTACTCACTAATTTTCTGCCTTCACCTGCTGATAGGTGGAACACCTTGTAAAAAAACAATTACCTATCTTTTCATACCCGTCCACCATTACTGACAATGTAAGTCACAATACATATTGGTGAATCCATGGCACACTGCCCAAGTCGAGGCATGAAAATCATGCATCAACTTCTCATGTGTATCCACCAAAACCCAAATGTGTCAATGGATACGCTGGATCTCATCCTAGCCTATTGTCCAGCCAGGGGTTGGGTCCTCAAATACCACACTCTCCCATAGGACTAGGCCCTCAGAATCTAATAGCTTCCTCATCCCAACTCTATATAGTAGGGTAGAGTTTCGACCCAATGATTATACGTATGTCTGTCCCTATATATCATGAACCTCCAGATGCATCTCAGATGAAAATGCCATAAGCTTCCACTCACTAATGGTGTGTTGTACTACCTGTATCTGAGTCCTCTTACTCAATGCATTGGTCACAACATTTCATTTAACATGCATGTAGGAAATCTAAAAGTTATAGAAATATAGGTACTCCACCAACCTCAGCTACCTGAGATTCATATCATGCCGTGTAAAAATATACTTGAGGCTTTTTTAGTATGTGTACACCACAAAACACTCCCCTAGTAAATAGTGTCTCCAACAACACAATGTGTGAAAAAATAAATCTAGATAAATATTATGCGTCAGCTAATTCCTCTCATGTTTCCTCAACTGCCAAGACCCATATGCTATGAATATATCTCCTTGCATTAGTACTACTCCCATCCTAATACCTGATGCATCACAATACACAGTGTAGCTACTTCCCTGCTCTGGTAGTATCCAGACTGGTGCTAATGTCAACCTTCCTTTCTACTCCAAAAATTATATCTATAAATAATCTTACCATACAAACCTCACAAAATTCTTATTCAAGCTCTTAAACAGTGCTGCTAACCATGATAAGACCTATATGAAATGCCTACAGTGACCAACTATCCCCAAGATACTTTGTATTTCAAAAACGTTATTTGGATATTCCTAGGAAACTATATCTCTCACCATATCTGGGTCCACTGACACTCCTGTCTCCAAAATGATGTGTCTCAGGAAGTGAATCCGATCCATCCAAAAGTGGCACTTTTTGAGCATAGCATATAACTGATTCTCCCTCAGTGTATTCAAAACAATCTCAAGATAGTTGGAATGTTTGTTTTGATTGTGAGAATACACCAAGATATCATCCATGAAAACCACCACAAAAAATCCAAGTAAGGACGGAACACTCAGTTCATCAAATCCATGAAATCTGCTGGCGTGTTCATGATACCAAATGACATAACCAAATACTAATATAGTTCATACACTCATATAGACTATACCTACTATGAAAGGCTGTACGAGGTATATCTATTGGCTCAGCTTTCACATGGTGATATCATGACCTCAAGTTGATCTTTAAGAGCACTATGGATCCTTGAAGCTAATAAAAAAAATTATCTATCCTTGGAAATGGATATCAGTTTTTAACTGTCAACTGGTTTAGTTTTTTTAATACACTCATAGCCTAAGGGTACCATCATCCTTTTTCATAAAAAGTGTTGGAGAACCCAATGAGTAAGTACTAGGTTGAATAAACCCTTCATCTCCAAATCCTATGTCTGCCTCTTGATCTCCTACAACTCAGTTATATCCATCCTTTAAGAAGGAATAGATATCAAAGAATCTCCTAGAATAAGTTTGATGGAGAACTAAACCTATCCCTCCGGAGGTAAACTAAAATTTTGTTTGGGAACATGTCCCTGAAGTGCTTAACCACTAGAGGAAATTTCACCTAACTCACTCCCTGATCATATAGAAACAAACTAGGGATCTGTTCTTTCATTACTCCCATCCCATGATGCTCAGGTCCAACTCTTCTTGCCTGGACATCCCATTCACCCTTGTGAGTTAACACTTCACCCTATGATGATGTGAAAGTCACCCTCCGACGATAGTAGTCAATGTAAGGTCGATAATCTACAGACTAGTCCATCCTAATAATGATGTAAAACCTTGTTATATCAAGGACATAAAGACCATAGATGAAGTGACACCCACCAATCTCAAAGGGGCACTCTCTACACTGGCGTACACTCTCTGTTCTGATTCCCAATGGTGTGTATAATGTCAAAAATCTCTCAAAATACCACACAAGAAACTCGAGAATTTTCACCAAAGGTGCATATATGAAACTATGAGATGCACCTATTTCAAAAAGAGTAGATGTAATAGTACAAATTAAAAAGATCATACCTCTCACGATAGATGGTACGACACCCTGTTCCTCGGGGGTAGGCTGTACAAAATAGAACTGTCCTGCACCACAACCCCATGATACATCCTCAATACCAAGAGTAGGCCCACTCTAATGTCTCGATGTAACCAGTGTCAATCTACCCCTACCACGACCACCACCACCTCAGCCTGACCAAACAACACTTCTTCAACTCCCTCCTTGACGCGGAGCTAAAGAAATTTATCCTAAACCCGGTGTCAGAGTTGACCCCCTACCACTCACAGTTGGAGGGGTGGTCTTGAAAAACTTCCACACATGCCCCATCCTATAACAAGATCTCCACTCAATTGGGTCTTGATCACACTAATTCATCATATGGCCTTTCCTGCCACACTGGTGACAGAACATTGAGCTACCAGAACTCACTGTATGACTGGCACTCATCTCACAGGAATCCTCAAAAAGACGCTGCCTACCTAAAGATGTAGAACCATTGGGTCCATAGGAAGTAATACCCTATTATATTATCCAAGATTCCCTAAGGTTACACTATGTAATTAGTGATTGATTAAAAATATAAATGATAGAAGTAAATCTAAATACATTGACCTAAGATTTGATAGCATGTCAAAGACCATTCTTGAAGCGTCTCACTCTAGACAGCTTATTAGCAAGGTACATCATCCTAAAATGCTGCAACTCAGTAAAGCATACCGAGTACTATATGACCTTCACCACTCTCTGCTCCAGATGCATGAACTCACTATCCCTCTCTAATAGTAGAGTCTTGGGGTAAAATTAGTCATAGAAGCAAGTCTGGAAATCAGTACAAGCCATATCTCACAGCCCGTCTGCCTAGTTCAGAACATCCCACTAGTGCTTTTCTGCTCTATGTATTATATAAGTGGTGAGCTTGAGCCTTATATGAGAAGGAATCTATAGATTATTGAAGATAGCTAACATTGTCTCAAGGTATATCTCAACATGTTGTGGACCTCCATCTCCCAAAAACGTAGGAGGATGATGCTGCTAGAACACCCACATCAGCTCAACCATAGTCAAAGAAGGCTACAATGTGCCTTGAAAAGTATGCATATAGCAAACAGATTCCTTGTGGAACTATGCCTCCACATGTATGTCCAGAATAGACCTTGGTGCCGCAAATAACACTAAGGGAGGATCAATTGGTAACCCATAGCCTACCACCTTCAGAGTTTGGTCTTTGCCTCCCTTGTGGTGTACCCCTAAAGGTCATGGTCGTGGAATATCTCTACAATTCCAACCAAATGACTCAAAAAAGAATGATATTAAGGTCACAACTAAAAAGTGCAGGATAGGTTAAAACCCTCCTAAAACCAAGTCATAACCTACAAACTAATCCTAAATCTAGGAATATATAAGGAATATTCACCGAAATCTACTAGAAACTCTGTCTCTTTCCCACTCAAATGTCAGGTCTAGGTCTAGTCTCTATTTTCCATTACAATAAGTCTTCATTTAATAGTTATTTGTTCTAATGATTTAGCTGATGGTCTAAAAATTTCCGATCAATGAGGGACCATAACACCTCATGAACCAAAATTTTATGTCCATATAATTCATACCATATCTCATTCATTTCAATTTTATACAAAAAAGTCAAAGTTACATCATTTCCCAATCCATAAGGGCCCACACACCTTATGAATTTAAAGATGAAGTCACTTTTCTATCCCCTATATAAATTCTATCACAACAGCAAGAACAACTATCACAACACATATCGTAAGAGCATGCATCAGATAATGCATCCTAAATGGCATGGTATAATGCATGACATGTGATTTCTAACAAGTGCCTATATGATACATGAGATTACATACCCTCAACTCACTGGGTTGAAACAAAAATAGAACCATAGTCATATCAATTGTAACAATATAAATCATGTGTGTCACCCAATGATGAAATCAAATCAAATATACTTTTCAAAATCTAGAAAACAACATTTACTTTGAGGTAGTTTAGATTTTCCCTATACATGGGTTAGCTATGCCTGAGCAAATATCATTACCAAACTTCATTCCCTTCTTATCGCTATCTATTATCGAGAAACAATAAGGAAAACTAGAAAATACCACTTTGATACCTCTTTGTAATGTCTCTGACCTGGATGCTACTCAACAGTGTCTCGAGACTAGTTAGCTACATGGACTTAAGTGTATCTCCCCAAATGACAGGGGTTTCCTACTAGTATCAAGGGTCTAGGTGTGTTAGTGGGGAGACTATTCTTTCATCACGAGAGTATATCATAGAAGAATTCAACAACATACACATAGGAGAAGCGATAAAACAAGTAGACAATAGAAACATAGCAGGAATAGATAGTAATATAAAAATATGGCTTATATAAAATGATAAAAATTATACATGTATTTATAAAACATTAAAATAGGTACATGAAAATAAAATACAATAAAAGTATCTAAAATGAAAAAAATCCCAAAAAGTTCCCATAGCATCCCAAGCCTCAGCTTGGTCCTATACACCCCGGATCCAAAGAAATGGTCAATAACTTTTACTGAGGCGCTTTCCCCTACCATAAACTAAAATAATATAGTCTATTTGGGTCCCTAAGGAGTCCCAAATAGGGTGTGAGATAAACATCCCAGTAGGTTTCCACCCAATGATCTATGTAGTTTTAAGCGACACAATTCAATAATATAAACAAGTTTAAGTAAGAAGTAATGCATGTGTGAATGCCCATGGAATATATATATTACAAAAAATAATTCCAAATATACTTTTAGGGTCCCTGCAACAAGTGTTAGCAACTAAAAAGGCAGCTGTGAGAAAAGTAAACAAGTATCATAGCCACACCGTACATCCATCCATACCCTATCCACAAAGACTTGTAGTATAAAGAAACCATATCCACATCCCGCAACCTTGCCGTCTAATGAAGTGTATCACAATTTCCACAACCTCGCCATATAATGAATTGTAGACAACAGAGGTCTAGATCCAAGGTGTCAATGATCAAGGTATCCTCATCGAGTCCCAGGAGAACCTCGATGGAAAACCAGTGTAGGTATTTATTGGAGTCCTAGGAGCATGTATACTGACATATCCTATATGAGTCTAAGTATTCTAGATATAAGGGGTAGAAAGTCCCTAGGCATCCCACAAAATCAATATAAGGCCTCATCCTTAAACATTAAATAATATTGTATTATGTTAATAATTCACATTGAGGATCTTTTTAGATTTAGAGTTTTATAAAATTATGCCATAACTATAATATTACTTCTCAAAAATTACAATGTAGAAACTCTTACTCAGTATTTATCTTTTTATAAAATAAAATATCTTAAAATAAAATAATAATTATTTTCTTGATATAAATCTTATTGAATTATTTTTTTCTTTTACCCTTCCTTATACCCTATGAAAAGCATTTCAAAAACTCGGGATGAGCATAAAAATCTCAGTAAGGGTTATAAAATAAAGAAAGAAAACAATAGTCCATCAATACATAAAAAATAAGATCTTTAACATAACTCAGGAAATCATAAGATTTATGAATAAAACATAGAAATCATAAATCATAAAGGTAACTTTTTTTCATATATAACATACTTATATTGTAGCTTTCACATCTACATAGGTAGTTACATTTTGAATACCCATCATAGTATATTCCCTAATTCTCTTAGGAGAAACATTAAAGTTTACCTCTGTCACATTAAACAATTCATTGGGGAGCTATCTCAGGATCACCCACCCTAGGTTTATCATGTAACCAACCATATACATAAACAATGACCAAGAACCATAACATAATCATAACACATAACATAATAAAAAAATAAAGATAACATTTATACATTACAATCAAAATATATCATTTCAATATATTGACATAATCAATCCATTATCAAAACCATTTTCAATACCAAAATATGTAAAAAGTTTATATGGTATTTATTTTCCATTTTAAAACATTATGTCTTGTTAAGGAATCAAAATATCAAATAACGCTCGCGGTAGTGGAAATGTCGTTGTCACCATGTACGTTAAAAAGAAACATTCCCTTTGTCATTTAGGAAAACTCTACGTAGAAAAATATTCCCTTTGAATGAAATAAAAATTCAAAGGGTTTTATACACTATATAAAGGAACTTCATGTATAAATCAAATTATGCCTCAATGAAAAGAGATTGATATGAAGTCCCTTACAAAGAAAGTACCATTAGATTAAGGATAAATCAATGACATAATTATGCATGAAAAATATAAATACACCCAATATAAGTGGATTTTAAGTGTAAAAAAAAAGAGGTCATTCACACATATTCATTACATTACATAATCAAGAAGTAAAAGTTTAACCCGAAGAATTGAAATTGGCTGAAGAAGTTCCCTTACAAAAATTCAGCAGCCTAACGACGTCACGTAAAAATTCAGAAAAATAGTTGATGAGGAAAAAAGGCATCTCATCACATGGACATAAAATGTACAGAAATAAGGATATAGAAGAACATATCCCAAAATTTGAAAATTTAAATTAAAATACATATCATAAAAGAAGTCTTTGACTAGAAAAGGAGGGTGAAAGGTTCCCTTACCGATTTGGTAACTTACTAAACATACACCCCATGAAATAAGGATCATAAAATGAAGATTTAAATACCCATAAATTAAAATATATTGCATAAATAATACAATCATGGTTAGTAAATACACCATACAAAAGAAAATAGTTGAAAATATAGTATCAATCTCACGGGAATAAAAAGTGAGATGAAAACCCCTTACCACGTGTCTGACTCGACTTGTTTGTTATTTAATCTCCAGAATAATAAACTAAAGTAAATTTATACTTTATTAAGAACCCTTTTCAAGTTTATTTTCCCTTTTATATCACTTATTACCACGTTATAAATATTACATAATTATTTAATTTAATATCAGTTTTTTGACAACATTTGATACTTGAGTCAAAAATGAACTTCCTATAATTACAAATTGTCCATGTGGTAAAAAGTTCATTATTTCCAGAATGATATTTATGATTTAGATATCAAATATATCAAATATATACAGTATATATATATGTATTTATAGTAGTACATAACATTTGAAGATAAGAAATGAAATGCACCTTTCATGGAGATGGTAAGTCATATGTATGCATGAACGCTACTTTCATTTCTATATCATAGTTAATGGAATGAAAAAACAATGATACAAAGGTATATTATTATTATAGTACAATATAATATTTTATATACATTACATAAGTTCATTAACACTATCCTTCATACGTTCTATGTATGGTATGAACGAGTCATATCACTTTGAGGGGGCGGTAGTCCGCACTTTCTCAAATGAAATTATTGTATTTACCCATTATGGAAACCATAAAGGTATAATATAAATGAAAAATACAGAGGAATAGAGAAAATATAAATATAATATCTATCACATATAAATATAGTGCCATCATAATGGTCATCGTGAGAGGCGGTGGGAGATTTTTGAACAATCATCGTTTTGTGAGGAACTAGTTCACCATCCACAGAAGTAGTATGTTCGTATCCATTAGATGGAGGTGTGTGTAAGTTTAGTTAGTCTACATATCATAAAAACAACCTAGTATATTTAGGATACTAGTTTTTTTATTTAAACAAGGAATAATAAGAGAATAGGTAGTGGAGAAGGAAAATAAAAGAAAAGCACTTGAGAGAAGACGTTACCTTTAAATCAGGTAACTCCCTTTGGTTTGAACCAAAAGTCTTTATTGATTTGTATTATGACAAAAGTAAGTATTCTAGGTAAAATAGAGGGATGTTGGGAGCTTATTTGATCATAGGTTGGATGATACAAGAGTATTGAGAGGTGTGAGTAATGGGTTAGAGGTGAGGGCCTTTTATAAGGGGAGGAGGGGCTCTTTAGTAATGTTTGTTAGTATTATTTTATTATAAAATGATTTTAGTTTTCAAAAGGTCCAAAACATATTTAATTATAAGATAAGGTACATATAAGTATAAATAAAATCAATCCAATAATAACTTGATAGGTTTTGTATATTTTTTAATCCTCATCTTTTTTTATCAACCCTTTGTTAACTTATTTAACTTTTACCATGTCTTCTTGTATATTCATACTATAGGTTTAATATATTTTATATAAAATGAAAAGAGACAAAAAATGGATTATTAATGAAATTTGAAACATCATATATGTAATTTTGTTGAATCTTATATTTTTAGGACTATTTTATCATTCAATAAAATAGAATTGATTTTAAAAACACATTTATGTCAATTTATAAATTATTCATATCAAGATTTTAAAAAAATCAATAACAACTGTATTCTTTTGAAAAACCTACATTAATTAAAATATAATAACTTACAATCTTCCATAAAATTAGTGTATGAAATAAAAAGTTTCAAAATAAACTTATTTTAATATTTATAATGTCATATAATTAAAACATTCATTAATGAGGTAATCATTACATCATCATTGTGTCATAAATAAATTTTTTTATTTGGTGTCTAAATTTTTTAAATAAAATATCATGACATATGAAATATTTTTAGATTTATTATTACTATTTATAGTCGAAATTATCACTTATATAACCCCATATAAATTTTTTTTACTAAAAGATACATGTTTATGCTACATTTTCCTTAACTTTAAATTAATTTTTATAGTGTCATTTTCACTTACAAATGGCTCCATGGGGTCCCAAAATCGACCCAAGGATGACAATGGTAGGAAATGTTTCATCCAATAGGATTAGGACATGTGTTAGGGTAATTTAATATTATAATAATATTATTTTTTACCCATATTTACCAGATTTACCCTTTAATCATGGTAAATAAAAAATTTACTGAAGTTACTATTCATAATGTCTAAAAATAAAATTTACCTATTTACACAATTTAGACCTTCTGATTCCAAATATGGAATCCATTTTTCCAAATTCAGAACATAGAAGTTTCAAAAATTAATTTAAAATTAATTCCCATTGCAAAAAAAGGATGTTTTAAAAAAATAATAACTATCAAAAGATTGACATTTGTTAATGTCCAATTTCAATGTAAAATTACTTAAAATGACTAAAATTGTATTAAATGGTAAAAATATAATCCTGGTAAACTTTAAAACCAATTAAAAAGATAATATAACCATATAAATAAATTAGATTAAAAGGCAGTTTTGAATTAAAATGCAGTATTTTTTACTATTCATTAAAAAAAGAACATTATGAAAATAATACCAAAATTTCATCCAAATTAAAATTTGATATACCGATTATAAAGAATAATTTTATTTTTTCAAATAGAACATATAAAAGTTACAGAAACTAGATTTAAAAAGGGTTCACCATCAAAAGGCGGAAAATTGACCTTTTAAAGAATATTAGAGTATTTATGCTAAAATTGGATTAATTCAAATTTTAAGCCTATAAATTTTATTGTATAAATGTAAAAAAATTTAACAAACATGAATAATCATATTTTAGTTAGTTCTATTCATTTCTACCAATAAAAAATCTAGGCATTAGCTACTATTTAAAATAATATTATATTATTATTTTTCAGTATGACTCTACCTTGTGTGCAACATGAGATTTTAGAGAAACCCATTGTTGCGTGTTGGGTACACCATCGAACATAGCTTCCCCTTTAAAGTAAAATTAATATTTAATTAAAAAATATTAATAAATATAAAATATCATATCCTTTATTTACCTGGGATGTTACATCCTTCTCCCCTTTTGAAAATTGTGTCCTAGAAATTTTAAAATTGGGCTCGGAAACTTCATTGAAAGTACCATATCAGAAAAAGAGTAAATAAATATATCACTTTAAAAGAAAGAAAAATAAGTACAAAGGTCACCTGATATAACACCTACTAGGATTCCATGAAAACATGGATATGGAGGAGAAACTAAGTGTCAATTTCTAATGGAGAGTGATAGAAAACATGACTAGGAGAATGTTAACAACAAGAAAACCACAAATTTGTGATAGGTTAAATAGTCTTTGATTCCCCAGTGGGATTTTTACCATAATTTTCCGAAACTTTAAACTTAAGTTTCTTAGCATCAGAATTTTTTGAAGAGTTTTTCCCTTTCGTGTACCACCTCAACCTCTTATTCTGTTGTTTGTCAAAGAACACCTGATTATCGGTAAACTACATTTCCACCTTCTCTGCACATCAAAAAAGTTTTTCAGAACATTTGAACTCACAAGAAGCTAAAGCCCTTCGATAATTTTGACTTAATCTTGATTAAAAATGATTGATTTTACTAACAAGATCTCACATAAAACTTGGAGCATTCCTTTCCATTTGAGTGAATTTTTCTTCATAAGCAGCCAATGAGTCATCATACTACCATAATTCCAGGAATTGTTTTTCCATTCTAAGACAAACCACATTAGGAAAATATTTCTCAAGAAACATAACTTTGAATTTATCCCAATTAAGATCCTCAATCTCTTTACTATCCCTAATATTTTTAACCACCGACCTCCTTTGATCGAATTCAACTTCAAAACAGTAAACAACCAGACAAACCTTTTGATATTCTCAGTATCCCATGACATTGAAAATATTTTTGAGTGCTTTAATCCACCCTTCAGCTAGCACATGGTCAGATGATCCTCTAAATGACGTGGGATGTTTTCTCATGAAATGCTCTACTACTGACATGTTTTTCTATGGTTAATCTGGTAGATCTCGTGCATGGATACCACCACCATTTATAGCTTGAGCCACCTATGCTATCACTATAAAAAACTGTTCATTTCTGATTCTGACCATCTCAGGTGGGTTATTTGGAAGGTTGTGTTCATCCTAATGTTGTCCCATCATAGTTGCCTTATTTCCTCTACAGAAAACCATTTTGAACAGGGAAATTTATTAGGTGAAGCAACATGGTAATCTGTAAATGCTATATCATTTCCATCTTACCATAAATTAATTTATGGATATTAATTTAATAATATCCTAACTTCTGAATTTTCTTAACTAACCTTTTATACCAACTATAAGTCCCCAACCTTAAACATTACATAATCTTGAATTAAGTTAATAATTCACATTGAGGATCTTTTCAGCTTTAGAGTTTTAGATAATTAGGCCATAACTATTACATTACATCTCAAAAATTAAAAAGTCAACACTCCTACTCAGTATCTATTTTTTTAATAAAATAATGAATAATAAAAGAAAACAAGAATTATTTTCTTGATATAAATATTCTTGAATTATTACTTTCTCTTACCATTCCTTATACCCTGTGAAAAACATTTCAAAAACATGGGATGAGCATAAAAAGCTTAGTAGGGGTTATAAAATAAAGACATAAAACATTAGTCCATAAATACATAAAACAAAATCTCTTTAACATACCTCATGAAATCATAAGATTTATTAATAACACATAGAAATCATAAATAATAAAGGTAACTTGTTCCATCTATAACTTATATACATTGTAGCTTTCACAACTACGTAGGGAGTTACAGTTGAAATACCCATCACGATATATTCAATAAATCTCTTAGGAGAAACATTAATGTTTTCCTCCATCATGTTACCCAATGTATTGGAGATCTATCTCAGGATCACCCACCCTAGGTTTATCATGGAACCACCCGTATGTGTAAACAATTTTCAAGAACCATAACATAATCCTAACACATAACATAAGCATAAAAAAATATAATTTAACATTACCTTCACAATATATCATTTCAATATATTGAAATAATAAATTCATTATAAAAACCATTTTAAATACCAAAAAATGAAAAAAGAGTATATGGTATTTATTTTCCCTTTAAAAGCATTATGTCTTGTTAAGGAATCCAAATATCAAATAATGCTTGTGGTGGCAGAAAGGTCATTGTCACTGCGTACATTAAAAATAAACATTCCCTTTGTCATTTAGTAAAACACTACGTAGAAAAAGATTCCATTTGAACGAAATGAAAATCAAAAGGGGTTTATACACAGTATAAATTAAATTCGTGTATACATCAAAGTATGCCTCAATGAAAAGATATTGAGACGAAGTCCCTTACAAAGATTGTACCATTAGATTAAGGATAAATCAATGAGATAATTATATTTGAAAAATATAAATACACCTAATATAAGTGGATATTAAGTGTAAAACAATGATAGGTCATTAACACATATTCATTTCATGACATAATCAAGAAGTAGAAGTTTAACCAAAATAATTGAAATTAGGTTAAGAAGTTCCCTTACAAAAATTCGACAACCTAATGATGTCACGTAAAAATTTAGAAAAATAGTTGATGAGGAAAAAAGGGTCTCTCATCACGTGGAAATAAAATTTAAAACAATAAGGATATATAAGAACATATCCCAAAATTTCAAAATTTAAATTTAAAGACATAGAAAAAATAAATCTTTGACTAGAAAATGAGGGTGAAAGGTTCCCTTACCGATTTGGTAACTTACGAAACATACACCCATGAAAAAAGGATCATACAATGAAGATATAAATAACCATAAATTAAAGTATATTACAAAAATAATACAATCATTGGAAGTACATATTCTGAAAAATAGTAAATAGTTTCAAATATAGCATAAATCTCACGGGAATAAAAAGTGAGATGAAAACCCCTTACCTCGTGTCCGTCTTGACTTGTTCATTCTTTAATCTTCTGAATAATAAACCAAAGTAAATTTATAATTGATTAAGAACCATTTTCAAGTTTATTTTTCCTTATATATCACTTATTCTTACATTATAAACATTACATAATTATTTAAGTTAATATCGGTCGTTTTATCGATATTTGGTACTTGAGTAAAAAATGAACTTCTTATAATTAAAAATTGTCCATGTGGTCAAAAATCCATTATCTCTAGAATGATATTAATGATTTAGATATCATATATATATAGTATATATATATATATTTGTATTTATAGTTTTATATAACATTTGGAGATAAGAAATGAAATTCATCGTTCATGGAGATAGAAAGCCGTACGTACGCATGAATGCTACTTTCATTTCTATTTCATAGTAAATGGAATGAAAAAATAATGATACATAGGTATATTATTATTCTAGTATAATATCATATTTTATATAAATTACATAATTTCATTAACACTATCCTTCATACGTTCCATGTATGGTATGAACGAGTCATATCGCTTTGAGGGGGTGATAATCCTCACATCCTCAAATGAAATTATCATATTTACCCATTATGGAAACCATAAAGGTATGATATAAATGAAAAATACAGAAGCATAGAGATAATATAAATATAATATATTTCATATATAAATATAGTGCCATCGTGATGGCAACAATGAGATGTGGTAGGAGATATTTAAACAATCATCATTTTGTGAGGAAGTAGTTCGCCATCCACAGAAATAGTATGTTTGTATCCATTAGATGAAGGTGTGTGTATGTGTAGTTTGAATCCTTATCATAAAAACAAACTAGTATATTGAGGATACTAGTGTAGTTATTTAAACAAGGAATAATAAGAGAATAGGTAGTGGAGAAGTAAAATAAAAGAAAAAAACTTGAGAGAAGACATTACCTTTAAATTGTGTAACTCCCTTCAGTTTGAACCAAAAGGATTTATTAAATTTCCTTCTTCCCAATGTAATATTTATCTTTTTTTGTTTAACCCTTTGTTAACTTATTTAACTTTTACAATGTATTCTTGTAGATTCATACTATATGGTTAATATATTTACTATAAAATTCCAAGAGACCCAAAACGAATCATTAATGAAATTTGTAACATCATATATTTTTATTTGGATGAATCTTATATTTTTTATGATTTTTTTATCATTCAATAAAATAGTATTCATTTTTAAAACTCATTTAGGTCAATTTATAAACAATTCAAATTGAGGCTTTTAAAAAATTTATTAGAATTAGATTCTTTAAAACAACCTACATTAATTCAAGTATAAAAAGTTATAATCGTCCATAAAATTTTTGGATGGCATAAAATGTTCCAAAATAAATTTATTTTAATATTTATAATCTCATTTATTTAAAATATTCATTAATGAGGTAATCATTACATCATCATTGTGTCATTAATAAATTTATTTATTTGTTGTCTAAAAATTATAAATAAAATATCACGATGTACAATTTTTTTTATATTTCTAATGACTATTTATAGTCGAAAATATCACTTATATAACCCCATATAATTTTTTTACTGAAAGATATATGTTTATGGTATATTTTTCTTAACTTTGAATTAATTTTTATAAAGTGTCATTTTCACTTACTAGTGGCTCCATGAGGTCCAAAAATCGACCTAAGGATTCCCATGGTAGGACATGTCTCATATAATAGGATTAAAACATGTGTTAGGGTACTTAAATATTATTATAATATTATTTTTTACCCTTATTTACCATATTTATCGTTTAACCGTGGTAAATAAAATATTTACTGAAGTTAATATTAATAATATCTAAAAATAAAAGTTACCCATTTACACAATTTGGACCTCCTGATTCCAAATATGGAATCCATTTTTCCAAATTCAAAACACAGAAGTTGCAAAAATTAATTTAAAATTAATTCCAGTTGTCAAAACCAAAAACTGTGTTTTTATGAAATAATAACTTTCAAAATATTGAGATTTGTTTATGTCCAATTTCAAAGTGAAAATACTTCTAATGAAAAAAATTGGATCATATGGTAAAAATATATTCTAATTACAATTTTAAACCAATTAAAAAGATAATCTAACCATATAAATAAATTTGAATAAAAGGCAGTTTTGAATTAAATTGCAGTATTTTTCACTATTCATTAAAAAATGAACATTATCAGAATAATACCAAAATTTTATCCAAAGTAAATTTTGATATCCCAATTTAAAGAATAATTTTATTTTTTCAAATAGAACATATAAAAGTGAAAAAAACTATATTTATAAATATTTCTTCATTAAAAGGCGGTAAATCGACCTTTTAAAGAATATTAGAGTATTTATGCTTAAAATTGGATTCATTCACATTTTAAGCCTATAAATTTTATTGGATAAATGTAAAAACATTTAAAAAACATGTATAATCATATTGTAGTTAGTTCTGTTCATTCCCACCAATACAACATTTAGGCGTTAACTATCATTTAAAATAATATTATATTATTATCTTTCAGTATGACTCAGCCTTGTGTGAAACATGAGATTTCAGAGAAACTCATTGTTGCGTGTCAGGTACGCCATCAAACATAGCATCCAATTTAAATTTAAATTAATATTTAATTCAAAAATATTAATAAATATGAAAATATCATATCCTTTATTTACCTGGGATGTTACAATCAAGACCCAAGAAGTAATACCACTCAAGGCGTCCACTACCGCATTCCAGATCCATAGAGAACCATCCATGGAATCTATAAAACCATTCAAACCATTTAACAATTCAAATCTATACGTGTTTACCCACTCATAAAATCAAATACAACCATTTCCATTCAATGAGTATACCAAATCATTTAACACATTCGAACCAAAACTTCACATGAGTATACCCACTCATGTATTCCATTCCCCTTTAATCAAGTCATATGTGTATACCCACCCATTTACTATCCATTTGAATTAAACATCTCACATGGGTATACCTACCTATTTAATCAAAACCATTTATTACATTTGACACATTTTATTTATTCAACAATTAACCAAAATAAATTTCAACATATAATATATCATGGTAAGGGAGTCAAACCATCTACTAACCAACCCATTCAACTAATTCCATATTTTATTAGATTACAATAGCATGGAAAGCCCAAAAAATCCCTTGGATTGTTTAACATGGAATAAACAATGTGTTTTTATAAGGTACATCCCATAGGTGACCTTGGTTTGGGAAATAGGTACCAACACATCATTACAGAACCTATGGGCTTCCCTAATAGGTCCAATTACACCTATTGCAAGTAACCCGTTCAAAATCGCGGTGACTCCAGAAAATCCGATGGGTGGTGTAAAGGCTGATAACACTAAAAATCACCAAAAGATGGAATAAAAGTATAGACCACCTACATTAGTTCGCTATTAGAGTGATCATATAGTATTAATTCTTGATTTATCCTGGTTTAGGAGAAATCTGAAGAATAAATGAAGAATGGGAAATTATGATGTATGAGCCTAAAATAAAATAAATCAATTGATATCTAGAAGAAACGAGAATGGATAAAAAGGAATTTAGGTCTTATCGATGTAGATCTGATGAGACAAATCTCACTCGAATATTAGGTTGGGTGAGGGTTGGGCTCAAATCCTATGTCTGACACCCTTGAGAGATTCTCAATTTCTCCTCTACTCTCCGTTGAAGTGAAATAGGTTTTAGGTTTAATATAGAAAATTAATTTAATTAAAAATTAATAAAAACCCAAAAATACAGGGGCTACATGGTTTATCCACACGGTTTGTCAAACCATGCAGAAACCATGCACGGTCTCCTATAGGAAAAGGGGAACCCACACAGTTTACCCGCATGGTTTCCAACCTATGTGTAAACCGTGCGAAAAGCCTCTATCAAGATCTGTACAAAACTACAGACCAGGCCACACAACTGTGCACCTTCTACTACATGGTTTACTCAAACCATGCATCTTGTAACTGGACACTGTCTAGGCTTGCACAATTTCCTCAAATAGTGCACCTTGCCCCACACGGTTTTCACTAACCATACGCTAGACCATTTTCAGTCCAAAACCTGGTTTCAGGCTCCTTACAAGCCCCATACACCTCCAAAACACCCATGATCAAGTTGGTCACTCAAATAATTACATAATTAAGCATTAAAATTGAAAATAAATGGATATTTTCCTAATGAAAAAACCTATGTTCTTACATTAATGTTTTGGTTTAGTCCCTGATTAAGCTTAATTTAACCTTAATCGTTATAATAAATTTTAATTACTTCACTAATATTTTTGGTCAAAAACTAATTTGATGTTATTAGACATTATAAATTATGATTATTTCAAATATAGAATAAATTTTTCAAAATTTTAAACATAGAAGTGCCAGAAATTAATTTAAATTTAATCTCGCAGTCAGGTCGACAATGTGGGTTTTTAAACTAAAAATGATATAAAGTTTACTAAGTTTTTATATCCAATTTCAATGTGAAATTGTTTTTAATGACCTAAAATGGACTAGTTAATAAAAATATTATCTAATTAAACTTTGAAACCAATTTAAAATTCAATTTGACCTTATAAATAAATTATATGAAAAATATGTTTTGAATTAAAATATAGTATTTTCACGATTCATTAATAAACAAAACTTCACAGAAAAATACCAAACAATTCACCCTAATCTAATCATTATTGTTCACTTTCAAATATGAAGTTTATTTTTATGTATATGATTTATAAAAGATCCAAAATTTATATTTAAATTGGGTTATCTATTAAAAGGAGACCTTAATAAAAATATTGGTTTTTATTAGTTAAATCAGTTTTATTCTTATCTTGTACTTATAAAATATGTTGGATGAATATAAAAAATATTTACCTGGATAAAAAAAAAAACATATTACATTAAAATTAATTACTAATTATAGTTAATTTAATTTATTAGGATTAAAAAAACTTTGTGAGCATAATAATAGTTTTCTATAAAAATACTCCCTTCACATTCAATTGGTTCTTATATTCATTTATAAATAATTTTTAACTAATTAATTCATTTTATATTTTGTGAAAAACATAAATTTATATATGTTAGTTAATAATATTCATAAAATCAAATTTTATATCTAGGTTATATATATATATATTAAAATAATATATTATTCTTCAGTAACTCTCGGTCTTTCACGTTATGCAAGCCATCAATGAAAGTCAGTCTTATAGGAAATATAATCTTACATTAGGGTTCCATATTGAGAAATATATCCATCATATTTCATTTAGTGCATGATTAACTTGTCACTGCATATAACATAATCCAAATTGGTGCTTTAATATATATAAAATAACTTTTTCTAGTGGCGCGTGACATGGAAAATATCAAAAAGATTAAATTAATTAAAAAAAATATATTTCACAAAATTTAGGTGTGTTACATTATACCCCCTTGAAATTATTTTTCCCTCAAAATTATTCTTGGCTAGCAAAGGTTTAATACTTGAGATTTCCTTTCAGAGAAACCCACATCATAAAAATGTACACTAAAACTTCCTTTAGAAAAAAGAAGGTTGGAAACATGAAGGTTACCCAAAGTAACAATAACTAGGTTTCTAGTTAGGATTAAATAGGTGGGAAGTGAAAACATGGAAATGGTAGAGAAATCTAACCATCATTTTTTTGATAAAGAGTGATATAGAACAAGGTGAGGATAAAGTTAAGAATCACAAAGCCATATATCTACGATGGACTAAGGGTCCATCTGATCCATCAGAAACAAAAGTACAAGGATTTAATTTTTTGGTTTGAAGATAATTTTTCATAAAGTTGAATAATTTTCATAAAAAGATATACTTTCGTGATTTCAGGACAACATCACCCTTTGTTGTTCATTGATCCACTTCACCTCTTCCGCTAAAAAGGAAGGTAAATTTTTTATTCCTGAAGTACTAACAGATCATGAGACCTATGATATTCCGTCCCATCAGCTATCATCAACTAAAAGTAGTTTGAATGGGATATCTAGTATTCATAAATAATCATATAGACAGATAAATATTTAATCTTACTGACTTCATCTAAATATTAACTTAAACTTTCCATAAATGGTTAAAATTATAACACTTCCAAAAATATGAAAATCCAAAATAGTATAAATAAGTTCAAAAAATAATATTAACATTGATCTCCCATATATCAAAAAATAGATATGGGTTTCCACATTACAAACATGTGAATACCCTCATCATATATTCTCTTGAAACATGGTAATAACTTGAATTACCATAAATAATTTTGGAAAACATGCATGGTTACTTATTCCAAAGGTTACTGGATATATTAATTAAATTAAATAAGTTTTAAAATTCATCAACGATGATATAAACAAATTTTTCAACCAATTGATAATCTGATCTAGGGTAGTCCGTTTTTTTCAGTTTATATTTTCAAAATCAATCATCTCTTTATCCAAGAAAAACATAATTTTCTCAACATCTTGATCACATTAAGGTTTACCTTACCTTAATCAAAATAACACTTTTATAAGTCTTCAACACTATTAAACATATCATTTTAAAACATTAATGAAAAATTATGCTGAAAATACTTATATATTTCATGATTTATATAAAATAATCTTTTAATTCCAAAACATAAGTACTTAATTCATTCATCTTTATTCTTAAACCATTACTCATGCTTCATCAAATCATTTCTTAATGCCTATTTCCTAGAATATAAAATATGAATCATGTATTAAGGTTCATCAACCTCAATATAATCATTCTTATTGTGATTAATGTAAACAATACTAGAAGAACATCACATACCTTTCACATATCGTTTGCGATCTCTGTATCTTCAGAAGTATAACCAATAATCATATCACCTTACAAATTATCTATATGATATTTCCACTTGGGAAATATATTTTCATAATTCCCACACATTTCACATCTGAAATATTAAATGTTAACAATGATCATTCTAGTTCACTACATCGACTAAAACCAGAAAAAAGGGGGTGAGAAACACATATCATAGAAAAAAACCATACGATCATGAAAAATTACTTATAGGATGTCTAAATCATGACACCTACCTTTTAATCGATGAAAAATTAGGTATATCCTAGGTTATTCATAGTCATATTCTATTCAAATCCTTCATAATTGTTTATGAAGTGTTTGTGAATTTCACAATCAAATTCCCTGAGAGTGTCAAATTAGGTGTGCAGTAAGGCCTGTTATCGTGTACCAGATTACCCCAAGTCGGGACAGAGACATCTTATCAAAGTTATTACCCCTAGGTACATATATTCCAGAGACACATCCACTTATAGTATCAAGATAGGGATGTATTGCTAGAAAACCACCCACTCTATCCTTTACCAAAATTAAAACACATTTCCCTACGATTTTATTTCTCCTTAGACTTATCCTTAAACATGTACTTAGATTTACGACTAAGGTTTTATCATATTAGTTTCCAAAAGGTAACTAAAAATTTTCTCTAATTCCAACTATAAATACCTAGGATTAATATACATGGATACTATAAGGCCCCAGCCTTAAACCTTACTTAAACTTGAGTTATTACAAGATTACACATTGAGGATCTTTTCAGGTTTAGAGTTTTAGAGAATTAGATCATGAAACTTGCATTACATTCCACATTTAAACAAGGTGGTTACATAAAAGACAATATTTATTCTTCCCATCCATGGAAACCTATTTAAAATAAAACACGGATTCTTTCTTGACACATCGTTGACACTATCGTCACATCATGTACCTTTCCCTTGACCTGTGAAAAGCATTTCAAAAACTTGGGATGAGCATAAAAAGCTCAGTAAGGGTTATAAAAATATGGAAAGGAAACATGAGTTCATATATACATAAGAATGAAATCATACTTTACCCATAAAACATAGGCATATCAAATCATGAATAAATCATAGAAAACATAAGACATAAAGGTAACTTGAGGCATTCATAACATTCTTACGTAGGGAGTAACCCTCTTGATTACGTTTGGAATACCCATCACAGTATATTCCCTAAATCTCTTCGGAGAAACCTTAACGTTTCACTCCTTCGCGTTACCCAATGCATTGGAGAGCTATATCGGGCTCACCCGCCCTTAGTTTATCACGGAACCACCCGTTCTTCATAAAAATGCCCAAGAACCATAACATAATCGTATCACATAAACATGAATAAAGGAACCATAACATTTCCACATTTCAATCACAATATAACATTTTAGGATATTGAAATAATGAATCCATTCAAAAAGAAACCATTTCCAAAACCATTTAAAACATTTAATAAAGAGATTTTTGAATCAAAGTGTCCCATACCACCTTGAATCTTTTAACATTTTAAACCATTAATATCCATATAAATAAATCCTTAAAACCATTTTGAAAACATGGATATTAATAAGAACAAATAATTAAAACATTTAAAACGATATTTTGGTTAAAGGGGTTTTTCCAAAATTAGAGACACTTGAATACAATAATCGAGGAATAACATTTATTCAGAACTTTCTAATATCATGAGAATAAAAGGATTCATGATATAATACTCCAAAGGACAGTATATACACCATATAAGAGTGAATTGGTGCATAACAACAATGAACCCTCAATAGAAATGTCAAATGTGATGAAATCCCTTATAAAGAAGGTATCATTAAATTAAGGACAAATAAATCTCAAAAATATGTGTGACAAATATATATACACCCAATATAAGTGGATATTAAGTGTAAAACAATAAAATGTCATTCACACATATTCAATTGATGACATATTCAATGACTACAAGTTGAACCCAAAGAAATCGAAATTGGGTTAAAAAGTTCCCTTGACAGCCTAACGGCATCACATCAAAATGAGTTGATGAGAGATAAAAAGTGTATCTCATCACTTGGAAATAAAATTTACATCAATAAGTATGTATGAGAACATATCACAACATAAAAATATGTAAATTAAAAGACCCAATAAAAGAAGTCTTTTAAAAAAGAGGAGGGTGAAAGGTTCCCTTACCGACTTGGGTATCTTTCAAAACATACACCCCATGAAAGAAAGACAATAGGTCATTGATATAAATACTCATAAACGAAATTATATTACACAAAGAGTAGAATAATGGACAGTACATACACCACTCAATGGAATTTGTGGCAAATGTAGCATAAATCTCACGGGAATAAAAGTGATATGAAAAATCCCTTACGAAAACACGGCAGCCTAACGGCGCCACATAAAACTTCTGAATATGGATTGATGAGATCAAATAGAGTATCCCATCACATTACAATAGAATTTAGAGAAATTAGAATATAAAAGATCATCCCAATAACAAGAAATATGAGCTTTAAAAGGAATGACATAAAAGTGTGCTCTTAAAAAGAAAGAGAGGAGTAGGATCCCTTACCTCGGGTCCGACTTGACTCGATCGTTCATTAATCTCCTGAATAATAAACTTGAGTTAATTTATAATTCCTTAAGAACCTTTTTCAAGTTCATTATTACTTTTATACCACTTATTACCTTGTCATAAACATTATGTAATCATTTAAGTTAATAATATTTGTTTTGCTGATATTTGGTTCCTAAGTCGAAAGTGGACTTCTTACAATTACATGTTGTTCGTGTGGCCAAATGTTTATTATATCCAGAATTTTATTCCTTATGTAGATATCATATATTTCATATATATCCAGTACATGCATGCATTTATAACATTACATAATCGTTTAGAGGTAAGAAATGAAATGCACCGTTCATGGAGATGGTAAGCCGTACGTACGCATGAACGCTACTTTCATTTCTATTTCGTATTTTATAGAATGGAATAATAATGATATAAAGTTATATTATAATTCCAGTATAATATCATAGATAATATCATATTTCCATCCTTTATACATCCCACATATGGTATTTAACGAATCAAATCACTTAGAGGGGGCGGTAGTCCGCACTTCCTTAAATGAAGATATCGCGTATACCCATAATGGAAGCCATAAAGGTAAGAAAAAAAATGAAAAATACAGAAGCATAAATAAAACATAAACATATTATATATCATATATAAAAATAGTGACATCATAATGGCCACCTTTGAAGGTGTTAAATGAGTATTGAACAATCATCGTTTCGGGAGGTAGAATTTCACCATCCACGGAAACCGTATGTTCTTTAACCATTTGATGTAGTTGTGTGAGAGTGTAGCTCGAATAAATCTTATAAAAACATACTAGTGTATGGAAGATACTGGTGTTGTTACAAAATAAGTAAATAAAAAGAGTTTAGGGGGTTGGAGAAGCAAAATAAAACAAATGAACATGAGAGAGTGAATTACCTTTAAAAGTGTAACTCCTTTTGATTTGAGCCTAAAGGATTCCTTTGAAAGGATTCTTCCCAAAGGGAATCCTCTAGGATTATTAGAGGTATGTGGAGAGAGTAAATGGGCAGGGGTTGGCCGAGCCAAAGGCTTGAGGAGTGTGTTAAATGAGGTAGAGGTGGGGGCCTTTTATAAGAGGAGAGGAGGGGCACTTTTGGAAAGTAAAGAAATATTACTTTATTTGAAAATGTGTTTCGGTTTCAAAAGGTCCCACATTGATATAATTCGTGGATAAGGTGATAAGTTTTCGAAATCCACTCATCCAATAAGTTTTGGAAATGTGTAGTTCATATATTTTACATTATCTTTCCATTTTATTTAAATCGTCAAATAATGATGTCATCGCTGCATTATTATTATGTCATAAATAATTTAATTTATTTAATGTCTAAAAATTATAAAAAAAATAATATGATGTAGGAAATATTGTTATATTTCCAATGAATATTTATAATCAAAAATATGACTTGTATAACCCCACTTAAAAATTGTTTTAGTAAAACATATCATGTTTGTGTCAATTTTACTTTTACATTAAATAAAATGTTATTTATGTCATTTCCCAACCAAAGTGGATCCATGGGGTCCCCAAGTTGACCCATGGATTTTCTTGGTCGGCCATGATACAACCAATGAGGGTAAGACATCTGTAAAGCTCATCTCATTTTATTAAAGCATTATTTTTACCTTAAACTACACTAATTACCACTAATCGCGATTAAAAACTTAATAAGTTACTATTCACCAAAAAATTATTTTAATCTCATTGAACCACATTTTACTTCTTAATGACAACCATTTATGTCGGATTTTTGAAAATCAAAACACAATGATGGCAAAATTTCATTTAAACGGAAAAATCAGTTTTTATAAGTACCACTTAGTGGTTTCACTATTCATCAAAAATTGAAGTTTTTCAGAAAAATCCCAAAAATTCACCCTAAGCTATATTTGATATTCTGAATTCAAAAATGAAGTCCGTTTTACAAAATTAAAAACATATAAGTCACATTAATTAATTTAATAATTAATTCCCGCTGTCATGACAAATAGCGTGTTTTATGAAACAATAAGTATCAAAAGATTGACACTAGTTTAAGTCTGATTTCAAAGTGAAATTGATTCCAAAGACCACTATTGGATTTAATGGTAAAAATATTTTCTAATTTCACTTTAAAACCAATTCAAAATATAATCTAATCATATAAATAAATTATAATAAAAAGTGGTTTTGAATTAAAATACAACATTTTACACTATTCATTAAAAAAATGAACTTTATCGGAAAGATACAAAAAATTTACACAAAGTAAATTTTGATGTCCCGATTCTTAATAAGAGTTTTATTTGGTCCAAAATAATGTTTAAGAGTGAACAAAACTATATTTAATGACGGTTCTCCATCAAAAGGTGATAAGTGAACCTTTAGTGAAAACTAGGGCATATAAGCCTAAAATTGAATTCTTTCCGTATTTTAAGTCTTTATATTTTATTGTATAAATGTAAAAATATTTAAGAACATATATAATCATATTTTAGTTATTTATATCCATTCCCGCCATTACAACGGATACATGTTAACTACCATTTAAAATAATATTATTTTATTATTAGAGTGCAATGTAAGATTCCCAAGAAACTCGTTGTTGCGTGTTGGGTACGCCATCGAGCATAGCGTCCCCTTTAAAGTCATATTAATATTTTATTCACAAATATGGATAAATATGAAAATGTAATATTCCTTATTTACCTGGGGTGTTACAGATACTATATCATTTTAGTTCAATATTCAATACATTACAAAAATTAATGCATGAGGACCATAATAGTTTAGTGTATTTGGAAACATGGAAACAAAATCTTCTAACCCAGTGAAAGATCTTCAAAATATCCCATAAATATCTCCACCTTTAGTACTTCTACCTAAAAAATATCCTTATAACTTGTGTAAGGAAACATAAAAATGGGGGAGATCAGATGCTTAGTAAGGGTAAACAAGGGATACATGTAAGCATAAACATGAGAATAAGGGTATGAGAACATGATCATGAAAATAGAAGATCACACCCTACATATCAAATATCACAAAAATGAATCTTAACATAAAGCATGGAATTTTATAAGACATGAATCATAATTAAATAAAGAACATAAGTCATTAAAGTATAACATAGTAATAAAACATTGAATTGTAGAAGATATATAAGCGTATAATATGATTCCCATAGTATAAAATACATTTATACCAAGACCATATTAGGGGACAATATCCATTAAAAAACATGGTCCACACCCCATTCTAGCCCTGTATTGATGAACCAAGTTCACTCCTCGTTCCAGTCCTATATTAAAGAACCAAGTTTACTCCTCGTTCCAGCCCTATATTACTGAACCGAGTTCATTTCACATTCCAGCTCTATAATACTAAACCATGTTCATTTATAGTTCTAGACATGTCTATCTAATGTGATATAAATATTTACCCAATGCATTATAGGGAGATTTATGTCCCAACCATCACATAATGAAATGATACATACATGTTCCAAAAATTTATATACAATAATATCATAACCCATAAAATTAAATTAGTGTCATAAACATATAATCATATCACATTCTATGGAAAAATATACAAGTTTCTTAATCATTTCATTATAAAATTAACCCATATAAATTATCGGGATTCAAAATCATATAACCTATAAAAGAGAAATGAGTTTCATAAACATCATTCCATTAAAAAATAAAACATTTATAGAAATTATATAAATGAAAACAATGAATCATTTCCCAAATTCATGATTAACACCTAGAGATGTAATCTTGTATAAGAAATAATTTTGAAAGACATTTTAAAAACATTTCTTGAGGAAAATATAATTCTTCTTTGAAAAGTTATTTTTAAGACATAAAAAATTTTTAAAATTATTTTATTTGTAAATATTCTTTCAAAATTATAAGGGAATCTTAAAAACATTTTTAAAACCTTTTCTCGTGATACTTATAAAAAATCTTGTAAACCATTTCAAAATAATTTTCCTTGAAAACTTATAAAAGACTCATAAACCCCCTTTTTAAACATAAACACTATTAAATAAAGATCATAAAATGGATATGTAATACCAATATATTTAATTATAATATCCATAGAATACATTAATATGGATTATATACACCATAAAAAATAAGTGAGTGGTGAATAATACATATATCTCACGTAAATAAAGAGTGAGATGAAATTCCCTTACCTTATGTCTTGACTATCTTTGTACTCAAAAAAACTCCTATATAATAAAAATAAATTTTTATACATATATAAATGAACCATATTATTACTTATAATACTATATATGGTTTTATTATGGCTTTATATTACCCACTTGTTAACAATTCTATGTTATGGTTTCACTTCGGGTAATATCCGATTTGTTTTTCGCATGTGTCTTAATTTGTTATATATTTGGTATTTATACTTATATAATGATTTAAATAATGTAAAAAATTATTTAAATATAATTTTGATTCAGTATATTTGTATTATAAAAATCCATATAATATATAAGTATCAAACAAAATACACCATTCACAGAGGCGGTAAGCCATACGTACACATGAATGCTATTTCTGTTTAATTGTCGTGTTGAAAGAAATAAAGTAAAATAAATATATATATACATATATCAGTATTAAAGTAGATTTATTATATCATATATATCATATATATTCACCAAAACCATCCTTAATACATTCCATGTAGTGTATGAACGAATCACATCACTTTGAGGGGGTGGTAGTCCACAATTTCTCAAACAAAATTATCCTATTAGAAAAAATGGAAAGTATAAAGATATGTGTTATAAAATTATTAAATAATATAAATTAAATAATATATATTATATATAAAATATATAAATATAGTGTCCATCTTGATTTCCACCATGATAGGCAGGCAAGCAAAAATGAACAATCATCATTTTGTGAGGCGGTAGTCTGCTGTACACGTAAACAATAAGTTAATTACCCATTAGATGGAAGTGTTTATAAGGGTAGGTATAATACTAAGAATAATAACATCCTAGTCTATTTAAGATACTATTTTTATTATACAATCATGTAATAATAATATTTTTGGGAGTGAATATAGAAAATAAAAGAGAGGATTTTGAGGAAGGGTGTTACCTCTTAATTATGTAACTCCTTTTGGTTTGCACCAAAGGGATTCATTGAAAGGATTTATAAAAAAAGGAGGATTCAATGAGAAATTTGGGGATGTTGGGGTGGTATTTGGGTAGAGTTTTGTTGAGAGAAAGGTGTGAGGAAGTTAGTGGTGAGGAGGCCTTTTATAATAGAGGAGGAGTGACACTCTTGTAGTATTTTAAAATAAAGGAACCCCACCCACATTTTAAAGAGGATCCAATAATTATATAAAGTCAATATAAGGTTATATAGGGTATAAATATTTACATTAAATGGATTTTGGATAATTTTATAGGTCATTTTGGTCCTTAAGGTTACAGTTTATCCCCTTATTAAGCTCAATTTAAGCATAATCGTTGTAAATAATTTTAACTACATCACTAATGCTTTTGGTAAAAAACTAAATTTCCCTTATTAGAAATTATAAATTATGATTTTTCCAAATATATAATCCATTTTTAAAATTAAAAACATAAAAGTGGAATAAATTAATTTAAATTTAATCCCACAATCGGGTCAATAATGCGGGTTTTTAATGTAAAAATGATATAAGTTTGCTAAGTTTTTATATTCACTTTCAATGTGAAATTGGTTATAATGAACAAAATAAGATTAATTGATAAAAATATTATCTATTTAAACTTTTAAACCAATTTAAAATATAATTTATACTTATAAATAAATTACACAAAAAAAGTGTTTTGAACTAAAATACAGTATATTTCACTATTCATTAATAAATAAAACTTCATTTGAAAAATACCAAAAATTGACCCTGACATAATTTTTATTGTTCTATTTGAAATATGAAGTTTATTTTAAAATATTATATTTATTAAAGTTCCAAAATTTATTTTCAACATAAGTTCTCCATTAAAAACAGTCCTTAATAAAATATTAGGTTTTTCGAGTTAAATTGGTTTTATTCTTGTCCTATGCTTATAAAATCTATAGGATGAATATAATTTTTTTTAATTTGATATATAAAAAATATATTAAATTAAAATTACTTACTAAATTTATTTAATTTAATTTATTAGGATTAAGAAAACTTTACGAGCATAATAATAGTTTTTTATAAAAGCACTCTCCTTATATTCAGTTGGTTATTATATTCATTTCTAAATAATTTTTAACTAATTAGTTCATTTTTTATTTATTTAAAACCATATATTTTCATAATTTAGTTAATAATATTCATTAAATCTAATTTAATATCTTGGTTATATATATATATATATATTAAAATAATAAAATATTGTCTCGTAACACTTGGTCTTGCATTTTATACAATCCATCGAGTAAAGTCAGGCTTGCGTGAAATTTTAGATTACCTAAATATTCTTTATAGAGTAATATAACCATCATATTTCGTGTATTTAATGATTAAATTGGAATTGTGTATAAAAAAAATCCAACTTTGTTCTTTAATATATATAAAATAAACATTTTCAATGTTGTTTGAAATAAAAAATATCAAAAAGATGAAATTAATTTGAAAAAAAATATTTCACAAAATCTTAGGGTTTAAATTATATGTATTTTATGAATACCTATACTAATTTTTTTGAATATTAATAAACTTCTTACCACATCATGATTGGTCTTCTGCAGGACATAATATGTGATAGTATCCTAAGAGTAACTGTCATACTAAAAGGTCATAATAGTTCCCCACTACGATGAGAAACCAAAAGTGGCATGATAGTGTTATTGAATATAGTTTATTTAAATTTATTATATCATTTGATGGGAGACAAATGATATAGGATATCAGGGTTGGAGACTCATAGGACTTTGAGGCACATTCTCATGGTGTACGCCCTTAATAATTTCTAGTGTAAAATATTATGTGAACATGACCAGCCAGTAGGAAATATACATTTATACGTGTCATTGTATGTTCCAATATGAAAACATATTTATTGTTACTTATAATTTAAGATAATTATTAATGAACTTTACTAGTAATTTAATTTGATGTATTAATGAAAACTGTAATGACTTATGTTCGCAGCGATGTAGGATACAATGGGTGTGTCAGGAGTGATATTTCATTAATGAATAATGTGAAAATATTTTTTTTACTTATATTATTTAATATAACTTTATATATAAAACCCTTTGATGAGAATAAAACAACATAAAATTAATCTAGGTCCATGGTTTTCAATGGGAAGGTTTATTTATGGAAAGTCGAAGAAAGAGACATGGAGCACATAGGCTGATGACACCATCATGCAACCTGCTTGATTAAATATATTGTGATAAAGGCATTAAATAACACATTAAGCGTTTTTATGGGTTTTAATGTTGTTGTAGTATTAGATTATTTCTCTATGGGTTTTTAGTGTGTCACTAGATGCTATCCTAGTACTTTGTGCTAGTTTTCCTAATGCCACCGAGAAAAAGGTATAAAGGGTCAAACACCAGGTGTATCCAAAACCCAAATTAAATATTAAATATTTAATTTTATTTAATATTTTGAATAAAAATTATTCCCTTATGTGGTTTAATAATCATTATTTATTAGCTTGATCACATAAATTTGGCCACTAGTTATTTGGGAGAATATTTTGTGAGCATAATATTTAATAAATATTGATTTTCAGTTTAGTGAATAAAATATTTATTTATTAGTGAATAAGGAAGTCACATTTAAATATAAAATAAATATTCATTATTCAAGGACCGATAAATGTTATGGAATAATGATAGATTGAATATGAAGTTCTGGTGAGAAATAATATATATATTAAATATAATTTTAAATAAATTTATTCAAGAAATAATATTTAATTAATTCATAATTTTTGTGCATGTTTAGAAATAATAATAGTATTATTATAATAGAAATTGGTTTCTACAAGGATTATGGAAATAATAAGGGTTCATTTTCAGTTATTTTGTTCTAACCCAAGCATTATTCAAATCCAATCATGTCATTTCCAGCCCTTAGTCTAGCCATTTATTGGGCATGCACAATGACATTCAAAGGATCCTCTCAACCCCTAGAGAGATACTCTCTAATAATGATAAAAGATCCACCCCCACCACCCCTATCAATTCTAGAGATATAAAGGGGAGTCCTTCTTGATGTTATTCTCTTGGAAATTAAAGAAAAACAATGAAAGTGTTTGGATATTCTGTTCCATCTCTTAGATATTAATAAGATGAAACTTGGAGATCCCTGGTGCATGTATGGAACACCATTGGAGTGAATCTAAACATGATTCTTATTATGCAATGATGACACTATGTAGAGACACTTCTGATTCGTCAATAAAATAACAATTCATTACAAGTTATTTCTTTAAGTACTTATATTTAATAAATATCCTTATGTAATGTTCATGTGTTTGTTTTCAGTGTTCTCATGTCAATTAATATTTGATTCAATTCCATTGGATGTAACATTAATCATCAGTTTACATAACTAATTAATTATCGATTATGAAAAAATTTTATGTTGGAAATTCCCTCCCCGTTCGTCCGCTATGCTCAGAACTTTCCAGTGGAATCAGTAGGGCCACATATTTATATGTAATTATTTAAAGATCATTGATTAATTTAAACATTTTTTCTTGTTTTCAATTTTGGTTTAATATTTATTTATTCAAAATAGAAATATCTCCTATTATTGAAATTAATTCTTGAAGATATAATGAAAAATTAGATTAATTTTGAATAAAGAACGTTGAAAGAACTCATCTGGAGGTGGTAAGAATTCTGATCAGCTAGTACAAGAGTACACAACATGTATCCTATAGGTACACACTCTTTACTCATGTTTAATGTAATAGGATGACTCATCAGTTAATATAGAGCATGTGCATTTATTTCATGTGGCGTGTATTTAATAAACTAAGTGTTGATTAATCCAACATAGTGCATGGTTAGATAGACTAAATGACATGTAATATGTGCACACTATGTGTAGTCTATTAATCAAAGATGATCCATGTTCCTTTTACATGGAACGTGTGACTGGAAACCGTGTATCCTAGAGACCCCATGACGTGTAGCCTCGGTCCATACCGTGTACCGCATTAATATCTATGGCAAGATGAAACACCTGATCCCTATGCACATGTCATAGATATGGGAAGAATAATTATACAATATGGGTAGCTGGATAGTACACGTCGTTTATATTACCTAATTATATAGACTTCAAAATTAATAAATTATATTTCTTAAACCTTATCAACATGTGTTTCATACTTCATTTATTTGACTCATACATCCCATGTGATGGGTTATACATATATTATATATCTAATTAATTTCTATGTAATATTTTGAAATAGATTTTTTGTATAAGTTTTAATACAGCTATTACTCTATACACATTAAAACATAACACAATACATAAAACAAATTTCTTTGTGTCCTTTATTTGATAGTACAGTCCATGAAATTATGTGATAAGATGTGTATACTACATTTCACATGATTAAATAGTATGTGAATATCATAGATTCTAGGTATTTCTGATGGGTACTCACCGTGTTGACTCCGAGGTACATGTTTTGTGCTTAATCAATTTTAAATAAATTTATTTAATTTATTTAAAATTGATATGGATAAGGATCTTAATAAATTTTGTATGTGAATTAATATACTAGAATTGATTAATTAAATATGATAATTAATTGATTCAAGTATTATTTATCCTAAATATGATTGATTGGGATTGAAATCTAGTTTAAATTAAATTCATAATTATTGTATGTATGTGGATGATCATTAGCGTAGAAAAGAACTTTTTATGTGAATGGTTTCCTTTTAATTTACTATTAAATTAAATTTATGGCTTGTGCATCATTCCTACTCTCATAATGTGAGGGCCTACATGCCCAAAATTTCCTTTTATGTAAGCCCCCTAAACCAATCCTTTAGTTATTCTCACAAATATGTGAGTAAAATCTTATGTAAGGGATGGATCTCCTTATTTATATGTGACAGTTAAATGTAGTAGCCGAGGAAAAACCAATCCATGAGATACATGGGAAGGCAGGTTGAAAGTTACATCATGAATCAGGTTATTATACAAGGAGTTTTTCAACTTGTATGAGGTTTATTTTATCCTCTAATAGATAAACTAACCACTAGGAAAGGCTCATGATTATAAAACCGTTTTATTTTTATCAAGTATCACAGTTAATTTCATTATGGATGTTTTTTCACTATCACATAAATTAATTTATTTAACTATCATGCAATATAAAACTAAAATAAATTGAATAAACTATAAAATTAATCTAATACATGGTTAATAACTTAATTAAATCCATTTAATATTAAAAAACATGTAATAAATTTAAAATGGGATATTTACACTTAAATATAAAAATCCCTCAGTTATAAATATTAATTCTGTAATTCACTTCACAACTTGAGTAGGAATTGAATGATAACTTTAAGTGTTTGACCAACCTATGTTGAGGTGGTTGAAATTATTATATAATTTCTATTTTTATTTTTGGGTCAACTTAACCTGGTTTTCATTAGGGGTTGATTGCCTCCATGAGACTTTATGAAACTAGTAAGGAAAGTGTTGACGAACGAATTATTCAATATTTCAGGATGGGATAGTCCACTCAATAGTTCAAGGAATTAAAAGTTAATGAATTTGGAAATTAAAACCTACCTAAATACCTTCTAATAGCTTGATAGACCCTTGATCAAGTTATAGGAAGAAGGAGATGGTTCCTTGCCACTAGAATATCTAAGAAAAAGTATAATCTAAATCCAATGGCGTGGGATATTTAGTTTTGGTAAAATAATTGGGGATTACTAGATTTAATATTTATTATCTAATTTTATAAGATAAAGTACTAAAATTATGTTATTCTTAATTAAATAAAGGTAAATCCACATTACTTCAACCATATCACCATGATCCATACTTGAGAAGGATAACCTTCTATCTAGAATTAATTTCCAAGAATGTTAGAGAAACTTGTGTGTTATTCTACACCATGAAAAGAAATTATATGTGATATAAAAACCTATCACTAAAGATCCTCGTAAAGAAGATACTGAGGAAAAATTATTTCTCTATGAAAAGTAATTGGATGATGACATAGATGTCCAATGTTTAATGATATCATTCATGTTCAATGATATTCTAAAGAAACATGAGGGTATGGATGCAGATAACATATGCTATCACCTTCATGATCTCTATCATGAGAAGGAGAGGCAATAGAGATATGAGATCTCCAATAAACAATTCACATACAAGTTTATAGATTCAGTACCTACTAGGACTCATGTAGTCAAGATGATTGGCTACATATAATGATTAGACATTTTGATAATTAAATTCCTCGATGACCTGTGCATAAATATAATTTTTTATTCACTACCTAAATCCTTCTCAAGCTTTATTATGAATTACTACATGAGAAATAGTGAGAGGACTCTTTCAGATCTTCTTACTCTTATTTAAAAAGTTTACAAAGAAATTTTGCATAAAAACCTAGAGATCTTATGGTGAAAGAGAAAAGGAAGAATAAGGAAAAGGGTCCCTATAATCATACTAAGTATAAATCTATCAATCACCATCCATCCAAGAAGACTTTTTGGAACTGGGCATGCAGCGGGATCCCCAAACAGGAGGGTTTTTAAAATTTTTCGACAGAAAATCGAGGTAAACTTGTCGACTTCGATGAAGAGTTTCCCATTAAAAACCAAGGATCTCGTGTGAAGGGTTTAAGCACAAAAATAATACATAAAAATACCTGGTTTAAATCCGAAGGAACTTACGCCGTCTGATCATCATTGGAGATTGCTGCTCATAGAATCTGAAGTAGAATTTCTCTAGATCATCCACACATTATTCAAGGAATCTACGGGAGTTCCGTTCGTCGTAATTTGGGTGCTAGCGCGGAATTGCGATGACACCTTTGATGCTCCAACGATCACCACATCAATTCGCTAGAGATGCCTAAGAGAGTGCTTTATACATGCTCCTTGGATCTAATCCCCTCTCTCTAGATCATGGGAGATAGGAGAAGAGAGATAAGTACCATGAATAGTCAATGGAAATCTCCTCTCATCTTATATTTAGAGTGTCATGTAATTATCCCTAACTGCCACCGCCCCGAAATAATCAACGCACAACTAACAAAATTTTATGACTATTAATTTGAGTCATAAATATTATTATCATTCACTTATAATATATTAAAACATATTACATGATAATAATTGAATCATTAACTTTACTCATCACTCCCATAAATATTAATTGAACCTTAAATAATTTAATATTAATCAATTAATATTTTTCATGTATTTACTTAAAATAATAAATAAATTTAATAAATAAATTCAATGCTCATTATTCTAAACTCGAATAATATGAATTTATTTATTGCATTGGTGATCATTTTTCCTTGGACAAATCCCAAACCCCTATGGTGGGACCCATCATGTCCAAAACTTATATTCAACTTAATAGGGTAGATTCTCGAATATGCTATTGTGTGGGACCCTCTAGGCCCTTATCTCAACATCAGTGAATAGTATTCACAGACAAAGAACAAAATATAGAAACCCATCATGGCCCCAGAAGTGATAAGGATTGTCATAGCAGTGACAACCAACTTACGAACACACACTGTGTAATATAATCCCTTTGTCTGTAATATCTCATAAAGCAGGATGCACTCATGTGTCATCGCCCTTTTCTCGCTTTGTTGTTTGTTTATTTAATTGGACAGATTTACCTTTGACTTCCATGACCATGGTCTTATAAAGGTACTTCCATCCTTATCAACATATAATTAGATATATTACTTCCATAACCCGGAAGTGAAAAATCCTTTCTTGACCATTCAACTAATGTCATGCCACCAATGACACACCCAACAAAAAATACCTATCCATGAATTCATTGCCATGGTTTTCATCTTACATCAAAGTACTTTATTAAATTTCATACATTGGTAATGATATCATGTTAGGATACTATTACACATGATCATAGATAGGAACATCCAACGACACCTGAAACATGTGGTGTTCTTATTGGCGGGCCAGTCCTCAGGATCTCACAACTAGAGATCACCAAGTGCGAACTTCATGAGAATAAGTCTCAATGATTATGAGCTCCAACACCTAATAGTCAGACATCTATTGTGTCCAATATGTGAGATGTATCTAGACTATAGAACATATATTTAAGATAAATGTCATAGTATCTCAAGGTTCTCATTATAGCAGGGGAACTACTATAACCTCTCAATACGACAATTAACCTTTGGACATTACAATTTCAACAATGAAAGTAGATAAATATACACTATAATGATAAGATGATGTCAAGTATAGCTAACTCTAAACACGATATGGTAATCAAAATTAGTAAATAGTTGGGTCTAGGGCACCCACTATTTCAACACTCCCATGTGCACTCGATCCAAATTGCTTACTAAAATTTTTAGCTAGTCACATGATAAAGATCACATTTCTCTTGAGTAATGGATTTAGCTACTAGGACTTCCCATAGTTCCTCCACATTATAATTCTGCTATAACGACCTCATCTCCTTGAGTAAAGCTTCTCAAGAGATGGAATCTCAAGTATATACCACTTGTCCACTATCATAACTTGAAATATTTTCTAGTAAGAATATCATAATATACATTTAGGTAATACTTTTCTCACCAGGTGAAATTCCAAGAACTGGAACAAATCGTTGGATTTATCTACTTCTTAGCTGCCTTAGAAGCTGTAATATACTCAGTCTTTATAGGTATGGCTACCACTGGCTGATATGATCTTGACTCACTCATCATCTTTAGCCTAACTATGATAGTAGATAACATTGATCCATAGAAGACTAGTTTGTATCCCCAAAAACTAGTATCTTTCTTTTCCATTTACCAGGTACATATCTTTTGTACTTTCTTGAAGTACAATTAGATAGTTCTGACTGTATCCATTGCAATGATCCTGGATATAACTGATATTTACCTATTGTTAAATATATCTTGGAAATATCGTTTCTTTTACATATTATGACATGAGTGATTGATTCATCACTTCAACGTATGGATCTAAACTCAACAAGTTTATCTCTTCCCATGTACCAGAAATGTCAACCTGAAGACATTATGCCCTATAACAATTCATCTCTTGAATTGTTCCAACTTTTATTTTTCAATACAATTTCACTATATGTATAGTTAACTAGGACCAAGAAACCTATAGATCTACCTTAGTAGATCATGTTCCCAAGAAATTAGGTTTCTACTTTAAGTCAATCACTATAGGATAAATTTCATATTGGTCTTAACTAACTATGAGGATAATGCCTATTTTCTATATGTTGCCGAACATATTTATTCTTGGAATACATTGGTACTCCCACTAACCTCTTGTAGGTTCATGGAAAACATTCATTGCAAATGCATATTCTATGATCTTATTGCATACTTTAACCCTAAACTGGATTTTAGTAACTTGTACCCTTTATTAGAATTCAATGAAATAACCATCCCGTTTGGGTTGTGTTGTATAGACACTATCCACGATTGGTGGTCATGAAATCCAATTCTAAATAATTTGATCATAGATATTAGATATGATAAGTAAAATTCTAATGGATTTAGGCATAACCACTTAGTGAAACCAGTCAAACCCTATTGGTACTAAGATTGTACCATCCATGTATCAAATCACTTGAATACCCACCACAATATTCAAAATAATAATCCCCTTTGCACTTTGATACATGGAATCCATTAATTGATTTTTTGTTGGCATTATCAATTTTAGCTAATTTCCATACACTGATTACTTGTAGGAAATGTTATTCACATTGAATAATAGATCACCAACCACGATAAATATAAAAAACATCACCATGGTTCTATCCTTCCTACGTAGTATGTGTCTCTATAACATACTTCGTTCTACATGTGCTTGTGGAACTAGTTCCTATGCCAAATACTTGTGCATCTTGATCATTGACTAAACACAAGTAAATAAATCTCCCACTATCTATAATAGAGATGTACACCCACTTATAGAATGTAGTCTATCACTTGACTATAAATTTTTTATCTTAGGGATTTATGTAATATCCTAATAAATCATTAGGATATGTACCTTAGATGCACAATGTGTTTATCTGAATGCAAGTTTGTTTGTATCTGAACAAACTATTTGCATCCAAACACATTTCCTTATGACATAATGGATTTACATAATACTATGACTCATATGATATCAATTTGTCATTATAGTTGGCATATGTTTGTGGGATATCGCTGTTATTTTCAAAGCACACCATGAATTATAATGTAAGTTTCTACAAGTTTGAACATTGATACTACTTACATCAATATTTTGATGTATAACATATGCATTTAGGATTTTATCCATGCTACATGTTTTTTGATCAATGTTGATATGTAAGACTTCATCGTAAATCCTCCTCGTTAACATCAATGTCATGATGTCGATAAGGTAATGTGTGTTTAGGAATTACTCCCTGCTACATTATCATGATTGATGAATGCTTGGTCTATATATTATTCAGTATCCCAACCAGAAACAACTCATATCTTCTATCAATGCATATACTTCAATTTATTAATCCTTAATTACTTAAAATAATCTTATGAATTATAAATAAACTACTACAAAAACAAGCAAGGGAAGCGCTACACTTTTATCAATGCTAAAAAAAGCGTTGATAAAAGGGGGCCTTTATCCGTGCTAAAAAAAGTGCTGATAAAGGTCACTTTTAACAGTGCTAAAAAATGCTATTAAAAGTGAACCTTTATCAGCTATTTTTTTAGCACTGATAAAGACCCCCCCTTTATCAGAGATTTTTTTAGCGCTGTTAAAGGGGACCCCTTTATCATCGCTTCTTTTAGTAGTGCTGATAAAGGGGGGCTTTATCAACGTTTTTTCCTTGCGCTGATAAATTTTATGTTTCAAAAAAAATATTTTTTCATGAAAAATAATATATTGTTATATATGGATATTTATATTGATATAAATATAATATATATTTTTTAAATATGTTTTAGATAAGTATAAATAGACTATTACATTTAATATATAAAAAATTTAGTGAAAATGGATTTAAAATATTTTAAAAAACATAATTAATTAATAATTTTCTAATTATCATCCATTAAAAATTATTTAATAACAATTTGAAGACACAAAAAATGAAAAAAATAATAAAAGATCCAAAATAATTTGAAAATGTAACTCAAACTTCAAACGGCCGTAACTTTTGATCCGAGTGTTCGTTTGAGCTCTACAGCATATCAGATCGAAGGCTATGATGAGATCTACGTGCTAGTGACCCCAGAGAAGCTTCTATCACATTTTTCAAGGTCAAAAAAGTCCCAAAAGGCCTCTAAAACTGAGTTTTTAGTCGGGATACCCTGATTTGTTAACATTAAAACAAGTATAACTTCTAATCCAGATGTACGTTAGTCCTGTACCACATATCATATTGAATATTGTTTCATTTTCTTCGATTTGACTAGTTGTGGAGTTGAAAAATTCTTCTAGATTAGAAGTTATGGTCATTTTAACATTATATGGCTTTTCAAATACTCATATATATGTATTTATTCATAAATATATATATCTGTGTGTGTGTGTGTGTGTGTATATGTGCATATTGTATATATGTATGTATTTATTTATAAACACACATAAAAACATATATTATAAATGTATTTAAAACTAATCTTATAAATATATATTATTATAACAATAAATATATGGATAAAAAATTATAACTAAAAATATACATATAAATAAATATAAATATAAACTAATATATGAATGAATATATATATACTAATATATGAATAAATATATATGTATTAATATAACTAAATATATTTATATTAATATGAATCTATATTATTATATGAATAAATATAACTATGTATATATATATATAAATAAATATAAATATATATTAATATGTGAATAAATATATATGTATTAATATAACTAAATATATGTATATTAACATGAATCTATATTAATATACGAATAAATATAACTATATATATATATATATAAATAGATATATCATTAAATAAAAGAAAAAAAATGAAATGGATTAGTGGTAAAGGTGTAGGTGCGCAAGGGGGAGGTCGCGGGTTCGAGTCCGGGTGGAAGTAAGGAGTTGCGCGTAGGGGGAACGTGTTGGATGCACAGGCAAGGGTAGCGTGAAAGAGTGGTCCACCTAGCGATGATAAAGGTGGGTCAAGTGTTGTTAAAAGATCCCCCCAGAATTATATATTCTTTTTTTTTTGACTTTTATCAGTGCTTTTTAAAAGCACTGATAAAAGGGGTCATTTATCAGTGCTAAAAAAAGCACTGATAAAGGACCCCTTTTATCAGTGCTTTTTTTAGCACTAATAAAAGGGATCGTTTATCAGCGCTTTTTTTTGTACTAATAAAAGACCCCTTTATCAGTGCTTTTCTGAGCACTGATAAAAGGGAACCCCTTTATCTTCACCTCAATTAACATCGCTTTTTTAGCGCTATTAATTCACTTTTCTAGTTCTGAAAAAAGCCTTATTTATAGTAGTGATACCTCTAGATTATACTTGGAATATTTCATGCTTACTTGTTGAAACATTTCCAAAATATTTGTGACATACCTTTATTATTAAAGGATCCATTGTCTAAACTAAAGACATCGATAATACTAAAAGCATTTAGCTATGCCCAGACTAAATACCATACTTGGTATATTCATGACATCCAATTTTAGTTTTACTTGACAAAGAATTATCTTATGACAACTGGGTATAAGTATTATATTTATATTCATCACTAATTGCTTCTGATTAATGTATTATTTAACTAGTGATTGAGTTTACCAAAACAAAATTCATTTTAAAAACTAAAATAATGTCTCCTTGCTTCAAAGGACACATGATATTAATGTTTGTGGTTATACTCAATTATAGTTAAACATGAATCTTTCACTTGGAAATTTAGAAGTCGTGCACTTCTCACCACTGGCCTAGATATCACCCTTTTACAACCACTTGGAGAATACACCTGACATCTAGTAATGTTTCTATACTTACTTGGTAACAATATTTAAATACACATATGTAAAAATAATATAGTATTAAATACCCAAGTAGTAAAAAGGAAACCATACATTGATGAATATGCCTGATGTAGAAGCAGAAACATTCTTCTTTAAATCAGTATACTGCTTTTAAACTTCCATAGTATTATTTTATAATATGTAATGAAAATAAAATTTGTTGATACCTTATTAATTGATGGAAATTGCGAATGTGCCATTGGCATTAAATGCCTTTGAACTTTTCACATTGTCTTATAATTTATCCACTATAAGAATTAAAACTTAACTATATTTTATTCTTATTCACTTGAAGAACCTTACCCTAATTGGTAATGGATAGTTTACTCAATACTTTTTCATTTTATAACTTAAAATGAGACTTGAGTGATGTGGTGGAAATGATATGAGAAAGGGCTCCATTAAAGATCATGATCAATCATTAAATTTACACATATTAGTGTAACCATCGCCTTATTCATATCATTGCTTCACTTTCTCCTTGAAAACTTCTCGAAGATGAAACTTTATGTTATATCATGCCTGTTCTAGTGTAGTGACCACAAATAACACCAAACGTTGATGAAAACATAAGGATATAATAGACATATGATTTTTACATTAGTCTCCTATAAGCAATTTCACCCTCACTTCTTGAGGTAGTTTAATATTATTAGAGACACTAACACCTTGAGTTTTCTATATCATAACAAAACTATGTCCAAGAACCTGTATTATTTTTGGACACTCATGTCAGTGAGTCCATTTACCTTTCCCATTATAATATTTCAGTTTTAATCTTGTGGTATAACTTTCCATTTTCAACAAAAATTAATTTTAGTAGATGAGTACCTTTTATCTGGATTTCTGGTTTAGAAATTTTGATTAATTACTTAAATATTTTAATGTATCCCACTATTTTATTGGATTCTAGGAACCCTATTTGCTAGAATTGGAATACTCTGTCTCTAGAGTATTCTAGTGGCAAGGATCCCAGAACCACCCCTCATTATCCACAAGCTATGGCTACACCACTACTTAGAGGGTTCAAGGTGGGATTTTGGAAGGCTACTCCTTTAACTTGAAATTCCTTGAACTGTTTAGTGAAGACCCAACTTCTAAAATCAAAACATGATTTACTCAACACTTGCCTCTAAAATTAAAACAAATTGGCTATGACTATTTCTTTGCTGGAATTTTAGTTAAGTTAACCCATCATTATTATAAGGGATCCCCGGTAGTAAGAGGCACCCTCAGCTATGGCATGACCAACACCTCAAACAGCTGGTTTTGTTCAAATTTGAATGATGAAAAGATGCTATGACTTAATATATCTTTAAGGGTTTTATTATTTTTACTGTGATGAAAGAAATCATTTTCTATTTTCATAGGAACATACTATGTGATCTCATTCACAACTGACCATGTAAGATATAGAAATTTCACCGCGTCACATGTTCATTTTATTTTGCATGCTTGTTTATTATTATACTATGAGATCATGCAATAAACTACATATTCAAAAAACAATAAACCATGAAGAAATAAAATGAAAAACCTGATCATGATCCGGTACTATTTGCTGACTTGTTGAGTGAATAACTGACCAACTAAAACCCTAGGGGTATGTATCTTTAGTCATGTGGCATGAAACTTAAATAGAAACATCTGCTCATCCAATGCATCCAACTCCTATCTGGTGCATCGCCGTCACTTGGCGTGATGTGCGTTATACCTTGTCTCATCATTATACAATAGTACTCGCACACAGGAAAGGGGGTCTCGGGGTATAAAATACAACTCTGAGAATGGGTGCGCAGACCCTTATACATATAATGACACTTGAGACGACACACATATCATCTTTTATTTAATTAAAACAATTATTACAAAATGACATGCAATAATTAATTAAATAAATTAAATAAATAATTAAATAAAATGCACCATATATACATTGGTAGGTCCACGGATCATGACCAGTATATAAATTAACTCACGTATAAGAACTAAATGTAGAATAAAAAATTAAATGTGCATTAATATAATACTTGAGGGAATTTGATTGATTTTAAAATTTCACTGTTATTTTTAATTCAGTAGTTACGTCGTTCGGTCCTAATTTATTAATTTAATTTTAAAACTAAAACCAAATTAATTAATTAATTTAATTAATGTTCTAATTAAATTAATTATGCCTAAATAAAAAAAAATTAATATCTAATTAATTTAATTAGAAACGCTAATTAAATTAATTGTTTTAATTATTTTTTGATTAAAATAAAATTACCCGAGCCCCTGAAATCCCGGGAAGGGCCTATGTGGGTCCGGGTGAACCTGCGTAGGCCCATTCTGGGTGGTACCAACCTCATGGAGGGGCATTCTGGGTCGGGTAGGTCCGCCCAAGCCAGTTCTGGGCTGCACAGACCCACTAATGCCTGTTTCCCAACTGGCCTGGTCTAGGTGGAGTAGAAAGGGGATTACCTCATAGGAGTGGTGTTTCGGATTGTTGGTCTGCCGGAGGTGAGTGCCTGCTCGCTGGTGGCGCGAAGGCACATACTTTATGGGTGTGCCGTGTGATAGTCCGGGCAGAAGGGCCCTCAACCCATGGTTTTGAAAAGGCATGACCTTGGCTCCGTGGGGTGTCGGCATGGGCAAAAGAGGGACGCCCCTGGTCTACGACGGGTGGCCTAGTCTGGCAGTGGGGTGGCCACTACGAGCTCCGCTGGCTAGGGTGCCGACTCTTTGGAGCACCAGACATGCAAGTTGGTGGCCGACTAGAGGGGAGGCCATCGCTGCCCCTAGAGATGGCTACCACAGGTCTCTGGGGGGCTGCCGCGACTGGTGTTGCTGAGAAGGGAGGGCCTCAAGACCTGGGTTAGCTATGTGCGGCAATTTCGAAGGGAAGAACACCGGCGAGGAGGGGCCTCAATGCTTGGAAGAGAGGGATGGATGGGGCTACCGCTGCGCTTGGTGCGGGAGTCCAGGGTGGACGAAGGGAAAGGGATAGGTTCCTCGAGGCTCTGTTGTCGGTGTATGGGTGTCGAGGCCTGCGGGGCGCCAGGTTGGGAAGACAGAGGAGGTGCGGGATCCCGAGGTGCGACGCTTATTCCTCCTGCAGCGGGGTTTCGCGGGGAGGGAGACCAGCCGCGGAACAAAGGGAGGAAGCGGGGGCCTGGCTGCTGGGAGCGACTAGTAGATCCGAGTCCTCTGGTTTGGTGTGTCGTAGCGACGCAACAGGGAACTGCTGGGAGAGGCAGCTGGCGAGAGGGGTGTCGTTCTCCGCCCCTAGTGTGGCTGGCCTGTGTACCTGGTTCTGCTCCATGAGAATGAGATACGTGGGGCCGCTCGTCCCCCCAAACCATATTTTTTTTTGTTTTTCCAAATGGGGTGCCACCCCCCTCCTTTTGTTTTTTTAAAATGTGACCTTCTTTTCAAATCATCCTTTTCCCCTTAATTTTTTATTTTTGGTCCAACCAAGACTTGCTTTGAAAGTCTTTCACCCCTACCCCCTATTTTTTTAAAAAATTTCTAAATCCTATTAATACTTTGGAATTTAATAATAATAAAATTATAATCATATTTTATTAAGTATGTATTTAGACTAAAAAATTTAAAACATTATAATAATAGAAATATTATTATAATATAATAATATAATAATAAAATTATTATTATAATTAAACTATTATTATTATAATAAAATTTTTATAAAAATAATAATTAATATTGTTCACTAGAAAATACTATTCTAGTGTAAAATTATTTAGATAAAAATAGTTCATCAATCTAGAACTTTGTTAAACTTCCGGTTTTAATCCAAACTTAAAACTTTGGATGACCGCAGAATGGTCATCCGGTATCGGATTAAAATGCGGTCTGCGATGTTGGAACCATATTGACGCCCTTTTCATAACTTAAAGCAAATTTAATTTTTCAATTGACTTAAAATAATTATTCATCCCTCTGATACCACTTGTTGGAGCCGAGCGTGCAGTGAAATCCCCAAATATGTGTGTTTTAAAAATTTTTCTATTGAAGATCAACGTAAACTTATAGATGTCGGTGGAGAGCATCCTGATCAAAACCAAGGATCTCACGTGAAGGGTTTTAAGAACAAAAATAAACCATAAAATACCTTGTTTAAATCTAATGGTGCGCACGATGTCTACTTTTTGTTGGCAATAACTGCTTGAAGAATCCGAAGTCAAAATTTTCTAGATAGTCCACACATGCTTCAAGGAATCCACAGAAGTGTCATTCGTCGTAATCTGGGTGCCTGTGCAGAATTACGATGATGCCTTTGATGCTCCAACGATCACTTCATCACTTCGCTAGCGATTCCCAAGAGAGTGCTTGATCCATACTCTATGGATCTATATCCTCTCTCTAGATTATGGGAGATAGGAGAAGAGAGAGAAGTGCCATGAATAGTAATTGGAAATATACTCTCCTCTTATATTTATAGTTTCATGTAATTATCTGGAAATGCCAACCCGATCCCCCCAAAATAATCAACGCACTACTAACGACATTTTATGACTATTAATATGAGTTATAAATATTATTATCATTCACTTGTAATATATTAAAATATATTATGTGATAATAATTGAGTCATTAACTCACTCGCAGCTCCTATAAATATGAATTGAACCATGAATAATTTAGTATTCGTCAGTTAATATTTTTCATGTATTTAATTAAAACTCGTATGTACATTTAATAAATAGATTCAATAATCATTATTTTAAACTCGAATAATTTGATTTTTTTTATTTCATTGGTGATTTTTTTACCTTGGACAAATCCAGAACCCTTGTGGTGGGTCACACTATGTCAAAAAATCCTCTTCAACTAAATATGGAAGATTCTTGAATATACTATTTTGTGTGACCCTCTAGGCCCTTATCTCGACAGCAATGAATAGTATTCACGGACAAAGAGTGGGATCTAGCAACCCATGATGGCCCCTGAAGAGATAATGATTGTCACACAAGTGATAACCAACCTACAAACATGCACTATATAATATACTATCTTTGTCTGTAATATCTCATAAATCAGGACGCACTCATGTGTCATTGCCCTTTTCCAGCTTTTATTATTTGTTGATTTAATTGGATGGATTTAACTTTGACTTCCCTGTACATGGTCTTATAAATATACTGGCATCCTTATCAATAAGACCTGAGATATATTACTTCCATAACCCAGAAGTGACAAATCCTTTCTTGACCATTCAACCAATGCCATGCCACCAACGACACACCCAACACAAACCACCTCGCCACGACTTCATTGCCATGGTTTTCATCTTGCATCAAAGTATGTAATAAAATGAAATATATTGGTAATGATCTCAAGTCAGGATAAAATTACACATGATCATAGATAAGAACATCCAATGACACCCGAAACATGTGGTATTCCAATTGGCGGGTCAGTCTTCATGATCTCACAACTAGAGATCACCAAGTGGGAACTTCATGAGAAGAAGTCTTAATGCTTATGAGCCCCCAACACCTTATAGTCATACATCTACTGTGTCCGATAAGTGAGATGTATCTTGACCATAGAACATATATTTAAGATTAATGTCATAGTATTTTGAGGTTATCATTATATGGTGGGAACTGCTATAACCTCTCAATATGACAATTAACCTTTGGAGATTACGATTTCAATAGTGGACGTATAAAAATATACACTATAATGTTGAAATTAAATCATGTATAGATAACTGTATACATGATATGGTAATCAAAAGTACTAAATATTTGGGTCTAGGTCACCCACTATTTCAACAAGAATAAGACCCAAAGTTAGAAAAATGAATAAGATTAAACATGTTTTTATGTGTCAATCTAGGCCACTGGAAGAAGAAATAAACGTAGAAGCAAGATTAATCTAAAGGTACATTCATTATTTACTATAATCATTCTATATCTACACATTGGGTATTAGATATTACTTATGGTACTCACATTTGTATCCGAATATAGGAATGAATTATGTTTGCAAAGATTTCCATAGGAGATGTGGTGCTTCAAGCATCCAATAGAGCATAAATCAGTACTTTGGCTATAAGATACCACCACTTTTCATTTATAAATAGAATAATTTTAGTTTTGAAGAATTGTTTTTTGTGCCAAGTATCAATAAGAACATCCTGTTTATTTCTTTCCTTGAAATTGATGAATTTATTTTTAAATTTTGGAAATAAAGAATTACTATTTTACAAAGACAATTTTTATGGTATTACAAAAATAAATAATGTCCATTATGTAATAAATTATGAAAACCCAGTATTTCTAATTGACAATGAATCATGTTCACATGACTCATATAACAACCAGTTATAGCATCACCATCTTGTTCATGTAAATGAGAAGCATATATCAAACCTATATCAAGATATATTCTTATAATCTTTTGTTCTAAAACCATTTGTCTGATATCATTGTTGTTTGAAATAAAAAATGACCTAACCAACATTTGGTGGATTGGGTGAAAGGGACAAAGATCTTATAGGATTTGTACACAGTGATGTTTTTGGAACTTTTCTAGTATAATCTCAAGGTTGATATTATTAATTTATTATTTTTATTAATGACTTGAGTAGATATGGATATGTATACTTGATGAGGTATAAGTGTGAGTCCTTAGAGAAATTAAAATAACTCAATAATGAATTAAAGTATCAACATGGTAAGAAGATATAGAATCTTCGATCTAATTGCAGTAGTAAATATCTTAGCCATGAGTTTACCAAATTTCTACATGAGTTTGGGATTCTATCTCAACTCAATATTCCTTATACACCATAGTGGATTTGTGTTAGTGAAAGGAGGAACCTTAACCTTCTTGACATGGTATGGTTTATGATGAGTCATGAAAATATTCAATTATATTTTTAGGGATATGTAATTCATTCCACATAACAATTTCTAAATTGAGTACCAACTAAGGCAGAAAAATGCTATACCATATGAGTTAACGTATGTAATGAAATCCTTATTTTCATACACTCAAGTATGGGGCTACAAAGAGTTTTTTAAGGCCATATCAGGTAAAAAAATATCACCCTTGGGAACAAAGTGTATATTTATGGGGTATACTAAGGAAAGAATGGGTTACTACCTGTACAATCCCTTAGACAAGGAAGTGATTTTCGTAATACAATACATCATTCTTGAAAGGGATCACATAATAAATTAGGATTATGGCAGAAAGATCCACTTTAATAAGATGATTCTCAAGATACAAAAGATATGGTACATGAACAAATTCCACTAGACCACATGGAAGAGGTTATTCCTAAAACATAAATACTTCACAAGAGTACCAGATATGTAGAAAAGCTATAAATATATAATTTCTTGTCACTAAAGATGAAAACTAATTATTTATTTAAAATAACAAACCTTTATCTTAAAAAAAGGTAGTAGAGAGATCAAAATCTACAATATGTAATTAATCCAGGAATTATGAGATGGATGCAATTTATTAAAACCAATTTTAGGTTTTCGTTGATCAGAAAGTTGATGTAAATCCTATTTGGTGTAAATGGGTATTCAAGAGAAATATAGACATTGGAGGTAAATTTAATACCTAAAAATAATGATAGGTGGCTAAAGGGTTTAAACAACGTCACGATATCGACTATAAAGAAAATTTTCTCAAATTCCCATGTTTAAATCCATCAAAATTATATTTTCTATAACAACTTATCATGAACATTTAATTTTATAGATTTATTTCAAAATATATTTCCTTAATTCAAACCTTATGGAAAATGTCCATATGACACAAATAGAAGTGTTTTTTTACTCTAAGTAATGTCAAAAAGGTTTGAAAGTTGCATAGATCCATTTATGGATTGAAACAAGAATTAAGGTCATGGAAAATTTGGTTTGATGAAGCTATAGAATAATTTGGTTTCACTAATAATAAATGTGATCAATGTGATTACAAATAGTCTTGTAAGAGTGCAGTCATTATCTTAGTAGTACATGTCAATGACATATTACTTATTGGTAATGCCATACCATTATTATAGTCTATTAAGGACTAGTTAAGAAGGTACTTCTCCATGAATGACATCGGTGAATCAACCTAAAATTTAGGGATCAAGATCATTCATGATAAATACAAGATGATTTTTGTACCATGTTAGGGTATATAGATTGATTAGAAACTAAATGTATTTTTTATGGAATAATCCAAGAGAGGATTGGTTCTTGTGTCACCTTATATACATCTTTCCAAGAAAATGTGTCCTCATACATGAGGGGAGAAATAAATAATGAGAAATATACTACAAAATTTTGTAATAGGATCAATCATATATCCCATTTTATATTATAGGCTTGATGTTTACTATGATTTTATTATTGAACAAATATATCTTGCTGATCTAGGTGAAGAACTTTGGTTTCAAATTAAGTCTATACTTAACTATTTGAGAAGTACTAAGGATGTGTTCTGGTGTATGGAGGATACAAGAAGTTGGATATTGAGTTTATAATTATTCTAGTTTTCAAACAGATTAGAATTATTTTATGTCTTAGTAAAGATATCTCTCCTGTCTCAACAGTGGAGTTGTGAGCTGTAAGAGTTCAAAATAGCTAAATTTCACTAATTTTATTGCAAAGAATGAGTATATAGGGTATTTTGATGCATCCAATGAAACTATTTGGTTGTGAATTTTTTTAAATATGTTGATGGTTTACCTAGTGTTAAAGACCCTATCACATTATATTTTGATAATACTACAACATTGCCTCTTTTAAAGGAGACAAGGTCATACCAACAGATAAATCACATACTCTGGAAGTGTCATATCTTGAGTTATTTTTCTCAAAGGGGTGAATTTGTGGTGACTAGAGTTTATATAGGAGAAAACATGATGAAACCATTACATAAAGATTTATCTTATTAAAATCATTAGTATCATGTGAGAGCTAGTATGTTGATGGTTGTTAGTAGTTTGATCTAATGCAAGCAAGTGTCTATTTGAGTTGGTGCCATTAACACAACTTATGTGTACTTTATGATTACCTATATTCTTTTTTTGAATATTAATAAAATAATAATCACATCATGATTGTTATTTATCATAACATAGTAATTTATAATTTCCTAAGAGTAATTGTCACCATGAAAGGTTACAGTAGTTTCCCTCTATGATGAGAACCTAGAAGTTCCACAACAATATTCTTAAATATACATCATATGACTAGTTGATATCATTCTATTTAATAAAAATGATATAGTCTATCATCGGCGGAGACTCATGTTACTTTAAAAAACGTTATCATGGTGTACAAAATTGGTAATTTCTAGTGAGTGATATTATGATAACATGAACCACCGGTTCAAAATCTACATTTATACGTGTCCATGAATGTTCCTAACTGCAGAAATTTGTATTGATACTTATAATTTATTATCATTATTAATAAATATTATTATTCAAATAATTGTATTTATTGATGAAAACCATGATGAAATATGTTTGGGATGGAGTAGGATACGCTGGGTGCACCAAAAGTGGTATTAAATTAATGAATAACACGAGAAAGTATTTGTCCATTATATTCTTTAATGGAATTTGATTTCTCAGGGCATTTGTTGAGAATGAAAAAACTAAAATAAATCCATTATCATAGTCTTTTTTGGGTTGGTTCATTTTTGGAAATTCAAAGAAAGTGACATCAAGGATATAAGTTTATAACCCTAGAATGAAACCTTATTGATTAAATATATCAGGATAAAGAGATTATATTACATAGTAAGAATTAATATGATGGTGTATGTTGTTGTGACATTATTATTTTTGTCTATGGATGACTTAGCATACGGATATACACTAACCTAGTACTTTGGGTGGTTCCTCCTAATTCCCCCGAGAAGAGGCCTATAGGGTCACACACTAAGTGTATCCAGAGCCTTAGTTAATTATTAAATGTAATTTTTTATTTAACATGTCAAATAAATATTATTCCCTTATGTTATTTAATAATTATTCATGATTATCTTGATTACATATATTCAACCACTAGTTATCCAAAAGAATATTTTTTGAGAAGAATATTTGATAAATAATTTTTTTCAATTTAGAAAATATAATATATATATATATTTATTAGTGAATAATACAATGATATTTATTTATTATATATATTTTCATTATTCAAGGCTTAATAAATATTTTGGAGGAATACCAAAACAAGTGAAAAGGTCTGGTGATAACTAATATATGTTAAATATTATTTGAATAAATTTATTCAAGAAATCATATTGAATTAATTTTCTAGTATTTCATTTATTAAAAAATAATAATAATATTATTATTATAAACATGGGGTTTTGTAGGGATTAATGGAATAATAAGGGAACATGTGCAATTATTTTTTCTAATATAATCATTATTTAAACCCAATTATATTATTTCTATCCCTAAGGCTATCTATTTGTTGGGTGTGTATAACAATATCTTGAGAATCCTCTCATGCCATAGAGAGTCCCTCTCAAAGAATGATATGATGAATAGAGAGTGGTCCACCTCAACCACCACTATTGATTCTAGAGAGATCAAGGAGAGTATTTCTTGAATTAATTCTTATAGAGATCATAGATCAATGATGGAAGCATTAAAATCTTTTATGATTACACTCATAGTTCCTATGATGATCATTAGAGGTTTGTATTGCATGTGTGGATCATCAATAGAGGGAAAATATACATGATTCATATGATTTAATGAGGGTATAATGTTGATACATTGTTATATTCATCAATGAAGAAATAATTCATCAAAAAATTGTTATTTAACTGCTTAAATTAATTATAAATAATTATGTGATGATCTTGAGTTTGGTTCTAACATTCTCATGTCAATTAATCTTTGATTTAATTTAGTTTTTCTTGAAATTATTCATCAATATATATTTTAGATTTATAATCGATTACCATAAAAAGACGAGTTGGGAATGTCCTTCTAGAACTTCCTATTGGAGTTAGTGCCCTTGAATGAACTTTTTCAGTATTTTATTACACATTTTCATTATTAATGAATTTTACTTATCATATTTCTTTTGTTCCTCTGCGTAACATTTGTATGTGATAATTTCCTATGAATATATGTCACACGTAAAGGTTGTAGCAGTTCACTAATATTATGAGAACATATAGGTACCACAAAATAATTCTTAAACCATATTCTATAGATGAATGATATTTCTTGAAAGAATACAAAAAATAAATACTATTGGGGGTATAAGACTCATAATACATTTAAACACCCTCCCATGGTGTTATACCTTGGTAATCTTCAAGATATGAGGTTATGAGAACATACCCTTCAAATTAGAAATCCACATTTCCATGTTTCATTTGATGTTCCTATAGAGAGACATGTGTATTGATACTTAGACTCTGAGATTATTATTAATAGATATCATGACTTATGTTATTTGATATATTGATGAAAACCATGATGATATATGCTTGTAAGAAGGTAGGATACATTTGGTGTATCATAAGTGATATTGCATTAATGGATAATGTGAGAACAAATTTATTCCTTCTATCCCTTGATTAAAGTTAATATATTTGGCCCTTTGATGAGAATATAAACACCTACATAATTCCATGACCATGGTTTTAGGTGGATGAGTTTATTTTTTGAAAGTAAATGATTGAGGCATCGAGCATATATGATGATGGAACCAGATTGTGACCTTCTTGATTTGAGATATCACAATAAATGGATCATATTACATCTTAAATATTCATATGAATTTGGATTTTGTTAATATGTTAACATCTTTCTCTATTGTATCCTTGGTGTGTTTCTAGATTCTAACCTTGGACTTTATGTGGTTATTCCAAATGACTTTAAGAAATAGGCACATAGGGCCACACACTAAGTGTATTCATTATCTTAGTTAAATCCAAGTGTTGGATTTAATAATGTTATAATAAATAAGATTTATTTGGTTTGGTTGACCAACATAATTTAATGAAAATTTATTTGAAATAACAAGTGAGTTAAATAATAATAATAAATATTTATTTACATGTTTGGAAAATATAATATTTATTTCATTTATTGTCGAATAATCTAGTGAAATTTATTTATTAAATAGTCATTCTTTGAGGATTGGTAAATCTCTATGAGGTAATGAAGAATGAATTTAATGGTCTGATTATAAATAATATAAATTATATTTATTTATATATTATTAAAGGTGTTTCACATGTATAGGGAATAATAATAATAATAATGATATTTTTATTATTGGACATGGGGTCAATTAAGAATTATAAATATCTAAAGAGTTTAGTGTGCAATTTTCCAACACTAAAAACACCAAAATAAATATATAATTATATCCTATTCTAAAAGCACAACTGTTGTGAACGATGGATAGAGTGAGACTCACTCAATACTGAGGGAGATATTTTGATAAACTAACCTTTTTTGGAGACATCTCTAGATATTTTATAGGTATTATTTTACATTATTTTGATTATATATTGGTTGGGGCTTATCTTGGGTGCATTTGGGAGAAATTTGAATGTATTTGGAGATGTTTTGGGTAGTTCATGATTGGGGCATGGTTTTCCCAAACTGTGTACCCGGGCCCAACAAACTATGTGTAACATCCTGACCCAAACCACCAGGTCCAAGCTGGAATGACACATGACCTCATGTCTGCCTCCCCATTTGCAAGAGGCTGCCGAATAACAGCGAGGGGCTGAGTCCGTATGTGGGGAGACTATACCCTCAATATCATTTCATAGGATTAATAATCAAAAATAGAAAATATAATAAATAATCAGAGTAACATAAAGAAAAGTAAAGATGATATACATTTAATACAAACAAAATAGGTACCATAAGTGGCAAATATTTCCAAAGGAAATAAATAAGATAAAGTAAATAAATAAACATTGGATCCTCTAGAGTCTGTCACGTTTTTCTACTTCCTTCATGATCGTCTGCTCAGCTATCCACCACAAGGCGATTTACCTCCTCCAAATCCCTCATGCAATCTACAAGATCATAAAAATGCCCGAGTAGGGTGTGAGTACAAGACTCATTTGGACACCACTAATGCATCCTTAACCTAGTGTGCTCTGGTATAACACTATATGCCAATATAAAATAAATGTGTAACAATAATAATAACATGAAATCCAAAAATGAGTAGTTGTGCACAAACCAAGCTGCCATAAATCCCCATCCATACCAGTATCATCTCTATGCCTGATGGATAATCAAGGTGTCAGAAGAAATCAAGGTTTAACCATGAGGCTAATGAATCGTGCCTATAGGCATCGTGTGAACTTGAAACTCAACATTAATGCTGGTTAAGAAGATTATATTCTCTTTATATGCAAGGGATGAATAACTAATCATCATTAATTTTTCATCGAGTGACATATTAGGGCTGAACAACTAATTAACATCCCTTATTAATTTAAGAAAATACTAGGGATTTAGATCAAGTCAACATCCCTTTGTTTTTTAGTAACATACTAGTGACCGAGAGATAATCAGCATGCCATTTTCATTGAATGCATACTGAGGATCGAGAGTTAGCTAGAAACCCTTAGTTATTGAGTACATCACAGAGCATCCCCAAGGCATCTCCGCATGCTTACCTTGTGCATCGGTCCCTCATCGTCACTATCACAAGTCATTTCACTCCCCCTCCATGGATAACATGTCATGATGGTCCACCTGTCTTGGGCTCCAAGGACAATACCACAAGGCATACATAGTTGGGAATGATACATGATAGAGTATAACATATCATCATAAGTACAACAACACAAACAATACATTTGATCAAACATTAAAAATGAATTAAAATCTACAATTACTCATGCTATAAAGTGTAATATAGTGGTTCCAGGGCTACACACGCACACACACCCTTATGCGATCATAAGGTATCATGGTCATAAAAACATGTCTATGCATAATCATATTAAGGTGAAATATGCAAATGATCCAAAAAAGGTAATGAAATTCCTACCACAAAAGTTTTCAATGTCAAAAGGAATGGATAAAATAATCAAAAACCCAACTTCATGGCCTTATTATCATAAATGTTGACACTCATGGTTCACTAAAGGTTCCAAAAACTAAAACCAGATATTTTATTTAAAAAAAAGTATTGTATGCGATGATATATTCTCTATCCTAGCTAATTTCCAAATTTTAATTTTATAATTTTATTTTGATAATTTCTCATAAATAATTATTTATAATTATATTTTGATAATTACTCTTAAATTATCCTTTTATAATTATTTTTTTGGTAATTTCTCATAAATTACCCTTTTATAATTATATTTTAATAATTTCTCTTAAATTATACTTTTATAATTATATTTTGATAATTTATCATAAATTATCCTTTTATAATTATCCTTTAATAATTTTTGATAAATTATTTATTTATAACAATATTTTTATTATTTTATGAAATTTTCCATTGATGAATCCATGAGATTATACTGTGATAATATTTTATTCCTTAATTTATCCTTTTATAATCTAGTAATTATCATATGATAAATTTTATAATTTTTCCATGTGATAATTATAATATAATTATACCTTAATAAATTTAATAATATTATCTTTGATAAAATCAATAAATTATTCTTTGATAATTTGTTGAAATTATTTATTGATAATTATTCACTATTATCCTTTTATAATTCCTTGTAATTATCTTTTGATAATTTTCTATACAACATTCTATGATAATTTCACATAATTATCCATTTATAATTTATTTAATAATCATCTCTTGATAATATAAAATAATTATCATTTGATTATTCTAAAAAATTATCTATCTAATAGTTTGTTGAAATTTTCATTAAATAATTATTCCTAGTAATTATTTGATAATTTAACACAATTATTCATTGATTTATAAATTTTTTTATTATCATTTCTCTTAATAAAATTATCTTTTGATAATTTTATAGATTATATTCTCAGAATAAATTACTAATGTAATTATCATTGATAATTTATATAATTATTCCTGATAATTTCTTAGTAAACATATTTTGATAATCTTAGAAAATTATCTCTAATAATTATCTTATATGGCTATTTACATATCATCCAATAATTTGTATATTCCTCCTTTAATAATTTATTATAATTATTTTCTTTTAATTTTGTTAAATTTAAATTTGATAATTTTAAAAATTATCTCTTGATAATTTTGAAAAAATAATTATTTGGAGAATCAAACATAATTACCTTTTGATAATTTATAATAAATCATCCTTTGATAATTCCTTATAAATTATCATTTATAATTTTTGGAATTAGCACTTGATGAAACTATGTTTTATCATTAACATTAACTCTATTCCCCTTGTTAGAGAGGGATTGCATTGTTGACACACAATTTGTCAAACTGTGCACCCTTTTAGGAGTAACGGTTTACCCCTAGAAGAGGTGCATGGTTTGGGAAACCTTACGCCACTACCTGGGAAACCGTGAACATAATTTTTAATATTATAAAAATTGGTTTTTAAAATACCGACCACCGTCAAATTCACCCTAATTCGACCCAAATAGAACCTAATTTATTTATATCATTTTGGAGTCTCTTGGATGGATTCCAAGGCCTTCCAACCTCCATTATTGGTGAATCCAAGACCATATTAAAAATCTAAACCTCTCTTGGTAAGAGATTCTGATCCCATGTGATTTAATCCCTCTCTCACATCTTTCTATCATCCTTTAAAGGGATGTTTTATTCTATTTGATATGGATCTAGATATAGGTTTTTTGGATCTTTGTTCTCTTGATCTTTGATCTAGGTTTTAGATCTAGATCTTGTTCTTAACCATGATCGTAGTTGTTTGGATTCAATTTGGGTTTTCTAGTGGTGAGGGTTCATGATCAATCTTGAGGTAGGTGGTCTAAATTCAATTCCCATAGTTTTTTATTCAAATTTCATGTATGTGTTATGAAATTTCAAATGAAAAGATTGGAAATTGAATATTGAATTGAGTAATTGATTAATTAATTAGTTTATGGAATCATGGAATTGATTTAATGTAATTTCCATGTGATGATGTATTGAGTTAAATTAGGGACAATTGGAATTTATTGAATTGGATTAATTAATTTGAGAATTAATTAATGTAAATTACCGTGATTGTGAAATTGGTTGAATTAGATTAATTAATTGTGGAATTAATTAATGAATATTATTGTGACTAGTAAATTGGTGGAATTGGATTAATTCATTGTGAATTAATTAGTGGAATGCAGTGATTTTTGAATTTATGAGAAATTGGGGTAGTGTAATTGGTCAATTAATATTTTTATGAATTAATTAATAATGGATATTAATAGATGTTTGGATTAACCTTAAAGGGTTAATGAATTATAAGATTAAATGTTGAAAAATGGTTTAATAGTTGTTTTCCCATATTATTCATTGTGAGTTAAAGTGATGAAACTTTATTTTTGATGAATTGAAATAGTATACAATTATGTGGTTGTTTGATAAAAAGGTTAATAATGATTGAAATTAATGAATGAGGTGAATGTGCTATATTTGATATTGTGATATATGTTTATTGGATAGGGATCGAGGCTCCAAATAACCATATGTGAAATTTGTTTGTGGGACGATGACTGAGGCTCAAAATACCCATGTGATATTGAGGTGTGGGACATAGAAGGAGGCTTCAAAACCCCATATGAGATAATGAGTATGGTATATGGACTATGTCTCCAAATAACAATGTGATGTTGAGGTTTGGGATAGGGATAGAGGCTCCAAATACCCACATGGTGTTAGACACGACGTTCTATAACCATGAGTTTGGAATTGAACTATGGTTCCAAGTGGATGTGATCTGAATTGAAATGAAATGATAAATTATAACAATGATTTTATGTTATGGTTCAGACTTTGGCTTGATTTGAAGCAGGTGTTGAGGGTTTGGGTGTCCTCAGGATCCCATGGGTTTATGTGATTAATTAAAGAGTAATGATATGTGATAACTATTTACATTATGCTTTGTACTTTATTATTTATAAAAATGTATACAATTATATTGAATGGATAATTTTTCAGATTCCATTGGTGGTGGCCTACTGAGTTGTACTCACACCCTGCTCGAGCTTCTTGATTGGTTCCTGAATTGAATTCATGTTTATTGGATAGGATAAGGGAAATATCCCCGTGTTAGATGGATGAGTTGGTATGAAGCATGGATGAGGGAACTAGACATGGTGTTGAGAACCACTTAGGAGTATCAATGTTTCTTCACTTTTTTTGAATTTGACACATAAACACATATTTTTTGCATGGCAATTATACTATTTATTTTTGGATATTATATTCCTATTTTGGTCATCATGTGATTCTGATTTTTTCTGGTTATTAGTTATATCATTTGGATATTTTTTATTTAATTCTAATGTTGCGATACTTTGATAAAGAGGGTATAGTTTCACCATGATCAATATTAGACCCTAACTTTTAGTCGGTAACCTCTAGCATATGGGGTGGTGCACATGAGGTCATGTAACTGACTAGCTCAGGGCATTGGTGTGTGGAACTTGGGTCAGGATGTTACTAAGTGGTATCAATGGAGTTTTCTTTTCTTTTATTTTTTTCCACTATTTGGGAAAGGTATATATAAGAATAGGATGGGTAGGGCCTTAGTTAAGAGATCGTTCATGGGAGTATTTAACCCATGTATGAGGGTAAAAGACAACCACCTAGGATTGGATTGTTTTTATTGATGTGGTTTTTTACAGTTGGATGTTATTTCACCTCTAGTGTTGCACTTCCTGTGTGATATTATTACTTTCTAATATTTCTTGAGATTTGACTCATGGAAGAGTACAACACAAGAGTTATGCATGCATCATTATAGGTACTCAGAAATTATTGTGACACATATCATTTTTAATAATGTATAATAATAATAGGTTTTTGGTGTAAGTTTTTTGTTTTATAATGTTTTTCCTTGATTGTGTATTTGAATCGAAAAATGGGTCCTAATAGAAAGTGAAAAACTTTAAAATGATGAAAAATGTTTGAAATGGTTTTATAATGAGATGAATTAATAAGATAATGTGTGTAACCTTATTAACCATGACCTGGATGTGAGATGGTTAAGAGTAGTGATAATCCTAAATTTTGACCATGTGGAGGGGTTTAAGGTAAGTGACTTGTTATGGATTTTGAGAATCATCTTATATAAATGTGTTAAAGTTGTGTTATGTTTTCTAAGACACATCTTTTGAATGAAAGAGATATGACTCAATGAAAATGCTTATCGAGATAACAACATGAGTATATGGATGGAAATGATCCTCCAATAGTGGAACTTGAGGCACCGATAGTGCCAGATGATGGAGTTGGAGAGCAGTTCTGTGAGAAATTTTCTCGCTTCATGAAATTTATCAAAAGAGACCCAGAGCGGGTTGTGAAGAGTATATCTAACCTTACTTGTGACTTTTAGTTACATAACCCCCAAACATTCACCCTAGAGGATGGACCTTAGGTAGTTGAGTTATCATTTGAGTCCATCCAAACTATACTTGACCACTTAGAGACTCCTGCTGAGAAGAGGGTGAAGTTGGGTACTTACATGTTATGGGGATCAGTAAAGAGTCAGTGGGATGTTCAGGCTTGTAATGAGACGGAAGAGGGTATGAAATGGATGAGTTTTTTTGGATAAGTTCCTAGATCACTTTTACCGAGAGATTCTAAGACCATGGAGGGTAGCTGAGTTCATACAACTGACTCAAGGGAGTATGTCTATGATAGACTATATTGGTCACTTTGCTGATTTTTAGCACTTTTCTACCGCACTATCAGGGTATGAGACTATGGAAAGGAATCTCCTGGATAGAATTAAATGTGAGATTAAGTCCCATGTTAACATCTTTTGGTTAAATAAATTTATTGAGTTGGTTTTTCAGGTTCTCATAGCTGAGGGGACCCTGAAGGAGGATTCCAGTAGAGGACCGGTGGTTTCTATAGAAGAATTAAGGGGTATTTATTTTGAGGGTAGGTAGATCCATTATGTGAATATTTAATAGATATTTTGAATTAATATTGGATATGAGGAAGGATCAGTTACTCAGGATCTTAATCTAGTGTTTTTTCACCAATGCGGTAGGTCGGTCCAATTTCATAGCTATTATCCCTGACCACTAGTAGATTTATAAACTTATGAAAGGATGGTAAATCTAAAAAGGTTATGTAGGAACCCATGAAAAATCGGTAATGATGGAGCATCTAGACAGAATTAGAGTGTAGAAAGGGGATATTCTACATTGTATTAGTCCAACAGCTGGAGTTATTTTGACTGTGATGGTAGGGGTTGTAGACATGGTGCATTTGGGAAAGATTTCCCATATCAACAGAGTGGTGTAGCTCAAGGGACTTAGACTACATCACAGAGAATAGGGGTAGAATAGTATCATGTCATTCAACCTACACTGATGGATAGCGAGGCTGGACCATCAAATGGTAGAGATACTATTCTTGCTTCTTTTACTCTACCTATTTCCTTATTTGATATTGACGCCTCTCATTATTTTATATATTCACAAATTGTGAATGGTTTGAGCCTGGTGGTGGAGTTTTTAAGAGTGGTTATTATGATAGATACACCTTTGGGAGTATGGTTGAGAGACATATGTTTATTCAAGGGGTGTTCTCTCAAGGATGGGGAGTATCGTTTTAGTTAGAATCTTTACATACTTGAAATGTTAGGATTTTCCCTAATTAATTCTATGGACTAGTTATTAGAATACCAAGACCAAATTGATTATTACATATGAAGAGTGAATTTTACATCTCCTAAGGGTTACAACTATGTTCACCGTGGAGAATGAGATATCAATGCGGGCCATGATGGGCTAGTTTATCAACAACTACGGGAGATCACTACCTGGGTTGTTGGTTTTCTATTTAATGATGGGGGTAGAAAACAATATTTATTTCCACCCATAGTGGATAGGTTTTAGGATGTGTTTCCTAAAGACTTCTCAGGGATTCCACCTAAGATATATATGGAATTTATGATTGATATCATGCCTGGGGATGAGCTAGTTTCTATTCCAAGTTAGATAATGTCACCAACAGAGATTCCAGAGATCAATAATAAACTAGAAGAGTTGATGGATAATGGTTTTATCCATCCATATATTCCTTCTTAGGGGTTCCTAGTCTTGTTTTCAAAGAAAGATAACAAGACCTTGTGTTTATGTGATGATTATCAAAAGTTGAATCAGATGACTATGAATAACTAGTATCCTGTTCCGCATATCGATGATTTATTTGAACAGTTGAGAGGATATTTTGTTTTATACAAAATTGACTTGAAATATGGGTATCATCAGTTGAGATTTTGAACTTCTAATATAAAGATGGATGTTTTTAGAAGTAGGTATGGATTATACGAGTTCATAGTGATGCCATTTGGGCTAATGTGTGCTCCTGAAGTGTTTATGGACTTGATGAATATAATATTTCATCCATACCTGGGTTGTTTTGTGGTAGTGTTTGTGGGTGACATCATGCTGTACTCCAAGACTCATGAAGATCATGAACAACATCTTGACATTGTCTGGAGTACACTAAGAGAGCATCTGCTATACACCAAGCTATCTAGGTTTCTGTTTTGGATTGATGGGGTACACTCTTTGGGTCCCATCATCTCAGAGTAAGTTTTGTTAGTAGATGAAAAAGGTACATGTTGTATCATTTTAAATCACCTATTTGGGCTTCAACAAGAAGTGAGTGAATTTTTAATGGTCTATAGCATGTGAGAATGATTTATAAGTGATGAAGTAGTGCTGGAAAATGACACCAATCTTGATCCTACCTGAGTTAGGGGAGGAGCATATAGTGTTTTTTGATTCTTATGGGATTATTCTTGGATTAGTTTTGATATAGGGAGATCAATTTGTAGCATATGGGTCACAACAGTTGAAGCTACATGAATGAAACTACCCTACACACGACCCTGAGCTAACAAAAATGGTTTATGATTTGAAATGCTGGTTACATTATCTGTTGGGTGAAAATTTTACTTTGTATACCAATAAAAAGATCTTAAAGTATATCTTTTCACAGTAATATTTTAATTTTTAGCTACGAAGATGGGTTTAGAATATTAATTATTTTGATTTTGAGCTAGTGTATATACCTAGGAAGGATAATGGTGTTGATGAATAATTAAGAAGGAAAACTAAAACTCAGGTGGTTCAGGAGTCTAGAAATAAGAGGAAAATTATGACTTTACAGGATGAGATGCTTGTTGTGGTTTAAGAGGTTTAGGAGTAGATGAATCTCATATCAGTTTCAGTGGAGTCTACACTTTTGAAATAGACTAGATATAGAAAGTATGAGGGTCCAGAATGTTTGTTATTGAGGTAAATACATGAAGGTAGGGAGCCACCATCCAATTGGAATATAGATGAGGATCATATCATCTATATAAAAAATAGTTTTACTATGACTTATAGTATGCGGGAGGTGTTGATGCATGAATTTAATTCCTTAGAGTGGGCGGTGCATATAGGTTTGACTAAAATGTACCCTCACCTACATCGAGAGTATTGGTGGCTAGGAATGAAAAAGGAGATAGCAAAGTTTGTGATATAATGATACACCTATCAACATGTGAAGGCTAGGAATCAATGACCTTGTGGTTTACTTCATATGTTTCCCATTCCGAATGGAAGTGGGATAACATTACCATGGAATTTTGGGTGGGTCTTCTCAGGATGCCTCAGAAGAATCGTGCTATTTGGGTGGTTGTGGAACATTTGAAAAAGGTAAAACATTTATTTCCATCATGGGAGGCTTTCTCAGTAGATCAGTTGGGGTATATGTACATAAGGAAGATAGTCCATTTGTGTGGAGTGATTCATAATATTATTTCATATCGTGAATCACATTTTACTTCACACTTTTGGTAGGGCTTACAGAAGGCGATTGGTATATAGGTTTTAATGAGTACAACATTCCACCCACATATAAATGGGAAGTCAGAACACACTATACAAGTGCTTGAGGATATGATAAGAGTGTGTTCTATAGAATTTGGTTGGTCTTGCGAGATTCACCTAGCTTTGGTGGAGTTCTCCTATAATAATAGTTATCAAGAAACTATACATATGGAACCATATAAGGCTCTTTATGGTAGGCCATGTGGATCACATCTATGTTGGATAATGGTGGGTGAGTCAAAGATTTTGGGACCAAGTCTTATACATGAGACATTGAAGTAATTACAATTGATTCAAAAGAATATTTCTATGGATCAAAGTGGACACAAGTCGTATGATGATAGATGTCAATGAATCCTAGAGTTTTCAGAGGGTGATCGTGTGTTCCTTTGGGTTTCTCTTAGATTGGGTCACCGTCAGATTCGACGATAGGGAAAGTTGGTGCCTTGGTTGGTTGGACCATTGGAAGTTGAGGAAAGAATCAAGTCGGTGGTGTACCATTTGGCTCTACCACTGAGTGACATTTCTATGCATGAAATTTTCATGTCTCAAAACATAAATGGTATAACCCCAACCATTCTCATGTTATTGATGTGGTTGATGTTGAGCTTGAGACTAATACTTCCTTTTAGGATAATCTAACATGTGTTTTAGATCATAGTGAGAAAGTGTTGTAGGGAAATTCCATGATGATAGTTCATATATTTTTGAAGCATGGGAATGTTTAGGAGGAAACTTGGAAGATAAAAGTAGATATGTGGGCTCGGTGGCCTGGTATTTTTACCTTGTAATCTTAGGGATTCTTGGAAGTATAACTCGAGGAAGATATGTTATAAGGTGAGGAGATTATAATAACTTGACCTTTTTTGGAGACATCTCGAGCTCATATAGAGGTATTATTTTACCTTTTTTTGGTATATCGTGGTTATTTTTTTCCTTGGGTGTGTTTGTGTGAAATTTGAAAGTTTTTGGATACATTTTGGGCAGTTCATAGATGGCACTTGGTTTTCCCAAACCATGTACCCTTTCCCAAAAAAACATGAAACACCAAATAGAGAGGGATTTCACGGGTTTTGCTTGTTTTCTCAAACTATACGCCCTATTAGGAGTAACTGTGCATCCCTAGAAGCGGAACACAATTTAGCCATACGGTTTGGGGAATTGTGTATCCCTGTCTTGGAAAACATGCCCGTAGATTTTAATATTTCTAAAATTAGTTTTTAATATCCTGAACCCCCCGACCTTCACCCTAATTTGAACCAACTAGACCCTAATTGATATATCTCATTTTTAGAGGCTCCCATAGGTTTGAAGGCCTTATAAACTCTATTATTGGTGAATAAAATCCTAGATTAAGGATCTTCACCTATCCCAGTAAAAGAGTATCGTCCTATGTAGTTTACCCCCTCTCATCTATATTTTTCTAATACTTTGAAGGGATGTTTTCCTCTATTTTAGGTGGATCTAGGCCCGGGTTTGTTTTTTCTTGATTCACTTGATTTGGATCTAGGTTTAATATATATATCTTGTTATTCACCATTATTATGGTTGCGCCACTTCAATTTTGGTTTTCCATTGTCTAGCATTCTTCATCAATCTTGAGGTAGGTGGTCTAAATTCAATTCCCATAGTCTTGAATTCCAATTGAATGCATGTGTAAGATCTCGAATCTTGGAAATGTATGTTTTCTTTTATATTTGGGTTTGAATCCCTTTTTTGGGTTAATTAAGTGCTTACCCATGTCCTAGAGGAGGCACGGGTGTGTTCCAGGGGTTCGGGACATGAAAATAGAGAATGAGGGGGGGGGGGTGGGGGTGGGGGGGGGGGGGGGTTCTGGGTAGGCCGCATGGTCTGCACACGGTTATTGCTAACCGTGCAGATAGCCCAGGAAACTGTGCGGAGGATGTGTTTTTGGAAAGTGTCCGCTTCACGATTGGCGCATGGTTTGGAAAACTGTGTGGGTAAACTATGTAAGGGTGGCCTTTTTTTAGACAGAAACATCCACATGGTTTGTGCACGGTTTGGAAAACCATGCGGGTACACTGTGCGGCCCCTAAATCTTTTAAAGAAATTGAATTTTTTCACTCCGATATTTTTAACCCCAACTCGAGATTTCCTCCCATTTCACCCCTCCTCACCCTTGGGATGAAACAAATCTCCCAAGAGCTACAAGAGATCAATCTCCCTCATTTCTAAGGTGTTTTTGGTGCCTTTGGTTTCAGATCAAAGCTCTGGGTAAGGCTAATCCCATCATTGCTTCTCTTTTGAGTTTAGGGTTTGTATCTTCTTCTCCTCTGTTTTCAAAGCTCTAAAACCCTAGTATTTGGGTGAGATTTAGGTTAAAGCTTCAAATGCTAGATGAAGTGGAATCTAAGGGCTGGATTAAGAGTGTGTTCACCCACGAAATTGAGGTAGGTGGTCTACAAGTTATATCCCATGGTTTATTTGTGGATTTGTGCATGTGTAACTTTATTATCGAGTGTCTATTGGTATGTTTTGATCAGCCTTGGAATGTTTAGGTGAAATGGTTATTTAAAAGGTAAATGGAGACTCTCATGATCCCCATGGGATGCATCGATAGTGATGAGACTAATTTAAGGCCACCCATGGGGTGAGACGACACTCCCGAACCCAGGGATTTGTGAAGAACAAGTGATATTGTTGTTTAATCATGTAAATCACTTGATAGACATGTCTATGTGACTAATTGTGTTGATTTGGAATCTAGGTGATGCACCTAGGATTGATAATAACCTAAGGGATATTGGGTTAATTTGTGGATGTGATCAAAGGCCATAGATGAATGGTTTGTGAGTGTGGTAATGAATCCTAGTGAGTTAGGCATAATGAACAAGCCTAGTGAGATTAACAAAATGAATGAATGCTTAGTGAGATAAGCATAATAAAAGGAAAATTGGGATAAATGGATAAATGATGTGAATTTTGGTAAATTTGTCATTGGGTTAAGGCATGGTGTTACTCTCATGTTATTGTTATGGTTTATGTTTTCCTTGGGCAATGGTTGTGATGTTCTATGAATGGTTGATGGATACATATATGTATATCATGTGAACATAGCTTGGTAGTGTTGGGTACTTAGTGTGGTTCTATTCCCACATGTCAAGTTGGACTGGGTCTCTAAAATCCACCCCTAATGAACGAGGTAAGGATAAGAATGATGCTCTATTTCCCTATCGGTTACATCCACCCGGAATGAGGTTCCGAGGTGAGGTTATAGTTAACATGAGGAAGTTGTTCCTAGTGAGATTGGACAACTGTGTGCTTTTAGTCATGTTTTTGATTGTGTTCTTTGATCCCATGTAACTTGTTGTGTGATGAACCCATGATAAAAGTGTTGGAAATGGTACGTAATGGGAAATGGGATGGACTGGTAAGTTATGGAAATAGTAATAAATTTTGGTAGTGGACCTAAACTGGCTAATGGCACTTCATCTTTACATTTACATTTATTATTTATTTCCCTTTTTTCAAGCATAATATTTTATACCAGTTATTTTGTAGACATTGTTGGTGGTGGACTATTGAGGTGTACTCACACCCTACTTGGGCCGCCATTGGGTACCTGAGCAGACTTCATGTTTTCAGGTCAGGAGAATGGAAAATGCCCTTTTTAGATAGTTGGGTGGGAACGAGTGTATGTGGAGGAGGACCCAGTCTTGGTGTTAGGAATATTTTTGAGATTTTTCAATTTGTCTTGATTTTGGGATTTGTTCACTTTTTCACTTGTAGCACGACTTGACATATTTATAATTGGACATTGTTGTACCCCATTTTGGGAATGGGTTTTCACACATGCTCCTGTATTATTTGTTATTATTCTGCTATTTGTTATCTTATGTTGCATCTTAATATGATTAAAAGGGGGTATATTCTCCCCAATTGACTATTTGGACCCCCGCTGCTAGTTGGAAACCTTTAGCATACGAGGAGGTGCGCTTAAGGTTATGTGACTACCCAAATCGGAGCACCGGTTTAGTGGCTTCTGGGTCGAGGACATTACAATATGTGTTATGAAATTTAAATTGGTATTATTTTATATTTAATCCTAAATTGAATAATTAATTGATTAATTAATTTGTGGAATTGTTGAATTTATTTAATGTAATTTCAATGCGATGATGAATTTGGTCCAATTTGGGAAAATTGGAATTGATTGAATTGGATTAATTAATTTTAGAATTAATTAATGTAAATTTTTATGATCATGAAGCTGTTTGAATTGGATAAATTATTTGGGGAATTAATTAATGAGGATTGCTATGATTAGGCGATTGGTGGAATTGGATTAATTAATCGTGAATTAATTAAGGGAATTTGGTGATTGTGGAATTGATAAGAAATTGGTGTTGTATGATTGGTCAATGAACGTGTTTATGAATTAAGTGATAATAGAGATTAAGGAATGTTTGGCTTAACCTTAAAGGGTTAATGAATTATAAGATTAGATGTTGAAAAATGGTTTAATAGTGGATTGTTCATTTTATTCCATGTGAGTTAAAGTGAGGAAACTTTATTATTAATGAATTGAAATAGTATACCACGATGTGGTTGTTTTATAATAATGTTAAGGATGATTGAAATTAATGAAATTAATGAATTTGTTATACATTATATAGTGATATATATGTGATATACGTGTGTGAGATAGGGACTGAGGATCCAAATACCCATATGTAAAATATGTGTGTGGGACAGGGTATGGGGATCCAAATACCCATGTGATATTGAGGTGTGGGAAGGGGAATGAGTTTCCAAATACCCATATGAGATAATGAGTGTGGGACAGGGACTAAGGCTCCAAATACCCATGTGATATTGAGGTGTGAGATTAGGATAGAGGTTCCAAATGCCCATGGGGTGTTAGAAATAATGTTCCACTCCCATGAGTTTGGTATTAGAATATGGCTCCAATTGGCCATGATATTATTTGAAATGAAATTATTAATCATAACCATGGTATTGCGATATGGTTCAAACCCCAACATGGTATGAAGTTGGTATTAAGGGTTCATATGTCCTTGGGAACCTGATAGTTTGTGTGGTTAATTTAAGAGTAATGAAGTGTGATGAATGTTTACTTTTTATATTGTGATTTATCCTTTATAAAACTTTATACATTGTTATTGACTAGATAATGTTTTAGATGATGTTGTTGGTGGCCTATAGAGTTATACTAACACCCTATTTGGGCTGCCTGATCAGCACCCCAATAGGCATCATATTTATAAGACATGATAAGGTTGATATCCCCATGTTAGAAGGATGAGTCAGGATGAAGCATAGATGAAGTACCTATACATAGTGTCAAGACCCACTTGAGAGTGTCAGTGTTTCTCTATTTTGGTTTTTCATTTGACACTTGACACGTATTTGGCTTAGCATATCTAATGTTTAGTTCTGGATATTGTATTCCAGTTTTGGTCATCAAGTGATTATTGTTTTTTGTGGTTATTAGTTCTATCATTTTTATGTTGTTTATTTACTTATATTTTTGTGATACTTTAATAATGAGGGTTTATTCTCACCCTAATTGATATTAGACCCTCGCTCCTAGTTAGTAGCCTTTGACATACAGGGAGGTGCATGTGAGGTCACATTACCGATTGGATTAGGGTACCGGTGTGTGGAACCCAAGTTGATACTTACAGAGATCAAGAGATCTAGAGTTATCTCATATCCTCCTCTCTCCATCTAATGGTAAAATATCCAATGTTTTTTCTCCCTTGAAAACAACTCTTCTGTAATCGACCATGAATAATGCAAGTGATCAGGATCAGTAATTCTAGCACCCAATGATTTTATGATGACATTTAGCGACAAAGGTTCATGCATGGATCACTTCTAGAGGGATTATACCATTGGATACTATATTAAAACAATGGTATGATGATATAGAGTCAACCATATCATTAACACATATATAATTACAAGTTATGGTAATTCTATATATGGTCAAAAATAATTATAAATTTCTTGTGTTGATCCTCTGATTTTGGTTCCAACATTTTAGTCTATTCAAGAAATCTTGGGTTTTAATTACACATGATGTTTTAATAATGTACCGAAATTATTCCACATAAATTAATACTAAAATCTCAGTTGGTCTTACCATAAAAGGATGTTTCCACTTTGCCTAAAACTTTCAAGTGGTATCAGTGAGATCCGATGTTTAATTCATAATTATTTATTATTCATTGATTGGTTACATGTGTTTTGATTCTATTTTACTTATATCGATTAGTTTTAATATATAACATCATAAAATATTCTATTTCTTCACTATTACTAAAATAACCTATAATCAGTTAGTGATTTAAAATTTATAATCATTTGATTCATACTATCTAGAGGTTCCAAAGGTTTTACCTTGACAAAACAAAAAATACTCGATGTGTACTTCACACCGTGTAATTTTTCTTTTGTGTCTTTATGACATATTAAATTCATAAATATTTTATGTAATTAGATATTGAATCTGAAAAAACAAATCAATTTGTAGATCTAGATGGACTTACAGATGTCTTGAAGAACTATACAGCATGTAACCACTGTACAAAATGTGTAGTCTCTATTTTCCCATGGTACAGAACACATGGTGTACCAAGTGTTCCATGTATTGGATATATGATATGGAAACTGAAATGATGAGAAAATAAAAGGTCACATTCTATGTATGTTATAGAAAATAGAGTGTATCATAATCCTATCCATGGTAGGTAACATGGCTAGACCCAAGGTGGGTGCTTTAGACATGAGTAGAATATAAGTACATGCCGTGTAAAATACTACACACTGTGTAACCTACTGTTGACAGTGTTCTAAATTTTTCATGGAGTTAATAATTAAATATATAATTAAACATGTTAATTATGTGTTTCATGTGTCTTTCATTTGAAAATACACTCCATATCATAGGACCAACAATTATATAGTCAATTTAATGATATGTTAAAAATTTAACGAACACACGCGGTTTCATCAAAGTACACTTGTGTACTACATTAATTTTAAATCAAATTATTATTTTTTTCAATTTTTATACGATGGTGTGTTAAGAAATTTTGGATGGAATTACGATAAATTAAATTTATTGGATTAATTTATGCCATATTTTATCAATTAAATAATGAATCAAAGTAATTGATAACAAGATTGAAAATATATTCTTATTGTTTGATGTGTGGATGATCATGAGAATAGACTATCCATTTGTATGTAATTGATTTATTTTAATTTGTTATGATTTAATTATTACTAATAGCCTATGATTCACCCCTCCTCTTTATTATGCAATGTCCTGCTTGCCTATGATTTATTTATATAAACCCCATTTATCCAATCCATTGGATCCTTTCACCTATATGTGCATAAAATATTATATAAGGATAGATATCCAAGTTGAGGGATATTTTCCAAGTCAAGGATTTTAGGTGAAACCAATCGAGCCAATAAGTAGAAGCTAAGGTGGAATACTACAACATAATCCAAACTATGGTTCAAGGTGTTTTAACCCATGGTTGAGGGTTAGTTTGTCATCTTCTAAATAAAATAATCATTAGACAATCTCATGATTATGACACCTAAATTTTATTTCTTTTAGTTTCATGGATAAATTATTTATGCTTGTGAATCCTACACAATTACCTAATATATTAATTAGCAGTCATGGAATATGGAATAAAATATAACCATATTATGTGTAAATGTTTTATTAGATATGGTCAATCAATTAAGTAAAATCCACTAAATATTAACAGGGAATGTGAAAAGATAAAATGGGATTTATAAATAAAGTATAAAAATTCCTCAAATAATATATTAAGTCTATATATCCTTCCATGAATTAAGTTAGTAACAACCTCATAGTTCAAAGTGCTTGGCCAACCCATGTTTGGGTGCTTTCAATTATTGTGAAATTTTTAGCTAGAATTTTTGGGTTGAATTAAGTTGGTTTACATCAAGGTTAGATTGATTCAGTAGGACTTAGTGTAACTAAAACAAAGGGTTTGGTAAATATTTAAATAGGTCTTTGGTATTTTGGAGTCCACTCAACAAATTAAGGAATTATGAGTAAATGAAGCAGGTTGGTTACTCTTACATATAACCCTTTAAATATCTTGTGAGCCCCAAGTATGGGTTTTGAGAATGGGAATATGGATCCTTTCCATGATAATATCTAAAAGAAAAGATATTTTGAAACTAATGGTGAGGGATATTGTGTTTTGAAAAATAGTGGGAGATTGATGAAATTTAAATAGTATTAGAATTATCAATTTGTTTTTGTAATTAAAAAAAGTATTAATTATCTGGTCTTAATTTTTAGAAATGAAAAATCAAATGACTTCAAAATTATCACTTAGATCTATGCTTAAGAAATATAACCTTATTACTAGTGGTAATTTCTAGTAATGATATAGGCACTTGCATATTATATTACGTGATAAATAGAAATTATATGTCCTAGAAACCCCACTTCATGAGTTCATTTCCAAAGAGGTCAATAAGGAAGAAGTATCTTTGTATTTGAAGCATGTATATGATAATATTGATGTCCAATTATTTATTATATCCTCCATGTAAAATAAGATTCTAAAGTTATTTGAGGATATGGATAAGCATAACATCGTTTCTCACCTTAAGGATCCCTATCAAGAGAAATTGAGAAAAAAGAGATGCGAGAGATTTATTACACTATTTATGTGCAATCTTGGAGAGTCAGCATGATTAGGGGAACATTTAGTTATGATGATCAGATACATTAAGAACCTAGACATATTGTTTTTTTAAGTTCCCTGATGATCCACACACAGATCGTATTCTATCTTCAATACCAAATAACTTCTCCAGTTTTATTGAAAATATAAATATGGGAAATAGAGAGAATACACTGTTGAAAATGCTTAAACTTATTTAAAAAGTTGATAAATTCATGGTGAATAAAAAATCCAATTTCTTTATAATGAATAAGAAGAGTAATTACAAGGAAAATAAACAGAACAAACATATGAAGTCTAAGGATTTGGAGCACTATCCTTCTAATAAGAAGAAGATAATATGGAAATGAAATGAAAGGAAAAGGATGTAGTATGTTTTTCATGTAGAAAGTAAGGCCACTATGTAACGCACCGACCCCAGTTACCCAGAGTCGGTGAATTATTACGTAACACTGACATGATCACAAAAGATCAAGTCTCGAAAGACCGATTAGTTTAGTAGCCTTGGAAACACTAGATACATTCATAAATGTTACATTACATCATAAAGTGAAAAACTAAAATAACATGGCATCCATAGTCCATGCTCATATCTCCTTTAGACTATCCCTACAGGTCAGTCATAAAATATTTCTTCACATCTTGGGAAAAATAAAACATAGAAAGGGGTGAGATCAGATGCTCAGCAAGGATAACAATATAGCGGATACTTTCATAAATAAACATAAACATTTAAGGGAATGTATAACTAAAAAAAAGCCTTTTAAACTTGAACTTCAGCATAATATGGCAAAAATAAAATGAAATAATTCCATTTACTTATTCACATGGATATTCTACTAGTTGAATAATCACATGCAATATCAATAACCACTTTCATAATGTTGGAATGCATAATGCCAGACTATCATAACCACATTTTCAAGGCCTTGTGACAAGAATAAAAAATAAGATTTTTTCAAGGACTTATGGAAAGACACTAGTTTTTCTCATGAGACCTATCGATACATTGAGGAGCTATAGAGGGCTCCACCCGACACTTATTAAGTCCAATGCATTCCTTATATAAAAAGGTTTAAACATATCATAAACTGTAACATAATCGTATCACATAAAACATGCATAAAGGAAACATAACACTTCCACATTTTAATCACAAGATAAAAACATTATCAAAACCATTTTAAAAGAAAAGTAAAACTTGGTATTTATTTTTTAAAAAAGTTATTTCTTGTAGAGGAATCCAAAACTCAAATAATGGTCACGACGGCAGAGATGTCGTTGTCACCGCATACGTAAGACAAAACATTCCTTTTGTCTTTTAGTAAAAACGCATTGTATAAAAATATTCTTTTTGAATAAAAGTAAAAGTAAAAGGGGTTTATACACCGTATAAAATAAAGTTATGTACAAAACAAAATATGCCTCAATGAAAGGGGATCGAGACGAAGTCCCTTACCTCGTGTCCGACTTGACTCGATCATTCTTTAACCTCCTAAATAATAAACTAGAGTTAATTTATACTTTCTTAAGAACCCTTTTCAAGTTCATTATTCCTTTAATATAACTTATTACCAAGTTATGAACATTATGTAATTATTTATGTTAATAACGGTCGTTTTGTCAATCTTTGGTACTTGAGTAAAAAATAAACTTCTTATAATTACAAGTTGTTCATGTGGTAAAATATAAATTATATCCAGAATTATATTCATGATTTCGATATCATATATATCATATATATCCAGTATATAAAAGCATTTATAATATTACATAACATTTAGAGGTAAGAAATGAAATGCACTGTTCATGGAGACGGTAAGCCGTACATACGCATGAACGCTACTTTCATTTCTATTTCCTATTTAATGGAATTAAAACATAATGATATAAAGGTATGTTATAATTCCAGTATAATATCATATATAATATCATTTACTCCATCCTTTATACATCCCACATATGGAATTAATGATTCAAATCACTTTGGGGGCGGTAGTCCACACTTCCAAAAATGAAGATATCGCGTTTATCCATAATGGAAACCATAATGGCATGCCATAAATGAAAAAATACAGAAGCATAAAGAAAAAATAAACATAATATATATCATATATAGAAATAGTGTCATCATAATGGTCACCATGAGAGGTGTTAAAAAAATATTGAACAATCATCGTTTTGTGAGGCAGTGATTCGCCACCCACAGAAACAATATGTTCTTTAACCATTAGATGAAGGAGTGTGTAAGTGTAAATAAAATCATTATATTAAAAACATCCTAGTATATTGAAGATACTGGTGTTGTTACAAAGGAAAGGAATAAAAAGAGTTTAAGGGGTTGGAGAAGCAAAATAAAACAAAAGAACATAAGAGAAGACATTACTTTTAAATCGGGTAACTCTTTTTAATTTGAGCCAAAGGCTTCCTTGAGAAGACTTCTGCCCAAATTGATGCTTCTAGGAGTAAGAGAGGGACTTTTGGAGAGTATTTGGGCAGAGTTAGGCCAAGCTAAATGGCTTTTAAGGTGTGAATAAGGTGGTAGAGTTGGGGACCTTTTATAAGAGGAGAGGTGGGGCACTCTTGGAAAGTCATGAAAGTTTACTTTATTATATAATGAGTTTCAGATTTTAAAGGTCCCAAAATTATATATTTCTAGTATAAGGTGATAAGGGTTAGAAATATACTCAACCAATAGGTTTTTGACAAGTGTAAGTCTTAGATTTTACATTATCGTTTCATTTTATTTAAATTGTTAATTAACGAGGTAATCACTGCATCATCATGGTGTCATAAAAAATTTAATTTATTTAATGTCTAAAAATTATAAAACAAATATCATGATGTAGGAAATATTTTTATATTTTCAAAGAATATTTAAAGTCTAAGAGATCATTTACACAAACAAAACTAAAATTGTTTTACTTGGGTGTTACATACTTTGGTTATACTTTCCCTTAAATAAAAATAATATAATAAAATGTCACTATCACCCAAAAGTGATTACATGGGGTCCCAAAGTTTGGAAAAAGGCATCCCATGGTCGGCCATGACACAACCAGTAGCATTGGAACACATGTTGGGGTCCTTTGTTATTATTATGATATTATTTTATTACCCTTAACTACTCGATTACTAATTAATCACGATAATTAAAGATAATTACCGTCGTTACTATTCATAATGTCAAAAAACAAAAGTTTCTTAATTACATAATTTGAACCTTCTGATTCCAAATATGGAATCCATTTTACCAAATTACAAACACAGAAATTTTAGTAATTTATTTAAAAATTATTCCCACTGTCAAAACAAATAGCGTGTTTTTAAGAAACAATATCTATCAAAATATTGACAATTGTTTATGTCCAATTTTAAAGTGAAATTAATTCTAATGACCACTATTGGATAAAATGGTAAAATTATATTCTAATTATACTATAAAACCACTCAATAGTATAATTTATCACTATAAATTATTTTTATTAAAAAAGTTGTTTTTAAGTATTTTCACTATTCATCGAAAATTGGAAGTTCTCAGAAAAATACCAAAAATTCAACATAGGATAATTTAGATATCCCGAATCCAAAAATGAAGTCCATTTTGAAATATAAAATTTATATAATTTTAAAAAGTGGGTATTAACATTTATAATGGCTACTTTGATTGGTCGCGGTGTGTTAGAACTCGAGGTTGCGTACTACACACATTACTGTATTATTCAAAGGGAAGCGTACCATGGAAGCTTGGGGTGTTACATTCTACCCTCGTTTAATAAATGGCATCCTCATAATTTGAAATTGTTATTCAAAAATAAAAGGTTGAAAGTAGAAAATACCTTTTTGGAAAACCCACATCAGAAATAAGGTTAATAAAATTCAGCCTTAATAAGAGGGAAAGAGAAATGAAAAAGTCACCACAAAATTATGATCTCGATTAGGAGAAAATTGGTGGAAATTAGAGACAAATAATTGGAGGGAAAATGTAAATATTTTTAGGGGGTGATTTAGGTCATCAATCACAAACAAGTGTAATATTGAGGGCCTCAAATCCTTCAATCTATGGTGATTTAAAATATCATCAGTTCAACAAAACATAAGGTATTAGGATAACAAATTTTTTTTAATATCTCTTTCCTAAAGTTTAAGAATTAATTTATTAATAGAATAAGAGAGAGGTATATATATATATATATATATACTTGAAAAGTAGAGTTTCAACCTTCAACTAATTTCTACTACAAAATCATATTTGTAAAGACTCGTAAAATTCAAGGAAATTTTTTTTCTTAATTTTATTTGGAATTTTACAAGAACGCAGTTTCTGACGGCACCTGATTCCGAGGCCCGGTGTGCCCGGAATCATTTTCCGAAGTTTGGCTCGGGTACGTTCAGTGAACGAACGAGCGAGTTTTCCTAACTTTTGAACCGTTGCTCAGAATAGAATTCCGAGGGCACCGATGGAAACACAACGCCTGTATTTTCTTAGAAACGCCTTTTCTGGAGTTGCGGTTGCTCGGGTGTGGTTTTTAGTTTTTGGGGTTAAGTTAAGAAATAAAAGAAAGTTTTGCGATAACTTTTTTTTATTTCACTTAAAGCCACTTAAGCTAAGTTGAAGCGGATAGGGTGGAACCCAAAAAATCCTACCCACTTGGTAGGATATTTGTGAGGTAGGGCCCGCACGAGCCTCACCATTTCATTTCCTCTAAGTAACGCACCCGCGAAAACCCCTTTTAAATGAAAGTCAACCGGTGTGTTTTCTTAAATTCTTAACGCCCCTATTAATTGGGCAGTTAAGTCGTTACCATTAATTCACTGAATTAATGGTTCATTTCTTAACCTTGTTTTTCGTTTGTTGGCATGGAATAAAATAAGACCAATGCACGTTTTGCCGGTGGGTGGCTTGTTGAGAGGATTTGGAGAAACTCTAAATTTTTCATCCTCCTTCGCGAAAAACGGGAAGAACGCGGAGAATGAGAAGAACGCGAAGAACGCGAAGGCGACGAAGAATGTCAAACCCTCGGAGATTGACGACGCGACGCCGTGTACTGCGACGCCGATGAATCTTCTTCCATGACGTTTCTTCCGCGACAATCCTTCCCTGCGACAATATTCGATCAACACCCGATTGAGATCGTCGACGCGACGCCGTGTACCGCGATGACGCGACGCCCCTTCCGCGACGCGACGATCCTCTTCTTCCGCGACAGTCAATTCCACGAAGAACTCACATTCGATGACTAAGACAAGGTAGGGGCTTGATTATTTAAACCTTTGTGATTTATACCCGCGACGTTTGATTAAACTATTTTTTGTTGTGAGACTTTTAAAACCGCTAACGCGGTGGGTGCGGACTAACGAACAAGTCCGAACCCACCGCCCCTTTCGTTCTTGGTGTGCGAAACGACGGATGTCGACACAGCAAGCCGCACGGGCGACGTGAGGTCCTCCCAGTGAAGGACGGACCCCGAGAGGACCTTTGGCGAAGACGGCGTGAATTTCCGACCACCGGAACTCGTCCTGTGGTCCACGGAACCACCCGCCGGTGCGCCACCGTGGAGAACCGCCGTGACTGAAGCCGTGGAGGCAGAAGCACGGTCCCACAACCACGCGGGACCAGAGAAGAACGGGACGCGGCGGCCCGTCCACGTTCGTTGGCAAGGGCGGCCCCACGCGGGGCCGCGGTTCCTCACGCGGGGGCAGCACGCCCCCCGCTCCGCTCGGCCGTAACCGGCCGAGCCGACCCGCCGGTCGGGCCGGGCCGTGCCGGTCGGGTCGGACCTGGACTCGGGTCGGGTCTACCAGGTTTGGGCCGACCCAGGGGGGTTGGGCCGGGTCGGTCCGGGCCCAGACCCCCCGTTTTCGGACCTTTTCTTTCTTTTCCTCATAAATTGAGCTACAGGCCTCCAATCGACGCACCGTCAGTGGCGATGTGATCCTTGGATCGAGACGGTCATTTAAGTATATCTCACTCAAGGTTTCGGAGTACTTTGGGTTCGTCCGAGTTGGTTCGTACATGAAACCAACCGGGCCCTTGGAGCGGAAACACTCATAACTTGAGCTCCGGACGTCCAATTGGCGTGACGTCGGCTTTGATGGATTCATCTTGATGAGACAGAACTTTTGGATTAATCCTCTTGAGGTTTGGATGCCATCTGAGTGCGGTCGGGTTGGTTCACTAATGAAACCAACCGGGCCCCTGGAACAAAAAAGCCAATAACTCACAGACCGGGCGTCCGATTGACGCGTCGTCTATCTCGTTGATTTCTTCTTGATGAGACAGAACTTTTGGCATCTTTCGCTTGAGTTTTGGATGCAGTTGGATAGTGGCCAGGTTGGATTGCACCCAAAATCCAACCGGGCCCCTGGAACGGAAAAGGCTGATAACTCTCTGACCAAACGTCCGATTGACGCGCCGTCTGCGACGTTGAGTTCCTGTTGACGATACGAAACTTTTGGATATATCAACTCTAGAATATGTGTCAGTTGATGTATCAGCCTCTTGGCTCGTGGAGCGGACCCTCCCGAACGAGCTTGCTATGTGCGGGAACCCTAGAGACGGCTATGTCTGCGACGACAATGAAGACAGTACGGGAATCCTCCGTGGGTTCGGTAGTGACCACTCCGGTACTTTTGGGATACATCAACTCCGGACTACATGTCAGTTGATGCATCGACCTCTTGGCTCGTGGAGTGGACCCTCCTGGAACGAGCATGCTGTGTGTGGAAACCCTAGAGTCGGTTGAGACTTGACGACTGTTGATCGAACGACTCGGTGTGTTACAGATAGCCCAGTGGGAAGCGCTTGGTTATAGCAGCAGACCCACGATGGAGGAGCGCTTGGTTGTAGCGGCAGACCCGCGGTACTCAACAGAAGGAGTATCTATGGAGGCTATGAGGGGGAGCGCTTGGTTGTAGCGGCAGACCCACGACAGAGGAGCGCTTGGTTGTAGCAGCACGGGGGAGCGCTTGGTTGTAGCGGCAGACCCACGATGGAGGAGCGCTTGGTTGTAGCAGCTTGGAGGAGCGCTTGGTTGTAGCGGCAGACCCACGACGGAGGAGTGCTTGGTTGTAGTGGCTGACCCGTGGTACTCTACAGAAGGAGTACCTCTAGAGGCTATGAGGGGGAGCGCTTGGTTGTAGCGGAAGACCCATGGTGGGAAGCGCCTGATTGTAGCAGCAGGCCAACAGTACTCGATAGGTGGAGTACTACAGCAGTCCAAGGTTAGAGGGAAGCGCTTGCTTGTAGCGGTATAACCACTGTACTTGATAGAGAAGGAGTTTCCCAATAGCTGTGGTTTCAACTTCATGATCGATCTTGTGTGGGTCATTGCGGGGGTTAATACCTATCGACCCTTTGTGGGTCCGACGGCTTAGATGAACCAGTGGCTACATCTGATCATCTCTATCGTCATTTAAAGAAGAATACCTGTGTGAGCTGAATCCTGTTTTTCTTTCCTTTGTGGATTGTGTTGTGCTATCCTGTGTGGATTGAGTTTTGCTTTCCTGTGTGGACTGGGTTGTGCTTGGGCTCGGAGGTTGGAGCGTACTGGAATTGACGACTTAGGTATATGTATGGGCATATACCTAAGCAGTGTCGGATGTTACTTCGTGATTGTATCTTTCCTTTGTGGATTATCCCTTATGGATTCTGGGAGACCCTCAGGGGTCTCAGGGTCCCTACTGAGTAGCTTATACTCATCCTTGCACGGGCTATGCCCACACTACGTTGTGTTGGTTTCAGACGACGGACAACGCTGATCATGGTTGAGGCTTGCAGAGCAGGACGATACCTGGAGGTGGACCACTGGGCAGAACATACTCGGAGCAGTCGGCAGGACCCGACGAGCAGTGGAGGCTATCTGTACCCACCCTTCAGGTGGGATTTCCAGTGGACAGATCGACGTTGCGGCTTTACTTTTCAGTTGCTGTTTTCCATTCTAGTCGTACTTTACTTTCAGTTTGGGTTTGTATACTAGCCCATTTACTTTTCCTCACTTACTGTTGTACTCAGTTTTTACTTAGTGTTTAATTCTACTTCTTGCTTGCTCTGTGGTGTTTGTTTACTTTACAAAGGAAATTCCTTCCCTTTTTAACGGGATTTACACCTTGGTGCTTGTCGCTAGCCCCTGGCCTGTGGAAGGTGGGCTTGGGGTAGTCACGACACGGGCCCCGAGGACGGGTCGTGACAAATTGGTATCAAAGTAGTTCGGTTCTACCACAGAACTTGGGACTCTGATCTTTTTCTACGTGAAGCAATAGTGTCAAGCGTATTGGGTGTGGTTATCAGTTCTGGGAGTCCAGTGTTGGTGCAGCGACCGACGTATCCGTACACCGGGACCCTGACTTCTGATTTCTGACTTAATGCGTGAAAACATTGATTTCATGTGTGTTTCAAGTTTTCTTTGTGATTACTTTTTGTCAGATCACCACGTATACTGTTGACCGTGGAACACCTGTTTCTTTTCAGGATGGCCCCACGACGATAGCCAGCTAGGGTTCTGTGATTTGTACGTGACGACAGCCCGCCGAGCGACGAGGCCTCGGTACAGGGCCCTTTGACAGCTGAGGCACCGGCGGTACCTCTACCCGCCGAGCCACCGATGCTACTAGCCCCAGCCGCTGACGATGCACGTCGCCTTAGTGCACTGCACGAGTTTCAGTGCCAGCGACCGCTGAGGTTCCACGGGGAGACGGACCCCCAGGAAGCTGAGGACTGGTTGGAGGCAGTTGTACGAGTTTTTAGGTTAGTGAGGACACCAACAGACCTCAGGGTGATCCCCGCAGCGAGCCTACTGCACGCGGCAGCAGGAATATGGTGGAGCTTGATGCTCCAGGTGCACGATGAGGCATATCTTCTATGGACGGAATTTGAGAGCCTCTTCCGCTCGGAGTTCGTCCCAGCCACCCTCTATGCGATGCGCATCTAGGAGTTTCTACAACTGCGGAAGGGTAGCATGACAATAGCCTAGTACGCGGCAAGGTTTACCGATATCTCACGCTACTCGACAGACATGGTACGAGACCCATTCTTCAGGGCCCGAACCTTCGAGCAGGGGCTCAGGCGAGAGATCAGAGCTTCAGTTGTTTCTCACAGCATTCCGACACAGACAGGGGTGTTGGAGCGAGCCCTCTTAGTGGAGAGTTTCCTTGCTGAGCAGTCTCCAGCAGCAGGACCCACCACTAGCCGGCATGTAGCAGAGTCTTCTGATCTTGTTTTTCGTTTGTTGGCATGGAATAAAATAAGACCAATGCATGTTTTTCCGGTTGGTGGCTTGTTGAGAGGATTTGGAGAAACTCTAAGTTCTTCATCCTCTTTCACGAAGAACGCGAAGAATGTGAAGGCATTGAAGAACGACGAACCCTCAGAGATCGACGACGCGACGCCGTGTACCGCGACACCGACGAATCTCCTTCCGCGACGTTTCTTCTGTGACAATCCTTCCCCGCGACAATCTTCGATCAACACCCGATTGAGATCGTCGACGCGACGCCGTGTACCGCGACTCCCCTTCCGCGACGCGACGATCCTCTTCATCCGCAACGATCAATTCCGCGAAGAACTCACGTTCGACGACTACGACAAGGTAGGGGTTTGATTATTTAAATATTTGTGATTTATACCCGCATCGTTTGATTAAACTATTTTTTGTTGTGAGACTTTTAAAACCGCTAACGCGGTGGGTGCAGACTAACGAACAAGTCCGAACCCACCGCCCCTTTCGTTCTTGGTGTGCGAAACGGCGGACGTCGACAAAACAGGCCGCACGGGCGACGCGGGGTCCTCCTAGTGATGGATGGACCTCGAGAGGACGTTTGGCGAAGACGACGTGAATTTCTGACCACCGGAACTTGTCCAGTGGTCCGCAGAACCACCCGCCGGTGCGCCACACCAGCACGGCGGCACCGACGGCAGAAGGCGACGGTGCCCGGTGTGCTGCCGTGGAGAACCGCCACAACTGAAGCCGCGTCGGCAACAGCGCGGTCCCGCGACCACGCGGGACCAGAGGAGCACGGGACGCGGCGGCCCGACCGCCTCCACTGGCAAGGGCGTCCCCAGGCGGGCCGGGTCGGGCCACCCTGGCCGGGCCGGGCCGTGCCGGCCGGGTCGGACCCAGAACCGGGTCGGGTCGACCCGGTTGGGGCCGACCCAGGGGGGGGGGGGGGGGTTGGGCCGTGTCGGTCCGGGCGCAGACCCCCCGTTTTCGGACCTTTTCAGTCTTTTGTTCATAAATTGAGCTACGGGCCTCCAGTCGACGCATCGTTAGCGTGGATGTGATCCTTGGATCGAGTCGGTCGTTTCAGTATATCGCACTCAAGGTTTCGGAGTACTTTGGGTTCGTCTGGGTTGGTTCATACACGAAACCAACCGGGCCCTCGGAGCGGAAATGCTCATAACTTGAGCTCCGGAGGTCCGATTGACGTGCCGTCGACTTTGTTGGATTCCTCTTGATGAGACAGAACTTTTGGCTTACTTATCTCGAGGTTTGGATGCCGTCAGAGTGCGGTCGGGTTGGTTCGCTCATGAAACCAACCGGGCCCCTGGAACGAAAAAGCCAATAACTCACAAATCGGGCGTTCGATTGACGTGCTGTCTGTCTTGTTGATTTCTTCTTGATGAGACGGAACTTTTGGCATTCTTCTCTTGAGTTTTGGATGCATTTGGACAGTGTCCGGGTTGGATTGCACCCGAAATCCAACCGGGCCCCTGGAACGGAAAAGGCTGATAACTCTCTGACCGGACGTCCGATTGACGCACCGTCTGCGACGTTGAGTTCCTGTTGACGATATAGAACTTTGGGATATATCAAATCTAGACTATGTATCAGTTGATGTATCAGCCTCTCGGCTCGTGGAGCAGACCCTCCCGAACGAGCTTGCTGTGTGTGGGAACCCTAGAGCTGGCTGCGTCTGCGACGACAATGAAGATAGTACGGGAATCCTCCATGGGTTCGGTAGTGACCACTGCGGTACTTTTGGGATACATCAGCTCCAGACTACATGTCAGTTGATGCATCGACCTCTTGGCTCGTGGAGTGGACCCTCCCAGAACGAGCATGCAGTGTGAGGAAACCCTAGAGCCGGTTGAGACTTGACGACTGCTAATCGAATGACTCGGTGTGTTACGGATAGCCCAGTGGGAAGCGCTTGGTTGTAGCAGCAGAACCACGGAGAAGGAGCGCTTGGTTGTAGCGGTAGACCCGTGGTACTCAACAGAAGGAGTACCTATGGAGGCTATGAGGGGGAGCGCTTGGTTGTAGGGGAAGACCCAAGATAGAGGAGCGCTTGGTTGTAGCAGCACGGGGGAGCACTTGGCTGTAGCGGCATACCCACGACGGAGGAGCGCTTGGTTGTAGCAGCATAGTGGAGCGCTTGGTTGTAGCGGTAGACCCACGACGGAGGAGCGCTTGGTTGTAGCGGCTGACCCATGGTAATCAACAGAAGGAGTACCTCTAGAGGCTATGAGGGGGAGAGCTTGGTTGTAGCGGAAGCCCCATGGTGGGAAGCGCTTGATTGTAGCAGCATGCCCAAATTACTCGATAGGTGGAGTACTACAGCAGTCCAAGGTTAGAGGGAAGCGCTTGCTTGTAGCGGTATAACCACTGTACTTGATAGAGAAAGAGATTCCCAATAGCTATGGTTTCAACTTCATGATCGATCCTGTGTGGGTCATTGTGGGGGTTAGTACCTATCGAACCTTTGTGGGTCCGACGACTTAGATGAATCAGTGGCTACATCTGATCATCTCTATCGTCATTTGAAGAAGCATACCTGTGTGAGCTGAATCCTGTTTTGATTTCCTTTGTGGATTGTGTTGTGCTATCCTGTGTGGATTAAGTTTTTCTTTCCTGTGTGGACTGGGTTGTGCTTGGGCTCGGAGGTTGGAGCATACTGGAATTGATGACTTAGGTATATGTATGGGAATATACCTAAGTAGTGTCGGATGTTACTTCGTGATTGTATCTTTCCTTTGTGGATTATCCCTTGTGAATTCTAGGAGACCCTCGGGGGTCTCGGTGTCCCTACTGAGTAGATTATACTCAACCCTACACGGGCTATGCCCACACTACGTTGTGTTGGTTGCAGACGACTGGCATCACTGATCGTGGTTGAGGCTTGCGGAGCAGGACGATACCTGGAGGTGGACCACTGGGCGGAACGTACTCGTAGCGGTCGGCAGGACCCGAGGAGCAGTGGAGGCTATCTTTACCCACCCTTCATGTGGGATTTCCAGTGGACATCTTGATGTTGCGGCTTTACTTTTCAGTTGTTGTTTTCCCTTACAATTGTACTTTACTTTCAGTTTGGGTTTGTATACTGGCTCACTTACTTTTCTTCACTTACTGTTGTACTCAGTTTTTACTTAGTGTTTACTTCTACTGCTTTCTTGCTCTGTGGTGTTTGTTTACTTTATAAAGGCAATTCCTTCCCTTTTTACCGGGATTTACGCCTTGGTGCTAGTCTCCAGCCCCTGGCCTATGGAAGGCGGGCTTGGGGTAGTCACGACACGGGCCCCGAGGACGGGTCGTGACATCTTTCACTCAAAAAGATAATAGAACTCAAAAATATTATATTTATTCTAATCGTACAAGGTTCCAAATATTAACACATACCATTTAGATTAGTAAAACTATTTTTTAATAACCAGGGACTTCCTGTAGGATAGTGGTATATAATAAAGGCCTTCCACACTATGGTTGTGGGTTCGATTCCAGCAACTTCGTCCGACATGACGGTTTATCCCCCAACCTGTAGGTTGTCCTTTTCCTAAAACTATAGTATTATAATATTCCAAAAATGATCTTCATAAATGTTTTAACCTTAAACAATAATATTCAAAGTTCAACTTAACCCATTCCATCCTTTATAGTTATCCAAAAAAACCTCTGTCCAGACTTTCTCTCAAAGGTCTCTAAATTCCAAAATCAATTGTAACATCAGATTCCCCAAACAAAAGAAATTTTCTCTTATTGTCACATACTAAAGATATTATTACCTTTATCCTATTAAAACCTTAATGAAAACTACAAGTACTTTATTACAATCCTTATATACATCACATTATTCTTATAACCAGAATATAATCCTTGAGTCCAAAAGAACCAATACATTAATTATTCCACTTCAACTTTAGTAACAACATAATATTGGCCTTAATCCCTTGACCTTTTCTAAGGTAAATTTCCCTGACACTTAGGAAATTCATTTGCATAATGCCCCATTTCCCTACAATTGTAGCATTCAACATTGATATCCTCTTTCTTTCCGTTGAAATCACGAGCCTGATGACCTTTTCCTCCACATTTATAACGAACTCCCATTCCTTTTTGGAAAGCCCCAGGGTGACTCTTCCCACAATTATCGCATAATGGAAAATCCTTTTTTCCCTTTTCCCCTTTATCTCTCTCTTATTCCACCATTCTCTTCTTCTCTTGCTTTACTTTATTGTCATAAGATTTAGACAATTCCTTTTCTGTCTTGATAGTACACGGGACTATATCTTCTTACGTTGAGAAAGATTGTGATACTAAAACTCAACGGAGAAATGGTTTTAACCCATCAAAGAAACGATCAATCTTACTTCTCGGCTTACGTACATAATCTGCTGCATGCCTCGCTAACCTTGTAAAGTTAGCCTCATACTTTGCGACATTCTCATCCTCCTTTTGTCTCAGACTCAGAAATTTCCTTTCTATATCTACTCGATGGTCACAAGGAAAGTATTTTTCTAAGAAAATATCTTTCAACTACTTCCATTCCATATTTGATACTTCATCATATTCCTTCATGTTTTGAATCAATGACCACCATTAATTAGCATCTCTAGTGAGGCGGTAAACTGCCATGATAACCTTTTCCTTTCACTACTCCCCAAGGCATGGAATATTTTCTATAACAAATTTTTCCATTGCTCAGCTACTAAGGGATTTCTACTCCCATTGAATGTTGGTGGTTGTTTCCTCATGAAGCAGTCTAACATTGATCCTCCACGTTGCAGATCAGGGTGCTCCATACAAGTAAAGTTATTATTCATAACCTGAGTGAGTTTTCCCAGTATGGTGATAAGATGATCAGCACCAGTTGTATCACCAGATCCAATATAATTATCTTGAGCAGGAGGGAAATCCCTACACGGTGTGCATGCAATGATACAATTGCTATTCCTTCCACTAGGCGCCATTTCTAAACAATGGCATAAACTAGATTATTTTATAAATAGAAATACAAAATAAAAAACTTGAAAAACACCTAACATAAATTGAACAGTTTATGGATATAATCCATAATCATAAAAAAATTCTTTGAGGAAGTATATACTCATAAACCCTTCATAATGGTTTGTAAATAAATCGTGAATTATCCTAAGCATATCCCCTGGGAGTGTCATAACCAAGAGTGTAACAAGTCCCGTTGTCGTGCACAAGTTCCTGTTCAAGTCTAGCTCAATGCGGTGTTTTCGGGTTTCACCCCTAGGCACATCTGTTCCAGATCCACCTCTACCTGTTCGTATCTAGACAGGGATGTATTACTCTGAAAACTCACAAAATCTCTATAATACCAAAATTCTAGGAAGTTCTTCTATACTAATCCTCAAATTATATCTTAGGGCTATGTTCTCTAATCAGAGTTTATCTAAATCTAGCTTCCAGGGTTAGTACTAAACTGCCTCTAATACCAACTTTAACGCCTCGACCCTAGTTACCGATAGTTGGTGCATTATTATGTAACATTGGAATGATAAAAAAAGATCAAGTCTCGAAAGACCGATCAGTTTAGTAGCCTTTGAAACACTAGATACAATCATAAATGTTACATTACATCATAAAGTGAAAAACTACAATAACATGGTCTCCATAGTCAACACTCATATCCCCTTCAAACTATCCCTGTAGGTCAGTCATAAAATATTTCTTCACATCTTGGAAAAAATAAAACATAGAAGGGGGTGAGCTCAGATGCTCAGTAAGTATAACAATATAGCGGAAACTTTCATAAATAAACATAAACATTAAAGGCAATGTATAACTAAAACAAAAGTCTTTTAAACTTGAACTTCAGCATAATATGGCAAAAATAAAATGAAATAATTCCATTTACTTATTCACATGGATATTCTACTAGTCTAACAATCACATGCAATATCAATAACCACTTTCATAATGTTGAAATGCATAACGCCAGACTATCATAACCACATAGTCAAGGCCTTGTGACAAGACTAAAAATAAGATTTTGTCAAGGCCTTGTGCCAAGACACTAGTTTGTCTCATGAGACCTATCGATACATCTTGGATCTATAGAGGGATCCACCCATCACTTATTAATACCAATTCATTCCTTATATGAAAAGGTTTAAACATATCATAAACCATAACATAATCGTATAACATAAAACATGCATAAAGGAAACATAACATTTCCACATTTCAATCACAAGATAAAAACATTATCAAAACCATTTTAAAAGAAAAGTAAAAATTGGTATTTATTTTTTTAAAAAAAGTTATGGCTTGTAGAGGAAGCCAAAACTCAAATAATGGACACGGCGATGGAGAAGTGGTTGTCACCGCATACGTAAGACAAAACATTCCTTTTGTCATTTAGTAAAAATTATTCTTATAAAAAGATTCTTTTTGAATAAAAGTAAAAGTCAAAGGGGTTTATACACCGTATAAAAGAAATTTGTGTATAAAACAAAATATGCCTCATTGAAAGGGGATTGAGACGAAGTCCCTTACCTCGTATCCGACTTGACTCGATAATTCTTTAACCTCCTGAATAATAAACTAGAGTTAATTTCTACTTGCTTAAGAACCTTTTTCAAGTTCATTATTACTTTTATATCACTTATTACCATGTTATGAACATTATATAATTATTTAAGTTAATAACGTTCGTTTTGTCGATCTTTGGTACTTGAGTCAAAAATAATCTTCTTATAATTCAAGTTGTTCATGTGGTAAAATATCCATTATATCCATAATTATATTAATTATTTAGATATCATATATATTCATTATATACATGCATTTATAATATTACATAACATTTAGAGGTAAGAAATGAAATGCACCGTTCATGGAGACGGTAATCCGTATGTACGCATGAACACTACTTTCATTTCTATTTCATATTTAATGGAATGAAATCATAATGATATAAAGGTATATTATAATTCTAGTATAATATCATATATAATATCATTTACTCCATCCTTTATACATCCCACATTTTGAATTAATGATTTAAATCACTTTGGGGGCGGTAGTCCGCACTTCCTAAAATGAAGATATCGCATTTACCCATAATGGAAACCATAAAGGTATGCCATAAATGAAAAAATACAGAAGCATAAAGAAAACATAAAAATAATATATATCATATATAGAAATAGTGTCATCATAATGGCCACCATGATAGGTGTTAAAAGAAGTTTGAACAATCATCGTTTCGTAGGGCAGTAATTCGCCACACACAGAAACAATATGTTCTTTAACCATTATATGAAGGTGTGTGTATGTGTAAATCAAATACTTATCATAACAACATCTTAGTATATTGTAGATACTGGTGTTTTTACAAAATAAAGGAATAAAAATAGTTTAAGGGGTTGGAGAAGAAAAATAAAACAAAAGAACATAAGATAAGACATTACCTTAAAATCAGGTAACTCTTTTTGATTTGAGCCAAAGGATTCCTTGGGAAGACTTCTACCCAAAGTGATGCTTCTAGGAGTAAGAGAGGAAATTTGGGAGAGTATTTGGGAAGAAATTGTCCGATCCAAATGGATTTTATGGTTTTAATAAGGTGGTAGATGTGGGGGCCTTTTATAAGATGAGAGGCGGGGCACTCGGAAATTCATGAAATGTTACTTTATTATATAATGAGTTTCAGATTTTAAAGGTCACACAATTATATATTTCTAGGATAAGATGATAAGGGTTAGAACTATTCTCATCCAATAGGGTTTTGAAAAGTTTAAGTCTTATATTTTACATTATCTTTTCATTTTATTTAAATCGTTAATTAATGAGGTAATCGCTGCATCATCATGGTGTCATAAAACATTTAATTTATTTAATGTATAAAAATTATAAAAAAATATCATGATGTAGGAAATATTTTTATATTTTCAATGACTATTTATAGTCTAAGAGATCATTTACACAGACAAAACTAAAATTGTTTTACTTGGGTGATACATACTTTGGTTATACTTTCCATTAAAAAAATAATATAATTAAATGTCACTATCACCCAAAAGTGATTCCATGGGGTCCCAAAGTTTGGCACAAGACATCCCATGGTCTTCCATGACACAAAAAGTATCATTATAACACATGTTGGGGTCATTTTTTATTATTATGATATTATTTTATTACCCTTAACTACCCGATTACTAATTAATCACGATAATTAAAGATAATTACCGTCATTACTATTCATAATGTCAAAAAACAAGTGTCTTAATTACATAATTTGGACCTTCTGATTTTAAATATGGAATCCATTTCACCAAATTACAAAAACAGAAATTGTATTAATTAATTTAAAAATTATTCCCACTGTCAAAACAAATAGCATGTTTTTAAGAAACAATATCTATCAAAAGATTGACAATTGTTTATGTCCAATTTTAAATTGAAATTAATTCTAATGACCAGCATTGGATAAAATGGTAAAATTATATTCTAATTATACTTTAAAACCACTCAATAGTATAATTTATCACTATAAACTATTTTTATTAAAAAAGTTGTTTTTAAGTATTTTTCACTATTCATCAAAAATTGGAAGTTCTCAGAAAAATACCAAAAAATCAACACAGGCTAATTTAGATATTCTGAATCCAAAAATGAAGTCCATTTTGAAATATAAAATTTATATAATTTCAAAAGGCGGGTATTACTATTCATAACGACTGCATTGATTTGTCACGGTGTGTTAGGACTCGAGGTTGCGTACTACACATGCTACTGTATTATTCAAAGGGAAGCATACCATAAAAGATTGGGGTGTTACACACTAGAATAGGAATTGTACCCTTATAAATAAACAAGGGAAAGATTTATTTTATTTCATTATTGATTGTAATATTTCCACATCTATATGTTGGGAATTAAATACTTCCTATGGTGCTCACATTTGTATCTAAATACAGGAAACAAGTTGATTTCAAAATATTAAAAGAGATTATTTGGTTATATGTGCTACCAATGGAGGAAGGATGGTTACTCTATCCATTAGGGATTACCATATCACATTACCAACCTTATTGATTTTGGTTTTAAAGAACTGTTATCAGAGGCCTAATGTTACTAAGAAAATAATTTCCATTTATTATTTAGATATGGATGGATTTATTTTTTGGTTTGAAAATAAGGGTTGATACTTTTATAAAGATGTAATATATTATGGTATGAAACTGTTGAATAATTATCTTAAAGTATTAAATTATGAAGATGAAATATTAGAAATTTATAATGAAACAAACATTCATAACTCATATAAAACCATTTTAAGACATCACCATCTTGGTCACATAAATAAGAGGAATTTAAAAAAGCTCTATAAATATGGTTACTTAGAATATTTTGTACTTACGATACTTGAAAGACTTCACAATTGTTTACAAGGTAAGATAAATAGACCAAAATTTAGTGGTCAAGATGAAAGGGACACAAATCTTCTATATTTTTTACACACCGATGTGTGAGAACCTTTTTATTTAGAAGTTAAAGGTGTATTATCATAATTTATTACTTTTAATAATGAATTGAGAAGATGTGGTTATATTTAATTAATGATGTATATGTCTAAATACTTTGAAAAAATTAAAGAGTTAAAGATTGAGGTTGATAATTGGATTAGAAGGAATATAAATAAAATTTGATCAGATTGAATTGGTGAATATATTAACCAATAATTTATCAAATTTCAACAAGAGTTTGGGATTTTATATCAACTCACTCCACCTTATACACCATAGTGGATTGGTGTTAGTGAAAGGAGGAATGGTACCTTGTTGGACATTTTAAGGTCAATTAGAAGTCACCCATGCCTTCCATTATCTTTTTGGAAGTATGAATTAGAGACAACATCATACTAACTAAACCGAGTACCAACTAAAGTATAAAACAATACTCTATAGGAGTTATTGAGTGGGAAGAAACCTGTTTTGTCACATGTTCTTGAATGGGGTTTTGATAAAATTGTTAAGGCTATCTCAAGAAACATATGGCCACCAAAATATATAAAGTATATCTTTATAGGGTATCTCAAGGAAACATGGTGATACTACCTACACAATAGTTCAAACAAGAATGTGAATTTTTCAAGATAGATCATATTTATTGAGAGGTATCACATCCTTAAAGAGGATAGTGGGGGAAAGATTGAATTTGATGAATTTAATGATCAAGATACACAATAGTTGGTATAGGAACTAATTCCATAGGTCTGCATGGAATAATCTATTATTTAAACACATGTGTTTCTTAGAAGTTATAGATATGTAAGAGAACTATATATATATATGGGTTTATATTCACAGTTGACAGAAAATCATTATTGGTTGAAAATAATGATCCTCTATTCAATAATGAGGAATTAGAGAGCTTAAAATCCACATAGTGGTAATAATACAAGAATTATGAGATGGATTAATTGTATCAAAACCATGTTTGGGTTCTGATCGATCTGTTAGTTGATGTAAATCCTATTGGGTGTAAATGGGTAATTAAGAGAAAATGGCCATGAAAGGTATTGAAAATAACTATAAAGAATGACTGGTGGCTAAAGGGTTTAGAAAACATAAAGGTGTTGAATATGATGAAACCTTTTCTCCAATTTACATTTTTATATCCATCATAATTTTGTTTTTCATAACAACTTATCATAAATATGAGATTTGGAAAATGGATTTCAAAACTGCATTCCTTAATAGGATCCTTAAAGAGGATGTTTATATGACACAACCAAAAGGGTTTGTGGATCTATAAAATTCCGTAAAGGTATGAATGTTATATATATACATTTATGTATTATAGTTTCCATCTAGGTCATGGAAAATTTAATTCTATGAATCCATAAAAGAATTTGGTTTCATTAATAATGAATGTGATCCATGTGTTTATAATATGTTTAGTGGGAGTATATTTATTTTGATACTTGTATATGTTGATGAAATATTTATAATTTTAAACTCTATACCATCCTTATAAGAGGTTAAGTCATGGTTAAGAAAGTTCTTATATATGAAGGAATTAGGTTAAATAACCCACATTCTATGGATCATGATCACACATGATTTATCCAAGTGGGTTCTTGGACCAAGTCAAGGTACATAGATTGGTTAGATTCTAATAGGTTTAGAGTAGAAAAATCCAAGCAGGGATTGGTTACAATGCCAAGTGGTACGAATCTTTCTAAGAAAATGTGTCCTCATACATAAGAGGAAGTAGATAGAATGTGTAATATCCTATGTGATTCTACAATAGGATCTATCATGTATGCCGTGATATGCCCAAGGCTTTATATTTCCTATGCCTTGAGCATGGTAGGAAGATATTAAGTAGATATAGGTGAAAAACATTGGACTACTATTAATACTGTCCTTAAGTATCTAAGGTGAACAAAATATATATTCATGGTATATAGAAGAGATAAAGATCTAGTCATCAATGGTTGCACATATTCTAGTTTACAGATAGATCTAAATGGTCTCTCATCACAATATGGATATAAATTTTGTCTTAATGTAGGAGTTCTAAGCTGGAATATTTCAAAGCATCCAATTTTCATCTGTTCTACAATGAAGTACAAGTATATTTTGTCTTATGATATAATCAAGTAAGTATTATGTATTCATAAATTTTCTAAAATCATGATGTGATGACACCTAGAAGTAAATTCCTTGCCATCTTTTACTATGATAAAATTATAGTAGTGGATCTCTCCAAGTATTCTTGATCACAATAAAGGATAAAGCACATAATTCAGGATTTTTATCTATTGGGGGATTTATATTGAATAGGTGAAGTGTCAATGAGAAAAGTATCCATAGAGGAAAAATTAGAAGACTAATTGACTAGGAAATTATCTTAGTATAGGCATGAGTATCATGTGATACCTAGTTTATTAAAAGTTTTTATTAGTTAGCTCTAGTGAAAGTGGGATTCTGTTGGAGTTGGGACTATATAATCAACTTGGTTAGTATTTGATTACATGTTTTCATTTTTGATGAAATTTACTTATCAAATTTTTATTATTACTCTATACTAAATTTATATTTGATAATTTTCTAAGAATATATATCATGCTAAATAGTCATAGAAATTCCCCACTTTGTTGAGAACTTAGAGGTTCCCTGACATTATTCTTGAAACTTATTATATGGATATATGATATTATATGGCGGGGAACTAAAAATAATGAATATCAGTGGTATGAGGCTCATAATACATTGATACACTCTCTCATGGTGTTAACCCTTGGTAGTCTCCAAGATATGATGTTATGGGAACATACTTGTCAAATAGGAAATCCATATTTCCATGTTTCATTGGATTTTCCTATATACTGACATGCGTATAGATCCTTAGACTTTAATATTATCATTAATGGATATCACAACTCACATGATTTGATGTATTGTTTCAAATTGGGATGACATATTCTTATGGCGAGGTTGGATACATTAGGTACTTCATGAGTGATATTTCATTAATGGATAATGTGATAAAGGATTTATCCCTTCCATCCCTCAATTAATGTTAATATCTTAGGCCCTTTGATGGGAATGAAAATACCTACATAACTCCATTGCCATGGTGTTAAATGGGAGAATTAATCTTTGAAAATATGAAGAATGTGATGTCAAGAATACTGGTTTATGGAACATACATGAAACCTACGTGATTTGATATATCATGATAAACAGATTATATCACATGATAAGAAATAATATGAAGTTGGATTTTTTTTTGTGATGTTAACTTATTTCAATATAGAATCCTTGGTTTGTTTCTAGATGATAACCTTTTAATTTAGTTTGTTATGCCTAATACCACTGAGAAATAGGACTAGAGGGCCACACCATAAGTGTATCTACAATCTCAGTTAATTTTAAGAATTCAATTTAACAAGTTAGAATAAATAAGTTTCATTTGGTTTTATTAATTTCAATATTTTAATCAGTAGTTATTTTAAAGAATTAGTGAGTTAAATAATAATAATAAATATATATTTTCATGTATTTTGAATATAATATTTTTTATATTTATCCTAGAATAATATAGTGACATTTATTTATTAAATATTCATTATTTGGGGATTAGTAAATTTTGATGAGGGAAAGAACACCAAGTTTAATGGTACAATTGAAAATAATATAAATGGTACTTATTTATACATTTATAAATGTGTTTCACATGTTAATATATTATTAATAATAATATTTTTTTTAGACATGGGTCTAATTAAGAATTATAATAATGGAAAGGGTTTAATGTGCACTTTCACAACCATAGACCTTCCACAATAAATATCTAACCATATCTCCTTCCAAAAACAAAATTTTTGCGAAGAATATATAGAGTGAGAATTTCTTAAGAAGTTGAGTGATATCAATAGATCTAGAGTGATCTCCTCTCCTCATATCTCTATCCTATAAGATAACATCAAGAGTTATTTCCCTGTCAATTAGAATTCGGTTGTGATCAAACAAGAACAACGTAAGTGATTGGGATTGACTATGACATAACCTTCTGATTCTGTGGTAATATTTAGATATTTTTGGTTAATTTTTAGATCACCTCTATATGGTTAAGTGTCCAATGGATCATGTAGTCACACATGATTCACCCCATCACAATGTGACTGCACAATCCATTGGATACTTCAATTGCAATTAGGGCATAGGCCACCTTTGGTTGGATTTACTATACTTATCTAGTTGTTTTTATTTGAATCATATGAAGTGAAAATTTGAGTTTGAATAAAAATCAGAAGAAATTAATATTGAAAATACTATCTATACTCTTGATGTTAGAAATGTTTATATTTCATTCAAGACTCTTAAAAAAAGGAATAAAAGTGTGGCCAAGAAGCTGAAGAAGTATTCAAAGATAATTGATGATCAAATTATATATGATGGTGCTCAGAGTGGTAGTTGTTTAGTGAAATTAGTTGATTATAATTCCAATGAATCAAGTTCAAGTTGTGATAAAGGTTTGATCAATTTTAAAATTAGATATCATATGAAGAAAGTTCCCAAAGAAGTGTTCACATGTATGACCAAAGTTTTCAAGGAACTTCGTGATAAAAAATTACTTCTAGAAGAATAGGTAAATGATATAGAATAATAATTGAATAAAATGGTTGAAATATCCACAACTCTCACAAAAATTGTGAAAGCATTGGAATAAAAAATATCTCTTTTCAAAGAAAGATATTTTGGAGATATTGAATAATTTAAAAGTAATTTCCGTGAGAAATATGTTTTTAATTTTATTTACAGAAGTTATCCATAAACTAGAAAATATACATAATATATCTTTGAATGTAAAAGATAAAAAACTGAATGATAAAGTAGATATAATCAAGGAGATATAAAATTTGTTACTAAAGAAAAATTAGATTCATGAATATGAGATACAGAAGATGAATATTCAATGTAAAGAAGTCATGAAATAGATTGAAGATGTGAAGACTAATCTCAACAAAAAATGTATTAAACTAGAAGTGAAATTGAGTAATATAGAAGAGACATAGGTTGAGACTTCCTATGTTTCTAAACAAAAGTATTTCCAATTATTCATGTGATAAGTGTCCTATTTCGTAAAAGGCTCAATCTATTGGCAAGATGATCTTAATATTATCCAAGGATAATTCTATTTCAGGATAATTCAATAAGGTAACCTTTTATCTTGATAAATCTGCATTTACTAATGCTGTTTTTTTATCTTGTATTTATTCATTTTTAAAATCTGGAGAAACGTTGGTGAAAAAATGTTCTTAGGAATCCACAACATTTTGAAAGATGGATGTGAAGAAGTGTGGAAATTTTTGTTCCCAAAATAATGTTTCACATAAGACGAAATCAATATTTTTTGGATATTATTGGTGCTGTTAGAGGTTTGGAAACTAGAAAATGATTTTTTGGCACAAAATTTCATTATATGAAAATTATATAATTCCTTCATTTTGTGGGGGAAATATGAAGAGAATTAGATTCCAACAAAATATATGTAGAACTCACAGAAAGAGAATAATTTTATCTAGAAAAAATATGATTACATTGATAATTTTTGTGATTATTTCTACAAAAGTGTTCATTTTTATGATGAGTGATAGTATGTACCAATCATGCACAAGCCATTTGTTAACATAAATAGAACACCAAAACAAAAATTTAAGCATGTTATAAATGAATATGATGGGTTAGGCTTGGGATATGAATAAAAGAATATGATTTTTAAACAAAAAATACCATAAAGGTTGTGAAGAATGTAACACCAATGAAAATTTGTTTCTATTTTGGTATTAAAGGCTGAATCGTGGACCATTATGAATTTTCTATGAACATAAATACTAAAGGAAGTAATATAGAATCAAAGAAAGTCAATATATAAGAGAAGAAACAAGATTTATTTGGTGAAAGACATCTATGAGGAAGGGTGTGAAATGTTTTCTAAAATATGTATCTTTTTAAATTCTAAATTTGTGCATGATGGGTAAAATATGTCTGTAAATTCAGGTAAAAAATGTTTGACATGGTTATCTAGTCAATAAGAAATATTGAATAAGAAAGGGAATGAATCTTTGACTTCTAGTGTTAGGAAAATGAATTCTGCACGCAAAGTGAACACTAAGCATATTTCTAAACAATTTTTTATCCTATGCTTTGAATAGTATGAATATGAAAGAAAGATTGAGCAAGAAGTTAAAAATAAAATTTATGTGTTAGAAAATGTGAAGAATCCTTTTTCATCTAAGAATATTTTTTGGTTGAGAAGAAACTCTCAGCCCCGTTACTCTAATTGAGAAGAATTGAAGAAACAAATTATTCCCATATATACATTGTGTTAATTTTTCATGTAGAAAAATAAAGGTGAAGCATGAATTCAGGGGGAGACCTGAGTTTTATAAATTCTGTGAACCTTTTACAGCTAGAAGGTTATCTATCATGGTATAATTTTGGCTTTATGTTGTCACTTTGCAACATTTCCAATAATATGAAAAGATTATAAGAGTTTATTCCTGAAGAAATTAAATCATAATGATGAAATATTGAGTTCATATCTTGATTCGGAGAACATAAGATCAAATATTTAATATTTTTATCTCAATTGATTCCTTCTGAATATCATATGTTCTGGTTAGGGATGAATCAGATAATCCTAAATGATAAATTTCTAGGAATTGAAGCTTGTAACAATTGAGGTATTTTATTTACATTCATTTCTTTCGATGAAAAAAAATCCATCAATTCTAAAAGTAAGAGATTTATTATTTTATATTAAGTGGTAATAGAAATTTGAAATGGGAAATAAATTCTTGCACTTTAGTGTTTTTAACCTGTTTTCTAAGATGTATCTAGAAGATTATTTGAAAATATTTTGATTAATTCCTAAAAACAATTATTGATTAGTATCACATTGTAAATTTTATTGAAACAATTGATGTTAAATTTGATCACTATTGTTTTATACACAGAGCATTGCTCACAAAGAATTAGAGATTATTAATTTTAGGTCTTTTTTATTCTAGTAGTGATTCCATATATTTCAGAAATAAAAGACAATAAGGGTCATAATATAAGAGGATGTTTATATAATTTGAATTTTGGAAATGAGAATTCATTAACATGCTCATATATTTGGATTTATTTCCATAAATTGGATAAGATATCATTTAATTTTAAGATTAAATGGGTATTGACAATAAACCCAAATGGGGATATTGAAGTGTCCAAGTGGTTTGGTGAATTTGAAGTTTTTTAATCAAATTATGAATATGAAAAGCCAATGAGTTCTTAATTTGAATATTTTAGATATGGTCTTAAGTTCAGAAATATAAGTTTCACTGGTCAATTGTAAATAATGCTTCATCATTGTTTGGTTCAAGAGGATTTTATGAAAAGTGATTTATTTTTATTGTGGTTTTGATATTTTTTTATGGTTTAATTTTGAGAGTTTATTGGCTTTTCATCATATGGAATATGGATTAACATTTTTAATGGTGTGTAATAAAAAATATAGATAACCCACACTAGCCATCCAAGGTGGACCACACCAATATCGAGTTGAGAAGTCGACACCCAAGCTAGCTGGTATGTGCTGCATGGGCATATAGGAGTATGCAAAGTGCACTCCACAGAGGTTCATGGGAATTGGTCACTACTGGAAAATGACCATATAACCACTGTTTTGAAAAAAAAATGGGTATAGGTCACCGCTATATCCACATGGGGAAAATTTTATGGGATAAAACTATACCCATAGTTCTCCCAAAACAATTGGTATAGGTTTCTCAGGGTGAACCTATACTCTTGATTCTCCCAAAATTGTGCATATCAGTGCTCATATACCCACGTTTTGGGATAACAATGGGAATATGTTTCACAAGGAAAAAACATTATACAGGAAGATCCTATACCCATGATTTGAAAAAACCGTGGGTATAGGTCACCCCTATACACTAGGTTTCTATAAACCATGTCAATAGATTGCGTAGGGAAAAAATATCATGGGAAAACATATACCTATAGTTTTGTCAAACTATTGGTATAAGTTGATTTATTATTATTACAAAATAATAAATAAATTAATATAAATGATTTTTTACATATATATATTTATGTATATTTGTGTATATAAGAATGTAAAACATACTGTATGATAGTGGTAAAGTCGTTCATATGTAGGTAGAAGGTTCAGGTATTAAATCCCAATGGTTTTCTTTTTTTAAATAAGGACCTATTCCCACGGTTTGAAAAACCTGTGGGTATAGGTGTTTACAATGAAATTTTGTATCTTAATAGTTTAATAACTGTAGGTACAAGTCTATACCAATGGATTAACTCCACACTATTCAAAGAACCATGGATATATCATATGTCCACAGTTCTTTAGGCTATACACACATTTATAAACCATGGGTATGGGTACAAATTCTAGTAGTGAGTGGCGATCCACCATGTGGGGTGGCATGGTGGTGGATGAGGGTGCTGACATGGTGTGGTTATAGCTTGTTTTAGGAGTGCTTCAAAACTATTTTTGTTGGTGTAACTGAGAAAATTGTGTTATAAATAAGTTCTAATAGAAGATGAGTTTTGATTTGGGATGGTTTTTTGCACTATAGCTCCAATTTAGAAATTCATATTGAAGATGAACCATACGATTAGAATATCTTGACCATTTAAACACCCAAAGATCTCATCTTTAATCTCAGCATTGCCCTAGAGTCTTGTGTTTTGATATCTCCATGTAGTTATGACAGCCCTGATCTTTTATTACACAAGTAAACACAATTTATTACATAAACTTCACTTGATACAATATAGAAGATCAATAGGTCTAGTGTCTTTGGGGATTAGGATAATTACATAATGACTTAAAACATGAGATACAGCATCTTTATTGAAAAATTCCTTTATATGACCACTACATTCCCTCGTACTTAGCATTGCATGGGATAACTTGAGGACATGCATAAGAAAAGGGGGAGCTATAAAGCTCATTAAGGGAATAATCTTAGAATAACATGAGGAATACAATACATGTTAGACAATAGGCATATCAATAGATCACAAGAGAAGAATAAATATAAAGGCATGATAAATGATGGTAATCATAACATGGAAATGTGGCAACAACACTTAACATGGAATTAGCATGATCCAAGGCTCATTGCACATAGAGCATGAGTAAATCCTCATTACACATGAAGCACGAGTAAATCCTCTTTTCACCTGAATTAGAATGAGTAAGAACCCATTTAACATGAAGTATCATGATACTATACTTGACCCAATGCATTGGAGTGCTATAAGGGCTCACCCTTCTAAAACATTTTAGTTGATGCATAAGTGTGCCACATGGATTCATAAAACATAATCATTTATTCTAAAATAAAAGAATGTGGAATTCATACATAAAACTTTATAATTAATAAGTAAATGTGCATAAAGGTTAATACCCTTGATAGAGAAATGGACATGGTATTCACTACACAATGAAATTGTCTTGGAAAATTGGTGCAATTTCGGCCGCGTAACGGCGTGACATAAGAATTCATACAGATGGTTGATGAGAGAGAAAGGGGTATCTCATCATATTTACAGGAAATGGATAGTAAGGGGGTCATATAGATACATGTTCCAACAATTTTAATGGAATTTAGAGTCATGATACAAAAGAATTGCTTGAATGTAAAAGAGGAGAGAGAAATTTCTTTCGGAATTTGGGCATAGTAATGAGTGTACATGGGAGGAATTTAATGAGAGAGAAATGGGTCTACCATCATTGAAACATAAAGAGGTAAGTATGGGGGAGGTGCGAAACCATACCCCAACATTTATAACTGAAATTAAAAGTCCATAACAATTTAAAGACTATTGGACACAAAATGAGAAAGGAAGAACAAAACCCTTACTTGGAAGTGTGCTTTCAAAGGCTTGAGAGAGGCTTGTTGGGAGCTTGGGGAATCTTAGGAGAATTATAGAGAGAGTAAGGCAGAGGTTGGATGAAATCCAAAGGTTTTGAGTGAGGAGGAAGTGAGAGCTTGGGTTGGTTTATATAGGAAAGGTGAGAGAATTCTTTATTATTTAGGTTTGGGACACCTCACATTAAACTAATCCAAACCAAAAAAAAAACCCATAGTTTTTGCCCATGGTTTTTGGAAAAGGGAATTGGAAAAAGTTATTTTATAAGGCCAAAGTCATAAGTACTTAAAATAATGGGGTTGTTTATGTGGAGGTGAGTTACACTCCCAAGGAAAATAATTTAAAAAGACATGATGTTTAATAAGCCTTGAAGGGTCCATTAATGCTTTTTTAAAATAAGTCAAACAAATCCAAAATCATATTATTTTATTTTTAAAACATATATTGGCCGAACATAAGGCTTATCGTATTTTATTACATCACTATTGGGTCATTATGATGTCATAAAACACATAATATATTTAAATGGTATTTAATTTTTACCCAAAAATTTTACTGTCTCAGAAAATTATGAAAAATTAACTATTGGATAATTTTTACATCCTGATTCAATAAATAATATTCATTTTATCTAAATAATTTTCTAAATATGTTAATTTTTACTTTTAAAATAAAAACCGACATTTATCAAAAAATCATTGGTTTTTGACAAAAATGGCTTTCAAACCTTAATAAAAATTACCATTTCTTTCACAAAATTATACAATCATTAATATTTAATAAAAATTAATTTAATAATAATAATAATATTTTATTAAAATATTATTTAATTCAAAAATCCATTAATTCATCAAAATGGATTTCTTAGTTGAACATTATCTAAAAATACTATTTGTGCTTTAAAATAAACTATTTACAAGGCAATGATAATAATATAAAAGTATATTCATTATTATATACAAAAATAATGTACATGACCATAGTGATAATGTCTTGTTACACAACCCCTTATACCACCCGCATAAGACCGAAGGGTAAGGTGTGCAATGGTGACCGACTCTTGTGGTGGCTCAGATAACATTTCTCGAGTGGTAATATCTATCAACTTCCAATTCTCTCATAGGTGGTTCCTCTCGACCTTAACATATCCAAGATCGGCATGGGATTAGTCAAGAGCGAATCCCAATTAAGTGACCTCCTTTCCAAGCTCCAACAAATAGGCTTCGTATGGGGCAAGTCTGTTGGATGAGGCTATCGCTTCCTTTGTCTATGTAATTGGATTTGTTAAAGCCCTATATTTATACTAATCATGTGATCATTTTTCAATGGATATATTTTCAATGGTCACAATTATTAACATAAAACCAATGGAGTTGACATTTTATATAAACATTTTACATAAAGAGACATTTAATTAGATCAAGAGGGATTTCTATTAATGAAAGTTTGGGTTGTTACAATCTTCCCCCCTTAAAAAATTTCTCCCTCAAAATTTTATTTTCCCACACTAAAACAGATATGGGTAACTCTGATTCATCATTTCCTCCAATTCCCACATCGCTTCTTCAAACTTGTGGTTTCACCACAACACCTTGACGTGGGGCATTGTCTTATTTTGTAGAAATATTTCTCTACAATCTAGGATCTTCACTGGTTGCTCCTTATAAGAAAGATCATCCTCTAACTATACCACCTATGAAGAGAGTACATGTGAAGGGTCTGGTTTGTACTTCCTTAGGAGGGATACATGAAAGACATCATGTACTTTTTCCATGGTAGGTGGAAGTGCTAGTCAAAAGGCCACAACCCCGACATGATCAATAATCTCAAAGGGGATGATGTACCTTGGATTTAACTTTCCTTTATTTCCAAACCTTATGACCTTCTTCCACAGATATATGCATAGAAAAACCATGTCTCCAACATTAAACTCAAGGTCTCATCGACAGTTATCTTCATAACTCTTCTGTTGACTCTGGGATAACTTGATATGCTGCTGAATGATTTTCACCTTCTCCACCATTTCTTCAACCATTTCTAGTCCAAGAAGCTTATGCTCACCGAGCTCATCCCAACACGCCGATGTTCTGCACCTTTTCCCTAAAGGGCTTTATATGGTGCCATTTAGATGCTTGAGTGGAAACTATTATTATAAGATAACTCAACCAAAGTAAGATGTTGATCCCATCATCTTTTAAAGTCCATTAAGCACGCTCTCAACATGTCCTCAAGTTTTTGAATAGTCTGCTCGGATTGGCCATAAGTTTGAGGATGATAGGCCATACTGAAGTTCAATTTAGTATTCAGAGAATGTTGAAGACTCTTCCAAAACTTAGAGGTGAATCTTGGATCTCGATTGGACACAATAGATAGTGGTACTCTCTATAGCCTTACCACTTCCCTGATATATATTCGTGCTAGTTGATCCAATGAGAAATCCTTCCAAATAGCAATGAAGTGTGCAAAATTTTTAAGACGATCCACAATAACCTAGATTGCATTACTGCATTTGGATGTCTTTGGAAGTCTGGTGACAAAGTCCATGGCGATGTTCTCCCATTTCCATTCTGGTATGGACAATGGTTGCATCATCCCCTTAGAATTTTTCCTCTCTGCCTTCAATTACTGACACACCAGGGAATTTTATGTATATTCAGAGATCTCCTACTTCATATTATCCCACCAATAATGCTCTCAGAGATCCCGATACATCTTTGTGTTTCCTGGGTGAATGGGAGAAATTTGAACTAGATGCATCATCCACAAGTTCCTTCTTCTGCTCCAAACTTGATGGAACACATAGTCTTTTCCCAAATCACACAATTCCTTCTTTATTAACATTAAACTCCAAGGATTTACGTTTTCCGATAGCATCCTCTTTTTCCTAAATTCCCACATCATCCTTTTGAGCATCCTTTAACCTTTCCAAAGGTTACAGTTGAGCAATCATTTGTGATAGGATTGATGATGTTCTCTTCTTTATGATTCCCATGTCCAATTTTTATCAAATATAAGAAAATTGGATCCTTTTCAATTCTCATCAATGATAGAATTGCTGGGTCCTTTTTACTTAGGGCATCCGCCACCTTGTTCTCTTTCCTAGGGTGGTAATGGATTGAGCAGTCATAGTCTTTGATCAACACTAACCATCTTCGTTGGTTCATGTTCAACTCTTTCTTTGTGAATATATACTTTAGGCTCTTGTGGTCAGTATATATCTCACATTTCTCCCCATAGAGATAATGTCACCAGATTTTCAAGGAAAAGATCATAACCGCCAACTCCAGATCATGCGTTGGATAGTTTTGCTCATGGATTTTCAACTGCCTTGTGGCATAGGCTATCACTTTACCATTTTCCATCAGCACATAGCCTATGACCTTCTTCGAAGCATCACTAAATACCACAAAAAAGTTCTCCACTTGTGGGTAAAGTGAGCACAGGTGTAGTGATAAGACTCCGTTTCAACTCCTTGAAGCTTTCTTCAAATTCATCACTGCAAGAAAACTTTACTCCCTTCCGAGTTAGCTTGGAAAGAGGGTTGGAAAATCATGATAAATTTCTCACAAATCTTTGATAATATCCTGCAAACCCCAAGAAGCTACAGATATCCGTTACTAATGATGGCCTCGCCCATCCCTCAATTGCATTTGTTTTGGAGGGATCCACAGATATCCCATTGCTTGTGATGATATGGCCCAAGAATGATACCTCCTTCAACCAAAACTCACACTTTCTATACTTTTCATAGAGCTTCTCCTTCCGCAAGGTCTATAGTACAGTTCTCAGATGCTCTTTATGATCCTCCTTGGTTTTGAATTATATCAGAATATCATCTATAAAGACTACCAAAAATTTTCTAGGTAATCTCTAAAGACTCTATTCATCAAGTCCATGAAGATTTCTGGGGAATTAGTGATTCTGAAAGGAATTAATATGAATTCATAGTGCTCGTATCTTGTACGAAAAGTAGTCTTGGGGGGTATCTTCCTTCATTACCCTTACTTGATAATATCCTGACCAAAAATCTTCCTTGGAGAAGTATTGTTCTCCACAGGGCTGATCGAACAAGTCATCTTTTCATGGGCGGGGATACTTGTTCTTTATCATGATCTTTAAAGCTCACGATTATCGATTCAAAGGCGCATTGACCCATATTTCTTCTTAACAAAGAGGACTGGTGCACCCCATGGTGAAGCACTTGGGCGTATAAACCCTTTATCCAGATTCTCCTGTAGTTGTTTCTTTAGCTCCTCAATCTCCACAACAACCATTCTATAGGGAGTCTTGGATATTGGTAACCCCTAGGTATAAGTTCAATTGAGAATTAAACATCTCTTATTGGAGGAAGACCATGCAGTTCCTTGAGAAACACTTCAGTGAATTCCTTCATAATAGGCATGTCATCTAGCATGGTTTTCTCCTTAGACTCAATCATCTGAGCCAGATACGCATGCTCATAGTGCAGTAATATCCATTCTTGAGATGATGGAGATAAAGAAGATTCATCTTCCTCCTTGCACTTGTAAAGAATCGGGGGTAAATTCTCCACCCGGAGAGCGATTTCCCACTCATGGAAATTTATGTTGGCTCTATATAAGGAAAGCCAATCCATTCCATGAATTGAATCAAATTACACCATAGGGAGTATAAAAAGGTTCACCAGGAAGTTTAATCCACATATTATGATAGGGGAGGAGTTATATTCCTGGGATGCAATGATTTCCCCATTTTATGAACTCACCAACATCTTCAATTCCATGATTTGTGGTGGTTCTGGGATTGTTCTACTAAACTTTAGAGATATAAAATAATGCGTAGAACCTGAATCAAAAAGTATGTTCTCTATTATTGAATAAATAACTAGCGTACCTGTCACTACTTCGTTGTTAGGGTTCACTTCGGAAGTAGTGATGGAAAAATCTCACCCTTTCTGCCTTGGAGCTTGTTGGTTACCTCCGAAAACCCTTGTCTTAGGGCATTGATTTTCAAGATGGCCTAGTTCTTTGAAGTTGTAGAAATGAACAATGCATTGAGGTTCTAATGAATCATTCCTCTCCTCTATCGCAACAAAAAGTTTTTCTTATTGGTAGTTAATAGCTAGGTGCCCTTCTCTTCCTCACCTAAAGCATTTCCTCGTCCCCTTTAGGAAACTTATAGGGTTATTGTTTCCACACCTTTGGAAAGTGGGGTGCTGGATCTTCTTAGAACCATTGGATTTATCCATCAGACCTCCAGCATTGAATTCCACCTTACAATTCTTATCCCCATGATACCCCTGAGATTATCTGATCTCCATTTCTTCCTTGAGGGAACATCAGACAATTTCTTCATAGGTGTTGAAGTCTCGGATCACCAACGCTTTCTGTAGGCTAGGTTTCAGCCCACCAAAGAAGCGGTCAACCTTGAATTCAGGGGTAATGACAAATCTGAAAGCATATCATGGAAGCCTTGTGAAGTTTTCCTTGTACGCTCTAACAGATTCTTCGTCTTTTTTTCTTGATGGCAAAGAAGTCCCCTTCCATCTTAAGATGAAGGGTGCACTAAAAATATTTATCAAAGAACTTCTTCCGGAAATCCTTCCATTCAACGCCTCAATATCCTTATCATGATTCATATTTTTGATCAAAATCCACCATTGATTAGCTTCACACTCCATACTATAAGAATCCAGGAGAACCTTCTCTTATTCAGAACATTGAAGATGGATAAGATATTTTCAATGGAGTTGATCCATTGCTCAACGATTGAGGGATCAGATGATCCATTAAAATTAAGAGGCCTTTGTCTCATGAAGCTCTTAATAGTGACTTGTTCTTTCTCAGAGGGTTGAACATTCCCATTGACCAATTTTTCTATTCAAATATTGAGTTATCTAAGAGAGAAGCGTGACAAAGTTCACGATTCCCGCTCCCATTGGATTGGGCATCTCATTAGTATAGTCATCACATTGATCTTCGTAGAAATTGTTAGCCCGAGTCTTCCTATTACCGACCATTGGATGGAATAAAAGGAAAGATAGGGGTAAAACATAAAAGGTAATCCAGGGACAAAACTAATGACTTATAAATAAATTTTATTTCCTTAACATAAGAATATATTGGATTCAGTCTATGTTATCTGTGATCAACATTCTAACATATATTTTTAGGGAATTTTTTTCCCTTAATAATGGTTCATACTAAGCCTGTAAATTTACCAAAGCATATTTTCCTAGGAGTTTCGTAACCAAGAGTGCATCAAGGCCCGTTGTTGTGCACCAGTTCCCCTTTGAGTCTAGCTCAAATCGGTGTTTTTGGGTTTTACCCCTAGGATACATCTGTGCCAGAGCCGTCTCTACCTGCTCGTATCCAGACATGGATGTATTTTCTTGATAAAACCAAATAATCAATACTTACAAAAAATTTTGGGATATTTTTATTATACTTAGTCTTGTCTCTAAGGCTTCACTAGGGTTTTCTAATATTAATCCCAAAATAACTAAACCTATCCTCTGATACCAACTATGACAACCCTGATATTTTATTACACAATTAAACATAATTTATTACATAAACTTCACTTGATAAAATATATAAGATCAAGTGGTCTAGTGTCTTTGGTCCTTATGATCATTACATAAAAACTTAAAACATGAAATACAACATCTTTATTGAAAACTTCCTTTACATGACCACTACATTCCCTCGTACTTAGCATTGCATGGGATAACCTGAGGACATGGATAAGAAAAGGGTGAGCTATAAAGCCCAATAAGGGAATAATCATGGAATAACATGAGGAATACAATAAATTTTAGAAAATAGGCATATCAATAGATAACAAGAGAAGCATAAACATAAATTCATGATAAATCATGATAATCATAACATGGAAATGTGGCAACAGCACTTAACATGGAATTAGCATGAGCCAAGGCTCATTCCACATGGAGCATGAGTAAATCCTCATTGCACATGAAGCATAAGTAAAGCCTTGTTGAAATTGAATTACCATGAGTAAAAAAACATTTCACATGATGTTTCATGATACTATACTTCACCCAATGCATTGGAGCGCTATAAGGGCACACCCTTCTTAAACATTTCATTTCATGCATAAGTGTGCCACATGAATCATATAACATAGATTCATAAAACATAATCATTTATTCCATAATAAAGGAATGTGGAATTAATACATGAAACTTTATAATCAATAAGTAAATGTGCATAAAGGTTAATACCCTTGATAGATAAATGAGCATGGTATTCACTACACAATGACATTGGCTTGGAAAATTGGTGCAATTTCGGCAGCGTAACGACGTGATGTAAGAATTCATAAAAATGGTTTATGAGAGATAAAGGGATGTATAATAATATGTACATAAAATGGATAGTAATGGGGTCAAATATATACATGTTACAACAATTTTAATGCGATTTAGAGTCATGATACAAAATAATTTCTTGAATGTAAAAGAGGAGAGAGAAATTCCTTTCGGAATTTTGGCATAGTAACAGGTGTACATGGGAGGAATTTAATGATAGAGAAAGGGGTCTCCAATCATTTAAACATAAATAGGGAAGTATGTGGGAGGTGAGAAACCATACACCAACATTTATAATTGAAATTAAAAGTGCATAACAATTTAATGAATATTGGACAAAAATGAGAAAGGATGAAAAAAACCCTTACTTGGAAGTGTGCTTCCAAAGTCTTGAGAGAGGCTTGAGAGAGGCTTATTTGGATCTTGGGGCACCTTGGCTGGATTATATAGAGAGTAGGGAAGAGGTTGGACAAACTACAATGGCTTTGAGTGAGGAGGAAGTGGGAGCTTGGGTGGGGTTATATAGGAAAGGTGAGGGAATTTCTTATTATTTAGGTTTGGGAAACCTCACATTAAACTAATCCAAACCACAAACCAGACCATGGTTTTTGCCCATGGTTTTTGGAAAAGGGAAGTGTAAAAAAATATTTTATAAGTCCAAAGTCCAAACTTCTTAAAATAATGGGGTTTATTATGTGGAGGTGAGTCACACTCCCAAGGAACTCAATTTAAAAAGACAAGATGTTTAATAAGCCTTGAAGGGTCCATTAATGCTTTGTAAAATAAGTCAAACAAACCCAAAATCACATTATTGTAATGGTAAAACATTTATTGGCCGAAAATAAGGATTTTAGTATTTTATTACATCACTATTGGGTCATTATGATGTTATAAAACACCTAATATATTTAAATGATATTTAATTTTTAACCAAAAATTTGACTGTCTCAAAAAATTATGAAAAATTCACCGTTGGATAATTTCAACATCCCAATTCTAGAAATAATATTTATTTTATCTAAATAATTTTCTAAATTTTTTAGTTTTCACTTTTAAAATAAAAATGACATTTATCCAAAATTAATGGGTTTTTGAAAAAAATGGCTTTCAAACCTTAATAAAAATTAAAATTGCATTCAAAAAATTATACAATCATTTATATTTAATAAAAAATAATTTTAGAATAAAAATAATATTTTATTAAAATATTATTTAATTAAAAAATCCATTAATTAATCAAAATATATTTCTTAGTTGAACATTAACTAAAAAATACTATTTGTGCTTCAAAATAAACTATTTACAAGGTAACAATAATAAAATGAATGTATATTTATTATTATGTAAAAAAATAGTGTACACGACCATATTGATAATGTATTGTTACATAACCCCTTATAACACCCTCATAAGACTGAAGGGTAAGGTGTGCGATGGTGACCGACTCTTGGGGTGACTTAGATAACATTGCTCAGCTGGTAATATCTATCAACTTCCACTTCTCTCGTAGGCGGTTCCGCTCGAGCTTAACATATTCAAGCTCAGCTTGGACTTGGTCAAGAGATAATCCCAATGATTCCACCTCCTTTCCAAGCTCCGACAAATGGGCTTCATATGGGGCAGTTCTCCTGGATGAGGCATCACTCCTTTGTCTGAGTAAATGGAATTTGTTAAATCCCTATATTTATACTAATCATGTGATCACTGTTCAATGACTATATTAGAAATGGTCACAATTCTTAACATAATACCATAACATTTGACATTTTATATAAACATTTTACATAAATAGATATTTAATGAGATTAAGAGGGATTTCCATTAATCAAATTTTGGGTCGTTACAGTAGTGATGTCAACAGACTATCTAACAGATTCTTCCAGGCATTATTTATTCATTCTTTTGATTCCAAATAGATTGAAATATCAGGCCGTGATGTTTACATGATAAAAAAGATAAAAATGTGGAGAAATATAAATGAGTTATTTTTTTTGTCCGAATATAGAGATTTCCAAAATTGTAAAGCATGCGATTAGAATTTTTATGCTTGAAGTGAGGTTGTTAACATGAGTTGAGTTGATGTAGTTTCCTTTAAATACCCCAACTGAATTCATTTTCTTTGTGGAACTTATCTCACATCTGAGTGCTGAGAATAGTTTTTGAGTGAGAAATAGAGCGGATCACGTGTTCTATATTTGTGAAGGAAGTACTACATATTCGAGTTCAACATAAGTGATCACATGTATATTCGAGTTCCCTTGAACCTGTTTTGTAAATGATATAGAATAACCACATAAAACTATTGTTACATGAATAATACCGAAGCACTGAAAAGGAGAATATGAGTTTTTGCGATGCATTTTACTTACGATGATCTCATCTGTGAAGAAAATGGGATAGCATTTTAAATGTCTCCCTTTCATTATGTGATGTACAATGATATTTTTAGTACTATTTTTCAAAGTACGCAGCGAACTTGGGTATTCTTAAAGTTGCATGAAGGCCTTGAAAGTGTATATTATAAACCATGCTTTATGAAGAAGGAGAGTCATGCACAAAATCCTATGAATTTGAATTACTTGGAAGAAGTATATTCATGATTAAATTAAGTATAATATGTTTTAAGGTAAAGTGAACTAAAGGAACTTCTTTGCATGATAATCAAAGCATGCACTCATGATATCATGTACAAATAATTTTTTGCGGAAAGAAAGATATGGATGGTGTACGTGTCCAAGCTTATAGTAGAAGAAACATGATAGTGAATGTTAAAATTATAAAAAATGGGGAAAATGTGGGTGTAAATAAAAACCAAAGGGGGATAGATTGTGTGTTCAGGTATGCATGAAACACATATTTACATGGACCTTGATAATGAACATGAAATATGCATTGCATATATATAGTGATTAGTAATTTTTGAGACTGATGCTGCGAGTTAATTCAGAAGACATCTTCCCAAGTGATCAATGAATTGAGTCATGTTCAGATCATTTGAATATCATTGGATAGTGAGAAGGATCAAATAGTTTTTAGAAATTTTATAAAGTTCTTGAATATTGCACTCATGCAGATTAGTTGATCCATTTTGTGCATGGAGAAAGATTTCAGGTTGAGGTAGTGTAGAACAAGTATGAAGCCTAAATATATATCTCTATTAGTGGATCATATCTTGTGGGAGTCAAGATTAGTGGAAGTATTCATTGGGACTATGAAGTAGAAGAAGACTCTATTGGGGCTCTAGAGCAGGCCAGTGGGATGATGGTAACACTGTGGGATGAAGTATAAAGTTCCTCTTGTGGGACTTAGGAGTCACTTGTGCAAGTGGTAACTTGTAATCTCCAGTGGGAATCTTGAGAGGAACACTGTGGGATTTGATGTTTAATGGAATTAGAATTTCCCAGTTGTAACAATCTATATATAGAGAAGAATATGTAACTGGGTGGTATAAATGGTTGTAGTAAGGATGTAGGTTTTAGTGTTGAACCTTGTGAAAATAACGTGTTCTATGTTTCATTTAAATCAGGAATTGCATACAAGATCTAGTGATCATAATAGGTGATAGAGGTTTGAAGGAGGTTCAAGAAAAGAAAATAATTTAGTAAAGAACAAGTCACACTAGATTCACCCCCTCTCAATGTGACTACATGATCCATTGAACACTTAAGAGGGATTATACACTTAGATCCTATAGCTCAAAGATGATATGATGAGATATAATAAACTATATCATTAATGTATATAGAATTACAAGTTGATGCAAATCTATATTTTCTTATAAATTAATTTTAAATTAAATGTGATGACCCTCTTCTTATTTCATCATTCTAATCATGTTTTGTAATCTATGGTCATTATTGGACATGATTTTTTTCTCATGTGAAAAATTGATTACAGGTAAATTGATACTAAAAGATGAGTTGGTCATAACATCAAAGGAAACATCTGCTACACCTGGAACCTACACTTCAGATACACCTGTAACCTTCAGTATGGTCATGGAGGAACAAATGAAAGTCACAAGAAAATAAGAAAATCACAAATAAAAACAAGATACTTTGAATCATAAGATGATAAATAAATATATGATAATAGATATATATGTTATTTATTTTGAACTTCCACATGAGGGTGATATAATGATCTATACTTTTTTGATGATTATTCATTCTATTTATAATGAATCCTCTACTCCTTCCACTAATTTAGGTGCTGATGATAATGTTGATATGGATAGCGGTGCAACTACCAATGACCATAATGATGTTGATGTTTCTATAGGAGATATTGATGAGGGTCATGGTGATTATAGTGATACTGATACTAAGGGTCATTTTAGATGTAAATTATATTCTTGCTTTATAGATTTAATTTTATTACGCGGTTTTTTTTATTTTTTTAGGGTTATACTAATATTGAGGTTCATTTTTGATGTAATTTTTTTTATTGGTTTTTAAATTGAATTTTGTTATGTTGTTTTTTATTTTATTATGTTTATAATGATATTGATTTTTTTTATTTGTTTCATTTGAGATAAATTGAATTTTGGTGATATTGAATACTGGTGATATATTAGATTCTACAGTAGTATTGTTTTTATAGGAGTAAATTGAGAAACTTGTAATTTTTCATAGTAGAAATCTATAGATATGCCTATGATAAAGGACTACAACTTAATTAGTGGCCATGACTATTCCATTTATCGGTGGGTAGGCTCATCACTATATACATATTTCAATGGGCCTTACCAGTGGATACAACTTTATCACTATTTCCACAAAAATAGGATCCAAGGACAACTAGACTATAGTTATTACCTATATCCATGATTTTACTATATATTTCCATGTTTTCACCATGGCTATAGGAATATTTTATAGTTTAAAAAAAACCATGATCTACCCTTACATAATGATTTAAAAAACCCCCTCTTGAATAAATAAAATAACATCCTTAAGATTCATGCATGAATCCTACTTCATAGACAAATCTCCTTTATTTGTGACATAAAGCACTCCTTAAACCATGAAGATATTTCATTTAATTCCCTACATCACACCAAGAACTTCCTTCTTTATTCTTTAATTATATTATAGCTCCCATATGAAGTTCTATGATGTTGGAAGAATTCATGAATGGATCTTTCTTCTTTTAAAGTGATTTCACTAATCAAAGACACTCCTAGAAAACACAAGGGAAGAATCCCCTATGTCACTAAGAAATACCCTATATTGGGCCATTCATTTTTGTGGATCACCAACTCCAATAATTAATATGTGAAATCCCATTGGTGGTGGATCCTAGTAAAAATCCTTTACATTGATGAAACCCTTACATTTCCATTAATCACCAATGTGAATACTTATATATCCAAATATGTGTATGTAAAACCCTATACATGGGAAGATGCATATGTGAATCCCTTATGTCGGGGAAATAGGTCTATATAATTTTATTTCTAGATCATTTTCATAGCTTGATTTAGATACATGGTGAATTATCTAATATAGGACACTCACATACATGTGTACTAATCAATTTTCACCATTTTTATAGATTTCTACAACTCTTCCATATTTGGGATGAACTAATTCAATCCTTAATTTCCATGGATGTATTCCTTCATGGGGGAATCCATATACATCTCAATTTACTGTCACATGGAATTATTTATACATGTGATAATTATATCACTATTCTAAGCTCTAATACGACTCTTCGACCTTCTAATTGCTTTACCAAAATACCTTTAACATATATAGTCATAATATCCTTTCAATAATAACTTCTAGATTTAACTTGAAAACCTTGTAAAAAATTTCAACTCACTTATGGGTATCTAAAAATATTCCCATGTTGTCAAAAAATCACCATAAGCTAAGTCCATATATCTTTTTAACAAATCCCACACAACCTGATGGGTTACCAACAATCTCACAATTAGGATTTTATTTACAAGAAAAAAAATCCCAATATATATAACCCATTGTTAATAAAATACAAAAAGTCCAATTATGAGAATATTTTATTCTTTATTTTCTCTCTTAATTAGAGCGTACCCAAAAATTCTCCTCCTTGGTGATAGGAATCTCCTTCTCTGTTATACCCCCTTTTGAATGGGGTCATCTATTTCTATCTTCAGATAGAAGGAGATTGATCTCCCCCTTTGTCACTTGATTTCAACCCTTGGCTTCACCATAATTTTGAGGAACCATTAAGATCTATGTTCCTGTGTTTGTTGTAAATTTTTGGTTGGACTACCAAAATAAAAAATATCTACTTCACTCAACTTCTAAAACAATTTTATACAAAATATTACTTTTAAAATAAGTTATGTATTTTTTTCTATATATATTCCCTTTTGGAAACTATCAATTTCTCCAATTGTTAATTAACTTTTTATTAACCCTTTAGATATATTCTCGAACTTCCAATATCAATTTTTGGTTGGAAAACCAAATCTTTAATTTACACCACTCACACAATTTCACTTTCTAAAAAATATCATTGAGTGATTTCAGAACTTGAAATACGAGATTTCAGTCAAATCCTCTACGAATATTGAGCCTAATGTTAGAATAGGTAAAAAGAGTTTTTCTATACAAAAACAAATCTATCTATGTCACTTGTGATACCGATAAAATTATATCATCTCTATCTTTCACTTTATAAAAAACCACGTCCCATGATATCATGAACATTTCCCCACCAAATAATTAGTTCATAAATTTTAAATAAATTGAGTGTGATACATGCCAACTAAAAGATCAATTGTTAATTTTTTTTAAAATTTAAATAATAATACCACTTGAAATCTAATGCTTTATCTCTTCATAGGATTCATCCTTGCACATATGAGGCTTAACAACCTTTAAAATTTACATTCAACTCCCCTTAAATTATAACTTATACTATTCTAAACAAATATTGAAATTTTCTTCACCTTGGGGCTTCCTATTATTGGAGAAAGCATCTCCAAGTGAAGAGAAATAAGTTTCCTTTACAAAGTAGAAAAATGATACCAACTGTTAAATTAAGAAACTCATAACCATGACATATAAAAATCATTCTATTTCCACTCCAAATATTTCCACTTCTTTCTTGTGGCATGATACAAATAATTTAATATCCTAATTACACTTTTTCTTAATGTTTTTGAATCAAAATACCACCAATTTATTCACATATAGGCTTTAACACTTATTTTAGATTTATTGAATGTTTCTTTATAAAATCAAAAAAAGCATCCATATGAGTATATTTTTGTTTCCCAGTTTGGAATTTTCTTCCATTTAGATACTTCAAAGGAAACATGATGAGATAAAACATTTACCTTAACACTTTTGGAAGGGCCTGTTTTAAACTTGAATTATATATTTCTACTTGATTGAAAATGTTAGATTGAAATAATCCTAACTGCCTCTTTTTGTATGCATATTTCATCTTCAAATAGATTTTTATTTTTACATCATTCTCAATTTCTTTTCTGGAACACTTACCACATGGATCCTTTCTCAACAATATGACTAAATCACCTAATTTTTTTTATAAAACATTCATTTAATGGGTAGAGGGGTACACAAGGTTCCTCAAGATGAAGAATGATTATGGACAGGATAGAAAAACCCATCATATTTTATCATTCCTTTACCCATATTTGGTTTTTTCAAAAGGAATGTTATCTTATATTCAACTTCATTTTCACGATCTATAGTAACTGGAACTATAAATAACTTTCTAAAGGTTATCCCTTGTGTGAATCCACCTACACACTTCTTGTTATGTTTGAAAACACTTTCATCCTTTATATTATTGGGATTCTACATAGCTATAAAATCAATCACTATTTAGAAAATTTCTTCTTGTGTTGAATGATTAGTGGATCTTCTTTCTAAATTATTTATCCATTTAAGTATTTTCCTCTAAGATTGAACTTCCACATTTTTGTGGTTTGGGAAAGACCACTTGGGCAATCTTCCTATTTTTTGGCCATGTGTTCCATATTGGACTCTATATACTTACATATCGAATCTCAATTATTTTTTATTCTACATTTAACAAAATTGGAGAAACTTATTTATTCTTTCTATATAACTGTTTTTTTCTCTTTCCATGAGGTCTTCTATGAGCACACTAATTTAGATGGTTGATGCACCTTGTGTTGAACTTTATCTCTTCCTGATAAATCCTTAAACCTATTTTTAGTCAAATTAGGATTGTTTATAGGGTATAAACATTCTTTTTATGTCACAATAATGAAGGAATTCCTTATTACTTCCTTGGTTCTACTATAATTTTAATATTTGGTATATGCCCTAGGGTAGATAAAATAAACATTTACAAAATAAATCATACCTCATGTCAACACTCCTTAGCTATGATGTTTTTATAATAAATTTCCTCATACTTTTAGGTTTTGGGATTCAATTCACATGCCTATGATATGCCTAAATCTTTTATAGAAGTAGAAATATTGAGCCAACTTCTTTTGGACATGATTTCTTCCCGATTTTTCATGAACCTTTTGTTTATTCCCAGATTTCAAAAATTATTTTACTTTCAGATTTCATATATTTAATTCTTATTTTTTATATTTATGTTGAGGATAAATTTGAGTGGAACTTTATAATATTATTTAATGTTTTAATATTATCCTCAATTTTATTGATTTTATTAACCTTTTGTTTTACATAAGTTGCTATATTCTTAAATCAGTCCTTGGATTCCATTAAATAATTCCTTATTTCTTAAATATGCATCTTGAATGAAATAATATTTTCTTTTATCATATTTTCCATGATCATTTTCTTCATAATTTCTTGACATACCTCTTCAATAAAATCACCCTGATTCTTTATGTTTTCACTATTCTAATTGATGTAAAATTTTAAGGCTACTTTAACTCATTTTAGCTTCTTATTTTCCAAGGATAATAATTATAATGAAAAAATATACACTTGATGCATAATTTACCAACCGTATACCTCTTCTAGTAGGTTATATGAACACTTCTTATATAGTAAACTTGATGTCATTTCCACTATTTCACACCTATTTTCATGGTAGGCCAGTTTTCAATGGGGTTTAACGTGGAACCAAAACACCCAATGACTCTAATATCCATGATAGATCATGGGCCTTCATTCTAAAAGGTATACGCTGATTGTGAAACTTATACAACAACTCTTAATAATTCACATCAGTCAAGAGGAAGAGAGGTTAGGATCATAGCACCCTTACAGGGGAAGTTATTGCCTAGTCTATGACTCTCGTATAGAATTAAGACATATTCATAAATCCAATTTAAATTTAAAATATAGAAATAGTCACCCCTATGCATTAAAAATCAACCAGAGGAACATGTTTATGAGAAACCATCTGTATGTATATGAGGTTCACTCTCCAAGTTAGGTTTTTTTGTTTTGTGGTGCCGACTTTAATCCACACATTTAGGTGCTCTGAAATTTATCGTCACATAGGAAGAAAAGATTTGTTTATGTAACAACATTTTATTTTGTGAATTTATTTTTGAATGTATTTTTATGATATTTTTCTTTATATATATCACTTATTTTAGCTTTCATTACACGGAATACCAATTTTAAACCAAACATTTCATACTATTAAAATACAATTATTTAAAATGATATTTATCTCATAGTCCTTAGAATGTAGGATATGGATAGTATTTACAAAATTATGAAAATATATGGTTTACCAATGTATATATTATTATTTCTTTGGTGATAAATTAATTAAAAATGAAAATAAAAAATCTTTGTAAATAAAGGAAATCTTTTTATAAAAAACTATATTTATGACAAAAAACATGTTTTATCTCAATAAATTAAACAAAACAAATTTGGGGAATACTTTTAATCAAATTTATGCAGTTTATATCAAATATTATATTTAACATTCATCTAATTGTTTTTCTAGTCAAGAGATAATAATAAATCCAATTTTACGCTTAAAACATTATTTTTCTAAAAAGAAGTTCTATTTATTTTTGTTCTCTTAAATTAGAAATAATTTTTTTTCACTTCTATAAAATTTATTTAGAAAAATATAGGTAATTTTTGAAATAAATATGTTGAAAGTATATTAGGCTGAATTTTTTATAATTTTCTGAAAATATAATTTTTTTGATGAATAATGAAAAATACTGAATTTTAATTGAAAACAACCATTTCGTTTAAATTGTTTATAAATATATTATATTTTAAATTATTTTTATATTATTTTTTTCAATTATTTTTCTATTAATACAATTTATTTCATTTTAATCATTTTCATATTGAATCTTGATATTAAGAGTTTATAAACCTTTGAAAATTTTCTCTTTGAAAACCCAGTTTCTCATCGCGTCCGCATGATTAATTTTAAATTAAATCTTTCCACTTATATGAATGAATTTGGAAAAATTGAATCAATATTTATAATAATAATAATCTATATTTTATAACAATTTCAAATTAATTTTTGAACATAATGAATAGTAAAAACATTGAAAATTATTGTTGCGGTTAAGGAAGAAATGAGTTTATCAGGTGTTAAACTCAAAAGATAAAGGTTAAAATGGCCTAATTGTTTTTTTAAAATAAAATTTATGGACATATTTTTATGCTATAATTTATAATAATCTATGATAATCCATTTGGGACCATTTGTGCAAGTGAAAAATGTCGGTACACCTTTTTATTTTCCAAAACTACAAGTGCACCATTCACCTCACTAATAAAAGGACACCCACTCTACTCTCTTATTAAAACATTAAAAACATTTTGATTCATTCAATACATGGAAATATTACTTCCCAAAGTTCCTCATGTAATCCTATACTCCTTATTTTAGTCATAAATGTAACCAAGGAATTCGTTTTGTGGAAAAGTTTAGAGGTTACCCGAAGAAGAGGTAACTTTATTAAACGAGAGTTTTTATTTTATTTCTTCCTACACATCCTTAATTTTTTATTAAAACAAGATGATATAAAAAACTAAAAATATTACAAATTATTATATGTTTTTATGTTAATTTAATTACCTAAAACCATCCCCAATTCTATAAAATGGGTTATAAAACATTAATTGTGTGTATGACGGACTACCGCCTCGTGAACTAATGCCATTATTTTTCATATTTAGTCCTGTCACAGGTAGGTATGATGATGGATATAAAGTATATATATGATATTTATAAAAACATTATACCTATATAGTCATTATATCAAATATAAATTTTTAATTTTTATTCTATAGTGGATACGATAACATCACTCGTGCGTATGACATACTACTGCCTTGCGATGCGATGTGATTCACTTTTCACTAATGCTTTACATAGAAGATAATAATAATAAAATTGATGAATATATGTGATTTAAATGACATATATATCATTATTAACATATAATATATCATTTTAATTCATACCCTTTGACTCACTGAAAGATAATAATGTTGTTCATGTATGTGTGGATAACCACCTTCAAGAAGTGAAGCGACTCTATATTTTCATGAACAAACCACATGGATGATATGTAAAAATGTATTTAAATATATATTATTTTATTTAGTATATATTTATAAATATTTAAATATAAAATATTAATTAACACCATTTCACAATGATCATTGAAAAATGGAAATGTTACTCATGAGTATATATGATATACCATCTCGATGATCACGACATACCTCATTTCAAACCACCATATTTCATGATTAGTATTTAATGTATATTTGATATATAAATATGATAATTATTTTATTATTATTATTATGGTTAATATAGAACCATGATCAAAGTAATTGAACCAAAAATAACAAATCAAAACATATATGAATAATAAAGTAGTTATTACCTAAAACATGATTTTAACATGGAATTAGTAATAAACATGTAATGAATGGTCATTATTAAATCATATATGGTATAATATATATAATTTTTATTATATAATATATTTATAAAAATCACATATATATATATTATACTAGAGGTTTGAACATGTATGAAGGATATAAAAACTTAAGGTAATGGATATCAAGTCTCTTTTTTTTTTCTGGGAGACATATGAAAACTCACCACACATTTATTTTGAATGGAGTATAAACTACCCATTTAAAATATTATATAATGAATTTAATTTTTTCATGATATTTTTAGTTTCATTTGATGTTATTCTTTACTGGGTATTATGATTTAAAAGATTACTAAAACGGTAAGGTATTTCATCTCACTTTTATTTTATATGAGTAACATTTTGTATTCACCACATGTTTATTTTATATAGAGTATACACTAACTGTGAATATATTCAATTATTATTATACTAAAAAATATTTTTATTTAGATATCATTTTTAGGATCCCTCTTTTAGGTGGTCTATGGTTCAAAATTTAGCAAATCGGTAAGGTGTTTCTGTCTCAATTTGTCTTCTTTGAGAAATATGATTATGTTATGAAACTATATTTTTTTACGAGGTGTATATAGATCATATTTAACATGTAATATAATGAATTTATTTATCCTCATGATATCTCAGGTTTCATTTAATGATGCTCATTCATGGGGTGTACGTTTTAAAGTTACCAATGTGGTAAAGATTCTATGTAATCTCATAGTTTATCAGGATTGTTTATGATTATGTTTTAGATGATACAATATTTTGTTTAATATCTTAAGAAACTCCTTAATTTTATACATTGACGGTTATATCATGGTGATGCATTTTTTCCTTCATTTTCCTCTCTGTGTGTACTCAATAGTTCAAAAGCATGTTTTTAAGAAAATTCGTCTTTCAGTTGAAAACCCTTTTTCTTTAAAAACCCTTTAATCTAAAAATATTTTTAATCTTTTATCCTAATTAAAATGATTTATTAAATACATTTTTGGTTCCTATTTTAATTTTTTAAATTCTTAGAATGGATTCTTCATGTCCTTTTTCCAAATAATTCCTATTTGGATTTTATCAAAAATATTAATGAATTTTTTTTAATGTTTATGGAAATAATTTTTTTTTCAATCATTAAAATTATTTTCATTGAAGATTAATTTATAAATTTATAAAATTTATTTTTAGAGAAAATTATTTTCTATTTTTTTGAATATTTAGTTTTAAAAGGAGATTTTCAAGGAAAAGTTATTTTCCAAAATAAATGTACGAGTTGATCCTTAAAAATCATTCTCCATATTAGATGACATCATTTGATGTAAATTATGTTTTTTTAGGGATGTAAACCAAGTATACCATAATTATTCTTTATCTAAATGGTTTATTATGACAATATGTTAATGAAAACCATTTCCCTTCAATGGGTTATACCATGATAAAATTATTATAATACCCACTACTTTTCCATGCATTATTATTTGATGAAATGATGAAACGATTATGAAACCTATCACTTTCCCATAAATTTTGATATTATTAAAAGTTTATGAAACCCTTTTCATTTCATGGGTTATGATATAATGAATGATTTATTATCTTATGGCACACATACATATTATTTTCATTATGTAATGTGTGGGACCTATATCCCCATGCAATGTATTGGGCAATGATTATTGTTTTATATAGTCAAAGGGTATAAGAAAAGTTATCATAAGACTAAAGTAGGGTCCATGAGATGTCATCCCAAGCCTAAAGGATGTACACAGGTGGTTAGGACAAGCCCAAAATGTTTTGATTATCTTGGTGTGTCCTTGACATAAGATTTTCTAAGCATATGTATAAGCCAAAAATCTATATATTATGCCAATGTTATGCTCTAATGGATCGTGTTATTTGTTTTAATTATGATTTCTGTCTTATTAAATTCAAATATTTATAAAAACAATGATGATTATAATCCTTGATATCTAGGTTATGATTTTAAATTGTAATTCTCATGTTCTCATACCTGCATGTTAATGTTAGGCTGACATATTTCTCTCTTTTACGCTTACTAATCATATGTGATCACCATTTCTTATGATTATTTTTACTAGGTTAGGAAATTTTGTTTTAATTATGGTATGTTTGTGAAGAGTACTAAACAGGAAGAAATTTTTAGGCGATGTTGAAGATCTTTCACCAAATTAGAATATTGTGTACCTAGTCTCCAAATACACTAAACTATTATGGTATTCAAGAATGTGTTTGTGTAATATATTGAATATTTATATAAAAAAATAATATATATATATATATAAATATATATATATAAAGATTGGGTTGTTATAAATAGTGTTAGCGGAAAGGTTAATTTATTATTTGAAAAATAGTATGTGAAAACTTTAATGAGATCCATATGGATATTTCTAAGGATATTTCATAGGATGTCTCTAAGAAAAAGTGTATGGATGAGAAAAGTATAGGAAAATGTCTTGAAATTTAGGTAAAGGATAAAGAGAGTGGTTTCAAAAAAATTATATCCCTATATGGAAAATAATAGTGGATGCATCTATGACATAGAGGTACTTATGGGTAATAACCCTGAAAAGGGGGCATCGAGATGGACTTGATCATCACCTGGTGCATGATAATGGGAATTGTTTCATGCATGGCTTAACTGTCCTAGGGGATATTCTTTAAAAATATATAAAACTATTAATGAACCATCATGAAGGATTTAAATAGATTATGATCATGGATGACATAGTTTAAGACTAAGGTGTCAAAGATTTAAAAGAAGGTGTCATGATTTAGACATACTATAAGTGATTTTATAAGATTATGTGGTTTTCCACATTGATTAGTGTTGTTCAGAAAATAGTTTTGGGTTTATTCAATGAAGAGAACAATAAGGAACTAGGTTAAAATTGAATTTGACAGAAAATTTTCTGTTGCTTAGCTAAATGGGATGATGAATGGAGTGAACGTTGTTGTGATTACTTATAATCAGTTACCATAAAACATGATTAAGAACATTATTCTTAATCAACTCATGGACTTAACCAATAATTGAATGATATATTTCATTGATAGTTCTGGTAGTGGAGACCTTGTAGTAAAGATGAATCCGTTTTCAATATAGTGATAATTTGGGAAGAATTACTCAAGAAATCAACTTAGAGGGATGATACAATGTTTTGGGTGTGGAAAATATGGACACAATGAAAGTAACTTCTAAGGGAAAATGAAAATGTAGGTGAAATTCAATGGATGAAAATAATGATCTCCCTAAGGTATCATTGATAGTTGAATATTTTAAATGTGAAATGTATTGGAATTATGGAAATCAATATCCTAAGGGGAAATCGTGTGATGATAATCAACAAGGCTATATGATTAATGATTTTTCTATTAACAATGAATAGACTAAAAAATACATATGAAAGGAAAGAGGTATTAAGAAATAAAATGATGAAGCCTTGTTAATGGCTTTAGGATGTGGTGGAATAATTGTAGTGTTTATGTATTGGAATTCAAGAATTATGAAATATATTAGGATTGTTCAGTGTAAGTTTTTCATTAAGGATTTGAAAGAACAGGTTGAATGGTATTGATAAACTAGAAAAGTGATTCAAAGGCAATGTGATATTCACGTAAAACACATGATTAAGTGAAATATAACCCTTAATATGTTCCCTATGTTGTGATAATGATATTGGGATAATTATATGATCGATAGGGAAAACGTAAAATGTATAGTAATGACTTCCTTTGAATTGATTAACTATTTTTTGACAAAGTGGTTTATGCCATCATTGGTGGAGTTTACATCATTTTTGGATTGATGAAATATATCCAATAATCTATGTTTTATTTAAGTAATAATAAAACATGTATTTTTTTAATAAGGTTTTTGGTAATTATGGTATTACCATGTTTCAATAGAATATATGATAGTGGTGTTAATATGTTTGGAATGTGAAAATCAAGATCCAGTTTATGATATAAAAGGGTTTAATGTTAATTTATTTTTATAAATACAGTGACCTACTTTGTTAATTTTTAATTTTTGAAGGTTTATATGGTTTAACATGTATAGAATGGTTTAAGTTGAACTTTGGATGATGTTTTTGTGATTCACATATTACTTCACTATATGAAGATTTATCCATATTGGGTAACCGGTTCTAATAACTTTTCAAACTAGAAATATAAGGAATGAATTATCATTCTATTATGGATCTTATTTAGTAATTCAGATATAAAAATTCATCTCTTGCATTAAGATAGAAATTGAAAATTGATCAAGGAATAACCAAAGGATGAAATTGTTCCTATGAAATAAAAAGATATTAAGTAAATTAATTTTTATATGTTCTCAGTACAGATGGAAAATGAATTCCACAACATTAGGAAATGGATATTAAAATAAAATTTTGTCTTGTTATCATAATTTTTGATGATATAAATGACCTTTTTCATCCCTCTTTCGTCCATGTCTTTGTGTTCATCAACTTTATCCTGACCATGTTCTATATCACTCTTCATCAGTATCTAGGTGTTATTTTTATATTATATGTCTGTTTTTTTACTTCAAAACTATGTTATTCAATTTAAAAATTTATTACATGTTATTCCAGATGACTTTCTCACATCACTTTCTCTTTTTCAAGAGGATTTTTTATTAAACATTTTTACAAGGTGGGTTTCTATAAAGGAATTTTCAAATGATAAATATTTGATGATAGAGGAAAATTTTGAGGGAGAAATTCATTTTAAGAGGGGTATAATATAACAACCAGAGATTTGTGATTTTTTTTTAAATTTAATCTTTTTGATATTTTTCCTTTCACAAAAAAATTTAGTTTAGCTTACATTATATGCAACACAGATTTTAACTAAAATAAGTCACACTATTAAAATATTATTATTTAAATTGATATTTATCTCTTAGCCATTGGAATGGAAGGAATGAATAGGATTAAATAAAATTTGAAAATATATGATTTACACGTCTATATAAAATTAGATTTTTTTGACCAATTAATTAAAAATTAAAATAATAGTATTTTTAAATAAAGGAAATCATTTCTGAAAAACTATTTTTATGAAAAAAATACATTTTACCTTAAATAATTAAACAAAATAATTTTTTGTAAATTATTTAATTAAATTTATATATTATATTATCTTATGTGTTTTATTGAAAATAAAAAAATAAAAAATCTAATTTTGTGGTTAAAAACTATGATTTTATTAAATAGAAATTTTATCTCATTTTTTCACACATACATTAAAACTAATTTCTGAATTTTTTTTAAAATTTATTTGAAAAAATTAATTTAATTTTTTAAGTAATCATGTAAAAATTATCTTAGGGTTATTTTTTGAAAATTTCCGTAAAATATTTAATTTTTGTTGAATAATGAAAAATACTAAATTATAATTGAAAACTGCCTTTTCATTTAAATTATTTATGAGGTTAAATTATATTTTTAATTGGTTTTAAATTAAAATTTGTTCAATTATATATATTTATATTAATACTATTTAGGTCATTAGAATCATTTTCATATTGAATTTTGGTAAAATACCTTGTAAACTTTTGAACATTTTCTCTTTGAAAACTAATTTTCTCGTTGCGTCTGTGGGATTGAATTTAGTTTATTTTTTCCCACTTATGTGAATTGTATTTGAAAAAATTGATTATATTTTTTTAATAATAATAATTTATATTTGTTATTAATTTCAATTTAATTTTTTACCATAATAAATAGTAAAAACAATAAATTTGTTTTACCACGGTTAAGGTAAAAATGGGTTTTCCCGGTATTAAACTAAATATATAAGGGGTAAAATGACCTGAAAAATCATTAAAAATATATTTTATGGCTTTATTTGGACTATATAATCTATAAGTATTGATAATAATTCATTTTTTATCCTTTTGAAATGTGAAAAATGTGGGTACACCTTTCTCTTTTAGAAAATTAAAAGTTTTCCACTCACCTCACTTATAAAGGCCCCCATCTCATCTCTTCATAACACCTTAAAACCATTTTATTTTGGGAAATAAATTCCTAAATAACTTCCCAAATTCCATCCTATAATACTATAAGCCTTATTTCAATAAAAAATCTAATCGACGATGGATTTTGAGGAAAACCTAAAGAGGTTACCCGAAGAAGAGTTAACGTTATTAAACTGATGTTTTTATTTTATTTATTTTTGCAAATAATTTAATTATTAATAAACCATGTTTATATAATAATATTAGTATATTATATATAATTATATTTTTTTATGTTAAGGTCATGACCTAAAACCATCCCCACTTACATCAAATGTGTTATAAAATCATAATTTTTTGTTTACAGCTCACTACCGCCTCACGAACCGATGTTATTAATTTTTTCCTTTACAAACTCTCAGGGTTGGGTATAATGATTGATATAAAGTATATTTATGATAATTATAAAATAATTATTAGTATTTATTCATTATATCATATATATACCTTTGAAATTTCAATTCTGAATTGGATACGATAACATTGCTCGTGTGTGTGGTGACCTACCAAATCGCGAAGCGATGTGATTCTTTTTTCAATACAGATTGACATGGAAGATAATAAGTATACTGTTAAAGAATATATGTGATATAAATGAAATAATCATGACATTAATAACATATTTATCATTCTGAAAATATAATATATCATTTTATTTCTTAGATTTTATCGCACTAAAATATGATAATATCGTCCATGTACATGTGAACTACCGCCTTTATGATGCAATGTGACTCTATATTTTAATAACCAAACCACATGAATGATATGTATACATACATTGTAAAAAATAATATGTTATTTATCATATTATGATAATTCTATGAAGAAAAAATTATACTTACCTTCTTTACATTATGATTGTTAAAAAACGGAAACGTTACTCATGCGCAAGTACAACCTACCATCTCCATGATCGTAACATAATTCACTTATCAAAACCATCCTTAATGATTGGTATTAAATGTATAGTAGATATGTAAATATGATAATTATTTAATTATTATTATTTTGGAGATTATGGAACCATGAAAAATGTAAGGGGAACAAAAATATCAAATCAAAACATATACGAAAAACAAAGTGATTATTACCCGAAACAAGATTTTGAAAAGGAATTGGTAATAAAGTGGTATTGAATATTCATAAATAATTTATATATGGTATAATATATAATTATGGTTTTATAATAGATTTATAAAAAACTCATATTTATTATACATGAGTTTCAAATGTGTACGATGGAAGTCGAGATTTATGGTAAAAGATTTCAAGCGTCTCTCTTAATTACGAGAGACATATGAAAATTCACCACTTATTTATTTTTTGTGGTTTATATAATACAAATTTGACATGTTATATCATGAATGTTTTTTTCATTATATTTTATGTCTCATTTGATGTTATTATTCACTGGGGATTATGATTCAAAAGACTACTAAAGTAATAAGATATTTTCATCTCGCTTTTATTTTCTATCATATGAATGTCATATTCCCCACATGCTTATTTTATGTGGTGTATATAATGCCAATAATTTTATTTTATGATTATTATTATGAAAATTATTTGTACTTACATATCCATTTGAGTACCCCTCTTTCATGGGGTGTATGATTCAAAAGTTAACAAATCAGAAAGGGATTTTTGTCTCACTTTGTCTCCTTTGAGACATATGATTATGTTATGCACCTATATTATTTCATGAGGCCTATATACATATACCTTTACATGTAATATCATAAATTTATTTATCCACCTGATATTTTAAGTTTAATTTAATTATTTTACATTATAGGGATTAAGTTTAAAAGTTACCAAATTAGTAAAGATTTTATTTTACAATCTCATTGTTTACCATGATTATTTATGATAGTGTTTTAGATGATAAAATATAATGATCCATATATAAATATAATCAGGGATTTTCTTTTCATATGGTTATTTCATGAGGATTGATCCCTTCCCTTCATTATTCTCTTTTTATGTGCTCATGATTTCAAAAATAACGTTTTTATGAAAAATCAGCTTTTGGTCGAAAACCCTTTTTCTTCCAAAAAAATATTTTCTAAAATTGTTTTAAAAATTGATTTTATCATACTAAAAATGATTTATTATTGTAATTTTTTACACATTTTTTAATTTGGATTTTTTAAATTAATCTTTAGGCTTTTTCCAAATAATGCCCATTTGGATTTTACTAAAAATGTGGAAGGAATATTTGTTTTAAAGTGTGATTAACAAATTGTATTTTATTCCACCATGAAAATTATTTTCTTTTAATATTACATTATTAGTTTTCAAGGTTGTTTTCAAGGAAAATTATTTTCAAAAGTTTTTATGATTTTTTTAAAAATTGATTTTAAAAAAGTTGTTATTTTCCTCAAGAAATATTTTAAGTGATATTTGAATATTAGTATCATTATATGAATTAATACTTTGTTGTTACTTATTATTTACTGAGGATACAAAACAATGATACCATTTTTTATTCTTTATCTGAATGGTTTATCATGACCAGATTTTTTTGAAACCCCTTTCTCTTTGACATGTTACACCATGATAAAATTCGTATGAAACTGGATTCTTTTTTCCATGGGTTATTCTATGATGAAATGATGAAATGATTATGAAATATGCCTATTTGTCCGAGGTTATGATGGGATGAAATGTTTATAAAACCCATTTCATTTCATGGGTTATGATATGATGATTGTTTTATGTTCTTGGATCTGACATACATATGATTTTCATTACGTGATAGGTGGGTCCTGTGTCTCTATAAAATTAATTGGGTAATGATTAATGTTATATGAGATCCAAGTGTACATGAGAGGTTGTCCTATGGTTGAAAGAGGGAACATAAGAGGTCATCCCATGCCAGAAATAGGTACATGGGTTGTTAGGCCAAGCCCAACATGTTATGAATATCTTGGTGGGTTTCCTTGAAATAATAATTTCTATTCTTATGTGTATGCCACAAATTTATGTCCAATTATAATGTTATTATATCATGGATCATAATTTCTGATTTCCTATTCATGTCTTATGTACTGATAATCTTTATGTTAGGACTGTAGATTATGATATTTGATATGAAAGGTATGGTTTTCAAATTTTATGTTCAAGTTCTCATACCCTTATGTTCATGTTATTCTTACATATATACCTTGTTAGATCTTAATGATAATCAGAGCTCAACCTTTATTATATTTCCTTTCCCCATGTTTGGAAGAAAGGTTTTAATTAGGGTATGTATTTTAAGAGTATAGAAGGGGAAGATATTTATGAGATACTGAAGATCTTTCAAAAAATTAGAAGATTGTGAACCTAGTCTCCAAAGGCACTAAAATATTTTGGTCCTCAAGAACATTTTTACTTAATTTGGTGAATATTTGTATAAAAAATGTAATATATTTGTATAAAAGGCCTAGGTCATTATAGTTTTGATATTGGGATTAGAAAAGTTAAAGGGTTTTACTATGTATCCTGCTAAGAGGAATCAGAACCCACATTGTTCAGTGCCACTTAAGGGGACACATAATACCTTCTGTGGTCATGTAAAAAGAAGTATACCATATATTTTAAGGTCATACGGTGAGGACTCCTAGGTAGAAAATTCTTATAGAATTATGGTGTGAGACTTACATCGAAATTTACTAAGGGAACTAGAAGGGATATAGCCTCCTAGGATGGGGGTATGATCTTACTAGGAATATAGAATAGTAAGGATGGTGATGGAAAGAATTGGAAAGAATATTCCCCTCTAGGTTCAATATAACCCTACTTGGAATATGTCCTGATGAAGATTAGGGTGATTTTGGGGTGTTGAGTTTGAACCTTAGGTTGGCTTCATTTGCATCCTATTTTTATAGGAACCAAATCCCTCATAGTTCATAATAGCTGGGGATTACACCTATTGAAGAGGATGAAGTCATTTATTCATTAGGAATATGGCCCTTTGAAGGTTTTTCTCATAGGTAATATGACCCTTTGAGTGGGTGATAACATAGTTGAGGCTTATACCGAGTAGGTATCACAAATGGTAAATATTTGATCTTGCTGATGAAATGGTCACAGGTAACCTCAAAGCCCACGGAAGTCATGGTTGATGTGAGAAACAAGAGGAAGTAGAAGATATGGAAATCCACACAGTCTCCTTCATTAATTGTTGGAAAAGGGTGAGGGAATGGTTGGATGGGAAAGTCCTACAAGAAATACTAGAGGCTTTCTCTAGGAGTTATTCTTTTATTCTATCCCTTATAATCGGTGGAGGATTGGGTGAAGGTGAAGTGACATATGATAAGTTGATATTTTCATCTAATTCACTTTATATTTTAGGAAACAAATATCGCCTCCCGAACTAAGAATACATCCAACACAATCTATATGATAGGGATACTCATTACCATTATAATGTATGATCAAGAACATTCTGAGGACCCCACCTACTAGGGATGTTAAGTATGGGAATTCTTTCACCATGGGAATGTATAATCAATAGGTTGTGGTGGTGTGCCATATGTTTTGATCATACATGTTCAGAGTATTTGGAATGGATATCCTATCATTGGATATGTGATAAAAGTGTTGGGTGTGTGATTCAACTAGGTGATACCTGGGTGAGATGGAACTGGGTTCACTAACGTGATACCTGGGTGAGCTAGAAATGGATTTTCCTAAGTGATACTTAGGAAAGATAGCTTTTTCTTTTACTAAGTGATACTTGGGTGATATGGGAGGCTACTTCTCACATGTATTACTAGGTATAACTTAGATGATGAAAAAATGGGACACCAAAGTTAGGTGATACCATGCTAGAACCTCCATGGGTCTCCTCAGATGCTCCTTGAATTCTATCATATAATTCCCAATCTTAGGAAGGAACCTTTTCCCTAGTTATTTTATAATAGGGGGAAGCTTCCAATCACATATGTGTATGGTGTTTTAGACCATGGAGGAAACCTGATCTCTATAATCTCATTAATTACCTCTTTTTTGAGGCTTGGAAACCTATATGGAGAGTTTTGAGGACTTGGGAGAAGGATTAAGGAGATAAGAGCTTCGAACCGTCATCGAATCTTACAGTCGTATCAAATGGTTAGCCAAAGGGTCGTATTTATAGGCAATTTGAGGACCCTGGGAGAGGGATGAAGTTCACATAGGAAACTCATGGATGTCCTCATATAGGCATGACCTATATGACTTTTTTTTCATGCATGGTGGATCACACATGTTGAAACTTCATGAGATTCACTTGGCTGATTGTGGGAAAAGGGTAATTTGTTCACCTTTTAGGAATTTACTCCTCCTTATACTTAGGTTTTTTTCTTTGAAACTCTTCATTCTGAAGTGAAAAATAAAGTGTTAAGAAATTCCTCCCTCAGGATTGGATCTAATCAGTATAAGAGGGTTTGGTCTTGAGGTAGAGAGAAACATAGACATTGTTGAATCCTTCATTCATTTTACTCCATGTGTTCATGAATATTAATTCTTGGGTTTGTAAAACATTATGTCTCATGTATTGTGAAAAGTAGAAGTGAGTAGATGGGTCCTACAGGTTGGTTGTATAGTTGGACACCCAAGTTGGTCATATAGAAGGACCATGTAGGTTGACCATGTAGAGAAACCAAGAAAATTCTCAGTCATCTATAAATATCATCACCTACCTAGAGGTCCTGGATCTATAACACTTTCCCCCTAGATTTTCTCATCATAAAAGTCATTCACACAATCCTTTTTTCTCAAATTCTCCTTGAATAATCATAGTATTCCTTCACTCGCACTGGAATCATCTGTGTTGTGACTCCAGCAAGGTGACACTACCCAGTCACCTAGGTAAAGTGATAAGAGTGAGGAAACAATGGTGAATTTATCTAAACAAGGTCACTCGTGTGAGTGACCTATGCAAGGTCACTTGGGTGAATTGATCTGAGTGAGGTCACTTGGGATGGTGACCTGCACGAGGTCACTTGTGTGAGTGACCTGCGTGAGGTCACTCAGGTGAGTGACTTTCATGAGGTCCTTCCTTTTCCAATTTTTTTCCTTATAATATCCCAAACTAAAACTTTAGAACTATTTGAAATATTAGTGTTTCCTTGTATATTTCTAATGGATACTCAAAAGGTTTGAGTCTTTGATTAGTAAGCTAGTGCCTGCATCAAGGAAATGATGGACATCATCAAGTTGGATTATTATGAAGTGCGTGACTCCACTCATATAGATCTGGTGACACATCTCAATAATTACCACTATGAATATTCTAAAATCAAACTATTTAATCTTTATAAATTGATAATTTTTAGATATGTATTCATTCCCAAGACAATAGATTATTTACAATTTTCTTGTTTCTAGGAGTGATTTTTTTACCACTACCAAAATCTCATTCAAGGGTGAATTTATCAATGAGGTAATAGTACCCTTTACATACATCTTTCACCACATTATATGTTCTATAAATCTAAAACCTCACACCACTGAATAAAAATTGAACTTCTACCCATCTATTTTTCGTGATTCCATGATAGATAAATCAAATGGTTGGGAGAAAGACTGTGAAATCCACAATGAAATAGGTATCAAACCAGAGTGGATGTGGGTGAACTGGGTGAAAACGGATTGTGCTGAATTCAATGATGAAATAAAGGAAGTTTCAATTTATGGGGCTATTTTTGTGGCTTATACATCTATGTATAATCACCAGGACATCAATCCTGAGCTACTCAGCTGATGGAGCCTACACAAGAAAATACTTTCCATCCAATACGTGGAGAAGTCGACATTATTTTATAGTAAATGTACAATATATCAAGAGAATCCATCCTCAAAGGGATGCATGATGAGTACATTCCACCAATAGAGATGTGGGGTGATGTCAAAGGAACACCTGTTTTGGGTCATGATCTATTACAAGTGGCCTGGGATGTCTGGAATAAAGACCCTCTCCCAAGGGGAAACATCCATTTGGGGGAATGGATAATGGTTTTAACAGATCCAAAAAGAGAAACTCCTTGTTTTTAATTCTTTATGGGATGTCCCTAATTGGAAATGTATAGAATTATTGGCAAGTTTTGTACTACGCTGGACCAGGGTCAATATGATAAGTGGCGGTATGCATTCAAGTATGACACCCTAACTAAAACCTATCTCATTTAGTTTTTAGAATTATGGTTGAGTATATATATGCTATTGGTCTGTGAATCCAATGGTTGTGTGAGGATAGGGATGTTTGTTATAGTAGCCAGGTTAGTTGAAGGAAATATTGTTGGGTTGGAAGCCCCTATCCTAGAAAAGATCCACTAGTGTTTTTTTATGTGTATATGAGAAAGACCTCCTTCCAAATTTCTGGTCAATTTCATGTTTCGTGGGGCTGGATTATAGAACAATTCTGTTCTTATTCCATGCTAAGAGAAGTCAGGGTTCTTAGAGGCTAGTTCTGACTGTTCATCCATGATTTATTTTTCACCCAACGTTTTTCCTTGAAGTATAGTGAAGCTTTAAAGAAGGTAAAAACATTATAGGTATTTAATTTCTTCCTATATAGGGATCCAACAATTGGGATATTTACTAAAAATGGTATTAGTTATGATGAGATGATGTCATACATGATATCTTTTTGAGACAGTGTGCTGAAAACTTGGATTGATGGTGTGGTTATTTGCAGAACTTATATTCCATACATATTTTCACACCAGTTTAATTACCCACAACAACTACATGTATCCCCTAATATTCAAATTAAATTAGAGAAACACCCCATTGCATCCAAAAATATATATACCTTCATAGATCTGGAGGTATCACAATCAGTAATTATGTTTCCTCTATTAGGTGCCTCCATTGGGTTGAATTTCAGGTATATTTATTTCTAGATTTCCTCATACCCTAAAGGGGCATTAACAATAAGTGTCCCCTAAGTTGAAGCTGTCAAAACTACCAGATTGGGAAATATTGGTTGAAAGGATCAACTAAATGATGATGATTAAGGGGATCCAAAATATTCTAAACGATCTTGGATGTGGGCCATGCAGCATGCAATATTTTAAGAGACCACACTTAACGAACGCTGACAGTCTAGCATTTATCACCCGGAGGAAACTCAGGCGCCGACTTCCAAACCACGTTTTGTGATGTAGAGGACTAGAAAATTAATAAAATAAAGGGATAATTGGTCCTCTTTACCACTATCCATGGAAATATCAGATTATGTGTGGCCTAAGGAGGTTAAATTATGGTAGGATATGACTTCTAACATTGAGGATTTATGGGTATTTATACAAGATGAAATACATATCCAACAACATAGAGACATTTGAGCCTCTTTAAGCATCTATTATGATACTAAACCTTTTGAAGTGTAAAATGACCTTTGGTAACTAGAGATGCTTGTATATTCCATTGATGAACTGATTCCATCCTGAAGCTCAGATTAAACCTAAGCACTTTTGACATCGAGGTAAACTCATGATTTATTTTACTGAAGTTGAGGTAAACTCTATATCTACTGATATTTGGCTTGTTTTAGTTGGTAAATGCATGAATTGGAAACCTTCATTGAAGTTTCTTTTAATGTCATTGGAATCGATTGGTTTTACGGGTTTTAATCTGGGTCTCCTAAATCCCTCTCACATTGTCTTTCAGTTGAACTCTGAGGAAGATTATTATACACTTTGGATGAAGAGATCCTGGTCATTCGAGGCATGTTGCATGAAAATATTAAAATGGACTCCTGAATATAACCCTTATGCTGAATCACCAATTGTGCCTATCTGGGTTAATTTTCCTGATCTGCCTTTGCACCTGTTTAAGCAAGCAACACTATTTCCCATTGCTAGTCTGATTGGATATCCTTTGAATCTTGATTCAGCTACAAAAATTTTATCTCGACCTTCTGTAGCTAGAATTTGTATAGAACTTGGTGTTTCCCAGTATCTTCCAGATCAAATCTGGATTGAAAGTGGGGGTTTTGGATTTTCTCAGGAGGTTGTCTATGAAAGATTACCTGATTACTATCATAACTGTTTTAGACTTGAACACTACCTGAATTACTGTGAAAAAGATAATGTCCATTCCAAAATGAGTACAAATGTTTGGTTTGAAAAAGGAATTCAAGCTCAAAGGTATAATTCTGGTTTTTCTGGATACATTAAGAAAGTTACGGATCCTATTTTGAATGCTGACATACATAATATACAAGCTGAGGAAAATCAAGTAACTGATTATGTAAATGTTGTACTTGAGGTCACTACCCCTCCTATCCCTAATAATTCTCCCCCTCCTCTTGAGGAAGTGAAAATTCATGATGGAACTTAGGAGAGAGTTGAGAATGAGGAGTGTGATAGCTCTGAAAGTTGTGATACTACCCATGAGGAAGAAGAAAAATCTACTCTTATGGAGGAAGAACATTTGAAAACTATGGCAAGGAAAGGAAAAAAGACTTCAGTTGATGTTGATGAGTTCATCACCATAAATAAAACAAATATATTAGAAAACGTCATGATTACTCCCAAATGGAAGGAACTATAGTCACAAGATCTTTGGAAATCTCAAGAAGAGAAGTCTCTACACCGGACACAACTCAAAAAGTCGAGGAAAATCAGCATGTTGAAGTGGGTGGAAAGATGAATGTGACGGATTATGAAGAGTCTGAATCTTCTTAGAAACTTAGAGATGAATTTTTTTTTAAATCTTTTAGAAAAGGGGATATTTCAAATAATACCTACTTAGATATTAAGTCGGACATTTTCAATGAGAGAATGAAGAAGGGGTTTCATAAAACTCCCTAATGCACACTGATTCAATTTTGCACATCTGTTTCTCTTTGTATTATTAGTTGTTGACTCTCCAAGGTTCATTTTGGCTCTGTTTCAGTATGGTTATCCCTGCTTTGTTATTTTAATTCTAACTGCTTGGGATTGATCTATTTATGGGATCAGTTTTTTGGTAAGGAGGACTGAAGTTTGATGGTTTCTCTACTGTCTGGTCAGCTTCGAATCTTGATAACCACTGTATAATTCTGCACTTTGGATTGGTGGGCTGCATCTTAGCTATGATTTTCTATTTTGTATGGAATTATCACTACTGCTCTGCTTGTGTATTGCTGTAATGATTCTGTTACCGTTCTAAAAACCTGATAGCTTCTTTGTGGACTGTTTGAGGTCCCTGTTTGGCTGGCTTCTTGCTTCTCTGATTTTGCCTCATTTCTGGATTTGATCTCTGAAGCATGTGTTCTCTCATTGAAAATATTAAGTTTATTTTTATGGATTGTCACTATAATTCTGTACAACAACTATGGATTATGTCTGAATGAGACTTTGTAGTCTTGTAGGACTTAGATGCCACGTGTTTTTTGATATGATATCTGCTCGAAGTCGCTGCCTTCTACTCTGATGACATGATCTTGAGGGGATCTCTATGAATCAGCTGCTTGGTCTGGCGGTTCTAAAGGAATTATGGAATGAATTTTATGGCATAATGTCCTATTATACTTGCCTGCCAGCATGAAGATCTAATTTGGATGTTGTCCCTTGGCTTTTTTAAGTTTCATTTTCAGGTAATGTGATTTGCTTATATTGATGACCTGTTCCATGCAAACTGAATTTGGATGAAATCTTGGATTGGAGAGAACTTTTGGAAACACTTGAACAGCCTTCCCTCTTTCCCTATTTGAAGCAAGTAAAAGCTATAAATGATGAGCATTTATTGAGGTATGGGGGTCTCTTTTTGGCTGGATGTATTTGTATCTTGGGTATTCTTGAGTCTTTATTTTTGTACCCTAGTTAATTCCCTGCTGGTGTAATCTCATTGCACCTCGTGTTTGTAACACAAATTTCTTGATTTTAATAAATCCTCTTAGGGGCATGAATTGGGAAACCAGTTCATGTCACCACTTTTCTCGTTATTTGTTTCCTCCTCTAGTACTGGAATTTGTGATATAGAGTGCCTAACTTTATATTTATGAGGAAAATAGATGAAAAAGAATAATGACATTGGCCAAACATATCACTAGTCATGGAAAGTTTTCATAGCATCCATTTTTTCTTAATTTTTCTTGAACATGCACCATATCTTTCTTGTGTATTTTGGAATCCAATCCCCTATCGTATCTCAAGGGGCTTAGAGACAATCTATTGAGAACTGAGGGGGGTACTCTAGATGAGGCATATATTCCTATTGCTGAGTCTGTACCCTTAGTAGAAGGAGTGTCATGGGACGAGACCACATCAGTTCATGATACCCTAGAGGGAGAGGATAATCTTAGTAATTTTAATTGTGAATTATATGGTTTTATGCACAAAAAACCGAATCTTTCTATTTATGATGCTTTAGATCCCCCACATACATTGGAGGACCATAAAAAACTACTTTTGGTCCTCCCACCTCTCAAGAAGAGGTTGGAAGAGATAATTATACATACGATAAAGGTATTAGTGATGATCTCAATTCATTGGGGACTAAAAAGGATGTTCATACTGAGAAACCAGTGGATGAAGTTGACATCAGAGCCAATTTGGTTCCCAATCCAAGCATCTTAGATATTCCAACTAGTGAGGATCCTGTGAGATATGTGGAATTATGTAGTTAAATAAATGAATTAAAATATGTTTTCAATCACATTAATATTCTCACCTATTTGGAGGAGTTCTCGGACTTTGATATTGAATTTTATGGATATGAGTTTTCCCATTTTTATGTTTTCACACATGACCAACCTCCTTATTTTTGATGTATTAAATCAAATTTATTTACTTATGAAACTTTTTATGTAGAAATAATTTCCATTGTGATCCAAAACTATGGCATCAAGGTCCCTCCTACTCATATTTCTGAGGGAACACTACTCAAGGTTCCCATGTGTGGAATCCTCATGATCCTTCCATAGTAGGTCCCGAAAAAGCTCTTGAAGTTTTCCTCCTCATGAGATACCAATTCAAACTACTAAGGCCCAAGATTCTAGGTAATAATCAATTCAATCACCTCATTTATTAATGAGTTGGTGTCATCAACCACTTTGATCACCTTTTTTCCTTTCTATTTACTGTCTTCCAATGTTAGTGACTAATTTCATTCATCTTTTAGTGCCACCATCTTTACTTCATGAACTGGAAGTGTAATCCTCTACCCCAACCCAAAAAATGGTGAAATGAGGGGGAAACATTACTCTATAAAGGATAATTAAATCCTCTTATATATGAGATTTAGTCCTAGAGTACACCTCTACTCTTGTTACTATCTCTTCAGTAAACCAGAAAGCTGAGGATTCTCTTTAGGTATGTCACTGATTCATATAGAAAGATATCTTGGAGTTATTCTCAAAGTCACCTATGGATAATCTACAAAAATAACTTAATTTTATCTATAGCATGTTTATCATGTTGGGGTATGGTGTATTTGACTACAGTATGATCCTATATACTGGGAAAGAAATCGTTCACTGATAGGAAAGAGAACATGAGTCCCAATAACTTCTCAAAAAATAAAAATTGATTACAAAAACCAATGATCTCTAAAATAAACTATCCTAGGAAAATATCAATCAAGAAAAAATTTGGAGGAGTTAAATCAATGGGTTGATGATAAATCCATTAAAATTTTATGTCTATAACAAGAGAAAAATACCACTAGAGGCAAGCTCTACAACTTCCCCATTCAATGGAAGAGGCTTTGGATGAGGGAACGAATTCCATTATGGATGTGGCATAGGAGTTTTGCATTATTTAGGATACTAAGACTACCAATCTAGCTAGGATTTTATATATTATTGATTAGTCTTGAGATTTCCTCTGACAATTCAAAAGTTATGTCGATGGTCTTTTGTAACGTATGAAGAGAGAATACAACTTGTGGATAATCATATTATTTTTTCTCCATGAATGAAAACAATTTTATCCCCAACCATCTACAACCTTTCCCATGTTTTCCCTAGAATTATAACATAACTTTGAAGCTATATTATTTGACTGAACTCCCTTGTGTCAATGTATTGTAATTACAATGATAGTAACATGAATATGCTCTTTTTTTAAGGTCTTGGGACACTATGAACATAGTCTCGCTATTTATAGATCCATATGAAAGAACCAATATGCTTTTTTAATTTTCATTTTCACTCTAATTTTTTTCTATGTCAATATAATATGATTTAGTGAGTGAGTCTCAAATTTTTCTTAGGACTCCCTTTACAAGTTTTCAACCTAACAAGTTTTGTGATTTTTTTAATTTAAATTTCTCAATTCTACCTAAATAATGTAGATTATAGGTCTAGAGAGTTGAAAATCAAATCTTACCTAGGATTCCCTTAATGTGTTTTCATCCTGATTAGAATTGTGTCTATTTAATTGACAGTTTAAGGTCTTACAAGTTAGAAAAATGCGACTGATGTTTGAGTTCAAACAACTTTGAACATAAGCTACGAGGATAATAACCCAAGTAGTACTTTCATGCCAAGAATGATCTAACGATTTCTAGATATGAGGAGATAAAATTTCTATGTCATGATTTGGGAATTTTCAGACCCAAATAGATGAAATGGGAAAAGTACATAAGTAATGACCACAAACCATTTATAAAAATCTTTTTCCATTACAATGTTGTTAAAGCATATGAATATAAGAGGATTATATCCTAGGGATGAAAATGAATTTGATTGATAGGCCATATTTTGAGGCATAATATGAAAATCCATTTTTGAGGTGTTGTATTCATAGTTAAAGCTAACCTATCCTTCAGAGTTGTATTGTCATATCACCGACATCCAACAGAAGTTTAGGGGGATACGAGTTTTTTAAGACATGAATTGTAATTTCTAAAAGGTATCTTGATTATTATTGAGGCATTTATACCGATTCTAGCCATAACAAAGTGGAGGATATTATACATGGACCTAATTATTATATAGGATATAAGGATTGGTTTTTTGTCTATACTAGGCCTGAGATGAAGGACTCATGCATCACTACATTTCTCTTTGGGATGAGAAAAATGAAACACGTAGTTCTAACATAAATTTGAGACAAGCGACTGACACCTAGAATGGTGGTCCTCTCAGATGAGGGCTACAACAATGCATATTTTTAACAGTGAGGACATGAACCATGTAGTTTAAAGTCTTATGAAGAGGACATTTTCAAAAAATTGAACATCATGCAACAATGATATCTAGTGTTACTTTATATCTATGCATCCATGACCAACCATTTCATGGTGATCCAAAAAAGAATGATTTAAAATTATCTGAGTGTGAAGTGGAAAGGACGTAATCTATGGTCTTGGGGTTCTTAGATATGAAGGAGTGGTATTGGACATGCATTTAAGGAATGATCGACGAACATGTTTGAAAATCTGTTTCCATTATAATATTATCAAAGTGTATGAAGATAAGATGATTTTATCGTAGGGATGAAAATTACATTGATTGATAGGCCATTTTTTTTAGAATATTATGCCAAGCCATTGTTGAGGTGTATTATTCATAGTCAAAATAAAGGTTCCCTTAATAATTTATTTCTATTATCACTGTAATCCAAAATAATTTTATTTGTATCTTAGTTTTCCAAGACATGAGGTATGTTTTGTGAAAGGAATGTGCCTGAGTATGATGCGAATATTTAGGCCGACATTGACCTGGAATAGGTAGAGTGTTTCTTCCATAGGTCTGAATCATATGCAATTAAGGGAATATCTAAAAATAGACCCCAGATTTGAGATCTAGGAAACAAAATATATCCTATGGTAACAGGAAATAGTCCACATATAGTTTTAGAGAAATTTCTCTGCATAGGTCTAGTTTGTACATATGGAGGGGAATGTTTCTAAATACGAGTTCATGAATGAAATGAGAAATAGCCCTAGAATCTTTTTTTTGTAAATCTATTCCATACATAAGAGTTTGGGAATTTATTCATTGTTTTGAGGCTAGTCCTAGGTTGTAGAATCCATGCATCAGTACAAATCTCATTTACATGAGAATAAAGCCACCCAAAGTTCTAGTATCTATTACCACACTAATTGAGTTCTTTTGTGGGTAAAGAAACATGTTATCATATTATACATGAGTCATGATATAGAATTTATCCATCACTACATATCTCATTAGGATTAGAATAAATTTACACATAGTTATAAGATAAAGCATGGTAGGATACAAACACCGAAAATGGTGGTCCTCTCAGGTAAGATCCACAACAAAGGAAAATTTGACATTGTATGAATAGGACATCAAACATTCAGTTTAACATCACATTGATAGGGTAGAGGTTATCTGATTTAAAGAGGTAGTATAAGGTCTTGAATTGAAAAAATTCAATTGGGATGAAGGAAACATATTTTAAGGTTATGGTTCTTCAACCATGAAGTGACCTGGCTATGATAGGATTCCCTTACCAAGATTCATAACCCTAGTGATCTATGATCAGCGTGAAAGGAAAGATATGGTGAGTGATTCACTCACCACATGGAGGGAATTCAAAAAAGGATAGTGAAGAGACAAATTAACACGAGTGGGTATGGAGTGGATTCATCAGCTAGTAAGGAGGAATCTAATGTGAATGAATAACATGGAGTCAAATATTAGGAATGATAATCATACTTGGGTTCATAATTCCTGGATGGACTTGATATGGAAGGTCAATGAATTTTTAAGTATACTATGGTAATATGAATTTAGTTGTATGTAGTTATTGGTAATGATTCCATACACTTATCTTACTCATATGAAGGTAATGAGGAAATATTTTTTTTTATTTTTCTGCTGGACCTAAGATAAGGGACCCAAGAACTTTGTATCTCAACTAAAAGAGAGTCAAGTAACATGTATTTCCCAACATTCCATTCATTTTAACATCATACATCAAGAACACATTGTCCAATGGAAATTTTGAAAATAAGGTATGTGGGGATTATGCATTAAAAGATACCCATGTGTTTGGGTAATCATCTCATAAGAAGAGTTTTCTTGGAGTCTGGGAAATCATCTCATAAGAAGAATCCCTTTCTCATCACACGAGGTTTCCAAGGCTTATCACCCTGGGAATCCTATTCTTGGTGAATAGAGTAATACTACATTTTAATGTCATGTACTAAATATGTTGTCATACAATTTAACACCTTATGACTATGATGATATGGGTCATGCCTTTAGGTTTTTGTGACAAGGACCGATCCATGTAGTTTAGCATCGCATGGTGAGTAAAAATTTAATCTTATAGTTTTGGGTCATACAATTATGACTATATGTCATTAATCACATTAAACATTTCATGAGAAATCATTCATTTTGCGGGGAATAGTACGCTCTCCATCCATGGCGATCAATTAATATTCTCCATTGAAATAGTATTTAAGGATAGAAATAGTTCCTTCCTATTTTGGTTTGAGATTAAAAGGTTTCTTCATAGCTATCATTATGTTCTGTAGGACCAAACAAAGTTCCCATTATATGAATGAATGATGGTAAACATTCTTTTTGAAATCTTAAGCTATAATATTTTCATGAACCTATAAATGATGTAAATTATGGTATCCTTTCTTATCTGTTCAATTCAATTAATATAAAATCTTATAAGAATGATCATTTTCTTATTAAAATCTTAAGCTATTATATTTTCATGAACCAATAAATGATGTAAAGTATGGTATCATTTCTCATCGATTCAATTCAATTTTTATAAACGCTTAAAAGATTGATCATCTGTGAATAGTTGATCACAGATAGAAATAAAATGTTAAGGAAATTGGACTTTAATAGGAAAAATACTATTGTATCATATACCAGTGAATATGAGGTCACATGAATACCGGTGCTGGTTTTGGTTAGGTAGTCCCAAAAGGTGAGTAGAATCTTATTGATCTAGGATTTATTGACCTTGTACACCATTTATGGAGTATTTTCGATATGGTTTTGTTGAAAGATTCTATCTATCCATTTACCATTTCATGATAGTGGGATAAATGGTTGGACTCAAAGTTATATTCTTGGTAAAACCTCTTCAATTTTAATGACCAAAATTTGGTGCCATTATCTCTCAGTATTGTTTGAGGGACACAAATCCTGGTGATGATATTAGACTTCATGTTACTGATAATTCTTTTCTAACAACTTCATTGAGGAGTATTGATTTAGCCAATTTGAATACGAAGCTGGTAGTAGAGAGGATATATTTAAATTGATATTATATTAGTGGGTATGGTCCCACAACTTCGAAAACCCGTATAGAAAATGACCAAGAGTATTTAGTGGTCTGAAAAACCTCTAGTGGTTGAGTGATGAAATTGGAATGAACTAGATAGGGATAAACCTTATTGTTGAGATGGGTACAATATTTAGTCATTGGAGGATATAAATACCAAAGGCTTCCAATTTTATGAGAATTATTGGTTCTTTAATGATGGGTGCCATATGCACCGACATGGACTTCTAGCACAATGATGATAGTTTCCTCTCTATCAAAGCATCTGAGCAAGATTCCATGTAAGTCTCATTTATATCAGACCTTTAGGTGACCCAGGCTATCAAAGGGGTTTAAATTAACTAATTTTCATCATATCTATTAGTTTCTATCTCTACTCAGTGGAAGAGTCCCACTTTGGAGACAATTGAGGATGGGAATCATCTAACCATTCACATTATTATCTGGTTCATGGGTTGAATCAAAATAATTGATCTCTTCCATTACAATTTGAACAAATTGTGATACCATTCTGTAATGTGCAATATTGATGACTATTTAATCTCTATATGGATCTTCTAAAGATGTAGAAACATTTTCTAGTTCATCCACCCAAGCATTCTTTGAGTGCAAGATATGAGTTAATGTTGAATCATAGGGGAATTAAACCATCAATCCCCAAACATAATCAAGTAGGGTGATAAAATATTCTTTTGTAATATAGTGATCACTGTTGACCTACTTGATTACTATCTTTGATTCACCTTTAACATTTAGATGGGGCAATAGTATTTGTAGGGGGAGTTCTAAACCTACAATGAGGGAAAGGTATTTGGATCAGTGCTGTTTCAACCTTATATCAAGAGGAATAAATAAGTTATAACTTGTTTACTATGGAGATAAGGATAAATCCAAACTTGAATTTATTGTGCTTTGGTCTTCCATATTTTTTCTTATTGGTTTTTTGGATGCACCATTAGAGTACATCTCTCATGTTCCAAAGTAGTCCTGGATAGAGTATATTTATTTATCTGGTACTTTGATATTCATCATCATTTCTTTTAAAGAAGGATTCCATGTAAGGAAATATGTCCAATATTTCCCCATTATTTACTTCTACAATATGAAATAGATTTCAATTAACTGTAGGATGACCACACCCATGCCAAACACCCAAAAAACATAGGGCAGTTTAGGATGCACTTAAGTAGGTTAGTTCGAGAGACCAAATGGACCGCATGATTTTACAGGCAGTGCCTTAATTTTTAAACCCAAAATACTAATTCTAGATAGTTCTTATTTATATATGAATGATGAGTCTCAAAATTGAGCATGTTATGGATGATATAATAGAGTCTATTTTCATTTCAAGTGTCATTATGTTGTGTGAGGAAATCACCCAGTGATCACTTTAAAGCTGTCATATATAAGATGAGGATCTATCCTAAAATAGGTGGACTCAGTGATGGTGGACTCAGAAATTACATATTAAGAGTATAAAATGTTTCTTGATAGTTTCCATTCCATTGACACATGACCCATTTTTCACCAACTTGGGGAAGGGAAATCACTTTCTAGTAGGGTTTGTTATAAAACGTCCAATGTAGACATGACTTCCTTGTATTACTCTCAACTCTTTGATGTTTTGAGGAGGAGATATATCATGGGAATCCTTTTAATTCTTAGGATTAACAATGATTCCATGCTGGTGTACAAAAAATTTGAGAAAATTTACTAAGGTTACACCAAAATCACATTTTAGGGGTTTTATTTTCAGGTTGTGTTATCCGAGTTTGTTGAAAACCTTCTTAGGGTCAGTAGTATGGTCAGAACATTGAAGATATTTCACTACTAGATCATCAACATAACTTTCAAAAAAATTACCTGAAGTGGGTTTGAATATGTGGTGTTTAAGATGCTGGTATGTAGCGCTGTCATTCTTCTAGATGAATGGAATAATCTGATAGAAATATACTTCTTTAGGTGATTTGAAGGTTGTGTATTCTTCATCTTTGGGGGAAATTTAGAATTGGTTATATCTTAAGTATATATACATTAAAAAGAAGGATTTTTAGCCATCCATAACTTCAATAGGGAGTTCTATAATTAAAACCAATAAGTTATATTTTGGATAGTATCTGTAGAGATCTATGAAGTCAAATAACACTTTCAATTTCCTATTCTTCATGTTTACTAGGACTATATTGGTGAGCCATTTTGATCATTGAAATTATTGAGTGATGTTGGATCTGATGTGCTTTTCAAATTTGGCTTAGGCATTAGAAGAAAGGGTCATATGTGTTCTCTTGGCTAATAATTTATAGCCACAATGACCTTCTGGAAAACCCAGGTGGTGAGCGGCCACATCAGAATCACAGTATGCCATTTATGTGTAATTATAGGTGAATAGATCTAGATTATGTTTTAAGGAAGAGGTATATAAATCTAGATCCTTAATGGGAATAACAGAACTAATCTGCACAGGCTGTGGATCTTCTTCTTTACCCATATTTTCCTATCAATGTTCCTTAACAACAGTAGATAAACCATTATTAAATGCAAGAAGAGTGTATCTGAGGTCCTATCCCTCTTTATCTTCCTCTTTCTATCCTCATTATTTTATGATCATGTGGATATGGATGAGTGACTAAGGGGAATCATTAGAGTTAGTAGAAATATTGATATTCTGGGATTTTGAGGTAAAGATATCCCCATTACCTCTCAATGATATGAAAATTCCTTTAGATTCTACTGATGGAATTGGGGTCTAATTAATTCATGAGAATAGAGTGAGGTCATTTCCAACCGAAGAGTCTCTAATGATAGAATGATAAAAATCCTTTTCATAACTATGAGGTTTAGATGATATGAATGATATCATAAGGATTGATTAATACATTATAAATTTTGAATTGAAAATTTTATTCTGGCTTATTCATAACACACATTCATCACCATGATTATTGAATGGGTTGGTCGGGGTAATTTCTAGATCATTTGGGGAAGTAACCCGTGAAAGGTCACCAGACTTGGGTTTCTTTCCATATCTCATATAAAATCCAACATCAATGAATTGAACCTCACAAGATTCAAACAAATATTTATCACCATGTAATATCACACTTCACCCATTGATGTAGCCCTTCAGACATTGGTAATATGATGACGAGATTCCCATAGTATGATGCATCCAAGGCCTTTCTAGCATAACATTGAAGTCCCTTCCCTATCAGATGACCCATAATTCAGAGTTAGACATTAGGTATTCAAATTTTGGTCCAAGATTAATTCACTAAGGGAGCCATTGTTTTATTTTTTCATACCCTTGAAGTGTCATAGGAGAGGGATGCATATCATATTCACTATAGCCCAATTGGTGAAGTGTTCAAATGAGTATTATACTGAATCCTGGTCCATTTTTGGTGAAATATTTTCAAAAATCAATGTCATCTATATTTCTAGAAATATGTAAGGGACCTATGTGTCCTTGTATCAGAACATCATTGTCCTATTCTATAAAATCTACAACTGCATGACATTACATATAGTCTATCTCTTCATGGTATAACTTGGTGGTAGTGACCTCAAATTTGAACTCCTAATGTCTTAACAAGGCCTCTACAATCAATTCTCAGAGATCCTTTCATAATTTAAGATCACCCACCATTTAAAGTTTTGATGAAACAATGGAAAACTATTTTAGGATGTTGTACTTTTGAGTCAAAGTTCTGAGTCTTCCTATGGGGAAATATTCCCTAGAAGGTACTTTAGAGGTTTATGTACATAGGGTAGATGAGTTCGATGGATGAATAAATGTTGAAAGCACTTTAGAAAATATTGGATTAGGAAAACTTTTCATACCTACCTATTTTTATTAACAAGACTATGGATCCCCTTTGAATTGATCCTCTAAAATAATTTTTTATATAGAACTCTTTAAGAATGTGGATGTGCTTACCTTCTCTTCCTATTCTTTCTGAATGGACCTTCCTTGAGTTTCAACTATGAAAACAGGTTTGGCATGGATGTGACTAGAATATTGGAATCAACAAAAACTACATATTACCCTTCATCCTTGGATCATGCAGCCTCTAGCTATAGTTATTTAATCTAGAACTAGGAGATTGGGTTTTTTATTTTTCTCATCATTAGAGAATAGATCCATTAAGTTAATTAGATTAATGTAATTGAAGACTGACACTTCGTCTAATGAAGATTTATCCTAAATTGAAAATTTTTATGGTGCCATTTGGTGGGATGATGCCTATGCTACTAGGGTTGGATGCATGAAATCTGAGAGAGTAAGAAATGGATTTGTAATTTGTACTCTATTATCCTCCTATACTTGATTTTTGTTCTTTCCACTATGTTGTTTCCTAAAAGATTTATTTTCGGAGGACTGTAGTGCTGATGAAGTTGGTTGTGTTGTAGAATAGTAAACATAGGGCGTGGTTGGTTTATTTAACTATTATTGGAATATATCATTAGTTCATTTGATTGTTTTCCTTCTAACCCAATCATTGAAATTTCACATTCTATTAGTCATAACTTCTTACCATTCACATTTTTCTTCTGGAGTGGTGGTAGAAACACAAACCACTTGTGTTGGTGGTTTACCCTGATTCACTTTCCAAGAGTCAACCATATCTTAAAATAGTTACTTAAAAAACACTCTTGAATGGTGTGTCCCAACATTTTATGAAAGGAAAATTAATTTGGGCATTCATTGAGACCCCCTTTGTCAATCCTCTGGTTCAGAAAAATTTTAGATGGCTATTTTCAATAGATTCTATAAAGTATCCAAGAACTTTCTCATATTAGAAGGAATATAATTTATTATTTTGATATTTGAATTGAGAGTGTTTATGTTCTGTTTGATCATCCTGACTAGAATTTTGTTACAGAATTTTCTATTTAGTAGGTGCTGTCATGTGAGGAGGTGTAGTCTCTAAAGCTGGAACTGGTATATAGGCTAATTTTTAAGGTGATGACCATGGTTTACACTCTTTCCATTCTCTTGATCTAGGATACCTACAATGGTATGTATTTGGATTTGGTTCATAGAATCGAATATTCCAACTTCATTAAAACCACAAAAATATCATGAAACCCTCTTAGATCGTTTACTGGGATAAGCAATGTTCACATATCATCATGATGGTTTTAAATGAAAATACTCAAAAAGTCATCATTAGGGAGTTTTTGGTTCAGGGATTAAACTAAACCCTTCCAACTGAAAATAAAATATGTGACCCTATCATTCTATCATTTCTTGAAACTTTAGAGGTCAAGGACTATCATTTTCTATATAATTGAGCTATATTGATATAGATTTTTTTTGAAAATGTCTTCCCGACCCTTGATTGATCTGTTCGGTAAAATGGTGTAATGGATGAAGGATGATATCTATAAGTTCAATAAAAAATAGATGATCTCTGATACCTATTTCTATTTTAGGTTTCAAATATTGGAACCCCATTTAGACATGTAGTGTTCTATATGCTATTTCAGATCCCCCGAGCCATTGAATATTGGGAATATAGGGTTCCAAAACTTTGGCAGAGGAAGAGTTGCACCCACACATTTAGGGTGAAACTCCATTTCTGGTTTCACTAGTACAAATTGTCCTTATACACATTCTATTCAATCCTCTAGTGACGTAATAATATTGATGAGCTTATGTGGAAAGGAAAACTCTATAGGAGCCTGAATGGGGGAAAAATGGGTTTATCCAGTGGCGGTGGTTCTACCTATACTCAGGGTGGGTAACCTATAAGGAATTTCCTATGATTATGTGACTGAACTAGCTTTTGTTTCATTTCTAATGGAAGGAACTCATAATATCTCACTATTTTGGGGTCCAAGTATATTTGTTGTTAGTATCCCACATTGAGAAGATTTATTAAATCTATTTTATTTGTTATGTGGAATCCTCTTTTCTAAGGTACATCATCTAGCTATGTGAGATGATGCATTTATTGATGAAAATATATAGTTGGAATGTTTCCTCATATTATTTCTACATTGAGATTTCTCAAATCCATCTTCTCTTCCTCCTACTGAGAAAATATTTCCCCAAGTGTGTAGGGATCAACCACTTCGAGGGATGTGTGAGATATGACTACACCATTACCCTTTTCCTTCATATATTCTCATTAAGGAGGTCTTAATAGAGCATTTTATGAAGTCCCCAAATTTTTAGTGAGCCTCTGGTTCCATGTATGCACACATTCTTCAGTAATTTCTTTATGGACAATATTTCAAGAGGAAACATCCTCCTCCATTTCCCCTACATTAGTTTGTTATTCTATATCATCTATATGGGGTAGTTATAATGACACTCACCAATTACTAATGTATGATATGTGTAACATTATCATTGAAATGATAGGAGGTTCATTTACCCTAAGATTATCTAATTACATAACTATGATCATTATGAGTGGTTGTATCTTTGATAGATCAATCTTGTTTGTACCCTCTACAGGGTATCATATTATCCTTCAATAATACCCTTAGAGACTTCTATTGAAGGGTGAACTGAATGGTGTCTCATGACATTTTCTTCATGCATTTTCTTATCAAGTTGGTTAGATCATGAAATGAGAAAAACTGGGAGGGTTCTCCTTTCATCACTCTTCCTAATTGGGAAACGACTAACCTTCACTGGTGAGTAGGTTGAGGTAAAAATGCCCAAATCCCTATGGGATATGGATGTTTCTACTCCATTTCTAAAACATTTTGGACCATATTATTTATACTCATAGTGATGGGTTGTCTTAAAAATTCTCCCAACCCTTTGGGATGGGGCTCTACCTGTATCGCTAGAGCAGAAACTTCCATAACTGGTCCTTTCATCTTGCAGATCTTTATTTGAAATGATAAGTGAGTATCATATGGTATTCCAATGAGATAATTTATTTTAAAGGAAATTTTATTGTTTGGAGATTGGCCTTTCTTTAACAAGAATCCTACTCGACCTTCTTAGATGCATCATACAAAATTACTTCATTGGCACCATCTCTTCGGGCCTGACACTTATGAGGTTTATTTAGGGAAACTTCCTTTTGAGTGTTCTATCTACCATGAGAAGATTTTTCTTCTACGATTCGACAAGAAGTAATGAAATTTCATGAAATCACTTTTGGAGTGTCCTTTTTATTAGGGAGCCGACTAAAATGAAATTCTCGATGATTTCCCTATCCCCTAATTTAGACAATAGTTATTGAATTGGAAATCAAATTGAATACATTTCTTAATGTGTTAAGACATGCGCATTAGTGAACCTCCCGATATTTCCATATTTGAGGGAATCATATATCTGGAAGGGAAGCTAATTCAATTTGATAATGTATTTCTTCAATTACATAGGCATGATCTTCATATCTTTTGTAAGTTAATATTTTTTTCCTCAGGTGATAAAGATTCATCCATATATTCAAGTGAAGTTCATGCAAAAATTCTTCCAATAATGTTTCTACAACACCATGTTAAGGATTATCTAAGAGCAAAAACTAGACTAGTATATTTCCGCCATCAAAAGTTTTCCTCATAAACAATGAGTACACTTTGTATTCTGTATAATATTGTTTCCTAGTTTCTTCTCAATAAATAGAGGAGTTACCAGGGATATACTCTACTATTTTGGAGGTTAGGAGGTTAATGGGTGGTTCTAGGAATGTCAATTTCCTTGGATTATCTTCCAGTTGAAAAAGGATATTACTTTTTAATGATAATGCATCAGACATGACTAGCCTCATCTTCACAAGTTCCTCATGATATGAGGGATTTATCACAATTTATTTGGTAAGGGGAGGGCCTTCTATTCAAAAAGAAATATTACTACTGGGAATAAATTCCCAGAAAATTCCATGATGGGGGGACTATTATCATGGTTCTACATCTGACTGCAATGATGATTTATACAATGTATACATTGGGGAGGAACTCAGGCTAGATTATGGTAAAGGGAAGACTGTCTTTGTATTTGATCTTTTGACCAAGAGGAGGGTTTCCATGGTACTCATTAAGAGATATATTCTCATGATCTATCATTCCATGATCCCAAATGAGGACTTCATGATAGATATTATGTGTATTAACTGCATAGTTTCTATTATAAATGTTTCGAGGAGGACCTCAGTAATAGTGGATGCTACTTTAGTAATTTGTTAACAGATCAACATGATCTTAGTTCACCATTGAAATATGTTAGATGGTCTTAAGAACACCAGCCTTAATTTTACCAGGATAATTGAAATGCTCTTAGTTTTTAATTTTCCTTTCATAATTCTTCTTTTTGGGTGATCTTCTTTGGGACATTGGTGTCACATGATTTGAACAATGAATTTCATGGATGAGATATTTATTGAGAGACTCTCATGTTCTTACCATAATTTGATGTCATGATTATGGAGTTTTGGTAAGGATATATGTCCATAATGGAGTGGTTGTTGAAGGGGGATAGTGTTATCCAATCGGAATAGGTGTGTGCCTTATCTTGTTTTACATTTATCGTAGGATTTTTCTGATGGCCCTCCTAGATGGGAGTAGGAATACACATCTACTCTTGAGTGACCATCTTATCATGTTGATGGGTCACTTCAAATGTGTAGGTATGATTGTATGTTTGACTCCACACAACTACCTTTTCAATAATTATATTATGACATAATTTTAGAATGTAGAAAGGAATATATGTCTACACCTCCATCATTTTAGGATGTAATGGGTAATATCTACACCTAGAATGAGAATATACGACCATTCCAAAGCTAGAGAAGGGATGTTTACTTGTTCCTATCCTCTATTTATTTGATGGATATACTAGAAATCATTATTTATGAACAAATAAATATATTTATAAAAATATTTACTATTGGGGCATGCAGATAGGTTTCTCCAGTTGCTGCCAAAATGTTTTAGAAGGCTTGATGTGAACATGCATGTATATGGGCCTGTTCATATATTTTTTCTGTGTCTTGTGGGAAATATTCTCTAGTAAGAATAGGGATTTAAGAATGTTCCTAGTTGTATGATCTATGCCCTCAATGGGATTTCCTAGGCACTCGGATTCAAGTAACTTGAGCTTGAGCCCGAAGGGTGACATCCATATTATGATGAGGAATTAGATATAAAAAGAGTTGGTGGGGATGATTTCTAAAAGGATCCATTTTTGGTGACTTATGTGTTGCTGATATGAGGACATCAATAACCTCATGTAACACTTCCTTATGTTAAGGTAGAAACCCATTATTTTATTTCAGGGAAAGGCTCTCAAAATATTCTAAGATGGCAATGGGTTCCATTTTACTTTTGACCACCAACTATCACTGATTGTGTAGTTTTAAGGGATTATTGTCTTAGATGTCTATATATGAAATCTCCAAGGTTGAGGTAGTATCATTGAGATGGTACCCCATAACAAGTGCATTTGAAAACCGAAAATGAAGCTGTTGGATCTATAATAGTGTCTTATAGTTATATGAGGACCCATATTGTGTAGTGGTTGACACATACATTTTTCTCAGTTGGTAAGATTACATTGGATAGAATGGAGTTCAAGGGAATTCTCTGGGAATTATGAATGACAAAAAAAATAAGGAAAATAAATAAATCCTCTTTAAAATAATGATCACATACCCAATTGATTTTTTAAAATATCCATGTTTGGCCACTTTTCATTTTGTGAAATTATGAAAATGCTTAACATGTGGGAGACACTGTTATTTTTGTAAATTAAAGAAATCATGTTGGGTTCTCCATTTTTGTTTCACACTCATTTTCAAGGAAGTTTGGTTTCAAATGTGGTTTATTTGTGGAACCAAAAACAACAAAAAACTCTCATATCCATGATAGATCATGGAAATTCTTTCCAAAGGCATGGATTCATTTGGAGAACTTATCCAAGGATTCTTAAGAAATCACACTAGATGATAATATGGGAGGTAGGGACCATCACAACCTTTTGGTTTGAATTATTGCATACTCTGGCACTCAATTATAGATTTAATAAATATTTTTGAATCCATTTTAAATTCGAAATATGGAACCAATCACCCCTATATACTAACAATAAAATATATGCATGTTATAATAGGAAACGATCTATTTGTATCATAAGTTCTCCCTTTTGGTTATGTTTTTTACTTCGTGGTGATAGTTTTAAGCCACATAGTTAAGTGATCTTGGATTTATAATCATACATAGAGATGGGAGTTGTTTTTATGTTGGGATTGGTCCCATGATATGGGCTTCCTACATATCCTCATGAGAGGAATCATAACCCATATAGTTCAGTGCCACTTAACGGGTTACATCCTACCTTTTAAGGTCATGTGACAAGGACCATACCATGCAGTTTAATGTCATACGATGAGGATTTCTAGGTGGAATGTTCCTATTAATGGATGGTGTGGGACTTACGCTGAAATATCCCAATGGACCTATAAGAGATATTTCCTCCCAGGTTGGGTGTATGATCTTAATAGGAATATGAACTTATAAGGATGGTGATGGAGGGACCAAAAATGAATATGGATCTTCAAGTAAGATTTTACCTTACTAGGAATAAGTAACATATAATATTAGGGAGAGTTTTGGGTGTTGTGTTTGATCCTCCGGGAGGCTTCCTACATATCCCATTTTGGTAGGAATCAAATACCACGTAGTTCGGAATGGTTGGGGATTACTACTATAGAGGAGGCCCAAGTGGTTATTTCATCGATAATATAGCCCTTTAAAGGATTATCTCATATAGAATATATCCATTTGAGGGGGTGATGACATGATTAGGGATTATATCTCATAGGTGGACCAAATGGTAGATATTTTATCATGCTAATAACATGATCTCTACTAACCTATAATCTCATGTGATTCACGATTGGTGTGAGGAAAAGAGGAAGTGGAAGATATAACATTCCATATAATTTCCTTTATGTACTAGTAGACAAGGATGAGGGTATGGAAGGTGGTGAGTTCATCGAAGGAAATTATATGGGATTACTCTAGAAGATACACCCTATATTTTCCCTTTATATAGGTGGAATATTGGGAAATGGTGAGGTGAAATAAAATAAGGGGATATTTCTATCCAATTCTCTTCACATTTCAGGAAATAAATATCACCACCCACCCTGAGAATACATCCACCACTATCCCAATGGTTGGGATATGAATTACCATGAGAATTTATATTCACAACCATTCTAAGGACCCCAGATAATGGGTAGGTTAAATGAGTTAATTCCATTTCAAAAGGAATGTGTGATTGAGGGGGAACCTAGGTGTTCCCTAGGTTTTGATCATCTATGTCTGGAGGATTTAGAGAGTTCTTGTCTTAGACCCCCTCAAATTAGGGACCTAAATAAAGGTATTTTCTATCATTGGAGATTTAAAAAGTGGGTCTAGAGGGTTCTTTTACCAAGTGATAACTTAGTGAGTTGGATTTTTATTTTCCTAGGTGATACCCTAGAAATTTGGGTTTTGGATTTTTCCAGGTGATAACTAGGTGAGATGGGAGGTTACTTCACACAAGTATTACTTAGGTGAACTTGGAAAAAGAAAAACCTGGGAAAAAAACATGGGATGGACCATGATTGGTCCTTCAAGGGTCTCCTCAGGTGATCGTAGAAGTGTCTCACTCAAGTCCTGATCATGTTAATGGGACTTCTCCCTAGTTATTTTAGACTAGGGGAAGTGAATCCTATTGTTGGTATTGGTGTTTTAGACCTTAAAGGAACCATGATCTCTGGACTCTTATTAATTCCCCTTAATTTCGTCCCTTGGAGGGATTCCTAGAGAGTTTTGAGGAATTGGTAAAAGGACTAGGGTGAATAGAGATTTGAACCATCTTCTTATCTTTGAGTCATATCAAAAGCAGATCCCAAGGGTCCTATTTAAAAGAAATATCAGGGACCTGGGTAAAGGAGGAAGTTTGTGTTGGTCACTCATTTAGGTCCTCATATTGGTGTGACTAACATGATGGTTTGAACATGTATATTGGACCACACAGTGTGAAATTTCATAAGATTCACTTGGGTGAGTATGAGAAAAGGGTATTTTGTTTACCTTTTATTCCTTTTCCTCATACTTATACATATGAATTTTTTCTTTAAAAATATTCATCCTCAGGTGAAAAAGGAAGTTTCAAGAGATTATACTTCACAAAATTCACATATACCTTTCAATTTAATGCAAAAATACCAAATAAAAAAATATATTTAGAATAGATTACCACAGTTAGAGAGTTCATCCTTCTGATGGACTTCTTCTTGTCTTTATTTCTATTTCCAATTGAAATTAGTTACTTTTCATTGGGATTATGTTGTTTTACATATAAATATTCTATAAAAAACCTATATATATATATATATTTTAAACTTATAATGATTAGTATCCTTGAACATATATTTTGTTAGTAAATCCTTTAAGGCCTCACTTACCGGGGAATCAATCTCAAAATTTCATTGATCTATCTCAATGATAAATCAATATCATCTCAAAAAATACCTTCTTTAAAAACTTCTTAAGGGACTCTAAGATAATCCCCCATATAATATATGGCCTATTTTTTCCATCATAGAAATTTGTGACCACTAAAAATGGATTCTTTTTCATTATCTCTATTTTTGAAAGAACTTCGATAACTTCATCTGAAGTTGAACACATTGTTAGAACTTTACAGTTTTATATCACTTGTAAGGTCACTTTATACACCTTGAGAGGGGATGTGAATCAGGGTGAACCCAATATAAAACCTTTCAAACAACTTTATTTATTTTCATTTAAGGATCTTGTTCCAAAGTGAAAAGGAAATGTGTGGAACCGTTCTCTTGATACTCAATGTAACCAAAATCACATATGAATATAGAGATGTATTGAATGAAAGAATTAATTTATTTTTTTACTTGGTTTAACCACACTAGGATACTCTAAGGAGAATTATATCTACATTGTTTGAAGGAAAAAATTTACCACTAGGATCACTACTTTCAGTGGTTACAAGGATTTGGTCACACCCTGACTATGCTAACTACCCTTAAATGTTTTTCGGTTAGATTAATACCGCCCAAAGCTCACTTACATTCCTACTCCTTTTCATAATTATCTAGGTTTAAACACCATAATATCATTGATATGTATTTATCCATTTCTCACTACTCTAGGGAAATAACTCCACATAGTTTATTGAATTTTCCGTCTATGAATCTTCAGTATCATTTGGGATGAATGCACCCAAAGTATGTGTGGATGTGATTTTTTAATCGATTGTTTATACTTAATATAATAATTTTGAAAAAAATATTTTCAACATCTTCTTATTTATAGAATAAATATTAAGCACCTCTTTCCAGAGTGGTTATTATAACTCTTTTTTACCGATAGAAATTCCTTCTTCTTCTTAGCCCCTCATATGGAATTCCCTTCTTCTTATATTGAAAATTAAATAATCAACATCATACCTATTATTGTTTCTCTAAATATAAATATATCAATATATAAACTAGAGATTATTCATATCTCATTTTATTTATTTTTAATATTTTTTGGGAGGATAAAATATCTTCTATGAGATCAAAATCTCACTTCCTTGGTCCCATTGAAAAAGATGTCAATGTGAAGCTCTTCCCTATTTTCCAAAAATAAAAACCTAAGAATCATTTTGTAAAATTACATAATTAGAATCCCTTATTTTAAAATATATTTCTATCTTTCCACATGATATAAAAAATGTGAAAAAAATAAAGTCCTTTGGTCGCTGAAACCTCCACGTCTCTACATCCCTCATTTTGTGGTGATCAACAAGGACAAATTCCCAATCCACCAAACCCATGATATCCCATCAAATGTTGATTTACACAACCCCATCTTAAATTAATAAAATATAATTATGAATATTCATGTTGGAAGGATACTTTGCGACCAAGTATCCTTCCTTTGTGGAATGGAAAACTCTTTATAATATGAACATATTTCATTTAATTCACTATATCACACCCACACCTTCCTTATTTATTATCAGGTTAAGATCATGGATGTAATTTTAATTTCTATGATATTGGAAGAATTTAAAAACATATCTTGAATCATATAAAGTTATTTTAATTCTAGAAAATGTTCCCATAAAATATTTAGGAAGAATTACCTATGATGCTAAGAACCCCCCTATGTTGGGCCTTTCAGTTAAATAGATCACTAGATCCAAAAATGTATAAGTGAAACCACATAAGTGGTGGATCATGAAGCTAAAATCATTTAAATTTATGAAACCCTAAAAGTTTCATCGATAACTTATGTGAATCCATGTATAGAAAAATCTACATACGTAAAACCACCAATGTGGGGAAATATATGTGTGAATCCCCTATATTAAGGAATAGGGTACACCGATTTTTCATACACCACCGGAAGTCCCTTATATAGATCCTCTTTATATCCAAATTTAGATACTTAGATAATTAATTTTTTTTTGATATTCACATACATAAATACGTATCCAATTTTAACCATTTTTCTAGATTTCAACCATTCTTCCTTATTTTGGAAAAATACCACCAAAATTTATTTCTATATCTTTAGGCCATCATGGGGGAACCCATGAACATATTCAAGTGATGATTCATGGCCTTATTCATACATATAATGATTTTATCTACATTTTAAGATATAATAAATACCTATAACTACCACATATATTTATCAATAAACCTCCAATGTGTATAATCATAAGATCGATTTCCTAACAAATTCAGGATTCACCTTCTCCACCTTGTCAATAATTCCAACTCACTTAGGGTTATCAAATAATATCACCATGTTTTCAAAAAACCACCTTGATCTAAGTCCACACATTTTTTCATAAAATCTAACTCAACCTAAGGGGATAATAAAAAATTGGTCTCAAGCATCGAGAGTCTCATATAACCAATGTATTATCCTAAAATTTGGGATACTTTAAACTCTAAATGATATTCATAAATCTACTGTAAAAGAGTGTGAAATAATTAAATAAGGAAAAAAATGTTCTTCATTTATTTTTTATTAAATTTAAATGAATGATTTTATATGGCGAAAAAATGGGTTTATTGGTTTTTTCTCTATGTTTAGACAAGGGGTGTTCCCAATAAAACTAAAAAAATTATGTTGGTAAATAGATACTTTCAATATGAATTATCATTGAAAATTATATTGTAATTATACATGTTTCCATTCAAGTATAAATTTTCACTAGTTATCAAAAAATTTCAATGTATATCTTCATTGAAAATTTTTATCTGGGTTTTAAAAGTTTCCATTGGAAATTAAATTTCGAGTATAAATTTACAAAGCTAACTAGTAAAATTCAGTGTTATTTTTATTTAAAATTTATAAAATAATTTTTAAATTGTAAATTGAAAAGTAAATTTTTAGTATAAAACTTTTTTGATAACTAGAAATTTTCACTGTATAATTTCATTCAAAATATTTAATAGAATTTTGGATGTTTCCAATGGAAATTAAATTTGTAATATAACTTTTCCCTATTAGCAATAAAATTTTATATTTTAAAATTAAAGTAAAATTTATAAGTTAATTTTTTTTTGAAAATTTATAGGAAACAATTACCAAAATGGAATAAAAAATGAATACAAACTGTAGCCAAATTATCTTTTATTAGTAGTAGAAAATGATTTTCTCCGTTCTAAAAAGAAATTTAGATTGTTAAAACTATGAAAAGGTGAGAGGAATTTTTCAGTACTTTATCAAAACTACAATATAACCCTATTATATTTTTCAACCACTATTAAACGATACAACATTAAAAAATTATGGGATACTAACGTAGCCAAAAAAATGAAAAAATGAACAATCCCACCCATGAATCAACTGAATATAAAGAATAAATATATTTTATTATTATAAAATAAATTTTTATATTAAAAGTATCAGTTAAATGTTTTTGGAAATAATATTTACAAAGTGAAGAAATGAAAAATTGTACTCAATAGAATAATTTTACATTATTTAAATTTAAATATAAAATAAAAATATAGTTATAATTGGGGAGGAATTCTAATATAAGTAATAATAAACAATATATATTTTGTAAATAATATTTAATGAATATGAAACTAATAAAAAAATATCTTTCATTCATCTAAAAAAAATATTAGAATGGAATTTAATTTATTCCTATAGGTATAAAATGAATCAGTAATCATTTTTATAGAGTTTCACAAGATTTTGAGTTTTTTAATTGGTTATAAAATTGTGATGAATGTTTTAAACTAAAATATAAATTTTAAGGTTGAAAATATACAATTCCTATCATTATTAACACACCACATATTAAAATGACATTTAATTCATTTTTACATGATATTAATGAATATATGATCATTATCTTAGAGTTTATTAAAAATATAAGATATTTTCTCATTTTTGACTATATGAGGTAGTTTTTTAACTAAAATATCACTTTAAAAATGAATTCATTTTACTTTCAGTCATTCCAACTATATGGGCATGTGAGAGTCATTTATTGGTTGAGGAAACTAAGTCTACAAGAGGGAGAAGCTTCAGTTGTTTAATTTCTGAATATCGACATGGATAATGGATTGGTATTGTCCAAATTAAAGAGTTCTAAAAGGTGAAAATAGATGATATCTAGAAGGGTCTAGTAGATTAGTTAATTATAAGTACATACATTAGATGTTACACTAGGATTCATATATTATGATATCTTTAGATGGTGGTAATATTACATCATGAAAGTAGGTTGAGGTGGTGGTATCCTTGGACTAAATAAAGGATATATTGTAAAGATATAATTAAATGTATTGAAACCAGTGAAGTTATAAAGGTATTGGAAACTGTAATCACTAGATGGGAACCTCTATATATTATAGGGTGCAATTAAATTGCAATTTTTTTGAATAATTACAATTTATTTTCTTCCCCTCAATTAAGTGAAGCGGAATTCACCCATGGATAAGGTTGAAACTTTAAAACAAATAATCTCTTATACTATTCTATGACTTGTTTATTTTATGACTTTTGAAGTCAATATATCTTTTCTGATTCTTTCAGATTTTTTCCTTATGGAGTTTTTGCTTAAGTGTGGGTCAAAAGTTTTAGTTCTGATCATCATTGAGTGGGTTAACATTTAAGAACTTATTTTGTTGTTGTTTGTTTTGGTGGAACATCGTCCAATGGTTATTTTTAAAGGTGACCATGGTGCCAAAATATGGTAGTTGAGATCAAGGTTGGAGTGTTTTTTTGGAAGGAAATACCCTTGTAATGGTATTTTAGATCATGATTTAGTAGTGACATTACACCCTTTTCCTTATAGGATAATATTAATAAATTTTTCAGGAAGTATACCTTTATGCTATCCAGAAGTAGCGAGGGTTCAAAATTTCTAGTGATATGAAATTGATGGAGAGTAACATATGGGTGGATAAGTTTAATGGAAAATATTTTGGGTTATAATAAATATATATGGGGGATTTTCTTCTACAGGAGGGCCTTGAATGTTCATTGACCAAATCCAAAATGTAAAAGATTAAAGAGAAATAATGGTAGTGTTTTTATAATTAATAACTCAGGTAAATTAAAATTACACTTTCCCAAAATATAGAATATAATATCTTGGAAGAGAATATAGAATTAGAGATCGTAAAGACCCTCACTGATATTTATGATTTTCTAGAAATAAATAATAAGTTATTCTTAATATAGAGAATGTTTGGCTTGATAATGTTAGAAGCTAAGTTAGCTGCTAATCACATTAATGAATTTTATGTTGTTATAACAGAATTGTATTTAGTAAAAGTAATATTTAGAGACCTTTTCTGTCTTTTTTTACTCAATTCACTTATATAATCAGGGGAATCATTGATGACCATTGTAATTAATTCTAGTATAAATGTGTAGTTGAAGTTTTTATTCAGTTGAGACATAATATTGAATGGGTAGATTCATTAAAAAGAGATCTATACATATTATGAAAAAAACATACAGTGCAGAATGAAGAGGATGTACTAGTGGATATAAGAGTCATTGAGAGAGAGAAGAACAAAGGATCCATGGTTGGAGTAGCTCAGTGGATAATTCTCCCTTGTGATATCATTACACGAGAAAAGGGAACATGAAGAAATATTATAGTGAAAAGATGGATAATTTAAAAATGAATGGTTTTGAAAGAAAGTATGAAAATCCCGTATCAAAATAATGGAGTGAATTTCTCTTAAGTGCTTCTAGTTCATCGGGGTCATGGTTGATAGACTCCATAGATTCATTACATTTTACACACAAAAGAAAAATCAGGATAAATTATAATTCTAGAAGGCTGGTTAGGGTTTTTCATCACCATTGAAAATGATCTATATATCATGGTGAAAGAAAATATTTCATTCTTGACAAGGAATAGAAGGATACAAGAGTTTAATTGCATGTAAAAATTCCTAGAATTAGGGAAAATTTTAATTTCCCTTGGAAATATTTATGATGTAGGTATTTGTATCTTTTTATATGTTCATTAGATGGAAATATGCATGCCAAATAGTTAACAACTGCAAAATTATGACATAACCATCTACGTCACTTAGTGATATGGGATTGAAGATCATAACTACTATGGGAATAAATATGGTTGGGATATTGAATTATAGAATGTCAGATGATTGAATTTTTGAAAAGAAGTGGAAGGTTTTCATCTGAATGGAATGGAATATTTTAAAGCATCAAAAATTAGATTTGGTTCACACAAAATTTTAAGGTCAAGCTTAGGTTCTATCTCAAAGAAGATTAATATTTAACAAGATATTCACCAATGATCACAAGCACAACATGCAGGTGTAATTTATAAGAAAAAATTATGAAGTGTTTCTAAATTTCATTTAGTGGAGGTCCATGGAGGAGAAAGTGACTAGATAAAATTTTAAGTGATTATGGTCATAAAATTATACTGTGTATGGAATCAAGGTGTTTGGGAGGTTTTACTGGTAGAAAGTGATTATATTTGAGAAGACCATGCCTAGGGAATTGGTACACAATAGAGTTATCGATAGGATGAGTAAGAATTTTATAGAAGAGGAAGGAATTATATGAATTCAAAGAGGTTTCCCCAAGGTATTTTGGGTAGATTCTGTAACATCCCAAGTAAGTAATGAATAATAGATATTTTTATCTATGTCTATTAATGATTAAGATAGTGTTTTAGAGGCTTAAAATGAAAATAAATCCAATCTTAAGCATGAAATACACTAATATTCTTAAAAGATTGTTTTAATGCCTTTTGATGGAAAACCATTTTTGAATCTATCTTTTGACAATTTTATAAACTATTTTTGTCAAAATAAACTTATTCTTTATGATTGGGACATCAAAATTTACCTTTTGTGAATTTTTGGTATTTTTCTGACAATGTTCATTTTTTAATGAATAGTGAAAAATACTGCATTTTACATCAAAACTGCTTTTTAATCTAATTTGTTTATATGATTAGATTATGTTTTGAATTGGTTTTGAAGTTAAATTAGAATATATTTTTACCATTTAATCCAATGGCGGTCATTGGAATCAACTTCACTTTGAAATTGGACTTAAACTGGTGTCAATCTTTTGATACTTATTGCTTCATAAAAACACACTATTTGCTCTGACAGCGGGAATTAATTATTAAATTAATTAATGTGACTTATATGTATTGAATTTTGTAAAATAGACTTCATTTTTTAATTCGGAATATCAAATATAGCTTAGGGTGAATTTTTGGTAATTTTCTGAAAAACTTCAATTTTTGATGAATAGTGAAACCACTAAGTGGTACTTATAAAAATTGATTTTTCCGTTTAAATGAAATTTTGCCATCATTGTGTTTTGAATTTCAAAAATCCGACATACATGGTTGTCATTAAGAAGTAAAATGTGGTTCAATGGGATTAAAATAATTTTTTGGTGAATAGTAACTTATTAAGTTTTTAATCGCGATTAGTGGCAATTAGGGTAGTTTAAGGTATAAATAACGCTTTAATAATATGAAATGACCTAGAAACGTGTCCCAACCTTATTGGTTGTGTCATGGCCGACCAAGACAAGCCATGGGTCAACTTGGGGACCCCATGGAGACATTTTGGTTGGGAAATGAAATAAATAACTTTTTATTTAATGTAAAAGTAAAAATGACACAAACATAATATGTTTGGTTGTGTCATGGACGACCAAGACAAGCCATGGGTCAACTTGGGGACCCCATGGAGACATTTTGGTTTGGAAATGAAATAAATAACTTTTTATTTAATGTAAAAGTAAAAATGACACAAACATAATATGTTTTACGAACACAATTTTTACATGGGGTTATAAAAATCATATTTTCGATTATAAATAGTCATTGGAAAGATAAAAATATTTCCTACATCATAGTATTTTTTTTATAATTTTAGACTTTAAATAAATTAAATTATTTATGACATCATGATGATGCAGCGATGACCTCATTATTTAACAATTTAAATAAAATGGAAAGATAATGAAAAATCTAAAACCTACACTTGGCCAAAAACAATTGGATGAGTGGATTTCGAAGCCTTATCACCTTATCCTCTAATTATAGAAATGTGGGACCTTTTGAATCTGAAACTCTTTTTAAAATAAAGTAACTTATCTTTACTTTCCAAAAGTGCCTCTCCTCTCCTCTTATAAAAGGCCCCCACCTATACCTCATTTCACACACTCCTCAAGCCTTTGGCTCGGCCTAAACCTGCCCATTTACTCTCTCCACACCCTCTCTTCATCCTAGAGGATTCCCTTTGGGAAGAATCCTTTCAAAGGAAGCCTTTAGGCTCAAATCAAAAGGAGTTACACTTTTGAAGGTAATTCATTCTCTCATGTTCATTTGTTTTATTTTGCTTCTCCAACACCCTAAACTCTTTTTATTTACTTCTTTTGAAACAAAAAAAGTATCTTAAATATACTAGGATGTTGTTATAATATTTATTTGAGCTACACTCTCACACAACTACATCAAATGGTTAAAGAACATACGGTTTCCGTGGATGGAGAAATTCTGCCTCCCGAAACGATGATTGTTCAATACTCATTTAACACCTTCAAAGGTGGCCATTATTATGTCAATATTTTTATATATGATATATAATATGTTTATGTTTTCCTTAAGCTTCTTTTTTTTCATTTTGGGCATACCTTTATGGTTTCCATTATGGGTAAACACGATATCTTTATTTTCGGAAGTGCGGACTACCGCCCCCTGATAGTGATTTGATTCATTAATACCATATGTGGGATGTGTAAAGGATAAAGTTAATGATATTATATATGTTATTATACTGGAATTATAATATAATCTTATATCATTATGATTCCATTCCAGAAAATACGAAATACAAATGGAAGTAGCGTTCATGCGTACGTACGGCTTACCGTCTCCATGAATGGTGCATTTCATTTCTTACCTCTAAATGTGATGTAATATTATAAATACATGTATATGATGAATATATATGATATATATGTTATCGAAATCATTAATATCATTCTGGATATAACAAACCTTTGACCAAATTAACAACATGTAAGTGTAAGAAGTCTGTTTTTGACTTAAGAACCAAATACCGACAAAATGAACATTATTAACTTCAATGATTACATGATGTCCATAACATGGTATAAAAGGAATAATGAACTTGAAAATGGTTCTTAAGAAAGTAGAGATTAACTCAAGTTTATTATTTAGGAGATTAAAGAACGGTCGGGTCAAGTCGGATACGAGGTATGGGACTTCGTCTCAATCTCCTTTCATTGAGGCATATTTTATTTTATACACAAATTTCTTTTATACGGTGTATAAACCCCTTTGAATTTTACATTTATTCAAAAGGAATCTTTATTATATGAAGCATTTAATAAATGACAAAAGGGAATGTTTTTGTCGTACGTATGCGGCGACAACGACTTCTCTGCCGTCGTGACCATTATTTGAGTTTCGGCTTCCTCTACAACCCATACCCTTTTCTTTTAACGAAAAATAAATACCATGTTTTATTTTGGTATTGATAATGGTTTTCAAAATGTTTTTTGTGTTGTATTGATATCTTGTGATTGAAATGTGGAAATGTTATGTTTCCTTTACGCATGTTTTATGTGATACGATTATGTTATGGTTCTTGGGCATTATTATGAAGACGGGTGGTTCCGTGATAAACTAAGGGTGGGTGAGCCTGATATAGCTCTCCAATGCATTGGGTAACGCGAAGGAGTGAAACGTTAAGGTTTCTCCGAAGAGATTTAGGGAATATACTGTGATGGGTATTCCAAACGTAACCAAGAGGGTTACTCCCTACGTAAGAATGTTATGAATGCCTCATGTTACCTTTATGTCTTATGATTTCAATGATTTACTCATGATTTGATGAGGTTTGTTAATGTGCTTATGTATTATGGGTAAAGTATGATTTCACCCTTATGTATATATGTACCCTTGTTTCCTTTCCATGTTTTTATAACCCATACTGAGCTTTTTATGCTCATCCCAAGTTTTTTTGAAATGTTTTTCACAGGTCAAGGGAAAGGTACATGGTATGATGATAGTGTCAAGGAAGTGTCAATAAATAATCCATGTTTTATTTTAAATGTGTTTCCATTGATGGGAATGAAGAATACTATATTTATGTAACCACTTTGTTTATATATGGAATGTAATGCAAGTTTTATGATCTAATTATCTAAAACTCTAAACCTGAAAAGATCCTCAATGTGTAATCTTATAATAACTCAAGATTAAGTAAGGTTTAAGGCTGGGGTCTTATAGTTGGTATCAAAGGTCAGTTTAGATAACTTTAGGAGTTAGAATTCTATTAAATGATTATCCAAAAATATTTTTTTTGAAATGATATAACATTTAAAGATTACCATGTTGCTTCATCTAAGACATGTTTGTTCAGAATGGTTTTCCGTAGAGGAAATAGGGAAGCATTGCTAAGAAGGCATAAAGAAGGAAATAACCTTCCGAATTAGCATCCAGAAATGGTCGGAATTGGAACTGAACAGTTTGTTGCAGTAATGGCGCAGTTGACTCAAGCGATAAATGGTGGTGGTATCCATGCACGAGATCAGCCAGACCAACTGCAGAGGAACATGTCAGTGGTGGAACATTTCATGAGGCAACATCCACCATCATTCATAGGATCATCTGACCCTGTGCTAGCTAAAGGGTGGATTAAAGCACTGGAGAAGATTTTTGATGTCATGGGGTGTTCAGACAATCAAAAGGTTAGTCTTTCTATTTACTGTTTGGAGGGTGAAGCAGATCAGTGGTGGTCTATGTTTAAAAATATCAGGGACGCCGATGAGATTGATGCTCTTGACTGGGATGAATTCAATGGTATGTTTCTTGAGAAGTATTTTCCTAAGGCTGTTCGACTTAGGATGGAAAATCAATTCTTGGAATTGAGGAAAGAGGAAGACTCAGTGGATGCCTATGAAGAAAGGTTCACTCGATTGGCAAGGTATGCTCCAAATTTTATCCGAGACCTTGATAGTAAAATCAATCTTTTTTACTCAGGATTAAAGCCAAAATATCGAAGGGCATTAGCTTCTCGTGAGTCTAAAAGTTATGAAAAGCTTGTTCGATGTGCTGAGAAGGTGGAAATGGAGTTTGCCGATGACCAAGTGTTCTATAACAACCAGCAGAAGAAGAGACCGAGGTGGCAGGAGAAAGGTAAGAATTCTTCAAAAAAGTCTGATGGTAAGAGAACTAAGTTTCCAGTTTTTGATAAATGTGGCAAAAGTCATGGTGGGGAATGTCTTCTGAATTCTGGAAAGTGCTACCGATGTGGTAAGATGGGACATTAGGCTCGTGATTGCACTGAAAAGGATCAAGGTGAAGGTAAGAACAAATTTGATTTACAGTTAGTGAAATGTTATAAGTGCAATGAGATGGGTCACTATACAAACAAGTGTCCGACAAAGAGCTTGAGTGATGGGAAGTAGTTAGACTACAAGCATAAAGGGGTGGTGAAATCCTTTGCAACTACTTCAGCAGATGTCGGGCCATCAAATGAAGTTGTATCAGGTACTTTGTTTGTTTTTTCAGATTATGCCAGTGTGTTGTTTGATTCGGGGTCTACACATTCTTTCATCTTTGAAACCTTTTCTAGTAAAATGGGAATACCATCTCAAGAAATGACTCCTGAACTTTTGGTAAAAACACCAGGGGGAAGTGTTGAGGAAAAAAGAATTTATAAGAATCTTCATATCCTTATCTGTGGAAAGAACCTACTTGCAAACCTTATTGTTCTACCTATAGTAGAGTTTGATGTTATCCTGGGTATGGATTGGCTCTCTATTTACCATGCTAAGATTGACTATTGAGATAAAGAAGTTTTTTTTTCAGAAAGACTTTCATTTTGTTTACAAGAATGAACCCTTACTTTTGATAACATATCAAGAGGTCGAGAAACTTGTAAAAGACAGAAATGAATGTTACCTTGCACAAGTCGTTGAAAATAAAGGAACTGTTCAGATTAATGATGTGCCAGTGGTAAATGAGTATCCTGATGTTTTTCCTGATGAGTTTCCTGGAATAATACCAGATCGGGAAGTTGAGTTTACTGTTGACTTAGTTCCTGATGCTAATCCAATTTCAAAACCCCCTTATCAAATGGCACAAATTGAACTTTTAGAGTTGAAGGAGAAATTGCAAGATTTATTAGAGAAAGGTTTCATTCGACCTAGCACATCACCATGGGGTGCTCCTGTTTTATTTGTTAAAAAGAAAGATGGTTCTATGAGACTTTGCATTGATTATAGAGCCTTGAATAAGATCACTATTAAGAACAAATATCCTTTGCCTCATATCGATGATTTGTTTGATCAGCTCCAGGGAGCTCAGTTTTTTTCAAAGATTGACCTGAGATCGGGGTACCATCAGCTGAAGGTAAAGGAGGAAGATATTCCGAAGACCGCATTCCGTACGAGATATGGCCATTATGAATTTGTAGTAATGCCTTTTGGGCTAACCAATGCACCTGCTGTATTCATGGACTTAATGAATATAATTTTCCATGAATTCTTGGATAAGTTTGTGGTGGTTTTAATTGATGATATTTTGGAGTTTTCTAAAAGTAAAGAGGAGAATGAAAGACATTTAAGGGTTATCTTGCAAACCTTAAAAGAAAAGAAACTGTATGGGAAATTCAGCAAGTGTGAGTTTTGGTTGCAACAAATTTCTTTCCTTGGTCACATTGTTTCTAAAGATGGAATAATTGTTGATCCTGCAAAAACAAAAGCTGTGGAAGAATGACCAAGACCCACAAATGTAACCGAGATTTGTGGCTTCCTTGGTTTGGCAGGCTATTACCGAAGGTTTGTTAGAAATTTTTCACGGTTATCTATTCCAATGACTAAGCTAACTCGGAAGGGTGTTAAGTTTATCTGGACAAAAGAATGTGATGATTGTTTTCAGGAATTGAAAAGAAGATTGGTGAATGATCCAGTTTTGGCACTACCTTCCAGGAATGGTGAGTTTGTTATACAGTGATGCTTCATTGAAAGGACTTGGTTGCATCCTAATGCAGAATGATCGGGTAATTGCTTATGCTTCATGACAGTTGAAAACTCATGAGGTAAATTACCCTACACATGATTTGGAATTAGCTGCTGTTGTTTTTGCTTTAAAAATTTGGAGGCATCATTTGTATGGAGTAAAGTGTGAAATATATACCGTTCACAAAAGTTTAAAGTATATATTCACTCAGAAAGAGTTAAACATGAGACAGAGAATATGGCTAGAATTAATCAAGGATTATGATTGTACAATTCATTACCATCCGGGAAAAGCAAATAAAGTGGCTGATGCTTTCAGTCGAAAAAGTAATGCTTCATTAACGATGTTGCATTTGGAACGTGATCCTTTGGTTAAGGATTTGATGAACTTTGGCATATAAGTTGTTGGTGTAGGAAGTCCTTCTGGTTTGTTTCAGGTATCAGTGAGATCTTCTCTATCAGATAGAATCAAGCAAGCACAGAAGCAAGACAGTGAGTTGCAGAAAAAGGTGGAGCTGGTTCAGAAAGGTAAGTTTCCTGAATTCAACATTGATAATGATTGTATTTTGAGATTTGGGAAGAGATTGTGTGTGCCTTGTGATTCACAGTTGAAGAAAGAGTTGTTATGTGAAGCTCATAGTTCTCCGTTTTCAGTTCATCCGGGCAGTACTAAGATGTATAGAGATCTGTGAGAGTATTACTGGTGGGGTGGAATGAAAAGAGATATTGCTGATTTTACTATGAAGTGTTTGACTTGTCAGCAGGTTAAAGCAGAGTAGCAGTTACCGAAAGGGATGCTGCAGCCTTTACCAGTGCCAGAGTGGAAATGGTAGAATATATCCATGGACTTTGTTGTTGGATTACCGAAGACATATCGAGGTAATAATTCAAACTGGGTTATTGTTGATCGCTTGACCAAATATGCTCATTTCCTTGCTATACGAGATACTTTCTCTCTTGATCAACTTTCCCGTTAGTATCTTAAAGAGATAGTCAGGTTACATGGAGTTCCTCTCTCCATTGTATCAGATCGTGATCCCAGGTTTACTTCTAACTTTTGGAAAGGCCTTCAGAAGTAGTTGGGTACTGAATTAAATTTTAGTACAACTTTTCATCCTCAATCAGATGGGCAGTCAGAACGAACAATTCAGACCTTGGAGGATATGCTACGAGCTTGTTCTATGGATTATCAGGGAAGTTGGGACCAACATCTTTCTTTGGTTGAGTTTTCATATAATAACAGTTTTCATTCCAGTATACAGATGGAACCATTTCAGGCATTATATGGGAAGCGGTGTGAAACTCCAGCTTTCTGGGATGAAGTGGGTGAAAGGATGTTGATGGGACCAGAATTGGTAGAAGAGATGGCAGAAAAAGTTCAGCTGATTCAGAAACACATGAGAACAGCTCAGAGCAGGCAGAAGAGTTATGCGGATAACCGAAGGAAGGATCTATCTTTCGAGGTAGGTGATCATGTTTTTCTCAAGGTTTCTCCTTGGAAAAGTGTGATGAGATTTGGTAAGAAAGGAAAGTTCAGTCCATGGTTCATTGGACCATACGAAATTCTGGAGAGAGTTGGATCAGTTGCATACCGAGTGGATTTACCTCCGAGTTTATCTCAGGTACACAATGTTTTTCACGTTTCGATGTTGAGAAAGTATATGCCAGATCCATCTCATGTTTTGATTCCAGAGGTAGTTCAGCTGGAAGAGAACCTATCTTATGAGGAACAACCGGTCCAGATTCTTGACCATTGGGAGCAAGTGTTACGGAATATGTTGATTAAGCAGGTAAAGGTTTTGTGGAAAAACCACATGATGGAAGAGGCTACATGAGAATCTGAAAATGCAATGAGGGATAAGTACCCCCATTTATTTGATAAGTAAATAAATTGCGGGGACACAATTTTCTAAAGGGGGGAAGGATGTAACATCCCAAGTAAGTAATGAATAATAGATATTTTTATCTATGTCTATTAATGATTAAGATAGTGTTTTAGAGGCTTAAAATGAAAATAAATCCAATCTTAAGCATGAAATACACTAATATTCTTAAAAGATTGTTTTACTGCCTTTTGATGGCAAACCATTTTTGAATCTATCTTTTGACAATTTTATAAACTATTTTTGTCAAAATAAACTTATTCTTTTTGATTGGGACATCAAAATTTACCTTGTGTGAATTTTTGGTATTTTTCTGACAATGTTCATTTTTTAATGAATAGTGAAAAATACTGCATTTTACATCAAAACTGCTTTTTAATCTAATTTTTTATATGAATAGATTATGTTTTGAATTGGTTTTGAAGTGAAATTAGAATATATTTTTACCATTTAATCCAATGGTGGTCATTGGAATCAATTTCACTTTGAAATTGGACTTAAACTGGTGTCAATCTTTTGATACTTATTGCTTCATAAAAACACGCTATTTGCTCTGACAGCATGAATTAATTATTAAATTAATTAATGTGACTTATATGTATTGAATTTTGTAAAATAGACTTCATTTTTGAATTCGGAATATCAAATATAGCTTTGGGTGAATTTTTGGTAATTTTCTGAAAAACTTCAATTTTTGATGAATAGTGAAACCACTAAGTGGTACTTATAAAAATTGATTTTTCCGTTTAAATGAAATTTTTCCATCATTGTGTTTTGAATTTAAAAAATCCGACATACATGGTTGTCATTAAGAAGTAAAATGTGGTTCAATGAGATTAAAATATTTTTTTGGTGAATAGTAACTTATTAAGTTTTTAATCGTGATTAGTGGTAATTAGGGTAGTTTAAGGTATAAATAATGCTTTAATAATATGAAATGACCTAGACACATGTCCCAACCTTATTGGTTGTGTCATGGCCGACCAAGACAAGCCATGGGTCAATTTGGGGACCCCATGGAGACATTTTGGTTGGGAAATGACATAAATAACTTTTTATTTAATGTAAAAGTAAAAATGACACAAACATAATATGTTTTACGAAAACAATTTTTACATGGGGTTATAAAGATCAGAGTTTTGATTATAAATAGTAATTGGAAAGCTAAATAGATTTACTACATAATAGTATTTTTTTATAACTTTTAGACTTTAAATAAATTAAATTATTTATGACATCATGATGATGCAGCGATGACCTCATTATTTAACAATTTAAATAAAATGGAAAGATAATGAAAAATATAAAACCTACACATGGCCAAAAACAATTGGATGAGTGGATTTCTAAGCCTTATCACCTTATCCTCGAATTATAGAAATGTGGGACCTTTTGAATCCGAAACTCTTTTTAAAATAAAGTAACTTATCTTTACTTTCCAAAAGTGCCCCTCCTCTCCTCTTATAAAAGGCCCCCACCTCTACCTCATTTCACACACTCCTCAAGCCTTTGGCTCGGCAAAACCCTGCCCATTTACTCTATCCACACCCCTCTCTTCATCCTAGAGGATTCCCTTTGGGCAGAATCCTTTCAAAGGAAGCCTTTAGGCTCAAATCCAAAGGAGTTACACTTTTAAAGGTAATTCATTCTCTCATGTTCATTTGTTTTATTTTGCTTCTCCAACCCCCTAAACTCTTTTTATTTACTTCTTTTGTAAGAAAACAAGTATCTTAAATATAATAGGATGTTGTTATAATATTTATTTGAGCTACACTCTCACACAACTACATCAAATGGTTAAAGAACATACGGTTTCCGTGGATGGCGAAGTTCTGCCTCCCGAAACGATGATTGTTCAATACTCATTTAACACCTTCAAAGGTGGCCATTATGATGTCACTATTTTTATATATGATATATAATATGTTTATGTTTTCCTTAAGCTTCTGTTTTTTTCATTTTGGGCATACCTTTGTGGTTTCCATTATGGGTAAACACGATATCTTCATTTTAGGAAGTACGAACTACCGCCCCCTGAAAGTGATTTGATTCGTTAATACCATATATGGGATGTGTAAAGGATAAAGTTAATGATATTATATATGTTATTATACTGGAATTATAATATACTCTTATATCATTATGATTCCATTCCAGAAAATACGAAATAGAAATGGAAGTAGCGTTCATGCGTACGTACGACTTACCGTCTCCATGAACGGTGCATTTCATTTCTTACATCTAAATGTGATGTAATATTATAAATACATGTATATGATGAATATATATGATATATATGTTATCCAAATCATTAATATCATTCTGGATATAACGAACCTTTGACCAAATTAACAACATGTAAGTGTAAGAAGTCTGTTTTTGACTTAAGAACCAAATACCGACAAAATGAACATTATTAACTTAAATGATTACATGATGTCCATAACATGGTATAAAAGGAATAATGAACTTGAAAATGGTTCTTAAGCAAGTAGATATTAACTCAAGTTTATTATTCAGGATATTAAAGAACGGTCTGGTCAAGTCGGATACGAGGTATGGGACTTCGTCTCAATCTCCTTTCATTGAGGCATATTTTATTTTATAGACAACTTTCTTTTATACGGTGTATAAAACCCTTTGACTTTTTTGTTTATTCAAAAGGAATATTTTTTATACGAAGCGTTTACTAAACGACAAAAGGGAATGTTTTTGTCGTACGTATGCGGCGACAACGACTTCTCTGCCGTCGTGACCATTATTTGAGTTTTAGCTTCCTCTAAAAGCCATACCCTTTTCTTTAAATGAAAAATAAATACCATGTTTTATTTTGGTATTGAAAATGGTTTTCACAACGTTTTTTGTGTTGTATTGATATCTTGTGATTGAAATGTGGAAATGTTATGTTTCCTTTACGCATGTTTTATGTGATACGATTATGTTATGGTTCTTGGGCATTATTATGAAGACGGGTGGTTCTGTGATAAACTAAGAGTGGGTGAGCCCGATATAGCTCTCCAATGCATTGGGTAACGCGAAGGAGTGAAACGTTAAGGTTTTTCCGAAGAGATTTAGGGAATATACTGTGATGGGTATTCCAAACGTAACCAAGAGGGTTACTCCCTACGTAAGAATGTTATGAATGCCTCAAGTTACCTTTATGTCTTATGATTTCAATGATTTAATCATGATTTGACGAGGTATGTTAATGTGCTTATGTTTTATGGGTAAAGTATGATTTCACTCTTATGTATATATGTACCCATGTTTCCTTTCCATGTTTTTATAACCCATACTGAGCTTTTTATGCTCATCCCATGTTTTTTTGAAATGTTTTTCTCAGGTCAAGGGAAAGGTACATGATATGATGACAGTGTCAAGGAAGTGTCAAGAAATAATCCATGTTTTATTTTAAATGTGTTTCCATTGATGGGAATGAAGAATACTATCTTTATGTAACCACTTTGTTTATATGTGTAATGTAATGAAAGTTTTATGATCTAATTCTCTAAAACTCTAAACCCGAAAAGACCCTCAATGTGTAATCTTGTAATAACTCAAGATTAATTAAGGTTTAAGGCTGGGGTCTTATAGATTCTATGAATTGTTTCACATAATTAATCCACCAGGTTCAATCATTTCCAATTGGAGAAAAACTTATAAAGATTTTTTTTAGTTAGGAAGAAAGGTTGATTTCAAAAACCTAAAAAACTTCAAATCACATTCCTATGTTTACATTGATGATAAGGAATGATATAAGTAAGTGGATAAGTCTCAAGAATGTTATTTTATTGGATATGTTGATGAAGTGATTAGATTTTGACCCTTGGATAATTAATTCCAGAAAGTCTTCATAAGTCAAAAATGTGTTTTTTATTGAAGAGATCTAGTCAAAGGATTAGTACTTAGAGGAAAGTTTTGATGAAAGAAAAGTATCATCATAATCTAAGGTTTATATGGATAGAAAACCTGATGTGATGGATTATGTAAAGAATACAATGATTCTGTCAGTATAGAAAACACCAAACCATTTAGTGGGGATACCATAAGGAGGTCAGGTTCTGATTGTGTTAGCCTAGCTGTATGTACTGATGAGTTCAAGGAATATAAAATCTCAAGCACCATAAGTTAAAAATCTATAATTGTTTGTACAAAAAGGCACTAGGACACATGTATCACTATGTATATATGTCATGGAGTGGTTCGTAGTGTAAATTTATGGTGATTGTTTTTACTTATTACTTCTAACATATTACGGAAAGTCCAAGATCCTAGAATTAGTATAAAGTTAGAAATACTCATAATATTGGGTGGTAACTGTGAGGGTTTAAATTGATTCCCCCAATGTATCTTGAACATGTGAGCTAATAGAGAATCCTATTGGGAACATTGTTTTTACAAAAAAATGCCTTTATCAACAGAAGGAAGAGGTATATGGTAGAATTTTGTAAAATAAAATTCTAGTCATATATGTTTTTCAGTAAATAGAAGGTATTTATTTCTCAAATATTTTTCCCTATTAGTTAAGACAACTTTCATTTGAACGCTTTTGAGTATAGTTTCATTAAAAGTTCTTTACCTAGGATATTTATTTTGGGAATTATATACACCATTCATTGATCTCAGCAAATAAATAGCTTCCCATATCAGGATCCCAATGTTAGTTATCCCACCATAAAAACTATGAGTGAGGGTACATGATCCCTTCATTAAAACCTTCTTCCCCTTCTTCCCCTTTAGGCCATAAACCCCTATTATGTTGTAACTATTTAATATCAGAAAAAAGACTCTGGCTGTCATCTTCTAATGATTTATGGACTATAATTCCTTCACACTCTCTTTGATATCTCTCTCTCCCGAAATTTGTTTTGAAAACTTTATATATATTTATATATATGTATAAAATTCTAGAAATACATTCATCTCTCACCTACTACTCTTTCCTGGGAAAGTGACACTTATCTCAACCTTTATAGGTGACCTACAATACAGTTAATTCTATTCACCACCTTAACAAGTGGAACTAGTGAATAATGAAAATACACACTACCATCACCACATTGGGAACTTTTTGATACTTATGGAAGCTATCTATTCTATTAAAATCACTTCTTCCCCCAAAACAAGACCAAACCTTGATTTATTTCATTATAAGATCCCCCTTCACATTACAAAACACTTTCCACAATGCTCGTACCGTTGGACATCATCTTTTGGACTTACTATCCAACCACACCTTTCAATGAAACACCTTTCGGTGACTTACAATCCACTAGGATCACCCATCCACATCTACCGAGTTATCCTTTAGTGAAAATATTTCACTAACTTAAACCCAAACTCTAGGGTGAAGGTGTGATGTCTTCATCCATATCCCCTAATTTTGAATTTTATTGACTTAAATACTATAGTTTCTAGTATTTAACTAAAAATTAGGTCTCATAACAATATAACAACATCCCACCTGGAATTGTTTTCACAAATTTTTCCAAAAAATCTCCCACTCAAAGACTATTCTCATGATATCATCAGAGTCCCACTAATCAACATAAGTATAACTTTCGAACATTTTCATGGTGCAACAAAAAATTACTTTTGATCGTTAAAGTTCCCATAGAAGAAAACCTACTTAGTTCTTCATAAAACTGATATCTTATAAATTCCTCTAAATAATTCCTCATAAGAAAATAAGAACAATCCACAATTCCTTAACTTTCTTAAAATACCATTAATAATATGTGATGTTAACCATGTCTATAGACCTTATTCTTCTGATCACCTATATTTCTAAGGTATATACCATGAACTTTCTTAGAAACCATGAGATTTATAATAAAACTAACTAAAATGACACCATCAGAAAAAATATACTTCCAAAACAACAAATTTTGGAGAAAATAAAATTTCATAAGACCGAAAAACTCCCACTGAACCTCAAATTAGTGATACCAAAGAAAATAATATCTATTACACCAACTAATTTCTAGCCCTATGCCAACTGTTTAAGATCCCAACTCTATCATAGAGGTTTTTTTGTTACTCTAATAATATTGCACCGATCATTGAAACAGAGTAAAGAATATCGAACTCTTCATGTATACCCTTTGAAAATAAAAATCCCTATATTTAGTGTTTTCCATTTAAAACATAAGTGTGTTTATCGTAAATTTATCCAAATAATTCATCGATAATTGACCGATAAACTGCTTCGTCTCTGGACTTAGAGTGCCTCTAGAAAATCTTGACATAAATATATTAATCTTCCACTCCATGACACCTTATAAAATTTTAGGTTAATATTTTAAATCTTTAGACTATCACCACTAACAATCCTTCCAAAAAATCCACTTTATCTATACATATCAGTAGACAACCATTTTTCAATAATGACAACACACTTTGATTCTCTCCAATGAAGGATCCTAAGGTTCCTTTGACCTATGATCTTGAGGACTGACTCCCTCACTCACATTCTACTTCATCAAAGAAGGTACTTATATGTATCAATGAAAATAGTGGGAAAGTAACCAAAACTAAAAATTTTCTAATTCAAGATGCCTCCTCCTTCAAAAAACAAGAACAGATCCAACCACTTTTGAATAGTACACTCTTCAAAAATTTTGTACTCCCAATAGGAAAGTTACATCATGCATTCAAGAAATCAAGGGTTTTCACCCTCTTTCCACTTTAGTGATATGGAAACCTTACTAGATCACTTACTTATCTATAAATAAACTTCTTCTAGAAATATTACTTCAAGAATTATGGTTTAAAATCTTCCATAACCATGAACCCTACATGTGAATCTAATTCCATCCATATGTTTTTGTATAGAAACTCAATCCTTACACTAAACATCAAAAAATATCATTTGACACACTAAGACAATGATAGACGCCTTCATTCCCCTATCTATTCAGAAAAACTAAATCCTTGAGTTTTCTTAATCATCCCACCCTCCCCATATTAGATGTTCATCAATTGACCCCACAGTCACTTCTCCAAACCAAAAATTTCCCTTTCATTGAAAATATATAAGACCTTACAAGAAAAATTAAGGGGGATGTAAATGGTGAAGGACAAGGGAATCTTAGTTAACAATGAAATTACATTAATTAGGGAGGTAACCAGTAAAAAAAATAGATGGTGATGGGATATTTAGGGCCCCCTTATTATCCAGAGAGTCTGCAGAGTTACCTTCCCTCCAAGTGTGCTTGACCATAGTGTTCTAATCAATAAGAAATCTGGATTTCATGATATGGAACTCCAAGTCCCATGTTGGAATCATTTTACCTTGAAGAAGATCAACTTGTACTTTAGAATCAGATTATACCTCTATAATATTGACATTAAAAAATATGGAACAAGTGTAAACTACTAACTATTTTCCTTTCTTCAGCACCAATAGAGTTGACCAGCGCATAGAAAATACTGAATCTAAATAGGAATGAGCTTTTTCCATCCTATACTATCCCACCTCCGCTCATATTCAATTCCAAGCAAGAACTGTGAACATTGAGCTTCAAGCCATACCAATGAAGATTCCACTTGATCCAAATTACTATTTTGTTTCTTTCATCATCATCCGCTCACATAACCACTCTAGGAGTTGTATTTCATAAAGAGAAGGATTTACTTCTGTGGGGAATAAGGGTCTTAAGTTTGACCACTAGGGACCGAGTATGCACCTGCATGAATCTAAACTCGGGAGGGTTATATTATATTCAATTGTTGTGAACATCCCATATTATATAGCATGATGTAGCAAACAATATACTATAGGCCATTCTTTTGAATGAATTTTGATTAACACCATGGATCTAGGATTGTAAAAACATATTGAAGCTGTCCCTGCTGCCATAGTAATACTGGTTCTGGCCAAGAGTAATATGCATAAATCATACCCAATCCACTTTTAAAAATAGGTGCCCAATAGTTTCATGACTCATTGATGAGAAACACCAGCAATGAGATAAAACAAACTTCCCAGTTTTTTGCATGAAATTATCAATAGATATGGATTTTTTTCTTAGACTCCATACTAAAATGTTCCTTTTGAGGGGTTGTTCTTGCACCATAGTGTTAAAGCCTAACCATCAGATCCATTAATGACATTTGTTGATTATTGGAAATTCATTATAGAAAAGAACCCCAAGGAAGAACCCATGATGGCACAATGATCTGGCTTATCAACTAGAATGATGTTATCAAAAATAATTTTTTGGTGAGCATCGAGAGGAGAGTCGATGAAGGAAGGAAAGGAACTAGCCTCATTGAATTTGATTTCTAGAATCTGGCATCCAAGGAAGAATAGATGGACACCATCCCAATTATCTTTCCATACCTTAAGCTCCCCATTACCGACCACCCATCGAGACAAATTCAACATGACCTAGAGATACTTGATCATGACCCTAAGGATACTGAATGATATTCCATTCCTAGTCAACCACTCTCTCAGATTTTCATCAAACCACTTTTCCATAAACCTTGTATAAAGGGTATCTCATTCTTTAATATTCCAACCTAATTTTTCTTGTATAGCTTATATGGATTCTAAGACTTTGTGAATGTTAATTCCACCTTCATCAATTAGTTTAGACATTGTTTTCTCACTCGACCAGTGATACCTGCCATTCATATTGTCATCCCAGATGAATCTGTCCCTGGTTTTATCAATTCAATCGATAGTTCCTTTAGGAGACTTGATAATGGAAATATGTTTGTAGATATAAAAGTAAGCACATAATTCAGTAAAGTGATTAAACCCCCAAAGAAGAGGAACCGGTTCCTCTAGGTTGTAATTTGATGAATGATCTAGCTAATAACGCCTTCAAATAGAGCTATCCTGACTCTCCCATTTGATATAGGAGACCCCAAGCATTCCATGGTGAGGAGCTATATTTTTATACGTAGATTTTCTTGAATAATACTATTATGTCTACCCAAGAATTTGTTGGATATATACACATTTATCTTCACTAGGTTTATCCTTTGCCCATTGTTATTGCCATATATAACCAGGATTTTTAAGAACCCTTTAATGGATTTAAGCATACTAATCACGAAAATTAGAATTTTATCATAAAAAATCAAGTGATAAATGATTCTATTAAAAAACCTGTTCTTGAAATAAATATTATATATCTTATGCATCCCACATTTTATCTTTCTGGTGACTGCATCTTGGGGTAAAATGAATAGATTTGGAGAAATAAAACCACCTTTCCAACGACCCTGGACTATCCTGAAATAACCAAATCCACCCCCTAAAAGACATAGAAATACATGGTGTCGAAAATAAAATAAAAATCATTTTAGGTAACCAGTCATTGAAACTAGAACTCTTCAGAACTCAGATGATGAAACACCGTTCATGTTTTTCATAAGCTTTGTCAATATCAACCTTAATGATTATGTTGAATCTAGTTGTCTTTTTATCAAAGTAATCCCCCATTTACATTCCAATCCCTACATCCCATTAAGTACTACTTCCTATAATGAATACATGTACTCATAAAAAACAAGCCTGAGAATGACATAGATTGACCTTATACTAAATAGAACTTGTAAGACCCCGACCCCAGTTACCCAGAGCCAGTGCAATATTTTAATAAATTGGTAGGATTACAAGAAATCAAGTCCCCAAGGGCCGATCATTTTAGCAGTCTTGGAAAATAGATTATATACATTAACATTAAATTACAATTTCAAACATAAAACACATCATAGATAGTTCTTTGAGGACGCCATTATTCCATTTAGCATAACTCTGCATATCAATCATAATATGCTTCTTAGAATCCTGGGGAAATAAAACATAAGAAATGGGTGAGTTCAGATGTCCAGTAAGGGTAAATAATTTAGCGGAAGATATAAACTTTTTAGGAAAGATGTGTGATAAAAACAACAGCTTTTTTGAACATAAACATGAACATAATATAGAAAAAACAAATCAAACATTACCATATAAACATTCACATGGATATTCTACTAGTTGAATAATGACATGTAATAACTAATTTTATAATAAGAGAATGCCTAACACCGGACATCATTACCACATAGTCAAGGAATTTTGCCAAGACTACAATTTTTTTTGTCAAGGCCTTGTACTAAGACACTAGTTTATCTCATGGGACCTACCGATGCATCGAGGAGCTATAGAGGTCTCTAACCTTCACTTACTAAGTCCACTGCATTCCTCATATGAAAAATTTGAAACATAACATAAACATTCGTATTAAAACTTGCATACGAAATGTCAATAAATTAACCATAAACCATGAATGGTATAAAAATAGAACATACATAGTCAAACATATCATAACTCATTCAATACAATATGTAAGATTGTATCATAATAAATCAACCTCAATCAAAAATAATATCCCGCAAAGGATGCTGACATAGTTGAAAATGACTAGTAAAACTTTTTGAGAGAAATATCCTTTGTTTAAAATCATTTAAAAGTCACACATTTATAAAGGAAGTAATTTAAAATAGATTTTTGAATCAAAGTGTCCCATACCACTTTGAAACTATTCCAATGAATTATCATTTGAAAACATTCATGTCCATATAAATAAATCCTTAAAATCATTTTGAAAACATGGACATTAATTAAAAAGATTTATAAAGATAAATCTTTAAAACATATAAAATTATGATCTTGATAAATATTACCTTTAAAAAATCCTTAAAATATTCATTTTGAAATAATTTTTATGAAAAATTTACATGGATGATAAAAATGTCCTAGTAAATACTTACACATAAACAATCTCAGATAATAATTAGATTGAGGAATTAACCCTTACCTTGCACTTTCCTTTAGTCGATGGTATATTTAACCTCCTGTATGAAGATAATAGTATGTTATTAAATTATACCATAACCATATTAATATTTATGATATCATACATGATTCATTTATGACTTTATACTAACCATTTAATAATAATTTCCCTGTTAAATTAACATTTCGGGTAATAATCGTTTTCTTTATCGTACGTGTTTTAACTTGTTACTCTTGATTGTATCACGTAGATCAAGATTTAAATACTTCCAAAATATAAAACATTATTTATATATCATATATATTTAGAATATAAATATGTATAATATACGTAAATATGAAATGGGGAACACCGTTTATGGAGACGGTAGTCCGTACGTACGCATTGACGTTGTTTCCATTTTCATATCTTATTGAACAGAACTAAGTGAGTAAGATATATGTAAGTAAATATATATATATATATACATCCAGTTGCATTATTATGTCATATATTACATACTTATTAGTAATATTTTTTTTATAATCGTCGATGAATGGTGAATGTGGAAATGAATCTCATCGCGTCGTGGAGACGGTAATCCATACGTACGCACGAGCGATAATATCATTTCCTTAAAGGTGTTGAATTGGATGGTATATTAATTTTACAGAGACATTATCATGTTATTTTCATTATTTATATACATATTAATCATCATTATGTCCATTCAATTAACAAAGTGTTGAATAATAAATTAAACCACGACATGGAGACTGTAAGCCGTACGTACGCACACACGGTGACATTATCATTCATAGGATGGATAGAATAATGAATATTGTTATGCCATATTTATAATAACAACACAGTATATATAAGGTACTCAATTTATTATTTTGTTATGGTAATAACAAAGAAATAGTTAGTGGAAGAATAAAATAACTTGAAAGAGGGTGGTGAAATCATTACATATTCTTTGGGTTCTTCATTTTGATTTGATCAGAAGGGCTCCATTGGTTGAATTTATGACCAAATTATGGTCTCTAGAATGAAGGTACAATAGTTGGGAAGATATTTGGGTGGGGGTTGGCCATGACAAATGTATTTGGAGGTGTGAATTTGAGAGAAGGGTAAGTGCCCTTTTATAAGAGGGGCGAGGGGCACCTTAGAAAAAACTTAAAATATTATTTTATAATAAATTTATTTTCGGTTTATAATGGATCAAAAATGATTTATTTAAAGGCTATGGTGGGTATGGGTCTAAAACCACTCAACCAATAGGTTTTAGGCTGGTTTAGGTCACCATATTAACCTTAACATTTTGATTTAACGCTTAGTTAAATAGTTTGACATTTACCATGTATCTTTGTATTTTTATATTATATGGTTAATAAACATAATATAAAATAAAAATAGAACCCAAATTGATTAATTAATGTCATATATATTATTATATAAGTCCTTTGGATGAACCTTATATTTTTAGGACTATTATATCAATTTATAATATAATATTTGTTTTAAAAACTATTTTATGTCTATTTTGACACTATTTGGTATTTGTTTCTTTGTTAAAAACATAACAGCATGATTACTTCAAAAAATATTGATTTAACCAACCCTAACATGTCATCATAACCTATAAAATTAGTTTAATTTATAAAAAGTCTCAATGTACATTTATTTGGATATTTATAATGTCAATTATTTTAATCTTCCATTTTTATGGTAATTACTGCATCATCATTGTGTCATAAATAAATTTGATTATATAATGTCTAAAATTATAAATAAAATACCATTATTTTGGAAATATTTTTTTATTTATAATGAATATTTATAGTCTAATTTATTTTATGTATTACTTTATACTAAAAATGGTTTAGTTATTAAACTTTGAATTTAACACTTTCAACTCTTCTTTGAATTAAATAATAATAAATGCAGTAATCTAATCCAAGTGGACCAAATAGCTTCATATTTTATTCTTAAGGTTGTTTTTGGTAGAATCATACTTATACAATTGAATTATAGCATGTGTTAGGGCAATAATAATACCATTTTTACCCTTAATTACCCTATTTACTTTTAACCATGGTATATAAAAATAAAAAGTTACCATTCAAAAAAAATTATTTTCATCTTATTGAACCAAATTTTACTTACTGATACCAATCTTGTATCTTGTATTTTTGAAATTAAACTCAAATAAGTGTTAAAATTATGTTTTATGTAAATTTGAAAATTTCCATAGGAGGTGGGTAAAAGATGGTGAAAAGTTCAATAAAATTTTATATATCTAAACTTATTATAAAATGACTCCAATAAATTAAATTGAACTTATATAGGTATTTTGAATCTATTTTGGCCTAAAATAAATTAAAAATAAATAAATAATTATTTAAATAAAAAGTCGGTTCTAAACAATAACTCAGTGTTTTTTCAGTATCATCAAAAATTGAATGTTTTAAGAAAAATACCAAAAATTCACCCTAAGGTAATTTTGATATTCTGAATTAAATAATGAAGTCTATTTTACCAAATTAAAAACTTATAAGTTTAATTTATTAATTTAAAATTAATTCCTGTTGTCAAAACCAAAAGGCTTATTTTTAAGAAATAATAGCTATCAAAAGATTGACACTTGTTTATGTCCAATATAAAAGTGAAATTAATTACAATGACCAGTATTGGATTAAATGGTAAAAATATATTCGATTTATACTTCCAAACCATTAAAATGTATAATTCAACACTATAAATTATTTTGATTAAAAAAGATGTTTTCAGTTAAAATATATTATTTTTCACTATTCACCCATACATGAATGTTATCAGAAAAACACAAAAAATTTATTGAAACTAAATTATTATGTCCCGATTCTAAAGAAGAAGTGTATTTTGTCAAATTGAATATATAAAAGTTTCAAATATTGGATTTAAAAAGGGTTCACCGTTAAAGGGTGTTAAAAGTGTATTTTTTGAAAAATACTTCTTTTATCTGAAAAAAATGAATTAGTTCTTACATTATGTCTAAGAAACTGATAATATGTATTCAAAAATTATAAGGATTATATATAGTTCAAAATTTAGTTAATACTATTCATAACCTCTTTTGAAAGACTAGTTTGGTAAGTCGTGGTGCGCTTGAACTCGGTGTTGCATGTTGTGTAAGCTATTGAATTACTTTGAAGAAATAACGTACTATGAAATCTTGGGGTGTTACAGAACTAAAATAATTTTATATAAAAAATTACATAAGTAGATAGATAGATACTGGCTAATTATAGTGGGATGCTGAAATTTTAGAACTAGTACCACCCTTGAGGCACAAACCTCTATTGTAAGTGCTCATTCCATAAAGAAATAACACAAAGCTTCCTGAAAATAGTCTGTTATTATATCCTAATTGGCCATATGAAAATATCTAAGAAAACCATTTGGGCCACCTACACTGTTGGGGTTCATACTAAACACCAGTTCTTTTATTTAATCCTCTCATTGGGAAACACTTCTTTGTATTTCTCTTCCAAAATCCTTAGGATGCATTTCAAGAATCATTGAACTTATGAGGAATTATCTCTACCGTCTTTTAGGCATCCCAGACCTCCCATAAACTCCTCAAAATTCTCTAGGTCCCTTTCAATTTTGATATCAATATCCCATGTATAAGAGACATACAATATCTTCAGATTCACTTTACCCACAACCTTCTTTTATTTGATGCATGCATGAAAAAATGTTGTACTTCGACCCCCTCCTTCAACCATCTATTGTTATACCATTCTCTATAGGTAGTTTAAATCTCTAGTATTTTCTCTTCCAAATCACTTTTATTCTTTGATTACCTATGAAAATTGTTATTATCCGAATTCTTTTTCAGGGTGATTTAAATATCGTATATGTTCCTTTTATTAGACTTCAATCTATTTCTAGCATCTTATTTGTTTGAGACCCACTCATGAATCTACTTCCTCAAGCACTATAGCCGCATCAAGAGCCTGAACCAAAGGTCACCTAAGATAGGTTGGTTTCAAGAGTTGATGACCATCCCAGATAATCCCTCTAACCTCTTATATTGCTCTGAAAAAACAAAATGTCCCATATTTCTTTGTTTCTCCTAAAAATTTATCAACATAGAAGCATGTTTCCAATGTAATATAGGAATATGAGTGATAGAAGTCTAAGAGAAGGAATCCAAACCTTTCATTTAGGATAAATAGGAGTCAAAACTACCACATATATTACTATTTACTTTGTGGTGGTTACACCAGGTGAACTTTCTTCCTGTGAATCCAAGATCAATCAATCCATTAAACTCATGAATTTCCTGAAATGATGTACAAATTTCCATGAATAACTCCATCCACCTATATTTTTTGATATGTCTGCAATAGTATTGAAGTCTCCACCAATAAATAACACACTATTCCATGGTTGGAAGATAGATAAATCATGTTATAGGCCATAATGATCACCTATATCACATTTAGCATATACATAAGTAAATAAGGTATAAAAGTTCCCCACAATAACTATTATTGTGATGTACTACTCCTATGACTCCCATAAATAAACCAAGATATTATAGTTACATTAGGCCCTGATAGAAGTGCTGCACGGGTTAAGATGAATGTATTCTAAAAAAACCAACCTATTTAAAAAAGAGGTCATATGTTCCACCCTTTCCTTTGAAATTCACCCACTTCAATTATGGATTTTTTGAATCATCTAGAAATTACCCATCCTTCTTGTTCCATGTAATACTAATGAAATCATCCTTTATTCCTTGAATAATTTCAGTAATGGAAATAGAGAACTAACTGAATTGAATTTAATTTACACCTAAATAAATCAAGTGAACACTCTGAGTTTAAAATTTAGGGCACCTTTTAGTAAAATTATTCATGTCACCTAAATAGAAATATATAGAACATCCTTATCCTGGGATTATGATCCAAATTCTACTAAATACCTTACATTTTCCTAAGTCATTATCCAAAAAAACTTTTAAACTCTTCCGGAGTAGCATCAACCACATCCTCTAAAGTCCAAGAAACCCACCATCAAAAACCATCAATCGAAACCTACACTACCCACATGATATATTCTAGAAATATTAGCCTCCCACCAAATATAGATAAATTAGGGATTGTGATGGTTTATATAATTCTATAGTAGTCTCTTATAATCTTTACTATAACAAATCAATGAAAAGAAGACGCCTACATACTCGTAATGGTACTGTAAAAAGATTTAAAAAACCTAGACTCCCAAATACGACCGCCATATACACTGGTAGATATTATTTTTGATACTCTATAACTGCCACTCCAAGGATAACCTTTTTATTATTATAACTAGTCTCATATCCCAAGTCATGATAAATTGCTCCACTGGATGCCCTGCAACTAAGATTTGATACCCCTTGTTTGGAATCCCTCCCTCCATTCAATAAATCCAACAAAAGATATGCTGTTTGACCATAAAAAATTAACTTCTAAAAGGTATAAGTTTCAGAACATATTCCCAACACCTCCTACAATTTGAATATCCTTCATGAATTTGAATATTAGAACATAGGAAGCCACCCTCCCTAGTCAACGCATCATGTCATCCTTCTCTGGTTTCGGTTCCCTGTAAAAAACTATTTATTGTTACTATTAAATTAATTAAATACCTTATTAATACTCATTAATTAGTTGTTATAAAGTTATAGTCATTATAATAATATTAACTTATTTTTCAATCATAAAGAAAAAAGCTTCATTTTTAACCAATTTGGGGTTTCATGCCTTATATAGTTTTATTTTAAAATATAATTTATAAATTTTATAATTTCAATATGATAATTTTTTTATCGTTTTTGAATTAATCATAAAAAAAATTATCTTAGGGTTAAATTTTGAAGTTTTTATGAAAATATCTTTGTTCAGCGAAAAATGAAAAATACAATAAAAGTGTCATTTATTTTCAGAAAAATAAAATAATTTAAAATTATTTTTTGATATTAAAGTAACATAAGTTTCATTTAATTATAAATAATCTAATTAATTCCATAGAAGAAGATATTATACCTAATTTTGGATTAATTTTGTTTTTGTGATTAAAAACACATTTTCTAAAAAAAGTTCTTCGTTGAATTGTTGTCTAAAATAATTTTTTTCCATCTTCTAGAAATTGAATCCTAAAAAATTCACTCCATATTTAGAACCATGAGATCCAAATTTTTTGAATAGGTCCATTTATTTGGTCATTATTAATAGTAACTATGGTAATTACTTGTCATATTAGTAAGAGAAAATCAGGCAATTAAGGTTAAAAAAAATATGATAAAGATTTAAAATAATGCTAACACATGGATTTAATATATTTTGTGAGTGGTTTTTTAAAATAATTATCAAATATTTAAATTTTTGGAAACTCTTTTCTATTTTTATTTGAAAATAAATTAGATAATTTCTTAATTAAATAAAAAAAATGTCACTCTCTTTCTATAAATTATTTTCTTCACATTATGATAAAAATGTGTTTCAGATCAATATTAAAGGATATTTTGAGAATTAATAAATTATTTTTGTGATGGTAATTTATTTTTAATATTTAGTGATGGAATAATTACCTTAAATAATTAGCTATAGATAAATCAACTAAATGATTTTAAAAAAACTAAAAGTTATTTTTTAGGTGAGTAATAGTGTCCGGAAAATTATATATATATATATATATATATATAATATTAGGGATATTTTAAAAGTATTTTTTATAATTCAATTTTTATCTTCATGAATTATTATTTAAAGTAAATTAATAGTTCTAAAAATGTTACTAATGATATTTTATAATAATTTTTTTTCAAAATTATTTAAAATTTGTAAAAAACCTATATTCATAGAAGTGAATGAGATATGGTTAAAAATATCAAGCATGGTCCATTTTTGTGTCACTTCTGTTGGGAATTTGTTGTTTACTTTTAATATTTTCAGTTTTTGAATATTCCAAACCCTCTCAATATTTTATATGAAGTTCCATTTTTTTAAGCTCACAATTTTTGTATTATATAATGAGTTATTATGATTGGATTTTATAAATAATATTTATATAAAAGATAATAAATTTATAAAACTTTTATTTAAATATGAAAAAGTATATTTCATCATCTATATAGTTTTAATTTTTGATCTGAACATATTTTATTATTTTTGTTTCATTTATAATCATTAATTTATTTTGTCCCACAGCTTTCTCTAGGTATTCTATTGAAAATTTCATTATATTGTTCAGATTTTTTGATTTTTAGATATATATTATATGTATTTAAATTTCATTAAACTAAGTGGAAGTCTAAAATAAATATTTTAATTCTCTAAAAATTGCTCAAATATTTGAAAAAATTCTAGAATTCTACAATTTATAGAATTATGAATCTTTTGTTTTCTGATAATATATCCCACGATATAACTCATAATTAAAAGATATTTTTTGAGTTTTAAATATCAGATATTTTTATACATTATCTTAAATTTCATGAAAGTATTAAAATTATATTTATATAACTTAAAAAATTGTTGAAGTTATGTAACATTCTAGTTATCTTTTCTATAGTTTTTAGATATATGTTTCACTATTTTTTGAACATATCATGATATATAGATATTGGATTGAAGTATTTTTTGAAATATTGTAAATACATTGTTTTTATATACATTTAAGTTTACTATACCTTTAACAAATTAAGATATTTATAGGGTTTCAAAAATCACCCAAACTCCCATTGTAAAGAAGTATAATACCCACTATAAAACCCATTTCGAAGTGAATGTGTAACATCATTTATAACTTTCTTGAACCAAAAAAAAACCATGAACTTTCAAAATAATATACCATTATGTTACTTTACTTATCACGTGATGCATTTTAAGTTTACACATGGTATTTGAATTTATAGCATGATAGTTTTGTAAAGTAACCACATGAGGTATTTCAACATTATGAAAATGAATACCTAGTGTGAAGATTTGTGGACACCTTATCATTGGGGCCCTGCAATACACATATCCACTCTAAGTTATTAGATTTGGGATTCTTCTTCTACAAGATTCACTCATTTTTCTTTCATAAAGTAGCGAACCAGAAGATCCTACCATGTTTCCCTTGTGCTTCTATCTAAGTGTGATGTAGCGCCATGATTATTGGTGAACTATAAATACAATCACCATGCTACATAGAGATTGAAGTGGAAAAAATACCATAGATACTCGCGGTGACTAAATCTACCTTTAGCATGTTGATATCACAAGTGGAAACTAACCGCATGTTATGTTTCCATGGTAAATATAACTTCCATGCATTATTCTCAAAAGTATACATATTGTAACGCCTCGAACCCAGTTATCCAGAGTCGGTGCATTATTACATAACATTGGCATGATCACAAAACATCAATTCTTGAAAGGCCGATTAGTTTAGTAGCCTTGGAATCACTAGATATATTCATAAGTCTTACATTACATCATAAAGTGGAAAAAAACTACAACAACATCTTTTCTTCATATCCCCTCATACTATCCCTGCAGTTCATTCATAAAATACTTCTTCACATCCTGGGAAAAATTAAAACATTGAAAGGGGTGAGTTCAGATGCTCACTAAGGATAACAATATAGCGGAAACATTCATAAATAAACATAAACATTTAAGACAATGTATAACTAAAAAAAAAGCCTTTTAAACTTTAACTTCACAATAATATGGAAAATATAAAATTAAATAATTCCATTTAAATATTAACATGGATATTCTAATAGTCAAATAATCACATGTAATATCAATAACCACTTTCATAATGATGGAATGCATAATGCCAGACTATCATAACCACATAGTCAAGGCCTTGTGCCAAGACTACAAATAAGATTTTTCCAAGGCCTTGTGACAATACACTAGTTTGTCTCATGAGACCTACCGATGCATCGAGGAGCTATAGCGGGCTCCACCCGTCACTTATTAAGTCCAATGCATTCCTCATATGAACAGGTTTAAAAATAACATAAACATTCGTATTAAAACTAGCATACAAAATGTCATTACTTTCTCTATAAACCATGAATGGTATAAAATAACATATATACTATAAAACATATAAAAAACATTCAATACAATATGGATGTTTGGTATCATAATAAATCAACTTTAAATAATCTAAAAATCCATCAAAAGATGTTGACATAGATGAAATCAAAACTATTTTAGAGAAATATCCTTTTTTTGGAATCATTGAAAAAGTCAAAAATTTATAAAGGAAGTAATTTAAAATAGATTATTGAATCAAAGTGTCCCATACCACTTTGAAACTTTTTAAAAGAAGTATCATTTAAAAATATTCATGTCCATATAAATAAATCCTTAAAATCATTTTGAAAACATGGACATTAATTAAAAATATTTAGAAAGATAAAACTTTAAGACATTTAAAATTATTATCTTGATAAAAATTACCTTTCAAAAATCCTTAAAATATTCATTTTGAAATAATTTTTATGAAAAATGGACATGGATGATAAAAATGTCCCAGAAAATAATTACACATAAACAATCTCGGATAATAATGAGATTGAGGAATTAACCCTTACCAAGTTGGTAAAATATGAAACATACACCCCATGAAATATATATCATATAATGAATATGTAAATACACAAAAATTAAAGTTTATCACAAAAATAATACAATTATGGTCAGTAAATACACCACAGAAAAGGTAATATTGGAAATCTGGTACGAATCTCACGGGAATAAGGAGTGAGATGAAAACCCATTACCTTGCACTTTTCTTTATTTGAGGGTAAGTTTGACCTCTTGTATGAAGAAAATAGTACGTTATTAAATTATACCAGAACCATATTAATATTTATGTTATCCTATATTATTCATTTATTACTTTATACTACCCATTAAATAATAATTTCCATGTTATATTAATACTTCGGGTAATAATCGCTTTCTTTATCTTATGTGTTTTTACTTGTTACTCTTGATTGTATCACTTAGATCATGATTTAAATACTTCCAGAATATAAAAAATTATTTATATATCATATATATTTAGAATATAAATATGTATAATTGACGTATATATGAAATGGAAAACACCGTTTATGGAGACAGTAGTCCATACGTACGCATAAACGTTGTTTCCGTTTTCATATAGTATTGAACGGAAGTAAGTGAATAAGATATATGTAAGTACATAAATACTTATATATATAAATATATATATATATATCTCTAGTAGAATTATTATGTCATATATTACATACTTATTAGTAATATATATTTTTATAATCGTCGATGAATTGTGAACCTAGAAACGAATCTCATCATGTCGTGGAGACGGTAATCCGTACATTTGCACGAGCGAAAATATCATTATTTTGATATTAAGATAATATATAATTGGTTGTTATATCATATATAAAGAATCCTTATCATGTTATATTAATTATTTACATCAAATAAACATCATTATTATACCCATCCAAATAATAATGTATTGAATAACAATTACACCACGACGTGGAGACGGTAAGCCGTACGTACGCACGTAAAGTGACATGTCATTCAAAGGGTGCATAGAATAATGAATTTTGTTGTAACATAATTTTAATAAAATCATAGTATATAGAATATTCTGGAGTTGTTATTTTATAATAGTAACAACAAAGAAAAAGTAAGTGGAAGAAGAAAGGAACTTGAAAGAGTGTGGTGAAATCATTACCTCTTCATCAGGTTCTTCCTTTTGATTTGATCAAAAGGTCTCCTTGGGTTGGATTTATGACTAAAGGAAGACCACTAGGATTAATGGAGGATATTTTAGAGGGTATTTGGGTAGAGGTTTTCCAAACCAAAAGGCTTTAAAGGTATGAAGAATTAGTTAGAAGTGGTGTCCTTTTATAAGGGGGAGGAGGGGATCTTTAGGAAAAACTTAGAGTATTAATTTATAATAAATTAATACTCGGTTTCTAATGGCTACAAATTAGATTATTCATAGTATAAGGTGGTTATGGGTTGAAATCCTTTCAACCAATAGATTTTAGACAGGTTTGGGTCACTATATTAACCTTATGTTTTAGTTTTAACTCTTAGTTAAATTGTTTGACATTTACCATGTCACTTTGTATTTTTATATTATATAGTTAATAAACTTACTATATACATGCAAGCGACCCACAAGTGGTCCAATAATGATACACCTATAATTATATAAGTCCTTTGGCTGAACCTTATATTTTTAGGAATAGAATATCAATTAATAATATAATATTTGTTTTAAAAACTCATTTATGTCAATTTTGAAACTATTCAATAATTGATTTATGGTAAAGTCTTAAAAATTTTATTAATTCAAAAAAAATTAATTTAATAAATAATAACATGTCATATTAACCAATAAAATTCGTGGATGTCATCAAAACCTTCAAATTTTATTTATTTTAACATTTATAATACCAATTATTTGATTCTTTCTTTAATAAGGAAAATACTGCATCATTATTGTGTCATAAATAAATTTAATTATTAAATCTATAAAAATTATAAGTAAAAGGAAATAATTTTATATTTCTAATGAATATTTACAGTCTAAAAGATAACATATATAACCCTATTTAAAAATTGTTTTTCTAAAAGATATATGCTTATGTTATTTTCGTATTTACTTTAACTTAATTAATATAAGTTGTCCCTATCACTTACAAGTGAATCCATGGGGTCCTGAAATCGACCCAAAGATGGCCATGGTCGGACATGTATCATCCAATAGGTTTAGGACACATTTTAGGGTAAATTAGTATCATTATAATATTATTTTTTACCCTTATTTACCTGATTTACCCTTTAACCATGGTAAATAGAATATTTATCGAAGTAATTATTCAAAATGTCTAAAAATAAGAATTAACTATTTACAAAATTTGTAAATCCTGATTTCAAATATAGAATCCATTTTTTCAAATTCAGAACACATAAGTGGCTGAAATTAATTTAAAATTAATTCCTGTTGTCAAAACAAAAAGCGTGTTTTTAAGAAATAATAACTATCAAAAGATTGATAGTTGTTTATGTCCGATTTAAATGTGAAATTACATCCAATGAACAACATTGTATTAAATGGTAATAATATGTTATAAATATAATTTAAAACCACTCAAATTCATAATTTATCACTACTAATTATTTCGATAAAAAAATTTGTTTTTAATCAAAATTTAGTAATTTTCACTATTCATCAAAATATGAAAGTTATCCGAAAAGTACAAAAATTTCACCCTAAGCTAATTTCAATATTCCGAATCCGAAAATGAAGTCAATTTTGACATAAAAAATTTATAAAATCTCAAAAAGTGGGTATTACTCTTCATAACGGCTAGTTTGATTGGTTGTGGTATGTTAGAACTCGAAGTTGCGTACAACACACACTACTATATTATTCAAAGAGATGCGTCCCATGGAATCATGAAGTGTTACACCTATTACATGTTGTAATTTCAGGTGAATGTGTATTCTTGGTTAGTACAGAAATAATGAATTCATGGTAAATTAAGTGACCACTCCTTTTTTATTCACGTTATCAGTATAGTGATTAGAAGTTGTCATGTGATCGCATGATATAATCTCACGGTCATCTTACGAACCTCAAGACCATTTGAAACTCACAATTAATTCTTTACCTTATTTAATTTTTCTTAAAATATGAATTTTTCATCATGAACTATTTTCTTTACTTTTGATAATGTGATTAACTGAATGATTATATTAATTACTCTAATTATTTTATTAATTTTTGAAATTCATATATATTATATAAAATCTATTTGAAGTGTTTTTAAAATATTTTTATCAATTCTAAAACATGATTTAATTTACTCTTTATTCATGTATATTTATACAACATATAATTACAATATTTTAATTTTTTTAGTTTTAGGTAATTTATTTATATAATTCTTTTCTAAATTAATATTTATTGATATTGAAATTATTCAAGATTTTTTTCTTCAGTTAATGGAGTATAATTAAATATTTTTATAAATACACACTTTATTAAATTAGAAGGTATTTTGAAATTTGGATTTAATTTTAAAACTATTTTATGATATTTATGTAATTAATTTGACAAATTATTATAGAGAATATTTAAATTATTTAACATGATATAAAAATTTGTTTGAATTGGTCTTTAAGTTTGGAATTTTAATTATTTTTTTTATGATTAATTTTGAATAATAATTTTCTATCTCCTATATAATTTTGAAGTTCGAATTTTAATTGATTTACCTAGTTTGATATTTTCTTTTATGTTTTTATAGAATATATTTAAAGGATTTGGGATGAATTCAATTTATAGTTATACAAGTTATGAGAACATAATCCTTTTGAGAACCAAATCTTTCCTATTCTGTAAAAACCAAGTCCCATGCAATCAATTTTTCTAAAACTTGGTGATCTCTCAAGGGTTGAGTTAAAAAAATTCTATGAATTCTTATTCTACCTCAAAAGGTTAATCAAGATGATAAAACTCCAGAATAAATACATATGTTTTGTTCTTCTATATATTATTTTCTAATTTCTTGAATCTGCAACACTTCTTCCATATCTCATGTGGTCTCACTTTCTTTTTATGCATTTTAATACAAAACAATTTTCTTTATTTCAGTTATGAATCATGGATTCTAAAGTAACGATATGAGGGTTGTGCCTCTGTGTATATCAAATTAGTGTTTTATGTAGTTGATCCCCCTAGATTCAAAATATTTGACCATTCTGATTGTGACTCTCGTAGTCTAAATTCTGTGTTATAATTGGTTTGCGACTCCCCATAAAAAAGTCAAGTGTTTTTGGTTATTCTTCCACTATAAAAAGTAGGTTGTAAATATTATATGACTCCATTTAACAAATCTGGTGGTGGAAAACTTATGTATCACTGAGTAGAGATACATAAGAGTAGATTAGGTCCACTTTGGAAAAAACTACTATGAAAACATCTTTGAGTTATTTTATTTATTTTATTATTTCCACTATTAATTAACTCTATTTAATATTATTAATAATTATTTTAGATAATTAATATATATATATATAATAAATTTTACTTTTTTTCTATTGACCCCCACTAGACCATCTTCCATTACCTCTCCAGAAATAAAAATTATGATGAGATCTTGACCATTTTTGGAATTTTCAGTTTAGCATTTTTTTCCACTTAGTGATACCCACAATTGATATTAGAGCATTGTATATTTTATGATTTTATTGAATTGTATTTTATTGGTATGATCTATTCATAGACCTCACATTGTAAGGGAAATATATTTAATATGAAGTAAATTCTAATAGATTCTTTGATTCCTTAGAAACAAAATGACTTTGATGGCAATAACTACGATTGCTGGGGATATAGAATAGATACATAACTGGAATAATTACGCATATAAAATTGATTGATCGTGGTAAAATCCAACAAACTTCTAAACAGTGAACTGAACATTCTTAAAGGAAACTATTCCATTTAATTTTTTTTTAAAATAAAAAGTTGTGAATATTTTATATTTTTCTATTAAAATAAGTGTGTTTAGTCATGTGTCTACATGTAAGACAACTCATGAGATATGAAATACTCTATAAGTTACTCACCTTATATCATATAATATGATCAAAACCAAACATGGAATGATTATAGATGAATTCCAAGACATCAAGATGGGTGAAGATAAATCATCAATCAAATGATGTACTGATTCACTATCATTGTTAACGGAATGAATTCCAATGGAGAATATTTGGAGAACACTTTAATTTTTGAAAGAGTTATAAGTGTTGTTCCCAAGAAATGGAATGAAAAAAAGGTTTCTATAGATGAAATTAAGAACCTCAAGGAGTACACATTAGATGAATCCATTAGATGTCTAATCTAGTACTAATTTGATAGGAAGAATATTTCAAAATAATATACTTTTAAGAAGAAAGATATCACTTTAAAATGACATATAAATGTTTCCTGTAAATCTTATGAATCTGAATAATATGAAATTGATAAACAAGAAATAGTTAATTTAAAAATGGTAATTTATAAATAAATTAATATTTAGGAAAGGGACAAGAAGAGAATTAGTAAGGATCATATGATTGATCGAATAGAAAATAAAGGTACTATATATGATGTTGATTTATCCTGTTGTGAATGTGGAAAGAAGGGAACATAAAAACAATTGTCCAATGTTTAAGTAATAAGGTAAAGATAATAAATAAAAGAGAAAATGATACATTTTTATCATGATGGATGGATTTTCCTTGAATAATATGATTTAAGTGATGAATCTAAAAGTGATAAAGGGACAAAAAACCTATGTTTGATATTAGTTAATTAAAACTAGTTTTATAATGACTCTAATTCATGTTATTATTCTAATATTTATGGCTATATATTTGATGAGTTTTATAATGAAAATTAGATTCTTCAAAAGTATTTTTATGAGTTACTGTAATATATAAATTTTTGAAAGATGATAATAAGAGGTGGATCTAGGAATGCTATAAAGTTAATAAAAAAGAATGATATTCTCAATGAATAAAATATTTTTTTTTCGAAATGAAAGTTTGAAGAACTCTATCCTTGATTTTGATAATAAAGAAGGTAAAATTATGATTATGGAGAATAATATATCTAATATTGAAATGGATAATCACAATTTAAGAAATTATACCTCATCAAAAATGATAAATTATATGATGATCTTGAGTTTACTCATAAATATAATTTCAATATGTAAAAGGATGTTGTTAGTTTAAAATAAATGATTTATATATTTGTTTAAGGAAAGGAGAAATTTGATAATATGGTAGATATGATGAAACCAAATAGTTATAATTCAATTTTGGTTACAATCATTATATTCCAAATATTTTAAATACCTATTTTTTTAAGAGTTATAAAGGCAAGGTTCAAAAAATTACTTGTTTCAAATTTTGGTTTCAGGGAAATTATACAAATGAATGTTCTCTTAGGTTCCCTAAATCTCTTGATATCACTATATTTTCTACCTATTAAAATTTAACTTCTCATTTTCCAAACAAAAAAATGGTTTAAATCTGTTCAAGTGACCACAAATTCTCTTACTAACCCAGTTGAACCCAAAATATCATTGGTACCAAAGGTGTTTGTGTTTTATTTTTTTAGGATTCTATATCATGTAATTCGCTTTCAACTAATTTTTGGATTATCTATAAAAATAGTTTCATTTAATTAATTAAGAACTTTTTAATTTAGGAAGTATCTTTGGGGCCTGAATTGGTTGACCGGTTCATGCCACCACTTTTCTTAAAAAAATGGAAGTATTTATTTTTAATTTTATACTCTATAAATTTTTACACAAATGGAGATATTATTTTTGGAATATACCATAAATTTATGTGGAAATCTTCTTATGTATAATATTTTTAGGGGGGTGGGTATTTACCTTATTTTTCTGTTTTCAACATTTACTTAATATTTATATCAATGCCTTTTTATGGGGGAGTTTCTTTCTTTTCAAATTGATTGTTTTTCATATTTATTAATATTTTCTCTGTTAGAAATTTAATAAGGGGTAGTTTTATAAAATATTATTTCTTTTTAATTTTATAAAATGGAGAGTTTTTTAGGAGCTTTTGGTTGTTTGTTAATATTTTCTATTTTTGAATATTCCAAACCCTCTAAATATTTTATATTGAAATTATTTTTTACTAAATTGTTAAATTTTTATTATATGTGGAGTTATAGTGATTTATTTTTTATAAATACCATTTCATATGAAAGATAATAAGTTTATATAACTTTTATTCAATAATAAAAAAGTATAAATTAATATTTAGATTTTTTTTATTTTTGTCCAAATATGTTGTAGGATTTTGGTTTCATCAATAGTGTTCATTTTATAGTGTTTCATATCTTTCTTTAGTTATTATATTATAAGATGACTTATAGAGCTCCAAAATTCATATGACTTGTTTTTTAAAACGCTTTTATTTTAAAAGAATAATTTTTTTGATAGTATATGTGACATAGATCACTGGGCTTAAACAACCCATGCAAAATATTAATTTAAATTTAATCTCTTCAATAGCTTGAGAAACATGCAACTCAAAGTAGTAATGAACCATGATATAGTATACCATTATAGAATAAATATTAAATATAAAGGTTTTAATAATACCAACTAAATTATGAAATTTATGGTTATATATTTATTACAAATAAAATATGAATCATTTAAAAGGCAAAAATGTTTTATAAAAAACTCTACTTTTCTAAATACAGATTAGTTGCACTCTTCGCATATAATTTAAAATTATTTTTTACCACTTCTAGAAAATTTAGTTATAAAAATAAACTTAATTTTTGAAATCAGCATATCATAATTATTTTAGGGTTACTTTTTTTGATTTTTGTAAAAGTTTTCTTTTTTGATGAATATTGAATAATACTGAATTTTAATTAAAATAAAAATTTTGATCTATGTTATTTATGAAGTTAAATTATATTTTTAATTTGTTTTAAAGTAACATTAGTACAATTATATATCTATTAGTTTAATTTAGTACATTGGAATCGTTTTCATATTTAATTTTGATAGGAAAAAATTTTAAACTTATGAACATTTTCTCTTTGAGTACCTACTTTTTCATCACATCTATGAGATTAATTTTGAATTAAAATTTTCCACTTATATAAATGAAATTTTGAGAAATTTATTCCATACTTGGAATTATCATAATTTATATTATATAATAATTTTAATTTAATTTTTTACCAACATTAATAGTGTAAATTGTAATGATTTTTTACCATGATTAATGTAAAAATTTATTTACCAGGGGTTAAAAATAAAAATATAATGGTTAAATTGAATTAAAAACATGTATAAAATATCTTTTATGGTAATATATGGATCATATCATGTCTAATTATTGATAATACTAAATTTTTGACCCTTGGGTCTTGTGAAAAATGTGGGTACACCTTTTTGTTTATAAAAATTAGTAGTACGCCACTCAACACACAAAAAAAGACCACCCCTCTCCTCTCTTATTCACAAATTCAAAACCTTTTATATTATCTAGACCTACCCAAATCATTTTCCAAATTCCCTACTATCATCATAGAAGCCTTATTTTGGGTATAAATACAACAAAGGAATTCTTTTGGTGTGATCTTAAGGTTATTACTCAAAGAAGATGTAATGTTCATTAATGATAATTTTTATTTTATTTACTCATCAACCTCCAAAAAGTATTATTAAGAGAAGGTTATATAATAAAACACCTATATTATAAATACTGATATTTATTTATATTAAGGTAATGAACTAAAATTTGACCCCCAAACATAGAATTTATTTTATTTTTTTATTTACTTGGATTTAGATATCTAGGTTAATGTTTAGGTTGAGTTTCCAGTTCAATTTCTTAAATCTTTGAAGTTTTGTGTGTGTTTTTGGATTTTGTATGGTTTGAGATCATGGCTTAATGGTTATTTATACAACCTATTAATATAGAGGAGGTTTTTAGTTTATTTTTTTCTTTCATGGATTGACTTTCATAATTAGAGCATGGATGGCCCAAACTTTGCATATATCCAAGGGGAAAACTATGCACCTTGAGGGTTGGTGTCTAGGCCATAGTGCATGGATTACATACAGTTAGGGAAAAATTTGTAGTGAGTGTGTGGGAAGGTATTTTAACTAAACAAAACTATTTTTCATGGTTTGTAAAACCATGTGGAAAAACTGTGTAGGGGGGCCCTCTTCTCTTGTGGGGTGCACATTGTTGGTGCATAGTTTGTGAACCAGTACGACCAAAGCATCTGAGTTTACTAGATAATTAAAATTATTAAATTACATTTTACCCTATTCCGTTTTTACACTATTTTAAGTTTCTCATCCCTTGTTCGACCTAGGCACACCAGGGGGCTCCAGGAGACCCTCCTCCCTTCCTTCCCTTCCTCCATTGAATCTCCTTGAGGATTAATAGGTAATTCTCTTTGAGTTTTGGTCAATTTACCTTTACCATATTAATTCTCTCTTGATTTATTGGTGTTTTTTTGGAGGTATCTGTCCTAGTCTAACCCAAAGGTTTAGGGTTTATGTGTGTGTTGTTTTCCTTGGATGTTAGGGTGTACAGATTGTCTCCCCATCATGGTTATTCCTTCTCCTGATGTTTCATTGTGTCCGCACGTCATTGTGGAAGGTTTTTCCATCAATTTCCTTTTTATCACATTGTATTTGATAATTTAGATTTACTAAATATTTTTTAAATGTGTTTATCATTCTTGTGAGGTGTTTCTTTTCTTTGGAATGGTTTTCATGTTGGAAAAATTTGTGGAGGAGTTTTTCAAAAGGCTTCTTTAATTATGTTTATATATATGTACACAAGGTGTTTGATAAAATGGAATTTGATCTTTCAAAGTACAATTGGGTGATTTGGTTGGTGTTTTCCGTTGGTTATGTATTTATAATTTTCTTGGGTTTTGAAGTGGGTGTTGTATACGAGAAATGGTGACATTTATGATTTGATGTTCATGTGAATTTTTTTGTATTGGCAGTAAAGTAAGTGGTGTTTATTAATAATGTTTTTAATATAAAAATGCATTGGAAGTTGAATTTATAAAGTAAATTTATTTTGTTTTTTGTGTTTTTCATTGTGGTTATTTTTGAATATGTTTCGTGCTTTGTGTGAAAGGTGAAAAATTTGTTTTTGAAGGGATTTATTGTGTAAATATTTTAAATGTTTTTTTTTTCAAAAGAAATGTATTTTTGTTGCATGTGGGTTTCTTTTTTGGGAACCTTAAATATGGTTTCTAAATTCTTAAATTATGTGAAACTCGTTTGAAAATGGATTTTGTTTTATTTTGGATTTGAAAGGGGATTTCCCATGGAAATGGTTGTATTTCGTGTGTATAATTCACGTTGGACTTCTAAATGGGCTTCATGAGTTCTGAAAGTGGTTTATAATGTGTTTCCAAGTGGGTTTTTTGTGCGTATGAATATGAATGAAGTTTTGTTTATGGAAAAGGGTGGTTTCTATCTTATCTTTGATCATTGGATCAATGTAGACAGTGAACAACATGATTTCCCATTTGTGTTTGTGATGCTTGGAATGTGTGAGTAAATTTGATGATGTATGTGACATGTGAAACGAAATTTGAGAACAAAAGGAACCCTGGGTAACTATATGGGATAACTAGAACTAGTAATCTAGTTTAATTTGCGGGCTCTAGGCTCGATTTCTTCTAGAATTATTATTGCTACAATGCTAACTACACATGTGATAAGAGTAGAGACCACTTGACTTTAGGATGTGATCCCTTCTAGTGGCTCATACACAAAAATTCTATTAGTTTTGGCTTATGATATAGAGACCATTAGACATTGGGACAGGATCCCCTCTAATATCCTATGCAAGGAAATGATGTTGGTTTTGGTTGGAGGACTTTTTATCTACAAGATATGAGGTTTATAGGGTACCACTTATACTAGTTACATGTAGGTATTGCCCATGTTTCTCTCATGTGACATGATGTTTTTAGTGATGTGGTGCTAACCACTAGCATATGGTATACCTTGTGTACACTTTAATTTAAAAGATTTTTTTTTGAGAAATTCATCCTTAAAAATGTTTTCTCTAAAAGTTGTGGTGTCATGGTTGTTCAATTACCCCTCTTTAATGGCTTTGTAATTTAAAGTGATGAGAAATAGTGCTTTCTAAAGTGAAATAATTCCTTTTAAAAAGAGTGAGTTCTGTTTGGAACCTTTTGTGTTGTTTTATGTTATCACCAGGTGGTATTATCAAGTATTGCCTCTATAAATGGATGGGAAGTGCCCATAATTAACTATTTGTATGTTCTGGTTAGTTCTGCTGCATGTTGGATTTTTTTCATGTTGGTTTATGATTTCTTGTTTTGTTTTCCTTAAATTTCAACATACCCCCATTTAATCCTCTAGAATGGAGTCATATTTGGGTTTTGCCCTGAAAAAAGGTTTTTGGAATGTGAATCCCTTTTTGAAAGAAAAGCTGTATGCGTTATCTTATAAATGAAATTTTTGGAAAGTTGTTTTGGGTTTATTAAATTGATGAAAATTATTTTTTCTACATGTATTCCAAGCTAGTTTTTGTGGAATATTTTGGTAAATGAAATTCATGAACACTTTGGTGATTACCTATTGAGATTTGGTGTGATCACACCCTACTTGTGCCACTCAGCATCGGTAGACCCGAGCTGTTTTGCAGGTCCATGTTTCTAGTTTGGTTATGCCTCTAGAGATCGTTGGTCTTGTGATTAGTGGTGACCCATAGGTCATGTGGAGATCATGCTATCATTTTTTGTTTTTGTTTTTTGGATTCATTCTTCATTTTGTTTAGTTGTTGTTGTATTTGGATCAGTTGTGTATTTATTTATGTTAGGTTATTGTTGGCTCTACTTTGTGATCAGTTTAATTATTGATCTTGGTTGGTTCTTTTTTGGATAAATAATTCCCATTGGTTTATTTTGATCCCTGAAACTAGTTTCCAACCCATTTGGATAGAGAACGCCCTTAGAGCCTTTTGATGGACAAGGTACAATGTCAGAATTGGATGACACCCTATCTTAGTGAAGATCCCACTTTGTGTATGTATTTTATTTGTTGTCAACTGATTTTAATTGGTTGTCAATGGTGATCAATTGATAAGAAGATAATTTTTTTTTCAATATTATTAAGTGATTCCTATGTTAAAGTATCTTTGATAAGTTTCTAAAGTCATAATAATTCATGAATTATATTTTAAAGACATTAAGTTTCAAGGTGATGCTTGGAGAATTGATTTGGATTCATTGAGACATTGGAGGCCTTGGTTGAATAATAATACAAGGAAAATATGAAGATCATTTTTGGATTTTTATTTAAAAAATATCATAAGTTGTTAGGAAAACTTTTAATGAATTGTTTATGATGGAAATTGAGAGTAAAGGTACTTCCATTCATATTCAAGTATGATTGGAAAGAAGTATGGTGCTCGAAAACTTGGAAGTTACAATGGGTTTCTTGGTAAATATCACAATTCTAAAGATGATCAATAAAATGATATATATAATGATATAAATTGTTCATGATGAAATAAATAACTACAAAATAGTTTATATGGTGTATCCAAAGTAGATTTTTAAGGTGGTGCTGTTTCAAATCATTTTCAAAATTTTTGGGCCTAAAAATGGGCGTTTTTTGGAAAAAGGAGGATTTCCCTGAAGAATAGTTATAAGAATGTGAAGGAGAGTTAGAGGACTACATAGGATGTATAAATAGCTGCCATAGAAAATCTTAAAATCAAGGATTCCTCATTTTAATGCTATGTGGATCATGAAGCATGCCTTACAGACCATAGAGAAAAAATTGGTTTGTGGGAGGTTCGTAGTTCACAAAGGGCTTGAAGTTTTCTAGAGGTGTTTCATTTGAGGAATAGAATAAGTGATCCATTTTTGGATGGAATTTACCATCATAAAGGAAGAAATGTGTTACATGGACTGCGGGGGGAAAACTGTTTGTGGAAGTAACACAATCCACGGTGAAGGCTATACAACATAGAAATTTGTTGAAATTAGATTAGCAGGATTTATGGATTTATTTTCCTATATAAATACTATAATCTCATCAATAAGGGAGATATAATTTTTAAATATGATATCATTTCTATGGTAGAATTTGGAAATTTTCAATGAAGTTCACAAAGAAAAATTCTGAGAAGGTAAGTACTTCGTAGAGGAAAGATTTCACGAAGGATGAAGTTTTCCTCAGAATAAGAGACGGTATGCAGAAGAGGAGGAAGTTTGTAGAGGAAGTAGCTGTATGTGGAAGGAAAGGTGGCCAGTGAAGAAAATATCCTCTACAGAGCAGGAGGTCTGTGGAGCATCAAAAATACATAGGGCATTGGTTGTTCACAAAGTAGATGCAATTAGTAGAAAGAAAGGATGTTTGTGAAGCACTTGTGCCACGTGGTGAAAGGTAGTTCATAGAACCAGTTCACCGCCATAGTTTTTGGGAATAGTTCATGGGAATATTTCATTATGACAATTTTCCTAGGGAAGATAGTACACAGAGGATATAAGAAAGTTTGTGGTGGGTACAAAGATGTTCACAAAAGGAATTAAAGTGTCTGTGAAGTCAATTTATGAAAACTACAAGTACAAGGAATATGATTGATACTACATTCAAAACTAATATTGTGTATCAAATAAAAATAATCTAAATATGATGATTCTAAGATGAGATGATATTAATTGATTTCATAATCACAAAGGAATTTTTTGATTCCTACAATAAGAAGAAGATGTGATCTTAGTGCAGTTGGATTTGAACTGAAGAAGAAAGTGAGAATAAGAAAAAAAAATTTATGAACAAATTTATATCAGTTGATCATAATTTGGGCCATAGAAATTTTGGTGTTCATCATTAATCAACAAATTAATATTATTATGAATGAAATAAGAAGAAGATCATTTAGCTACCAAGTTCACTATTAGGAAGAAGTAAGAGGAGTTTCTTGCATAAAACTGCACAAGTAACAAAATGAAGACTCGGGTTGTGGAAGAACAAGAAGAAATATGACATCGAACAAGGCTAAATAGGGGAAGAACTTTCTTGGTGTTATACACCATTATCAACATATAGAATACTATCTTGGGAGGTAGTAAAAATATGCATCCAAGATCTATCAACCATTAACTATTGGATTTTTTTTAAAGTTCTACATGAGTATAAGGGTATATCCTACTTGTTATAACCAAATGAAAAGGATTATTTTCTAGTGGTTGTGTGGTTAGGATTATTTTTGACCATACCAAGGACTAGATACTCTTATTGAGTAGAAAACTATGTAAAAATATCATATACTATTTTTATTTCTTTCATATACTTTCATGGATTAGGTAAAATAGAATAAGAGAATAAATATTCTAATAGATCTAAGAGGTATATGGATAAAAAGAAGAATTTGTATTAAAAAGTACCCAAAACTGATTATCCCCCCTCTTAATGTTAGGTTTATCCCAAACTGATATTTATAATTGATATCAGAGCCAGGTTCACCTCTATTAGATTCTCTAAGATAAAGCTATTCACTTTTGAATACTTGAATTTCTTTCCTAAGTCAACAATGAAGTGAATTTTTAGTGAAGATTCAGGTAACTCTATCTATAAGTCTATATCTACCAAGATAATTATTAATAGTAAAATTAAAGAGAAGAGAACATTGAAGAAGAAGTCCCACTTGTCTAAATAAGAGGTTGTATTTTTGTCTCCATACCTTGATGAGAAGGAAGGAATATTAGATATGGAAAGTAATGATAAGGTGGCTCAAGTTTCCACAAAAATATGGATAACATCAATACCTTTAGTGATCAGAAGGTATGTGGTAGTGCATTTAAAAAATTTCTTCAAGAATAAAATACTAGCATAAGTGGTGATGACGATCAATCAACAAATTATCAAGAATTATTAGTTGATATATTAAGAGTTATTCTGAATGATATTATTGAAGATAATGTATCCCTTATTTTTGGAGTATTTCGATGTTTGGAAGATGATATCACCCAACTAGAAGAAGAAAATGATGTTTTGGAGAATGTCTTTAAAGAAATTTTTTTGAATGTTTAAAGCTCTCTAGACTATTTGGAAACTTTGGAACAAGAAATAGGGAACTTGAAATGAGTTCCCCAAAATAGATCAAATAAGTGGAAGAGACAGTGAGAGTCTATAAAACTCTAGACGAGAAGATTTATGAACTTCAAGATAATATTAAGAAGATAACTAAAGTCAGGGGTTTACATTTGGATGAAAATTACAACAAGATCAAAGAACTTGACTCTTTGATTTAGAATAAAGTTAAGTATCATGAAGATGAATTTTAATGAATGAAGAAGGATTTTGAAGAGAAGATGATTATGATTGAATATCATACAATCATAATCAATATGAAATGTCTATAATTGGAAGATGAGTTGGAAAATCTTGAGAAGACACATATTGAAACTTCACAAAATAAGGAGACAATTGATATTGGTACACAATGTTCATTGGAGGATTCTAAGGTTGGAAGACTTCCAACATGTGTTAATAATATCATGAAATCTCGTGATGATCTCTTTTAATCACCTAAGAAGAAATAGGTACCATCCATACCATCTTGTACTAATGTCTTTAAATATGTTATTATGAATAGTGGAGGTTGTAAAACACAATCCAAACAAGAATGGATGAAGAAAGGTGAAAATAAACCTTCCACAATGACTAGGGTTGATATGAGGAAAATTCTGGATGATAGTTCCTTGAATAAAGCACAACATATTATGAGGAATCCCCAACAACCTTATATAGAAGATATCGAGAAATCAAGATTTGTGGTTCAATTTTGGTACAAAAATAGATTTGGGAACTGTGCATTAAATTTTTTCTATAATCCTCAAAGTATTGAATATAAAAGGAAACCTATATCAAGGGGAGAAATATAAAGAGGAATAAGAAACATCCACAGGTCCAAAAGAATCCATATACTACAAACAGATTTGTAATGCTGGATAAAATACGTATTGTTTGTAATGGAGTTTTTCACAAGGTTAGTATATTATCATATCAACATGTATCTAAAGTTTATAATAAAATAAGATCACAAAATCTGTGTAGGAATGTAGAAGAAACCTTTGGAAAGAAACAGAATGAGTTTGTAAAAAAATTTCCCCAAGAAGATTCCAATAAGAAATGGTGTGAGGACCATGGAATATGAATCTAAGAAGTTGAGGGGTTATTCGTACAAAAGAATTATCAATAAGAGTGAAACTTAGAAGAACCCAAATGGAATATCCCAACTTGTTCCCAAGTTTCTATTTACTTTTTAGTTGTTTAGATTGAATACTTTGAATGAATGAGGGAACATGAAGATGAAAAAGCTAAAGAAAGTGAAAGGGGAAATGGAAAGATTCTACATGATGGAGAAAAAGTGAATGAATGGTTGCAAACAAGTATACTCTTGTGTTAAATAAATTCTGTGTGAGAGATATAAGAAATACGGTCACGTTGTAAAAGGTTTTTCAACCTTTTTATCTGAGAAATAAGAAGTCCTCAAGATGAGTATTAATGTTTCATGCATGAAGGATATTAAGAAAAAAAATTATCCATACAAATCAGAAAAGGATGTAAAGAGATCCAAGTTTCCAAAACATAAATTAGAACAAATGTTCAGAAGTGCAAGCATGAATATTGGAAAAAATGGGTAAAATTGGTTGAGAAGGTCATCTCAATATTCTTTTTCATATTATTGAATCAAGGAGGATCCAACTTATTATCTTAAATATTTTTTATTTTATTTATGGTTATAATACAGATAATTGAATGTCAAGAAATTCCTCAAGAGGAGAACCTGATAAGTAGTGAGTTTTGTTAATTCTTGATAGTAAAGCTGAAAAAGATACTATCCTTGAATTATTCCTCAATTGAAATTCAAATATTAATATTATGATGTATTATCTTTCATAAAGATAAATAATGTGATGTTCTATTTTTCAAAGATAGGATAAAAAATATTCCATCTTGGTTTAATATTATTTCTTAGAATTCCAAAGACATATTGTTATATAAGATCATTATTTATGATGTTTTGAATGTTTTTCAATATGGATAGTCACAAATGGAAGATCCATTCTATTGTATTCGCTGTACTGTAATTTATTAATATCGATTCCTGATGAGATCCATTATTATAAAGATGAAGAGGAGTGTCTTCTTTGAGGGGGAGACAAATGAAGAATCTACCCAAATTAATATATCAATTATTATAAATTCTGTTTATTAAAGAAATTTTTTTAAGATCATGTCATTGGAAAAGGTATATCTATCAACCTGTAATCCTTGGTTTTTAAAAAATAACAAAAATTTTACAAAGGGGGAGTAATTGAATTATTCAGTGACATAAGAAGAATGGAAGTTCCCTAATGTCACTTATCCTACCTATTGCACTTGAATGTTTTTTGATTCATTTCTTGAGGTTAGTGTATGAGTTTTAGGGTGATTTTTTTGAGAAAGATTCACCTCACATTTAATAACGTCATCCTGGAATGAAAGTGAATAATTTTGGAAGACAAGTATATTAGTTCTCATTTTGTAAGGTATCATGATCAGTGTGTAATGGAAATCTATTTGTCTAAATTAAATCACCTTATTTTCTACATTAAGCACATCTCCAGTAGATTTAGAGTGAAATAATGGATGGTATATTTCTTAAGTGTGGATTGATACCATTTTCCCCATGATTTATGTATTTATTTTCAATAAGGGAGAGAGAAAGTGAAATGAAAGTTCTAAAAGTAAAGGGGAGACAGAACATAATAGTTCAACATATTGACACATTTATTTGGAATAAACTTATATGGTATTGTCAAAAAATACAAAGGGGGATATCAAATAGCCCACTTTGTGTATTTATAATTCAAGAAATATCTTTTGAAGACTTTGAGTTTCATTGTGATTTATGGAGAATTGATTTGGATTCATTAGATGACATTGGATGTCATGGTTGAATAATACTGATTGGTAAATTTGACGACACTTTGCTATTTTTTATTTCACAAATATCATAGGATAATTGGAGAACTTATAAAGCAATCCTTATGAAGGAAAGGTAGAGTAAAGGTGACACCATTCATATTCAAGTTTTATTGGAAAAAAGTATGGTAATATAAGACAGAGATGTTACAATAATTTTCTTTTTAAATTTTATGATTCTATAGATGATTGATCAAAAGATATATATCATAATATATTTATTTCTTGATTAAATTAATGATTGAAAATAGTTTTAATGGTGTTTCAGAGAATATTTTTATGGTGGTTCCATTTCCCAGCCTTTCCAAATTTTTGACCCTAAAAATCAGATTTTTTTTGAAGAAACAAGGATTTCCATGAATCCCTATTCTAGGTCCGAAATGGAGAGTTTACGGATTATATTGGAGGTACCTAGAGCGACATATGAAAATATAAAAAGGATGGATTCTGTATAGAATCACGATGTTGACCGCGAAGCATGCAATGCGGACTTAGTAGGAAATAATAGTTCAAGGGATGTTCACAGTTCATGGAAGGCATAACTTTTTTGGGAGTCAAGTCATTTGGGGAATAGAGGTGGTGATCTATTTTTAGATGGAATCAGCCACCATGATGGAAGAAAGGCGCTACACAGACCACGTGGGGTGTGGGGGGCATGGTTCACAAAAAGAACACAATTCACAGTAAAGGCAGCAACACAATGGAAATTTGGGATAATTAGATTAGTGATATTTTTGGATTTATCTACCTACATAAAGACCCCAATCCCATCATTAATGGATAAAAAATTTTATAAGACCCGATCATCATGGTGGAAGAATTCGGTAAAGTTTGACGAAGTTTAGAAGAAAAAAATCCTTGAAGGGAAGTAGTTTGTAGAGGAAAGATTTTGCGAAGGAAGAAGTTGTCCATGTAAGAGGAGATGGTAAGTAGAAGAGGAGAAATCTATAGAAGAATAAGTGGTATGAGTAAGGAAATGAATCATGTGAATAAACGTCATCCGCATAACTTGGGTGGTCTACAGAGCATTGGAAGTAAATGAGTCATTAGTTCTTTGAAAAGCAAAGGTAGTTAAAGAAATGGAAGGCTGTCCATGAAGCACTCATGCCACATGGGACAAGGTAGTTCTCAGCGATAGTTTTCCACTATAGGTCATTGGAACAGTTCATGTTAATAGTTCACTGGGACAATTCATGAAGGGAAAAAAGTTCTCATAGGATATTGGACAGTCCAGGGTGGGTATAATGAATTACTCAAAAGGACTAAAAGAGTATATGAAATAAATTTCCACAAACTAATAGTATGAGGAAGAGAGATGATATTATATCCACTGTAGATATTTTTCATTAAATAAATATAATCTAATTACGAGGATGCTAAGCTAAGCTGATCTTCAATGATTTAATAATCACAAAGAAGTTTTTGAATCCAGTAATAAGAAGAATAAGAGATCTCAGGGCAGTTGTTTTTTCACTAAAGAAGAAAGTTGAAAGAGGAGAAGAAGATTTGGCTACTGAATTGATATCAGTTTATCATAATTTGGGTTAGAGAAAATTATGTGTTCATCATTTGATAACACATTAATATTACTGTGACTAACAGAATAAGAAGATCATGTAGTTATGAAGTTCTCTGCTGGGAGGAAGTAAGAGCAGTTTCTTGTATACTGCTGTGAAAGTAACAAAGTGAAGAGGAAGGATGTGGAAGAAAAAAGATAAACTATGAAATCAGACAAGACTCAATATGTGGATAACTTTATGGGAGTTACAAACCCTTATCAACAAGGGGAAGACAGTCTTAGAAGTTAGTATAAATATCCATCCAAGAGATACAAAACACGAATTATTGGACTGTTTTCAAAGGGATTAATGAGTGTATGAGTATATCCTACTCATTGTAACCACATAAAAAGGTTTTTTTTCTAGAGGATGTGTGGTCAGGATTATTTTTAACCATTCAGTTAACTAGATACTCTTATTAAGTAGTGCATCTTTTAAAAATATCATGTTCTATCTTTACTACTTTCATATACCTGCATGTGACAAGGAAAAGAGAATAAATATCCTAAAAAGTCTAAGTGGTACATAGATAAAATGTAGAAATTGAATTAAAAACACCCCAACACTAATTCAGCCCCCTATCACTGTTAGGTGTATCCAAAACTATTTCTAACAATTGGTATTTGAGCCAGGTTCACTTCTGTTAGATTCTTTGAAGTGAATCTATTCTATTTTGAATACTTGAGTTACTTTCCTAAGTCAAAAATGAAGTGCAGTTTTGGTGAAGATTCAGTTTCCGTTGAGAAGAAGTCTATATCTACCAAAAAAATTATGTATTTGAAAAATAAAGAGAAGGTAAAGTCGAATAACACATCCCTATGATCTAAATAATAAAAAGTAGATCTTTCTCCATACCTTTCTGGCAATGAATACATATATGATATGGAAATTAATGAGTAGTTAGCTCAAATTTCCACAAAATATTTGGATAACCTTTCTCTCTCTAGTGATCAAGAGGTATGTATTTGTGCATTTAAAAATATTTCTCAAGATTAAAATGTTAGCAAAAGTGGTGATGATGATCAATCTACAACATATCAAGAATAATAAGTTGATATATTAATATTTATTCTTTATCACTTCTCAAAGAAAGATCATCCCTTGCTTGTGGAGTATTTTAATGTATGCAAGATGATATCACCTAGCTCGAAAAAGAACTCAATGTTTTGGAGAAGGGATTGAGAGAGAAAATTGTTGACTTTTTAAAGCTCTACTAAAAAGTAGGAAATTTTGAATCAACAAAGAGGGAACTTGAAATGAGTTCCTCAAAATGGATCAAAGAAGTTGAAGAGAAAGAGTGAGTCAATAAGGATTTGGAAGAGAAGATCCATATAATAGAGGATTATATTAAGAAGAGCACAAAAGTCAAGGGTTTAAAATTGGAAGAAAATTCAAAGAAGATCAACGCACCTCACTCTTTAATTCAGATCAAAGTTAAGTTGAATAAAGATGAAGTAGAAATAATGAACAATGATTGTGAAGAGAAGATGATTATTATTAAGGATAACAAAATCATACTCAAATTGAAATGACTAGAATTGGAATCTCAGTTGTCCAATCTTGATAAGACACATATTGAAACTTCAAAAACGAAGGAGGCAGTTGGTACATGTACTCAATGTTCATTGGAGTATTCCAAGTTTGAAAGACCTCCAACTTGTGATAATAAGATCAGGACATCTTGTGATGATCTATCTCAAGCATCTGATAAGAAATAAGTACCATCCATACCTTCTATTCCTAATGAATCTAAATCTATTATTATGTAAATTATGGGTTTTTAAATAGAATCCAGACAATTATGGATGAATAAAGGTGATAATAAACCTATAACCATGACTTGGGTGGATAGAAGGAAAATTGGGGAAGATTGTTCCATGCATAAATCACAACAAATCATAAATAATACCCAAAAAACATATATATAAGATATTGAGAAATCAAGATTGGGGGTCAATATTGGTACTGCAATCGATTTGGGAATCATGCATTAAATGTTTGGTATATTCCTCAAAGTGTAAAAGGAAAAATGAAGCATATATCCATGGTGATAAATCCAAAGATGAAGTAGAAACATCCATAGTTCCATAATCATATGTATACTACAAATAAATTTGGAATTCTTGACAACATTAATGATGTATGTAATGGAAGTGGTCACAAGGTTGGTACATGATCATCTCAACATGTTTCTAAAGTTGATTAGTGAATAATACCCCAAAATCTGGTTAGGAATAAGGAGAAAACCTTTGGAATGATTCTTAATAATGTTTTAAAAACAATTTCTTCTAAGAAGATTGCAAGAAGAAAAGGTGTGAGGACCATGGAATTTGAATCCAAGAAGTTTATTGGTAGTTCATCCTGAATAACTATTAATAGGTATGAAGCTTAGAAGAACCCATGTGGAGGATCCTAACTTACTTCCACATTTCCTAATGAGTTGTTAGTTGTTTTTCCTAAAGACTTGGAAACAATGTGGAAAATTGAAGATGTACAAGATACGGAAACTGAAAGAGGAAATGAAAATATTCAACATGATGAAGAAAACGTGAATGAGTGGTTTCAAAGAAAAGTAAACTCTTGTGTTAAAGATGTTTTGTGTGAGAGATTCAAGAAATGTGGTCACATTGAAAATGTTTGTTTGACCATGCTATGAAAGAAAGGAGCAGTCCTCATGATGAGTATTAATGCTTCATCCATGAAGGCTATTAAGAAGAGAGTTCTCCACAAAAAGCAGAAAAAGATTTGAAGATATCCATGTCACCTCAACATAAATTAAAATTAATGTTCAGATGTGAAAGCATGAAGACTGGAGGAAATGGATCAACTTGGTCGAGAAGGTCATCTCAACCTTGGTGCTCATGTTAATGAAGAAAGGAATATCTACCTCATTCCTTTAAATTTTTTTTATTTTATTTTTTCTTATAATATAGGGAATTGGAGGTGAAGCAAGTCCTCTAGGGGAGAACTTGAGAAGTAGTGAGTGATGTCAATTCATAATAGAAAAACTGAAGAAGTTAACAATTATTGAGTGAGTCCTCAATTTATATTCAAATATTAATTTGATGAGGTATTATCATTGATGAAGATGAAGAATTTGACGTTCTATACTTGAAATCCATGGTAAATAATTCTCCATCTTGGTTTGATCTTATTTCTTGGAATTTTGAAGAAACATTGTTCTTGAAGATCATTCTTGATGAAGTTCTGACAGTTGTTCAAACTGAATGGTCATAAGTGGATGATTCGTTCTACTATATTCTCTATACTGTAATTTTCTAATATCCATTATTTATGAGATACATCAGTATGCATCTCAATATCTCATACTTAATTATTAAGAAATAATTTTTTTTACAAATGGGGATAAATTGAATTATTCAGTGACATAAGAAGAATGGAAGTTTCCTAAGGTCACTTATCCTACCTATTACACTTGATTTTTTTTGATCCATTTGTTGAAGTGAGTGCACGAGTTTCAGGTTGATTTTTCTTAGAAAGATTCATCTTACATTTAATGACTTCATATTGGAATGAAAGTTAATACCCATTTATGACTAGTATATTAGTTATCGTTTCTTAAGGTATCATGATCAGTGGGTGATGAAAAACTTTTTTTGTCTAAATAAAATCCTCTTGTTTTCTACAACGAGCACAACTGAAGTAAACATAGAGTGAAATGATGGATGGCATATTTTTTAAGTATGTATTGATACTATTTTATCCCATAAACTTTGTATTTATCTTCAATAAGGGGGAGAGAATGTGAAATGGATGTTTGAAAAGTAAATGGGAGAGAGAGGATAATAGTTCAACATATTGACACTTTCATTTGGAATGAACTTTGAAGGTATTTCCAACAAATACAAAGGGAGAGATTAAAGGTCCCATTTTGTGTATGGAGTGTATTTTTTTTATCTAATTATAATTGGTTTTAAATAATTACCCATGAGATAAGAAGATATCATTTTGGTAAATATGATGTAGTTTTTCCAAAGTTAACAGTGCTTGGATAATGTCTACAAGTCTTGATAATTTAATAAATATATTTTCAAGACATTGAGTTTCAAGGTGATGCCTAGAGAATTACTATGGATTCATTAGATGACGTCTGATGTTATTGTTGAATAATACTACGAGGTAAATATGACGATACTTTGCTGATTCGTATTTCACAAATATCATAAGTTGTTTGGAGAACTTGTGATGAAATCTATATAAAGGAATGGAGGAATAAAGGTGTATTCTGGTTTGATTGGAAATAAATATAGTGCTAAAAGACAGGGAAGCTACAATACTTTTATTGGTAAATCTGAAGATTCTAAAGATATTTGATCAAATGTTATATATCATGATAGAAATAGTTTGTGATGAAAAAATTACTGAAAAATAGTTTGGATGGTGTTGTTTAAGAATATTTTTAAGGTGGTTCCATTTCCCAGTGTTTACAAAAATTTTGGGCCTAAAATTGGGAGTTTGTTTTTTGAAAAAATTATGATTTTCATGAAGCATAGTTCACAAACCGTGAAGTGCGTGATAGAAATCGCGTAGGAAAAAATGGTTCATGGGAGGTTCATAGTTTGAGAAAGGATTGAATTTTTCAAGTGGTGTGTCGTTTATGGAATTAAGGCGGTGATCCCTTTATAGATGGAATCTACTTCCGTGAAGAAAGAAAGAATCTATGCGAACCATAGAAGAAAAAATAGTATGTGGAAGGAGAAAAGACTACAGTGAAGGATTCACCAAATTGAAAATTTGGATAAATTAGATTGATGAAATTTGTGGATATATTTTCCTATATAAACACCCTAATATCATAATTATAGGTGGGTGAATTTTATAAGATGAGATCATCACTACATAAGAATTCTGTAATGTTTGAATACGTTCACAAGGATGTATTCTGTGAAGGGAAGTAGTTCATGGAGGAAAGATTCCATGAAGGATGAAGTTGTCCATAGAAGAGGAGATGATCCTTATAATAGGAGGCGGTCCATAGAGGATGAAATGGTACGGAGAAGGAAAGGAGGTCCGCAAAGAAAAGTTCGTCTGTGGAACATGGGTGGTCTACGGAGAATATAAAGTACACGTCACATTGGTTGTTCACGAAGTAGAGGAAGTTAGAGGATGGGAAGGGTGTCCATGAAGCACTCATGCCATGAAGTGAAAGGTAGTTCACGAAGACAGTTCACCACCAAAGTTTGCAGGAATAGTTCACAAGGAAAATTCATAAAGGGAAGATAGTTCATAGAAGATATAGGATAGTTTGCGGTGGGTTCAAGGAAGTTTTAAAATGTAATATAATATTTTGTGAATGAAATTTCACAAACTAATAGTATCAGTATGATAACTGATACTACATTCACTTATGATATTATTTATAAAATAAAAATAATCTAATTTTGATGATGCTAAGATGAGATGATCTCTATTGATTTAATAATCATAGTATAATTTTAGGATTCTAGCAATATGAAGAAGAACAGATCTCAATGAAGTTGGATTTGAACTGAAGAATAAAGTGAGAAGAATAGAATATGATTTAGTGATAAAATTGATATCAGTTGATCATAATTTGTGTTAGAGAAAATTATGTATTTTTTAGTCCAAAAAACATTAATATTATTTTGAATGACAAAAGAAGAAGATCGAGAAACTATCAAGTACGCTGAACTGAATAAGTAATAAGAGTTTCTTGCATGCTTAAGTGTAAGTAATAAAGTACAGAAGAATGTCATGGAAGAACAAGAAGAATAGTGACCTCAGATAGGGCTCAACAGCTGGATATCTTTCTTAGTTTTACAAACACTTATCAATAAGGAGAAGACTATCTTTGGAGTCAGTATAAGGATCCATCCAAGATATATAAAACACAAAATATTTTATTGTTTTTAAAGTGACACATGATTGTAAGGGTATATCCTACTTATTGTAACCACATTAAAAGTATTGTTTTCTAGTGTTTTTTTGTTCAAGATTATTTCTTACCATGACAAGGACTAGATACTCTTATTGAGTAGTGAACAATGTAAAAATTTCATTTGATATCTTTTTTTCTTTCATATACTTTCATCGGACAAGAAAAAGGGAATAAGCGAATCAATATCCTAATAGGGATAAGAGGTACATGGATAAAAAGTTGAAATTGGATTAAAAAGTTACCAACACTAATTCACCCCCTCTCAGTGTTGGTGTATCCCAATCTTCTCTTTACTATTGGTATTATATATAGGTTCACCTCTGTTAGATTTTCTATAGTGAATCTATTCTTCTTTGAATACTTGACTTTCTTTCCTAAGTAAACAATGAAGTGTAGTTTTGGTTAATATTCAGTTACCTTGGATCAAAAGTCTATATTTAGTAGGACAATGATGAAAAATAAAGAGACAGAGAAGATAAAGTTGTAGAAGAACTCCCTCTTATCTAAAGAATAGGAAGAATCTATTTCTCCACAACTTTCATTAAATGAAGATATATTAGATATAAAAAGTATTGAGAAGGTGGATCATGTTTCCAAAAAATATGTTAGCCTTCATACCTCTAGTTATCAACAAGTATGTGTTATTTCATTTGAAAAATTTCCTCAAGATAAAAATTGTAGCAAAAGTGGTGATGATGATCAATCTAGAACTTCTCAAGAATTATCAGTTGATATATTAAGAGTTATTCTCTATGATATTCATGAAGAAAGAGAATCCCTTGTTCGTAGAGTATTTCAATGTATAAATGATGATATAACCCACCTAAAAAGTGAAAATTATGTTTTGGAGATGGGCTTACAAGACAAAATTATTGAATGTTTAAATCTCTCCATACAAGAAAGAAACATTGAAGCAAAAAAGAGGGAACCTAAAATGAGTTCCTCAGAATGGATCAAATTCTCACAGGAAGATTCCAAGACGAAAAGGTGTGTAGACCATGGAATCTAAATCCAAGAAATTGAATCACAATGTATCCAAAGAACTATCAAGAGGGATGAAACTTAGAAGATCCCATGTGGAAGATCCAAACTTGCTGCTGTGGTTCCTAATGAGTTATTAGTTGTCTAACCTAAATAATTGGAATGATTGAGGAAACTTGATGATATAAAAGCTAAGGAAAGTGAAAGGGGAAATAATAAGATTCTACATGATGAAGGAAAAGCGAATGAGTGGTTGAAAAAATGGAAACTCTTGTGTTAAATAATTTCTATGTGAGAGATGCAAGAAATTTGGCCATATTGTAAATGTTTGTTTAAACTTTTTATTAGAGAAATACATAGTCCTCAAGAGGAGTATTAATGTTTAATCCACAAATTTTGTTAATATTAAAAATTTTCTACACAAATCTTAAAAGGATGTGAAGATATACATGTTGCCTCAAAATAAATTAGAACAAAAGTTCGGAAGTGAAAGCATAAAGACTAGATAAAGTGGATCAAGTTGGTTGAGAAGGTCATCTAAACCATAATATTCATTTTAATAAAGAAAGGAGGATCCACCTAATTCCTTTAAATATTAGTGTATTGTATTTGTGATTATAATACAAGTAATTGAAGGTGAAACATGTCCTTAGGGAGATAATATGAGAAGTAGTGAGTGCAATCAATTTTTGATAGCAAAGATGAATAAGTTACCATCCTTGACTTATTCCTCAATTGACATTCAAATATTAATATGATTAAATATAAACTTTTTTGAAGATGAAAAATGTGATGTACTATTGTGGAAAGCTAGGATAAATAATATTCCATCTTGTTTTGATCTTATTTCTTTGAATTTTGAATAAAACCTGTTTTAGAAGATCATTCATGAAGAAGTTGTGAATGTTATTCAATCTAGATGGTCACAATTAGAATTTGAAGCGAAGTGTATTATCCGTACATGAATTTCTTCATATCCATTCATGACGAGATCCATCATTATGAAGATGATGAGGAGTGTCTTCCTAGAGGGGGAGACAAATAAATAAGTTTCCATAATAATTATTTCCATTATTATAAATTATAATTATTCTAAAAATTGCTTGAGGATCCTGTCATTGTAAAAGGTATGTCTCTCAGTCTCTCATCCATGGTTATTAAAAAATTAAAAAATTTAAGAAGGCAACAAAATTGAAATATTTAGTGACATAAGAATAATGGAATTTCCCCAAGGTCACTTATCCTGACTATTTTACTTGAATGTTTTTGATCCATTTGTTGATGTTAGTGTTGGAGTTTCAGGTTGACTGTTCTTAGAAAGATTTATCTCAAATTTAATAACTTCAACCTGGTATGAAAGTGAATAATCATTGAATACATGTGTATGAGTTCTCAATTCCAAAGGTATCATGATTAGTGGGTAATGGAAAACTTTATTTTCTAAATCAAATCCTATTATTTTCTACACCGAGGACAACTCAAGTAAACTTAGAGTAAAATGATGGATGGAATATTTATCAAGTATGGATTGATACCATTTTTCCTAGGAACTTTTCATTTATTATCAACAAGTGGGAGATAAAGTAAAATGGATGTTTGAAAATTAAATGGGATAGATAAGATAATAGTTCAACATATTGACAGATTCATTTGGAATGAACTTTTAAGGTATTTCCATTAAATATAAAGGGGGAGAATGAAGAGTCCACTTTTTGTACGGATTGTATTTGTTGTCACTTGATTATCATGGGTTTTTAATGATGATCAACAAGTTAAGAAGAACACATTGAGGTTAATATATTTAATTATTTACAAAGCTAATGGATCTGGGATAATGTCTTCATGTCTGTAAAATTCAAGAAATATATTTTGAAGATATTGAGTTTTAAGGTGATGTCTGGAGAATTTCAATGGATTCAGTAGATGAAATTGGATGTTATGGTTGAATAATACATGTACATAAATTTGATTATGATTTTCTTATTTTTATTTCAAAAATATAATACATTTTTTGGGATAACCTGTGATGCAAGCCTTATAAAATAAAGGGGGAGTAAAGGTGCTTCCATTTGTATTCAGGGTTGATTGCAAAGAAGTATGGTGCTTGAAGATAGGTAAGTTATAATAATTTAGTTTTAAATATGATGATTATAAAGATAATCGATCAAATGATATATATCAGGACATAAATAGTTCTTGAGGAAATCAATGACTGCTAAATAGTTTGTAAGGTGTTGCCGAAGCATATTTTTATTATGGCACCGTTTCTCAGTGATTGCCAAATTTTTGGGCCTAAAAATTGGAGATTGATTTTTGTAAAAATTATGATTTCTGTGAAGCACAATACATAGACTACAATGTATAGTTCAAGGACTCCATATGAGGTATATGGAGTGGTGAAGTAAAATTTGAAATGGAAGGATTTCTCATAGAAGTTCTATGAGGACCACGAAGCGTGCTTCATGGACTACGTAGGGAAAAGCGGTTTGTAGGAGGCTTGAAATTCAAGAAAGGGTTAAAGTTTGGATAAGGAATTAAATTTTTGAAATGGATTCAATGATCCTTTTGTGGATGGAATTGACCGCCCTAATGGAAGAAAGGTGATACATAAAACATGGGGGAAAAAGTGTTCGTAGAAGGAGCACAGTCTGTGGTGAAACCTATACCACATTTATAATTTAGGTAAATCAGATTAGGAGGATTTGAGGATTTATTTGCCTATATAAAGACCCTAATACCATAATTAAGTGAGATATAATTTTTTAATATGTGATCATTGATATGGAAGAATTCGATAAAGTTTTAAGAAGTCCACGGGGATGAATTCCATGAAGGGAAGTAGTTTACAGAGAAAAGATTCCATAAAGGACGAAGTTATCTAGAGAAGAGGAGACAGTCCGTAGAATAGGAGGCAGTCTATAGAGGAAGAAGTGGTACATGGAAGGAAAGGCTTCCTGTGAATAAAAGGTTATTCTTGGAGAAGGGGTGATCCGAAGAGTATCGAAAGTACATGGGGCATTGGTTATTCACGAAGCAGGGAAATGTAGTATATGTGAAGGCTATCTACAAAACACTCATGCCATGCGGTACAAGGTAGTTCGTGATGATAGTACTCCACCACAGTTTGTTGGAGCCGTTTACAGGAACATTTCATAGGGACTGTTTTCAAAGGGAAGATAGTTCCCAGAGGATATAGGACCATTCGTTGTGGGTCTAAGGATGTTCACAAAAGGACTAAAGGAGTATGTGAAATAAATTTCCACAAACTAATAATATGAGGAAGATAATTGATAATACATTCACTGTAGATATTATATATTAAAGAAAAATAATCTAACTGTGATGATTCTAATATGATCTGATCTTCATTGATTTAATAATGACAAAGAAATTTTATGATTCAAGAAGTTATAAGAATAATAGATCTCAGTTTAGTTGGATTTATACTTAAGAAGAAAGTGGTAAGAAGAGAAGAATATTCTATGAATAAATTGATATAAATTGATCATAATTTGGGTCAGGGAAAATTCTGTGTTCATCAATACACAACACATTAATATTATTGTGACTAATAGAAGAAGAATATTGTGCAACAATCAAGTTTGCTTCTTGGAAGAATTAATAAGAGTTTCTTGGATTCTACTGTGCATGTAACAAAGTGTATAAGAAGGTTTTTGGAGAACAAAGCAGAAATATGACATAAAACATGACTCAATAGGTGGAAAACATTCTTGGTGTTACAAAACCTTGTCAACAAAGAGAATACTGTCTTAGTAAGTAGTATAAAGATCCAACCAAGAGGTATAAAACATGCACTATTGGATTGCTTTCAAATTTCCACATGAGTGTTAGGGTATATCATACTCATTGTAACCACATATAATTTTTTTTCTTCTATTGGTTGTGTGGTCATGATTATTTCTAACCATGCCAAGGATTAACTAATGTTATTGATTAGTGAACCCTGTAAAAATATCATGTTATATCTTTAATGATTTCATATACTTGAATGAAATAGAGAAAATAAAATAAGAGAATCAAGATCATAACATTTATAATATTTATAGGGATAGAATGTAGAAATTGGATTAAAAATTCCCAAATACTAATTCACCCCTACACAGTGTCAGGTGTATCCCAAACTGGTCCTTACAATTGGAATCAGATCCAGGTTCTCTTCTTTTATATTCCCTATAATGAATATATTCCCTTTTGAATACATTATTTTATTTCCTAAGTCAACAATGAAGTGATATTTTGGTTAATATTCAGTTATATCTGAGTATAATTCTACATCTACCAAGACAATGATGAAAAGGAAAAGTAAATAGAAGTGAAAGTTGAAGTAGAAGACCATATTATCTAAATAAAAGGATGCATCTATTTCTCCATACCCTTTTGATAATGACTACATATCAGATATTGAAAGTAATGAGCAGGTGGCTCAAGATTCCCCCAAAAATATGGATAACCTTCCTACCTACAGTGATTAGGAGGTATGTGTTAGTGCATTTACAAAATTCCTCAAGATAAAAGTGATAGCACAAGTGGTAATGATGATCAATCAATTACTTCTCAAGAATTATCAGTTTATATATTAAGGGTTATTCTGCATGATATTCAAGATGAAAGTGGATCCCTTCTTTTTGGAGTATTTTAATGTATTCAGGATGATACCATCCAACTAGAATAATAACCTGGTGTTTTGGAGATGGTCTTACAAGAAAAAATTGTTGAACGTTTAAATCTCTCCAGACAAGTTGGAAACATTGAAGCAACACAGAAGGAACATAAAATGTGTTCCTCAAAATTTATCAATAAAGTTGAATTGAAAAAGGGAGTCAAAAAATACTCATGAAGAGATGATCCATGCACTTGAAGATAAGCTTAATAGGGGCACTAAAATCATGGATTTACATTTGGAAGAAAATTCCCAGAAGATCAAAGAACTTGACTCTTTGATCCAGAACAAAGTTACGTTTCAGGAAGGTGAAGTAAAAAAATATAGAAGGATTTTGAAGATAATATGATTATGATTGAATATTAGAAAATCATCCTCAATATGAATTGTCTATAATTGGAAGCTCTGTTGAACAATTTTGAGAATACACATATTAGCACTTCAAAAAAGGAGACTATTTCTACTTTTTCTCAATGTTCAATGGAGGAATCAATGTTTTAAAGACATATAACTTGTGATAAGAATATCATGAAAGCTTGTGATTATCTATCTTAATAATATGAGAAGAAATATGTACCATCCATACCATCTTGTACTAATGTCTCTAAAAATATTATTATAAACAATGCAGACTGTAAAACACAATCCCAATAAGTATAGATAAATAAAGGTGAGAAGAAACTTACCTATAACATCCATTATCTTTATTACACACTTATCATAATTTATTACAAAAAATATTCACTTGATACAACATAGAATATCAAGAGTTCTAGTGTCTTTGGGGATAAGGAACATTACATAACAAATTATAACATAAAACACAACATATTATTAAAAACTTCTTTTATATGACCACTACATTCCCTCGTACTTAAAATTGCATGAGATAACTTGAGGACATGCATAAGAAAAAGGTGATCTATAAAGCACAGTAATGGAGTAAAAAAATAATAACATTATGTTTAAAATACATGTCAGTAAATTGGAATATCAATGGAGCGCAAGATAAATAGAAACATAAAGGCACGATAAAGCATGATAATCATAACATGGAGATGTGGCAACAACATTTAACATGATATTAGCACGAGCCGAGGCTCATTTCACATGGAGCATGAGTAAAATCTCATTGAACATGAAGCACGAGTAAACCCTAATTTCACTTGAATTAGAATGAATCAAGAATCATTGCACATGATGTATCATGATACTATACTTTACCTAATGCATTGGAGCGCTATTAGGGCTCACCCTTCGTAATCATTTCATTTAATGCATAAGTGTTCCACATGGATCATAAATTATGGAATAATTCACCTTCATTTATTCCATGATACAGGGATGTGGAATACATAAATTAATATTTATAATAAATAAGTAAATGTGCATAAATTTGAATACCCTTGATAGAGAAATGAGCATTGTATTCACTACCCAATGACATTGGCTTGGAAAATCAGTGCAATTTTGGAAGCATAACGACGTGACGTCAGAATTCATAAAAATGGTTGACGAGAGAGAAATGGTTGCTTCATAATATATACATGAAATGGACATTAGGGGGGGGGGGGTCATATAGATACATATCCCAAAAAATTTAATGTAATCTAGATACGTAATAAAAAATAATTTCTTGATTGTATATGAGGAGAGAGAAATTCCTTACGGTATTTCGGCATGGTAACATGTGTACATGGGAGGAATTAATGAGAGAGAAATCGAATATCTCATTATTAAAACTTGAATATAGAAGTATGGGGGAGGTGCGAAATCATACCTCAACTTTTATAATAGAAAATAAAAGGGCATAACAATATTAAGAAACTTAGATAAAATGAGAAAGGAAGGAATCCCTTACTTGGAAGTGTGATCCCAAAGGCTTGGGAGGGGCTTGAGAGAGACTTATTTTGAGAGTGGGGTGACTTGGAATGATTATAGAGAGGGGAGGTAATTGTTTTTATGAATAAAAAGGATTTTATTGAAGTGGAAGTGGGAGCTTGGATGGGTTTATATAAGAAAGGAGAGGGAATTCTTTATTATTTTTGTTTGGGACACCACACATTAAACAAATCAAAACCACAACCAGACCAATGTTTTTGACCATGGTTTTTGACAAATTGGATTGGAAAATAATATTTTATAAGTCCAATGGCCTAAATTCATAAAATAATATGGTTTCTTATGTGGAGGCGAGTCACACTTTCAAGGAAAACAATTTAAAAAGCTAAAATGTTTTACAATTATTAAAGGGCCCACTAAAGCCTTCTAAATCAAATAAAATAACCCTAAAATTACATTATTTTAATGCTAAAACATATATTGGATGAACATAATGTTTATAGTATTTTATTACATCACTATTGGGTCATTATGATGTCATAAAATCCATTATATATTTAAACAGTATTTAATTTTTACCCAAAAATTTTACTGTCTCAGAAAATTATGAAAAATTAATCATTGGAGAATTTTGATTTCATAATTACAAAAATAATATTCGTTTTATCTAAATAATTTTTTAAATATGTGAATTTTCAATTTTAAAATAAAAACTGATATTTCTCGAAAATTCATGGGTTTTGACAAAAACAACTTTCAATCCTTAATAAAAACTACTATTGTATTCCTAAAAATTATACGATGATTTATATTTAATAAAAAGTAATTTATTAAAAATAATATTTTATTAAAATATTATTTAATTCAAAAATCCATTAATTTATCAAAATAGATTACTTAGTTGAATATTTACTAAAAATACTATTTGTACTTTAAAAACTCTTTACAAAGTAACAATAATAAAATGAATGTATAATCTTTTTACAAAAAATAATGTAGATAGTCATAGTGATAAGGTATTGTTACAAAATCCCTTAAAAACCCACATAATACTTTAGGGTAAGGCGCATGATGGTGAAAAACTCTTAGGGTGGCTCGGATAACATCGCTCGAGTGGTGATCTCTATCAACTTCCACTTCTCCCGTAAGTGGTTCAGCTCAAGATTAACGTATTCAAGCTCAGCATGAGCTTTGTCAAGAACGAATCCCAATGACGCCACCTCTTTTCCGAGCTCAAACAAATGGGCTTCATATGGGGAAATTCTATTGGATGAGGCCATCGCTTCCTTTGTTTGAGTAAATTGGATTTGTTAAAGCCCTATATTTATACTAATCATGTGATCATTGTTCAACGACTATATTAGAAAAAATAACAATTATTAATGGTATTTTAAAATCCAAAACCTAAAACCAAATAAGTGCATATGTTTTACATAACAATAAAAAGAAATTTAAACAGACCAAGAGGAATTTTCATTAAGGAATATTTGGGTCATTGCATTGCCACCATTAATAGGGTGGATAAGAGAAAAATTGAAGAAGATAGTTCCCTACAGAAAGTACAATATATCATGAATAAGACCAAACAACATTATAAAGAAGATATAAAGAGATCATGATCTGGGTGTTAATGCTGGAACTGCAATATATTTGGGCATCATTCATTAAATTGTTGGTATAATCCTCAAAGTGTAAAGGAAAAAAGGAATCCTATATCAGGGGGAGAAATCCAGAGAGGAAGAAGAAACATCCAAAGGCCCAAAACTATCTGTATACTAAAAATATATTTGTAATTCTTGATAAAATCTTTGATTTATATAATAGTGATGGTCACAAGGTTGGTAAATTCTCATCTAAACATGTATACGAAGTTGATAAGAAAAGAATATCAAAAAATATGGTTTTTAATGAAGAAGAATCCTTGGGAAGGCATCAAAATAATTTTGTAAAAAAAAATTCCTCATAGAAGATTCCAAGAAGAAAAGGTGTGAGGACCATGGAATTTGAATCCAAGAATATTAATGGCAGTGAATAGAAAAGAACTATTAATAGGCATAACACTCAGAAGAACCAATGTGGAAGATCCAAACTTGCTACTATGGTTTCTAATGAATTGTTAGTTGTTTTTATGAAGACCTAAAAATAACTATAAACCTTACAGATGATCAATATATGAAAAGTAAAAGAGGAAATGAAAAGATTCCACATGATAAAGAAAAAGTGAATGGGAGGTTCAAGAAAAGGAAACTATTTTGGTAAATAAGTTATGATTGAGAGATGCAAGAAATCTAGCTGAAATTTATATTTTTATTTGATTTTATGAAGGTGTGATTTAAGGATAAGTGGTAACCACTTGCATTAGGCAGGATCCAAGACCAATAACTAGAAAATATTTGAAATTAAAAAAAAAACCAACCCCGATGTGGCCTCAAACCATGAGGAACCCAAGTTAGTTGGTCAAGTCGCCATCCATCCAATATCGTCATAATGTAAAAATAAGTTTGATTAATATTTCTATTAGATAAAGAAGTATTACTCAAGAGGAGTATTAATGTTTCATCCATGATGGTTGTTAAGAACAAAAATTCACCAGAAAAATTAGAAAAGGATCTGAATAAATCCATGTTGACTCAACATAAATTAGAATAAATTTTCAAAAGTTCAAGCACAAAGATTGAAGAAAATGGAGCAACACGGTTGAGAAGCTCATCTCAACCTTGCTGTTCATATTAATGAAGAATGGAGGATCCAACTTATTCCCTTAAATATTTGTGTATTTTATTTGTGTTTATAATACAAGTAATTGAAAGTGAAAAAAGCCTTTAGGGGGAGAACCTATGAATTAGTGAGTGATATCAATCTTGTATGAAAATATGAAGAAGTTACCATACATTAATGATTAATCAATTGATATTAAAATATTAATATGATAAAGGATCATCATTGATGAAGATGAAAAATGTTATTTTCTATTATGGAATGTGAGGATATTGAATATTTCATCTTGGTTTGATCATATTTCTTGGAATTCTAAAGAAAAATTACCCTAGAAAATCATTGTTAATAAAGTTGTGAAAGTTGTTAAATCTAGAGGGTCAAAAGTGGAAGATCTATTCTAGTGTATTCTCTATACTATAAATTCGTTCTATCCATTCATGATGAGATACATCATTATTATGATAATGAGGAGTGTTTTACTTGAGGGGTAGACAAATGAAGAAGCAATGGGAATCATTATATCAATTATTAAAAATTCTTATTATTCTCGAAATTGCTTGAAGATTGTGTCATTGGAAAAGGTATGTCTCTAAATATCTCATCCCTTATTATTACGAAATAACAAAAAATTTACAAAGGGTGAGGGATTGAATTATTTAATGAGATAAGATGAATGGAAGTACCCCTAGGCCACTTATGCTGCATATTAAACTTGAATGTTTTTGATCCATTTGTTGAAGTGGATGCAGAAGTTTTAGGTTGATTGTTCTTAAAAAGATTAATCTCACATTTAAAAACTTTATCCTAGAATGAGAGTGAATAATACTTGAAGATAAGTATATGGGTTTTCATTTATTAAGGTATCATGATCATTTGGTAATGGAAAACTTTGTTGTGTAAATAAAATACACCCATTTTTTAAAATGAGCACAACTCAAGTAGACTTTGATTGAAATAATGGATGAACTATTTATTAAGTATGGATTAATACCCTTTTTCCTATGAAATTTTATTTCTTTTCAATAAGGGTGAGATAAAGTGAAATGGAAGTTTGAAATGTAAATGGGATAGAGAGTATAATAGTTCAACAGATTAACACATTCATTTGGAAAGAACTTTAAAGGTATTTACAACAAATACAATGGGGGAGATGGAAGATCCCACTTTGTATATGGATTTTCTTTATTACCACCTGAATATCATTGGTTTCTAATAATGATCAATGATATAACAATATATCATTGTGGTCAATATGATGATGTAGTTTCAAAGTTAATGGAGATTGAATAATTTTTGCAAGTCTTGATAATTCAAGAAATATATTTTGAAGACATTGAGTTTCAAGGTGATGCCTGGAGAATTTATATTTATTCATTAGATTACATTGGATTTCATGGTGGAATAATTATCTTATGAAAATATGATGATTCTTTCCGGATTTTTATTTCACAAATATCATATGTTGTTTTAATAACTTATAGTGCAAGTATTATAAAGGAAAGAGGGAGTAAAGGGGCTTCCATTCATATTCAAGTTTTATTGGAAAGAAGTATTATGCTAGAAGATAGATAAGTTACAATAATTTCCTAATTAAATAATAAAATTCTAAATATGAAATAACAAATGATATATATCTTGATAGAAATAGTTTGCGATGAATGTAATGATGGAAAAACAATTTGGATGGTGTTGCTGAAGCACATTTTTATGGTGACATCATATCCCAATGCTTTCCAAATTTTTGGTCAAAAAAATTGGAGTTTGTTTTTTTTGGAAAATGATGATTTATATGAAGAATAGTTCACGGACCATGAAGGAAAGTTCCTGGGTTTCCAAGGAGTTTCATAGAGTAGCGTCAGAAAATATGAAAAGGTAGCATTCTACATATCAGTGCTTTGTGGACCACAAAAAGTGCTATATAGACCGGAGAGGGAAAAAAAATTCATTGGAGGTTGAAAATTAGTAGAAGGATTCATGTATTCGGGTAGAATTTCATTTTTGGAATGGAGTTGGTGATGTTTTTGTGGATGGAATCATCTGCTGAGAAGGAAGAAAGGCGCTACAGAAATGTCAGAGGGAGAAATGATTCACAGAAGGAGCACAGTTTGGGGTGGAGGCTATACAACATTGAAAATTTGGGTAAATCAGTTTAACAGGATTTTCAGATTTATTATCCTATATAAAGACCATAATACAATCATTAATGGAGAATATTTTATAATATGATATCATTGATCTGTAAGAATTTGGTAAAGTTTGAAGAATTTCAGGGGGAAGAATTCAGTGAAGGGAAGTAGTTAGCGGAGAAAAGATTCCACAAATGAAAATGTTTTTTGAGGAAGAGGATACAGTCTAAAAAAAGAAGGCATTTCATGGAGGAAGAAGTTGTACATGGAAGGAAAGGATTCCGGGTGGTCCGCAGAGCATCATTAGTACATAGGGAATTGGTTGTTCAGGAAGTAGATGCAATTAGTGTAAGGGAAGGCTATCTCTGTAGCACTCATACCACATAGTGAAAGACAGTTAATGGTGATAGTTTTCCACCACAATTCATAGTAATAGTACACAAGATAAGTTCCTAGGGATATTTAGAAAAGTGAAGATAGTTCACAGTGGATATAAGACCGTTCGCAATAGGTATAAGGAAGTTCACAAAAGCACTAAAAGAGTTTGTGAAAATATTTTCCCTAACTAAGAGTAACAGATGGGTGGATAAGTTCATTGGAAAATATTTTCAACTATAAAAAACTTAGATGGAGGATTTTATTCTATAGGAGGGTCTTGAATATTCATCGACCAAATCCAAAATGGAATATATTAAAGAGAAATAATGGGAGATGTTTTATAATAGATAACTTAGGTTAATGAAAATTTAACTTTCCCAAAATATAGAATATAATATCTAGGAAGAGAATATTGAATTAGATATCGTAAATACCCTCACTAATATCTATGTGAATCCAAAAATGGAGAATAAAGTTTTTTAATATGGATAATGTTTGGATTGAGAATGTGAGAAGCTAATTTAGCTTCTAATCATATTAATGAATTCATTGTTACTGGAAGTCAATTGTATTTAGTGAAAGTAATATTTATAAACAGTTTTAGGTTTTTGTTACTGACTTATCAGAAAAAATCATGGGAAGCAATGATAGAATCCATCGAGTCATTCCATTATACATCCAAAAGAAAAATTAGGATAAGTTATAATTCAAGAAGGTTGGTCAGGGTTTATCATAACCATTGAAAATGATATCAAGAGAATGGAGAAAGACAATTCTTAATTCTTAATATGGAATAAATGGTTAATAGAGTTGAAGTTTATGTAAAACTTCCTAAGATTAAGGAAAAATTTAATTTCATTTAGACAACTTAATGATGTGGGTTTTTGTACCTCTTTATATGTTCACTAGAAGGAAAGATGCATTCCAAAGATTTAAATTCTAAAAAATTATGACATAACTATCTGGGTCACTTAGTGATATAGGGTTGAAGATCATAGATACTATGGGATTATAGATGGTTGGAATAATGAATTATAGAATGTGAGAGGATTGTATCTTTGAAATGTAGTGGAAGGTGTCCTTCTGAATGGAATGAAATATTTTAAAGAATCAGAAATTATATTTGGTTCACAAAATTTTTTAAGGGATTGCTCGTGTGTGATCTCAAATAAGATTAATATTTAACAAGATATTCACCGAGGATTAAAAACACAACGTGTGTGTGTAAATTATAATTAAAAATTATGAATTGTTTTTCAATTTCATTCAGTGAAGGTCCATGGTGGAGAAAGAGACTAGATAAAAAATTATGTGATTATGGTTATAAAATTTTTGGGAGTATGGAATCAAGGCATTTGGGAGGTTCTACTGGTAGATAAAATTTATATTTTAGAAGACCATGCCTTGGACTTTGGAACACGATAGAGTTATAGAGTGGATAAGAAATATTTTTATGGAAATAGAAGGGAGTAAATGACTACACATATATTTTTCGAAGGTATTTTGGGTAGAATCTATGAGTTTTGTCACATAAATAATCAATCAGAGTGTGTCATTTCTGATTTGATAACAACTTATAGTGGTTTGTTAGTTAAGAAGAAATGTTTATTTAAAATAACAAAAAAACTTCAAATCACTTTCCTATGTTCACATTGATGATAAGGAATGAAATAAGCTAGTGGATAAGTCTCAATAATGTTATATTATTGGCTATGTTGATGAAGAGTTTAGATTTTGACACTTGGATAATGAATATCAGAAATTTATCATAAATCAAAATTTGATCTTTAATGAAGAGATATTATTAATTAATTAGAACTTAGAGGAAAGTTCTGATGAAAGAAAAGTATCATTTGATGATAAGGTTCATATAGATAGATATACATATGTGATGGATTGTATAATTAATCCTATGATCATGTTAGTATCAAACATACAAATGAATTTAGTGGGGATTCCATAAGGTGGTTAAGTTTTGATGGTGTATCCCTAGCCCTATGCACTGAAGAGTTATAGGAATATAAAACCTCAAGCACGAGAAGTTACAAATCTATAATTTTGATAGCAAAAAGGGACTAGGACACATGGATCACTATATAGACAAGTCATGAAGAGGTTCTTAGTTTAAATGTATAGTGATAGTTTTTACTTGTTACTTCTAATAGATTATGGAAATCCCAAGACCCCAGAAGTAGTAAGAAGTTTGAAATACTCATAACATTGGGTGTTAACTATGATGTTTGAAATAGATTCCCACCACGTGTCAAAAACATGTGAGCAAATAAATAATCCTATTGGAAAGAGTTTTTAAAAAAATGCATTTGTCAGCTGAAGGAAGAGGCAAACGTTAGAATTTAGTACAAAACTATGCTAGTCATGAATGGTTTTCAGTAAACAGTAGGTACCTATTTCTAAAATATATTTTCCCTAATAAACTACCATTTGAACACTTTTGATCATGGTTTCATTAAAAGGACTTTTAATAGTATAGTTATGTTGGGAATTATGGAAACCATTCAATAAATCCATTAGATGATATCCTCTTCAATTTTCAGAATTTTACTACCAGTAGGTACAAATTTTAGATTATATCCCTGAAAACTTCTACAATCAGAATATTACCTATGAATTTGAAGATCATAACATATGATGTAGTCCAACCTAGTCTCCATATTGTCTTATCCTTCTCTATAACAATCTCACCCTCTTGGTTTACATCAATTCCTTCCACCTAGACAAAGGAAAATCAAGTTAGGCATGTGATAAAACAAATAGAACATGCACACATGACACACCAAAGATAAAATGGTTCCGAAGTTGTGTCCTACATCCATAGGAGAACAAAAAACATATTTCATTTCATATAAATTACATTCATATGAGTTATAAGGACAAGACCATGCCATACATAGATTCTTAGATCTTATCATATAAACACCTACCCAAAACAAGATCCCAATGTTAGTGATCCCACCATAAAAACCATGAGTGAGGGGATATGATCCCTTCATTAAAACCTCCTTCCTCTATTTCTCCATTAGGTCATCCAACCCTAGCAGGTTTTAACAATTTAACATCAAGAACTAGGACTTTGGCCTTCAAATTATGATTCTTTAAGGCCTATAATTCCTTCACACCCTCTAGGATCTATATATATCTATATCTCCCAACAATAGTGTCCAAATATATATATTTATATATAGAGAGAAATCCTTATAGACGTCCAGTCATCACTCACCTACTAATCATTCCTGAGAAAGTGAAACTTTTCTCAATCATTGTAGGTAAATTACCACACTGTTAATTTTATTCACCACCTTAACTAGTGGAACTCGTGAATATTGAAAATGTACACTACCATCACCACATTTGGAACTTAGTGATACATATGGAGTGTATCAATTCCATTCACAAAAATTCTTCCTCCAAAACAAGACCGACCATCGAGTTATGGAATTAGAAGATCCTCTTTCACATTCCCAAACTCTTTCCATTATGCTCCTATTATTAGACTGCATTTTCTAGAAATACTATCCAACCACAACTACCTATATAACACCATTAAGTGAATTAGTATTCACTGGGATCACTCAACCACATCTACTGAGATCTCCTTTGGTGAACATCTTTCACTAACTTAAAATCAAACTCTAGGGTGAAGGTGTACTAACTTCATATGTATCCCCTAAGAGTGTCTTTTATTGAGTTAAATTCTTAAGATTATAATATTTAACTAAAAAGTAGGTCTCACACCGATATAACAATATCTCAAATGGAATGTTTTTCACAAATTTCTCCAAAAAATATCCCACTCAAAAACAATTCTCATGCTCTCATCACAGTCCCACCAGTTAACATAAGTCCGACCTTCTATCATTTTCATGATGCAACGACATGATTATCTTGATCTTTTAATCTCCCACTTAAGAAAACCTCATTAGTTATTCAAAATTCTGATCTCTTATAAATTCCTCTAATAAATTCCTCCTAAAAAAGAGCAATCCATAATTCCTTCACTTTTTTAAAATCCCATTAATAATATGCGATGTTAACCATGTATATAGACCCTCTCCTTCAAATGACCTATACTTATGAGGAAAATTCTATGATATTTCTTAGAAACTAATATATTTCCTATAAAATGAACTAAAATGACACCATCAGAATGGACATCCATAAAAAGTCATATTTTGGAGAAAATAAAATTTTATTGGACTGAAAAACACCCACTGAACCTTCACTCAATGAAACCATGGAAAATAAGATCCCTTAAAACCATTGTCTTATAACCTAGTGCCTACTATTTAAGATCCCACCTCTATCATAAAAGTTTTTTTACTCTAATAATCATCTACTGATCATTAAAACAGAGTTTAAACACCAAATTATTCATGTCTACCATTAGAAATTAAAAATTCATATATTTAGTGTTGTCCATTTCCTACATAGATGTGGTTGTGGTAAATTTATCCAAAGAATTCTTTGATAATCGACCAACAAACTGCCTAGTTTCTGGACTTATAGTGCCTCTAGAAGATCGTGACACAGACATATTCATCTTCCACTCCACGATAACTTCTAGCATTTTAAGTCAATATTTTCAATCTATAGTCTATTACCACTGACATTCTTTCCAAAAATTCTACATTATCTATAAATATCACCAGACAACCATTTTTTAATAATTAAAACACACTATTATTCTCTTCGAGGAAGGATCTTAAGGTTCCTTGGACTTTTTCTCTTGAGGACTGACTCCCCCACTCACATTATACTTCATAGAAGAAGGTACTTATATGTATCAATAACATTACTAAGAAAGTTACTAAAAATAGAAATTTTCTAATTCAAGATGCCTCCTCCTTTAAAAACATGTATAGATCCAACTACTTATGAATACCCTACTCTGCATAGTTTCTGTACTCCCTATATATGAGTTACATCACGCATTGAAGAAGTCAAGGGTTTTCACCCATTTCCACTTTAGTGATAAATACACCATGCCAACTCACTTACTTCTGTATAAATAAACTTATACAAGAAACATTCCTTCTAGAATCTTTGTTTACAATTTTCCATAACCATGAAACCTACATGTGAATCCAATTCCATCGATAAATATCTGTATAGAACTTCACTCCTTCCATTAAACATTAAAAAATATCATTTGACACAGTAGGACCATTTTACACACCCTAATTGAACTCTCTATTCTATACCACTACATCCTTTACCATTCCAAAATATGCCACCCTTTCCCTCTTAGATGTTGATCGATAGACCCTAGAGTCACTTCTCCTATCGAAAGAATTACCAATTTATTAAAAATATAGAAAACATTACAAGCAAAATTAAGGGTGACACAAATGGTGAAGGCCAAGGAAAACCTCGTGGACAATGAGATTACATTCATTTGAGAGGGAAATATTATAAAATTAGATGGTGGTGGGCTCTTCAAGTCCCCCTTTCTAGCCTGAGATTCTGTAGAGTTACCTTCCCTCCAAGTGTGCTTGACCATAGTGTTCTTATCAATGAACAATCTGCATTTCTTGATATGGTATGCCATGTACCATGCTAGACTAATTTTACCTTAAATCATATCAACTATCTCTTTAGTATCAGATTCTACCTCCAAAATATTGATATTAAAAAGATTTAACAGGTGTAAAATATGAACTATTTCCCTTCCTTCATTCCCAATTGAGTTGAGCAGCCCATAGAAAATAATGAATCTAAATAGGAATGATCCTTTTCCTTCCCATACTGTATCACCTCTTCTAATATTCATTTCAAAGTAAGAACCATCAACATTGAGCTTCAATCCAAATGCAGGAGGATTACACTTGACCCACATAACTATTATATTTCTTTCACCTTCATTCATTTGCATAAAAACTATAGGAATTATCTTTCCTAGATAGAAGGATGTACTTCTATTGGGAATAAGGGCCACAAGTTTGGCCACTAGGGACCTGTTATGCACCTGCATAAATAGAAATGAGGGGGGGGGGGGAGTTCTTCTCTTTCATTATTGTGCACATCCAATATTATCCAGCATGTTGCAACAAATAGTATACTATTGGCCATTATATTTAAGGAATTATGATTTACAACATGAAACTATTATTTTAAATACATATTGAAGTTATACCTGCTAGAAGAGAACCTTGAGGAGGAACCCATGATGGTGTAGTGTTCCGGATCATGAAACATAATGATGTTCTAAAAAATAATTCTCTAATGAGAATCAAGAGTATATTCGATGGAGGAAGGAAAGGAGATGGCCTCTTTGAAGGAGATTTCCTAAATCGGGAATCCCAGGAAGAATATAAGGACACTAGCCTAATTATCCATCTGTAACTTAATCTCCATATTTCCCACCACCCACTGAGAAAAATTCCCCATGGCCCCCAGATTATTGATCATGACCATAAGTATTCTAAAAGATATTCCATTCCTGATCACACGCTCTCTCCAATTTTCTTCAAACCTATTTCTCATAAACCTTTTATAAAGGGTCTTTCCTTCTATAATATCACAAACTAATTTGGACTGTATAGCTATCATGGATTTTGAGAAATTATTCAAGTTAATTCTAACTTGAGAAATCAGTTTAGCCAATCTTTTCTCACTTTCCGAGTGATACTTTACATTCATATTGTCATCCCAGATGAATTTGGTCATGGTTTTATCTACCTGATCGATAGTCTCTTTAGGATTTTGATAATGGAAATATATTTATATGTATAGAAGTAAGAAAACACTTCAATAAAGTGATTCAATCCCCAATGAATAGGAATATGTTCTTCTAGTTAGTAATTAGACCAATGATCTGACTAATAATGCCTTAAAATAGAGACTTCTTGACTCTCCCATTTGATATAGGAGACCCCAAGTATTCCATGGGGAGGATCCATCTTTTCATAACCTAATTTTCTTGAATAATACTACTATTCCTACCCAATAATTTTTTGGATATATAAAAATTTCTCTTCACCTGGTTTATCCTTTTCCCACTATTATTTCCATATATTCCCATTATTTTTTAGAATCCATAAATGGATTTAAGAGTACCATTCATGAAAATAAGAATTTCATCAGAAAAACTAACATGTGAAATAATGATATTAACAAACCTATTATTGAAAGTAATAATATACCTCTTATCTAGCTCGCAATTAATATTTCTGGAGAGGGTATGTTTTGATAAAATGAACAGATTTGTAGAAATCAGACCACATTTCCATCGGCCCCTCACTATCTTGAAAAAACCAAATCCACCCCTTAAATGATTTCGAAACACATTGTAAGGATAAGAATATAAAAATCATTTAATAAAACAATCCATTGAAACCAAAACTCTTTATAAATATAATGATGAATTACCATTCAAGTTTTTCATAAGCTTTGTCAATATCAACCTTAATGATGATGTTGGAGCCGGTGGTATTTTTGTCCAAGTAATCCACCATTTCATTGGTAATCCCTACAGTCCACGAAATACTTATTGTTTTAATGTATCCATGTTTCTCCTCAGAAACAATCCTAAGAAGGACACAAATAGACATTCTATTAATGAAACCTGAAATAATTATATATATATATATATAATTACATAGGAAGATAGATCAATAATTGCTAATTATAGTGGGAAGATAAACATTTATAACTAGTACCACCCTTGAGGCAAAAAAACACTATTGTAAGTGCTCAGTCCTTGAAGAAATCCCATAGAGATTTAGGAAACTAGTTTTTATTATATGTAAAGTAGCCATAAAAAGATCCAAGAAAACCATTTGGGTAGCTATACTATTAGGGTTCATACTAAACACCACTTATATTATTTCATCCTCTTATCAGGAAACTCTACTTTGTTATTATCTTCAATTATCCTTGGGATTCATTGCATGAATATTTGAACTTTTGACAAATTATATCGGTAGTCACTTAGGTAACCTAGACCACCAAGAAACTACTCAATATTCTCTAGGTCAATTTTAACTGTGATATCAATATCACTCGTAGAAGAGACATATAACAGCATCAGATTTACATTACCCAAGGCCTTCTTTTTTTTGATGCATGCATGAAAAAATGATATCTTCTAAAATCCTTCCTTTGACCACCTAATGAGAGACCTTTCTCTGTAGGTAGTTTAAATATGAAGTATTTTATCTTCCAACTTTCTTTTCTTATATGGTAATCTGATAAAATTTTTATTATCCTAGTTCCGTTTCTTACTGATTTCAGGATAATCTATCTTCCTTTTAATGAACTGCAATCTATTTCCAACATCTGGTTTGTTTGAGACGTAATCAATCATCTCCTTCCTTAAGCACCATAGCCACATTAAGATCAAAAACCAAAGGTCATTAGAGATTGTTTGGTTCCATGAGTTGTTGACCGTCTAACAGAATCCCTCCAACCACTTCTAGAGATCTGAAAAACAAAATGTTCCATATTTCTATGTTTATCCCAAAAACATATCACCAGTGGAGCATGGTCCTAAAGGAATCAATTAAGATGAGTGATAGAGGTATTAGATATGGAATAAAAATCTTGCATATAGGTTAAATAGTTGTCAAAACTACTCGATATATTACTTTTCACGTTATGGTGGTTACACCAGGTGAACTTTCTACCCATGAATCCAAAATCAATCAACCCATTGGACTCATGAAGTCCCTAACTGATGTATAGGTTTCCCAGAATAACTCCCTCCACCTCTCTTTTTTGATATGTCTGCAATAGTATTGAAGTCTCTACCTAAAAATCACATACATTTCCATGGTTAAAAGAAAGATAAATCCTATCATTGACCATACTGATCACCTATATCACATACAATGTATGAAAAAGTAAATAAGGTATAAAAGTTACACACTTCTACTTTTTTTTTTGTGATGAACAACTTCGAAGACTTTAAAAAATTAACCAAGGCGTTTTTGTTCCATTAGATCCTAATAGAAGAACTATATGCATTAACATTAATGTATTCTACAAAACCCAACCTCTTTACAAAAGTGGTCACATGTTCCTCCCTTTCCTTCGACATTCACCCACTATAGTTATTGGATTTTTGAATCCTCTAAAAATTACCCAGCTTTCCTTTCCCATGTAATACTGATGTAATATTTATTTCTTGCTTATGTAATTCAAATCCTGGAAATGGAGAACCAGCTGAATTGAATCGACTTGCCACCAAAATAAATCAAGTGAACACTCTGAATTTAAAGCCGAGGGCACCTTTCAGTAAAATGAGTCCTTTCACCTAACTACAAATATATAGAACATCCTTAGCTTGGAGTCATGATCTAAAGTCTACTAAACACATCACATTTTTCTGAATCACTATCCAAAATTCTTTCAAACTCTTCAAGAGTATCATCAACCACATCCTCTAAAGTCCAAGGAACCCACAATAAAAAACAATCAATCAAAACATAAACTATGCAAATGATATATTCTAGAAATAGTAATCTCCCACAAAATCTAGATAAATTAGGGATTATGAAGGACTATAGTATTATTTATTAGTCTCTCTTAAGCTTCAATAAAGCAAATAAATGAACAGAACACACCACCAGAATCGTAATGGTACTGTATAATATTTCAAAAAACCTAGACTCCCATATACCACCACCATATAAACTGGTAGATATTCTTTTTTATACTTAGTAAATTCCAGAGCAAGGATAACTTTTTTAGTCTTATAAATAGGATCATCTCCCAAGTCATGTTAAACTACTCCACTAGATGTCCTGCAACCAAGATCTGATACAACTTGTTTAGAATCCCTCACACATACAATAATTCCTCCCAAAGAGAAACTTTTTGACCATAAAAATTTAAATTCTGAAAGATATAACTTTCAAAACATAGTCCCAACACCTACTAAAATTGGAAGATCCCACATGACTTTGAATATCTAAACATAAGAAGCAACACACCCTATTAACCACATCTTGTCCTCCTTCTCTGGTTTCAGTTCCATGTAAAAACCTAGTTATTATCAATATTAAATAAATTAAATAAATTATTAATATCCATTAATGATTTATTATAATGTTATATTCATTATTATAATATTAACTAACTTTTCATTCAAAAAGTAAAAAGCTTTATTTTTAACCAAATTGGGTTTTCATGCATTATCTAGTTTTATTTAAAAATATAATTTATAAATTTTTTAATTTTAATATGATAATTTTTTTTTATCATTTTTCAGTTCATTATATCAAAAATTATATTAGGGTTAAATTTTTTATTTTTTGTGAAAATATTTATTTTCCGTGAAAAATGAAAAATAGAGTAAAATTGTCATTTCTTTTCAAAAAATAAAATAATTTAAAATTAAAATTTGATCTTAAAGTAACATAAGTATCATTTAATAATAAATAATCTAAGTAATTACAAAGGGGTAAATATTATACCTAATTTTGGAATAAGTTCGTTTTTGGGCTTAAAAACCCATGTTTCTAAAAAAATAGTTCTTCATTAAATTTTTATCTAAAATTAATTTTTACTCTTATTGAAATTATACTATAAAAATTTGAATCCATATTTTCAACCATGAGTTCCAAAATTTTTAAATTGGTCACGTTTTGTGTAATTATGAATAGTTACTGTGATAAATATTTTTTATATCTATAAGGGAAAATTAGATAATTAACGTAAAAAAAAAATTTGTTAAAGACTTAAAATAACACAAACACATTCATTTAATAAATTTTATGAGTGTATTTTTACAATTACTATAAAATATTTAAATTTATCGAATTTGTTTTCTATTTTTTATTTGAAAATGAATTAGATAATTTCTTTAGTAAAGAAAAACAAAAAATGTCACTTCCTTGGTTTTAATTTTTTTTATTCAAATATGGATAACAATATGTTTTGAATGAATATTAAATTTTATTTTGAGAATAAATAAATTATTTTTATGATGTTAATTTATTTTAAATTTTTAGTAATGAAATAATTAACTTAAATGCTTAGCTGTAGACAAATCAATTTGATAATTTTAAAAAAACTAGAAGTAATTTTGTTTAGGTGAGTAATATTGACATGAGAATTATATAGATATATATATATATAACATATTAGGAATGTGTTAAATGTATATATTATGATTCCATTTTTATCATCATGACATTAAATTTAAAGAAAATAAATAGTTCTAAAAATAATATTAATGATATTTTATAATAAAAAATATTTTTTTAAATCATTTAAAATTCCTAAAAATCATATATTCTTCCAATGGAATGGGATATGGTTTAAAATATCAACCATGGTCAATTTTTGGGCCACTTGTGTTTATATTTTTTTTTCACTATTAATATATTTTTTTAATATTCTAGACCCTCTCAATATTTTATGTAAAGATCATTTTTTAAGCTCATAATATTTTTATTATATAATGAGTTATTGTGATCAAATTTTATAAATCCTATTTATATTAAATATAATAAATTTATAAAAAAATTATATAGATATGAAAAATTATAATTTAATATATATATTGTTTGAATTTTGGATCCAAACATATTTTAGGTTTTTTGTCTTCTAAATTTATAGTGTTCCATAGTTTTCCTTAGGTATTCTATTATAAATTGAGTTATATAGTTCATATGTTTTTGAATATTTTTTGGATATATATTATATGTATTTAAATTTCATTAATCTAAGTTTAAGTATAAAATAATTTTTTTAATTCTTTTAAAATTACTAAAATATTTGAAATAATTCAAGAATTCTTCATTTTACAGGATTATGAATGTTCTGTTTTTTTGATAATAAATACGATGATATACCTCAAAATTACATGTTGTTTTTTGAGTTGGAAATATAAGAAATTTTTATACATTCTGTTAACTGACATGAAAGTATGAAAATTCTATTTAAATAACATAAAAATTGGCTGAAGTTATGTAACAATCCAATTATTGTTTTCTATAGTTTTTAGATATATGTTTCACTATTTTCTGAAAATATCCTAATCCATATATATTGTATTGAAGTGTTTTTTAATGATTGTGAGTATGTTGTTTTTATATACATTTAATTCAACTAGACCTTTAGCAAATTCATATGTTTATAGGGTCTAAAAAATCACCCAGACTCTTATTGTCAAGTTGTAAAATACCCACAATAAAAACCATTTCAAATTTACTATGGAACCTCATTTATACCTATCGTGAACCCACCAAAATACTGTGAAACATCAAAATAATATACCATTAGGTTACTTTACTTATCACATGATGAATTTGATGTTTACACAAGATATTTAAATTTATAAAGTGATAGTTTTTCAAAGTAACCACATGAGGTATTTCAACATTCTGAAAAGGAAGACCTAGTGTGAAGCCTTGCATACACCTTATCATTGTAGCCCTAGAATAAACAGATCCATTGTATGTTTTTATATTGGTTATTCTTATACAATAGGATTCACTCCTTTTACTTTCATAAAGTAGAAAACTAGAAGATCCTACCATGTAGCCCTTATGATCATATCTAATTCTGATGTCGTGCCATGACTTATTGGCGAACTCTAAATATAATTACCATGCTACATGGAGTTCAAAATGGAAACCAATACCATGGAGACTCACAGTGACTAAATCTACTTTAAGAATGCTGATATATCAAGTGGTAACTGACCTTGTGTTATGTTTCTTTGTAAGTATATCTACGGTGCATTATTCAAAAAAGTATACCTATTGCATGATGTACTGTCAGCTGATTTTTTATTCATGGTTAGTATACCGACCATGCATTCGTGGTTAATTAAGTGACTCCACATTATTTATTCTCATGATTAGTATAGTGGCTATGAGTTTTCATGTGACTGCATGATATAATCTCATGGTCAACATTCCAACCTCACGACCTCTTAGATCACACAATCAATTATTTACCCTATTTACTTTTACTTAAAATTGCAATTTTCAGCATGATCTATTTTTCTTTACTTTTAATAATATGATTAATTGAATGATTATTTTAATTGTTATAATTTTGTTATTTATTTCTAAAATTCATATATATTATATAAAATCCAATCGAAATTTATTTTGAAATATTTTAATCATTTCTAAAACATGACTTAATTTACTCTTTATTCATGTATATTCATACAACATATATTTATAATATTTTAATTTTTATATTTTCAGTTAATTTAATAGTCTGTTTTTTATAAATTAATAATTTTTGATATTGAAATTATTCAATATTTTGTTTCATCATTTAATGAAGTATAATTAAATATTTTAATAAATAATCACTTTATTAAATTAGAATGCATTTTGAAATTGGGATTTAATTTTCAAACTATTTCATAATATTCATGTAATTACTTTGAAATATTATTATGGAGAATATTTTAGTCATTTAACTTGAAACTAAAATTCATTTAAATTGGTATTTAAGTTTGGAATTCAAATTATTTTTCTTATGATTATTTTTGAATAATAATTTTCTATCTCCTATATAATTTTGTAGTTTGAATTTTAATTGATTTACCCAGTTTGAGATTTACTTGTAAGTATTTACATATTCAATTTAAAGGATTTGGGATTAATTGAATTTATAGCTACACAAGTTATGAGAACACAATCCTTTTGAGAACTTAATCATTCCTCTTCTGTAAAAACTAAGTTCCACGTGATCAATTTTTCTACTGCTAGGTGATCCCTCAAGTGTTCAACAAATATTTCTATTACTTATTATTCTAACTTGAAAAGAAAATCCAGATCATCAAACTAAATAACAAAGAGATATGTTTTATTATTCTATATATTCTATCGCATTTTCTTTATTTTGTAACAATTCTTCCCATCTCTCACATCGTTTCACTTTTTTTTATGCATTTACATACAAAATCTGTTTATTTCTTACATTTATGACTCATGGATTCTAATGTCTAGATATGAGGGTTGTGCCTGATTATATATAAAATTAGTGTTGTATGTAGTTTATAATACTGGATTCAAAAGTTTAGACCATTCATATTATGACTCTCATAGTCTAAATTCAGTGTTGTAATTGGTTTTTGACTCCCCATACAAAAGTCAAGTGTTTTTGTTTATTCTTCCACTATAAAAAGTAGGATGTAATAATATTATGAATCCATTTAAAATATTAGGTAGTTCATAAATTATGTGTCCCATATTAGAGAGTCATAAGAGTAGATTCAATACACTTGGGACTACACTACTATAAAAAACATCATCATGTTATTTTATTTATTTTAATATTTGCACTATAAATTAGAAACTACTAATTATTATTATTAATTATTTTAGATAAATAATATATATCTATAATAAATTTTAATTTTTTTCTATTCACCCGACTATACCATCTTATATTACCTCTCCAGAAATAAAAAAATTGTATAATATCTTGGCCATTTTTGGATTTTTCAGTTAATCATTGTTGTCCACTTACTGATATCCACAATTGATATTAGATAATTTTATCTATTCATTTTTTTGTTTTATATTTTATCGAGGAGACATATAAATAGACCTTACATTTTAAGGGAAATATTTTTAAGATGGCATGAATTGTAAATGATTATTTGATTCCTCAGAAACCACATCACTTTGAGGGAATCAAATATGATTATTGGTGATCTGGAATAGATACAAACCAGAAATAATTATGCATAGAACACCGATTGATCGTGGGAGAATCCTAAAAACTACCTAAAGCTGGACCAAACATTATTAAAGGAAACAACATCATTAAATATTTTTTAAAATTCAAAGTTGTAAATATTTTATATTTTTCTATTAAAATATGTTTGTTTTGTCATGTGTCTACATATGAGACAACTCATGAGATCTGAAATATTCAGCAAGTTACTCACCTTAGATCCTATAAGATGATCAGAACCAAACATGGAATGTTTCTAACTAAATTCTAAGACATTAAGATAGGTGAAGTTAAAATCATCAATAAAATGTTGTACTGATTGGTAGGCATTATTAATGGAATAAATTCCACTATAGAAGATTAGGAGAACAAATTAATTTTTGAATGAGTTTTAAGTGATGTACCCAAGAAATTGAATGAAAAGAATGTTTTTATAGATGAAATTAAAAACCTTAATGAGTATACATTGGATGAACTCATCATATGTCTACTCTAGTACACACTTTAGTTGAAGAATATTTCAAAAGAAGTGACTTTGAATAAGAAGGCTATCACTTTAAAATGACATATAAATGTTTCCTCTAACCCTTTTGAATCTAAATCTTAGGAAATTGATAAAGGAGAAATGATAAATTTAAACATGGTAATTTATAAATAAAAATAATATTTAGAAAAGGCACAAGAATAGACCTAGTAAGGAATAGAGGATTGATCAAAAATAAAAGAAAAGTACTATATATGGTCTTGATTTAACAAGTTATAAATGTAGAAAGAAAGGAACATCAAACCAAAAAATTCCAATGTTTATGTAACAACCCAAGAATTTACAAATATATTTATTATATAATGTATGGATCACTGAGTCTCTACAAATACCACTTCGTTATAAACTATCCAATTAAACAAAATTTTGTAACTTCTATGATGTTAATTTCGAAAATTTGACATACATGGCTGCCATCAGTAAGTTATTTAGAGTCCGATAATAAAAACATAATTTTTACTGAATAGTAACCTACCAATATGAATAGTAACATAAACTTATTAATAGTGATATACCCTATTTAATAGTAACATTACCTATGATAGTATATAAATGATATTCAAGTTGAAGTATGATATACCTATGTTTGGAATAAGTAAATAATTGTTTAAAAAGTATATTTTTGAATAAATTATGATTTTAATTAAATAATAAATTAATCATATTTAAAATTTATTTTTGAAAAATGGACTTTATTTTTGGATTCTACATGTCAAAAAATTTCTAGGATGATTTTTTGGTATTTTTCTGAAATAATCGAATTTTTGATGAATTGTGAAATACGATAAAATAACTTATATACAAATTATCTATTAAATATAATATTTATGACATGATAAGTGATGTAAGTAAACTTGGTTTGAACTCACATGAATTTATTACTATTCTTGGTCTTGGAATCATCACTATTTATGGTCTTGAGAAAAATTAATAAACTAATGATTAAAAACTTATGAAACCCCTCCTCTCCACCACGATAAAACCCCCCAATCCATATTCTCATCACTACTATAAGCCTTTAAGATCATAAAAGTTCTATCCAAATACCCTTCCCTAGTCACTCACCATTTCTAATAAGCTCTGGGGCTTTAAAAAATAAAAAAATATCTTCCCTTAAGGTGGTTCTCAAATAGGTTATTTCAAGAGGTAAAGCACCCTTCTTTTTCATTTAGTTCCATTTCAATTTATCTTATTTTGTTATCCTCTCCTCACCTCATATGCCCAAATGACCATTATAGATATATTATCATCAATTTAATGGAATTATATCTTGTGAATGGAAGAAACATCATCAATATCCTTACTCTATCTCTCTCTATTTTATTTTATAAACAAAATCAATGTCTACGAGGTTCCAATTTATAACCTTCGTGGACAATGAAGTTTTGTTCTTCAATTTCTCCTTCATTAATGGCCATGAAACCATTTTTATGGATTAAACGGACTATAATATATGTATTATAACCTAATTAATATTAATGAACCAGTATATGTACATATTATTAAATCTTATGACCAAACTAGTTCATAATAATCAAAATACCGCTTAAACAATCTATGTGAATGACATAAATATTTCATCTAATGATTAATCATCTTCTCATGTATCCAAATGATATAAATGACCATTAAAACTTATGTACGTTCATAAATAATATTTAATTTCAATTATGTAGATTCACATCCATTCCTCATGGACTCCATTACTTAAGAACAAGTGAACTGATTATGGAAATAAAGAAAACGAACACTCTAGAACGAAAAATTCAATATAATAACTTATCAATAAAGGAACAAGTGAACTAAAACGAAATATTATAAACTAAAAAAAATATATAGTAGGTTCTAAAATAAGTTATTAATAAGTCTAATTTCATATTCCCTGACCTTAAGTTCAAGAGTGGAACACATTCATACTAAAGGTAAGGGTTTGTTTATCTCACTTCCATTTTTGTAAGATTTTCCATATTCACTACTAATACTTGTGTATGATGTATGTATACTTCCAATTTATGTAACATATCATGAATACCTATATTTTATTGGAATTAAATGTATCATTTTAATATAATTAATTTCGGGAAAAATGAATCGTTTGATTACAAATTGGTAAGGGGTTTTCTACCAGAACCTCCATTTTCATTCGAGTTACTTTTGTTGTCAAATTACCACAATGCAATTATTATTTATTATTACGTACTCATCATAAATTATTTTTGAGTATTATATATATTTACACAATCCAAAATAGTTTCTTGTTTTATGGATAGTTACACGTTTTAAAAGGAACTTTCAAAATTGTTTCCAAAATACAAGCCCGATTTAAGGGAATTTCTCAAATTCTTACCTATTTTCAAGGGCACTCTATAATCTATTTTTGGAAACCCTTATATTTATAAAATCAATTATTTTATTATGAATGTATTATCTTAATTAACTTCTGGTTTTATACAATGATTTTTAAAAATGAAATATTCTTTTCAAAATAAAAGAGTATTTATCTCAAGAATTGCTTAATGATTTTATAGGCGTATTTTCGTTTTCTTCAAAACTCTTATTGATTATTATGTATTATTAGGGGTAATATTTTATGATATGATATACCATATTTAATTTAACACTCCAAGATTTTAAAGTACGTTATTTCTTCAAAATAATTCATTAACTTGCACTACACGCAACACCGAGTTCAAGCGCACCACAACTTACCAAACTAGCTGTTCAAAAGCAGTTATGAATAGTATTAACTAAAATTTTAACTATATACAATCCTTATAATTTTAGAATCCATATTTTGAGTTTCTTAGACATAATTTAATAAATAATTAATTTTTTCAAATAAAAGAAGTATTTTTCAAAAAATACACTTTTACCGCCTTTTAATGGTGAACCCTTTTTAAATCCTATATTTGAAAATTTTATATATTAAATTTGAAAAAATAAACTTCTTCTCTAGAATCAGGACATAATAATTTTGTTTCAATAAATTTTTGGTGTTTTTCTGATAACTTTCATATTTGTGTGAATTGTGAAAAATACTATATTTTAACTGAAAACATCCTTTTTAATCAAAATAATTTATACTGTTAAATTATAAATTTTAATGGTTTGGAAGTACAAATAGATTATATTTTTACCATCTACTCCAATTCTGGTCATTTTATGTAATTGCACTTTGAGATTAGACATAAAGAAGTGTTAATCTTTTGATAGATATTATTTCTTAAAAATACACCTTTTGGTTTTGACAACGAGAATTAATTTTAAATTAATAAATGAAGCTTATATGTTTTGAATTTTGTAAAATAGACTTAATTTTTGGATTTGGAATATCTAAATTAGCCTAGGGTGAAATTTTGGTATTTTTATAAAAACGTTCAATTTTTTATAAATAGTGAAAAAAACACTCAGTTATTGTTTAAAAACTAATTTTTATTTAAATAATTATTTATACTATTTAAATTTATTTTAGGTCAAAATAGATACATAATACCTATATAAGTTCAATGTAATTTGTTGGAGTCAGTTTATAATAATTTTAGATATATATAAAACTTTTATTGAACTTTTCACCGTCTTTTACCCACCTCCTAGGAGAATTTGAAAATTTTCATAAAACTTAATTTTACCGCTCCTATGAGTTGAATTTCAAAAATCATAGAGACACAGTAAATATTACGGAGTAAAATGTGGTTCAATAAGATAAAAATAATTTTTGATGAATAGTAACTTCTTACTTTTATTTATCACGGTTAAAGGTAAATAGGGTAATTAAGGGTAAAAATGATATTAATATTACCCTAACACATGTCCTAATTATATTTGACAATTTTATCTCGACCAAAAACAACCTTAGGAAAAAAAAAATATTATCATTTAGGTCCACTTGGATTAGATTAGGACATTTATTATTATTTAAATCAAAGAAGAGTTAAAAGAGTTAAAATAAACGTTTAATAACTAAAACATTTTTAATATTGGGTTATTCATAAGATAAATTCGATTATAAATATTAATTAGAAAGCTAAAACAATTTAATACATCATGGTAATTTATTTATAATTTTTATACATTAAATAAATAAATTTATTTATGACACAATGATGATGCAGTAATTACCTTATTGAGGAAAGAATCTGATAAATGTTATTATAAATATTAAAATAAATATAATTTCAACTTTTTGATGACATAAACTAATTTTCTAGATGAATATGACATGATAGAGATGATTCAATGTATCTTGTTCGAAGTTATCAAGTTTTTATGACTTTGACAAAAACAAAATACCAAATAGTGTCAAAATTGACATAAATTAATATTTAAAACAAATACTATATTATTGGTTGATATAATATTAAAAAAATGTAAGGTTCATCAAAAGAGCTTAAATAATATTATATATGTCATTAATGAGCCACTTGAGGTTCTATTTTATGTTTAGAGTAAGTTTATTAACCATATAGAGTAAGAATACAAGAAGACACGGTAAAAGATAAACTATTTAACTAAGAGTTAAATCTAAACATTAAGGTTAATATGGTGACATAAACCTGTATAAAACCTATTGGTTGAGAGGTGTTCAACCCATCCCCACATTATCCTTTAAATAATTCATTTTGTATCCATTAGAAACCGAAAATGAATTTATTATAAACTAATATTTGATGTTTTTCCTAAGGTGACCCTTACCCCTCTTATAAAAGGGCACCCCCCCTTCACTCTAATTCACACATTCTAAGACATTTGGCTCATCCAAACCCTAACCAAATATCCTCCCCACTATCCTAAATTAAACCTAGAGGCATTCCTTTGGTCAGAATGCCATCCGAAGGAGCACTTTTGATCAAATCAAAAGGAAGAACCCGAAGAAGAGGTAATGATTTCACCACCCTCTTTCAAGTTCTCTTATTTTTAGACTTAAACTTTCATTTTTGTTTCCATTATAAAATAATAAATATAGTATCTTATATATACTGTGATGTTATAATAAATATGGAACAACTATATTCATTATCCTATCTATCTTATGAATGATAATGTAACCATGCGTGACTACGTACGACTTACCGTCTCCACATCGTGGTGTAATTTGTTATTCAACACTATGTTATTTGGATGGATATAATGATGAATAATATGTATATAAATAATTAAAATAACATGATAATGTATATGAAAAAATTAATATACCATCCAATTCCACAACTTTAAGTAAATGATTTTGTCGCTCGCGCATACGTACAGATTACCGTCTCCACGACGCGATGGGATTCATTTCCACGTTCACCATTCATCGAAGATTATAATATAAATATATATTACTAATAATTATATAATATATGACATAATAATGATACTGGAGATATATATATATATATATATGTACTTACATATATCTTATTCACTTAGTTCCATTCAATACGAGATGAAAACAGAAACAACGTTTATACGTATGCACGGACTACCGTCTCCATAAACAGTGTTTTTCATTTCATATATATGTCTATTATACATATTTATATTCTAAATATATATGATATATAAATCATGTTTTATATTCTTTAAGTACTTAAATCTTTATCTAAGTGATACAATCAAGAGTAACAAGTTAAAACACGTACGATAAAGAAAGCGATTATTACCCAAAATGTTAATTTAACATGGAAATTATTATTAAATGGGTAGTATAATGTAATAAATGAATCATGTATGACATCATAAATATTAATATCATTCTTTTATACTTTAATAACATACTACGATCTTCATATATGAGGTTAAAGGTACCCTCGACTAAAGGAAAGTGCCAGGTAAGGGGTTTTCATCTCACTCCTTATTCTTGTGAGATTCATGCCATATTGCCACTATTACCTTTTGTGTGGTGTATGTACGGCCCATAATTGTATTCTTGGAGTAATAAACTTTAATTTATTTGTATTTACATATTCATTGTATGATAACTCTTTCATGGGGTGTATGTTTCGTAAGTTACCAAATTGGTAAGGGTTAATTTCATAATCTATTTATTATCTGAGATTGTTTTTACGTAAGTATCTACTGGGAAATATTTATTATCCATGTCCATTTTTCATAAAATAGTTTTCAAAGGGATTCTTTTTAAGTTACTTTTTACTAAAACATCATTTTAAATGTTTTAAAGATTTATTCTTTTAAACCATTCTCATTAATGTTCATGTTTTCAAAATGGTTTTAATGATTTATTTAAATGAACATGAATGTTTTAAATGTTAATCACTTTAAAAAGTTACAATGTGATATGGGAAAGTCTGATTAAAAAATGTCTTTAAAGGTATTCCTTTCTAAATTGTGTGACTTTTTAATGTTTTCATGAAAAATGGATATTTCTCTCAAGGAGTTTTACAAATCATTTTCATCTATGTAAAAATCCTTTAATGGATTTTAAACATGTTTTGAAGTTGATTTTTTATTATACAAATCTTCCATATTGTATTGAAGGTTTTGTGATTTATTTGACTGTGGATGTGTTATTTTTATACCATTCATGGTTTATGGGTAAGGTATTGAAATTTCTTATGCTAGTTTTAATACGAATGTTTATTTTAGTTTCAAACCTTTTCATATGTGGAATGCATTGGACTTAGAAAGTGACAGGTGGAGCCCGCTATAGCTCCTCGATGCATCAGTAGGTCTCATGAGACAAACTAGTGTCTTCGCACAATTCCTTGAAAAAATATTATTTGTAGTCTTGGCACAAGTCCTTGACTATGTGGTTATGATAGTGTGGAATTATGCATTCAATCATTATGAAAGTTGTTATTGATATTGCATGTGATTATTTGACTAGTAGAATATCCATGTGAATAATTAAATGGCATTATTTCATTTTATTTTTCCTTATTATGATGAAGTTAAAGTTTAAAAGGCTTTTGTTTTATTTATACATTGCCTTAAATGTTTATGCTTATTTATAAAAGTTTTCATTGTATTGATTACCCTTACTGAGCATTTGAGCTCACCCCTTTCAATGTTTTATTTTTCCCAGGATTCCAAGAACTGTATTGTGATTGATATGCAGGGTTAATCCAAGGGAATAATGGAATTCATAAAGGATTATTTATGTTGTTTTGTATGTTATAATGTGTAATGTAACATTCATGTATGTAATCTATTTTCCAAGACTACTAAACCGTTCGGTTCTTCAGGACTTGATTCCTTGTAATCATTCCAATGTATTAAAATAATGCACCGACTCTGGGTAACTGGGGTCGGGGTATTACAGTTGGTATCAGAGGAAGTTTAGAAGTAACCATGGAAACTAGATTTAGATAAACTATGATTATATAACATTACCCTAAGATAGACTTTGAGGATTATTATAGGAGAACTTCTTAGAATTTTGGTAATGTAGAGATTTTTTGAGTTTTCCAAGAAAATACATCCCTGTCTGGATATGTGCAGGTAGAGTCGGCTCTGGAACAGATGTACCTAGGGTTAAAACCCAAAAACACCGCTTTAAGCTAGACTCGAACGAGAAATGGTGCATGAAAATGGGCCTTACTGCACTCTTGGTTATGACACTCCTGGGGGTATGCTTTGGATAATTCTCATTTTCTTTAAAAATTATTATGAATGATTTACGTGTATTTATCTCTTCAAATAAAATATTTTTATGGATTATATCCACAAACTGTTCAATTTTTGTTAGGTATTTTACAAGTTTTGGAATTATTCATTGTAATTCATAAACTGGCCTAGTGTATGCCATTTTATAGAAATGGTTCCTAATAGAAGGAATCTGAACTCCAACAATACGTATGATCCAAAGAGTAAGAAGGATCATATCTTTCATAGTATTAATCCTACATTTAGAAGGGAAATAGTATACCATGTATTATAAACATATGAAGAAATAGTATCTTGTGTTAATAAGATAAGTAAAGAATTCTCTGAGTCCTATGTCTTTGAAGGGAAGCAAGAGAAGAAAAGGATAGATGAGTGAAAGATGGATAAGGGAAGAGGGAAAAGAAGTATTTTACAACATGCGATAAATTTGGAATGAATCACCTTGGTCAATGGATGAAGGGAATGGGATTTTGTTATAAGTGTGGATAAAAAGGACACAAAGTATGTGATTGAAAGGGTAAGAAAAAGTTTTCAAATGTAAAATGATTTATCTACAAGGTGTTGAGACACTACACGAATCAATAAGGGTATACCACAAATGATGTTATTGGATAATAATAAAGTTATGATACTACCTCAGATGAAGAGGAATGACTATTGTTCTTATGTTGTTATTATATAATTATTTCATTTGATTGTTGTATCAACAATATACTGGTTACATGAATTATTGAGATAAATAAGGATTGCACTGCAGTACTATTTTATTGAGGATTTGAGATTATATGATTCTAAGAAAAGTGACTTAATAGTAAGCGACAATTTTTGGAAAATACATGGTTGAAGTAAAGGTAATCCTTAATATGGTCTTGATAATGAGGTAGTGATTTTGTAATAAGAGATGGTTGATTTTGGTAATTCAGGATGTTGCGGTGTTGTAAAAGAATACATGATGAAGGCGTTCACATGTTATTACATGGAAAAAAGGATCCTCATTATGTTTAACTTCATTATATATTTTGGACTGAGAGTTTGGATATAATTATTTTGGATAATTCTAAAGGATGGAATGGATTATGTTTGAAATTGGATACTATTCTTACGATTATTTTTGGATTTTCATAAAAAGGACAACCCAGAGATCAGGCAACAACCCGTCGCGTCCGGAAAGGCCGCGAGACTTGAACGCGCAAACGAAGTGAGACAAAGGTGTATCACCTATCACTGACCCATGTGATGTCCTGGATTGAGTAATGTAGTTTTTTTAAAGGGTCTAGTAGATGAATTATAAATTCATTTTTTTGAAACCTAAACGACTAGGATAAATAGATGTTTTTTAAGTTCTACTATCTTTTAGAGTGAAAGACAAGTCTGTGGTAGAAATTAGTTGAAGGACGAAACTATACTTTTCAAGTATTCATATACATATATATATATATATTCCATTTATTTTATGGATAAATTAATTATTAAACTTTAGGGAAAGGATCTTGAAACAAAAAATGTGTCATCCTAATACCTTACGTTTTGTTGAACCGATGATATTTTAAATCACCATAGATTGGTGGATCTAAGGCCCACAATTCTACAATTGTTTGTAAATGATGACCTAAATCACTACCTATAAATATTTACTTTTTCCCTCCAGTTATCTGTCTCTAATTACCACCAATGTTCTACTAATCGGGATCATAATTTGGCGGTGACCTTTTCATTCCCATTTTCCACTTATTTAGTCTAAAATTTATTAACCAAATTTCCGATATGGGTTTTCCCACAAAGGTATTTTCTAATTTCAACATTTTATTTTCTAAGAACAATTTAAAATTGTGAGGATGAAATTTATTGAATGAGGGAAGAATGTAACACCCCAAGATTTCAAAGTGCGTTATTTCTTCAAAATAACTCAATAACTTGCACAACACGCAACACTGTGTTCAAACTCACCACAACTTACCAAACTAGCTGTTGAAAAGAGGTTATGAATATTATTAACTAAATTTTCAACTATATATAATCCTTATAATTTTATAATCCATATTATGAGTTTCTTAGACATAATGTAAGAACTAATTCAATTTTTCAGATAAAAGATGTATTTTTCAAAAATGCACTTTTACCGCCTTTTGATGGTGAACCCTTTTCAAATCCAATATTTGAAAATTTTATATATTAAATTTGACAAAATAAACTTCTTCTTTAGAATCGGGACATAAGAATTAAGTTTCAATAAATTTTTGGTGTTTTTCTGATAACTTTCATATTTTGGTGTATAGTTAGAAATACTATATTTTAACTGAAAACAACTTTTTTAATAAAAATAATTTAGAGTGTTAAATTATAAATTTTAATGGTTTGGAAGTATAAATAGATTATATTTTTACCATTTAATCCAATTCTGGTCATTTTTAAGTAATTTCACTTTGAGATTAGACAAAAAGAAGTGTCAATCTTTTAATAGATATTTTTTCTTAAAAATATGCCTTTTCGTTTTGACAACGAGATTTAATTTTAAAATAATAAGTGAAACTTATATGTTTTGAATTTGGTAAAATAAATTTTATTTTTGAATTCGGAATATCAAAATTAGACTAGGGTGAATTTTCGGTATTTCTCTGAAAACGTTCAATTTTTGATGAATAGTGAAAAAAACACTGAGTTATTGTTTAAAAATGAATTTTTATTTAAATAATTATTTATTTTATTTAAATTTATTTTAGGTAAAAATATATAAATAATACCTATATATGTTCAATGTAATTCATTGGAGTGAGTTTATAATAAATTTAGATATATAAAGTTTTTTTATTGAACTTTTCACCGTCTTTTACCCACTTCCTTGGAAAATTTGCAAATTTACATAAAACATAATTTTACCTCTCTTGTGAGTTGAATTTTAAAAATCCGAGAGACACGGTTAATATCAAGGATTAAAATTTGGTTCAATAAGATAATTTTTTTTGTGAATAGTAACTTCTTACTTTTATTTACCACGGTTAAAAGTAAATAGTGTAATTAAGGGTAAAAATGATATTAATATTACCCTAACACATGTTATAATTTTATTGTTCAACTGTATATCGACCAAAAACCACCTTAGGAATAAAATATTATCATTTATGTACACTTGGATTAGATTAGGACATTTATTATTATTTAATTCAAAGAAGAGTTAAAAGAGTTAAAATAAAATTTTTATTACTAAAACATTTTTAATATAAGGTTATTCATATGATAAATTCAATTATAAATATTCATTAGAAAGATAAAAAGATTTCATACATCAAGGTATATTATTTATAATTTTTATACATTAAATAAATAAATTTATTTATGACACAATGATGATGTAGTAATTACCTTATTCTTGAAAGAATCAAATAAATGTTATTATAAATATTAAAATAAATATAATTTCGAAGTTTGTATGACATCCACGAATTTTCTAGGTGAATATTACATGATCGGGATGATTCATTGTATCTTGTTCGAAGTTATCAAGTTTTTATGACTTTGACAAAAACAAAATACCAAATAGTGTCAAAATTGACATAAATTAGTATTTAAAACAAATACTATATTATTGGTTGATATAATATTCCAAAAATTGTAAGGTTTGGAAGAAGGGCTTAAATAATATTATATATTTCTTTAATGATCCAATTGAGATTCTCTTGGATGTTTAGAGTTATTTTATTAACCACATAGAGTAACAATACAAGAAGACACGATAAAAGTTAAACTATTTAACTAAGAGTTAAATCTAAAGGTTAAGGTTAATATGGTAACCTGAACCTATCTAAAACCTAGTGGTTGAGAGGTTTTCGACCCATACCCACCTTATCCTTTATATAATTCATTTTGGAGCCATTAGAAACCGAAAATGAATTTATTATAAAATAATATTTTAATTTTTTCCTAAGGTGCCCCTTACCCCACTTATAAAAGGGCACTCCCCTTCACTCTAATTCACACCTTATAAGCCATTTGGTTCGGACACCCCCGACCCAAATATCCTCCCCACTATCCTAAATTTATCCTAGAGGCATTAATTTGGTCAGAAATCCATCCTATGGAGCTATTTTGATCAAATCAAAAGGAAGAACCCGAAGAAGAGGTAATGATTTCACCACCCTCTTTCAAGTTCTCTTATTCTTCCACTTACTCTTTCTTTGTTTTTTCCATTCTAAAATAATAACTACAGTATCTTATATATACTATGACGTTATTATAAATATGGAACAACTATATTCAATATCCTATCCATCTTTTGAATGATAATTTCACCATTCATACGTACATTCGGCTTACCGTCTCTACGCCATGGTGTTATTTTTTATTCAACACTATGTTATTTGGATGGATATAATGATGATTAATTTGTATATAAATAATAAAAATAACATGATAATGTCTCTGTAAAATTTACATACCATCAAATTCCACAACTTTAGGGAAATTATATTGTCTCTCGTGCGTACGTACAGATTACCATCTCCACGACGTGATGAGATTCATTTCCACGTTCACCATTCATCGACGATTATAAAAAATATATATATTACTAATAAGAATATAATATATGAAATAATAATTATACTAGATATATATATATATATGTACTTACATATATCTAATTCACTTAGTTCCGTTCAATATGAGATGAAAACGGAAACAATGTTTATGCGTATGTATGGACTACCGTCTCCATAAATGGTGTTTTTCATTACATATATATGTCTATTATACATATTTATATTCTAAATAAAAATGATATATAAATGATCTTTTATATTCTTTAAGTACTTAAATCTTTATCTAAGTGATACAATCAAGAGTAACAAGTTAAAACACATACGATAAAGAAAGCGATTATTAACTGAAATGTTAATTTGACATGGAAATTATTATTAAATGGGTTATATAAAGTAATAAATGAATAATGTATGATATTATAAATATTAATATGGTTCTGTTATAATTTAATAACATACTACGATCTTCATAAAAGAGGTTAAACGTACCCTCGACTAAAGGAAAGTGCAAGGTAAGAGGTTTTCATCTCACTCCTTATTTCCGTGAGATTCATACCATATTGCCACTATTACCTTTTGTGCGGTGTATGTACTACCCATAATTGTATTATTTGTATAATACACTTTAAGTTATGTTTATTTACATATTCATTGTATGATACCTCTTTCATAGAGTGTATGTTTTGTAAGTTACCAAATTGGTAAGGGTTAATTTCACAATCTCTTTATTATCCGAGATTGTTTTTACATAAGTATCTACTGAGAAATATTTATTATCCATGTCAATTTTTCATAAAATAGTTCTCAAAGAGATTATGGTTAAGGGAATTTTTTACTAAAACTTAATTTTAAATGTTTTAAAGATTTATTCTTCTAAACCATCTTCATTAATGTCCATGTTTTCAAAATGATTTTAAGGATTTATTTAAATGGACATAAATGTTTTAAATGCTAACTAATTTAAAAGTTTTCAAAGTGGTATGGGACACTTTGAATAAAAAATGTCTTTAAATGTCTTCCTTTCTAAATTGTGTGACTTTTAAATGTTTTCATGAAAAAGGGATAATTATCTCAAAGAGTTTTACAAATCATTTTCATCTATATCAAAATCCATTAATGGATTTTAAAATTGTTTTGATGTTGATTTATAATGATACAAATCTTCCATATTGTATTGAAGGTTTTGTGATATATTTGACTGTGTATGTGTTATTTTTATACGATTCATGGTTTACCGGTAAATTATTGACATTTATTATGATAGTTTTAATACAAATGTTTATGTTATGTTTAAAACTTTTCATATGAGGAATGAATTGGACTTATTAAGTGATGGGTGGAGCCCACTATAGCTCCTAGATGCATCGATAGGTCTCATGAGACAAACTAGTGTCTTGGAACAAGGCCTTGACACAATCTTATTTTTAGTCTTGGCACAAGGCCTTGACTATGTGGTTATGATAGTCTGGCATTATGAATTCCATCATTATTAAAGTGGTTATTGATACTGCATGTGATTATTAGAATAGTAGAATATCCCTGCGAATAAGTAAATGAAATTATTTCATTTTATTTTTTCTATATTATTATGAATTTCAAGTTTAAAAGGCTTTTGTTTTAGTTATAAATTGCCTTAAATGTTTATTCTTATTTATGAAAGTTTATGCTGTATTGCTTACCCTTACTGAGCGTTTGGGCTCACCTCTTTCTATGTTTTATTTTTCCTAGGATTCTAAGAAGTGTATTGTGATTGATATGCAGGGTTAATCCAAGAAAATAATGGCGTTCCTGAAGGATTATTTATGTTGTTTTGTATGTTATAATGTTTAATGTAACATTCATTTATGTAATCTATTTTCCAAGACTATTAAACTGTTCGGTCCTTCGGGACTTGATTCCTTGTAATCATGACAATGTATTAAAATAATGCATTGACTCTGGGTAACTGGGGTTGGGGCATTACATTTAATGGTGTGGTTTATGATTATTTTGATTGTGGATGTTCTATCCTAAAACTATTCACCAATTTACTCTTAATGGTTAGTGTTTAAGATTAATGTTCGGGGAAAGTTATTTACATTTCATATGTTAGTTTCAATATGAATATGTTATTTATGTTTATACCCAATTATATGAATAATTAATAGAACTTATTATGTGACAGTTGGGGCGTGCTATAACTCCTCGATGCATTGGTAGGTTTTGTGAGACTAATAGACATGGAATTGGATGTGGCCTTTCACAATTCGATATATGGTTTTGGCCTAGGCCTTAATCATTTTTAGACGTCTTGGCCGAGTCCTTGAAAAAATGTTTCAGAATGTACGACATATTCACCTCTCCTTTTATGAAGCTAGTAATTAAAAGTTCATGTGATTATTTAACTAGTAGAATACCCATGATTATTGTTTGTTATGGAATTCTTTTACTCAACTCATATTCATTCCATAATGTGTTCAACTTTATAATATGTAAAATCATGTGTTTTCATTTATTCACCATGCCTAATGTTTATGTTTTCTTATACACCACTGTGTTGCTTAATCTTACTAAGAATTTGAGCTAACCCATTTCTTATGTTTCATTTTCCCAGGATATGAAGAAATAAATTATGAATGACTTGCAAGAATAATCTAGGAGGCATTGATGTTTATAATGGATTAAATTCATGTTGTTTTTCTTTAAAGATGTTATATTGAACTTATGTATGTATATTTATTTACAAAATCTACCAAACTACATGGTCTTTATGGATGCTTATTACTTGTTTATTTTCCAATGTAATCAAATAAGGCACTGGATCTAGGCAACTGGGGTTGGGTCCTTACAGTTGGTATCAAAGGAAGTTTAGTTGAAAACCTAGAAAATAGATTTAGAAAATGTAGATTAGTGAAAAAATCCCTAAGATTGTATTTTAGGATAAGCTTACAAGAACTTCTTGGTAGTTTTATAAGGAATAGACTATGTGGATATTTCTAGCAAATACATCCCTGTCTAGATACAAACATGTAGAGGTGGCTCTGGCACAAATGTAACTAGGAGTGAAAGCTCCGACGATGAGTTTCATGCTTGACCGTGGGTATCCTGGTACACAAAAAATGCCTTTCCGCAATCTTGGTATTGACACTCCCCGGAAATATGCTTAGGATTACTCACATTTTCTTTACAAACAATTATGATGGATTTGTGACCCAAAGTAACCAAAGTATATAGTTTTAGGATTTATGATGCATAAATTCATGTTATGTGTTATACCGTATTTATAGATATAAATATTTCATAATTTTTTGAGATAATATATAATATGGATTTGATTATAAATGGAGCCTAGTAGAATGAATGATAACTTCACCAATGCACACGATGAGAAGAGAAAGAAGGATCATATCTGTGATGGTCTTAAGGCATTATTTCAAAGGAATATTGTCTCCCATGTATCCTCATCATATTAAAAAATAGTATCATGTGTGGAAAAGTTATGTAAGTACTTCTCTGAGTCCTATGCCTTTGATGGGAAGAAAAAGAAGAAGAGGATGGTAGGAAATAAACATGGATAAAGAGAAGAAGTGAAATATGTATTTTTCCACATGTGATAATTGTAGAAGGAAACACCTTGGTATATGTTTGAGGGGAAAAGAAGTTTTCTTCAAGTGTGGAGAAAAAGGCCCAATGGTCATAATTTCCCGAAATGGAAAGAATTTTCCTATATTAAATGCTTCAACTTCAAGGAGATGGGACACTATGTGAATCAGTGTCTGAAGCGTCAAAAGAATATACCCTAAATAATGGTATTGGATAGTGATCAAGTTATGATGCTACCAGAGATGAAGTAGAATGATTTATATTCCTAGTCAAGAATCATGTCATTTTATTTTTTTAGTAATTTACTGGTTTTAAGAATTATGATATATATATGGATTATACTGTAGTACTATTTAATTTAGGATTTGAGGTTGTATGATGAATGGTGCAAAGGAAAATTGATTCATAATAAAGACTAAATTTTTAGGGAAAAATGATTGAGGGAATAATAGATCTTAATATATATATCTGATGTTGAGATATTGATGAAGAAATGTTTGATTTGGATAAGTACAGACTATCCTGGATTGACTTGTAGATAAGCTTCCTATGCTATCATCGATTGAGTTTATAGTACTTTTGAATTTAAGGAATATATCCAATAACATGTATCTTACGTAAAGAATATAAAAGAATGCATGTTTCAACTCTGGGTTTTACAGTAATTCATGTTGTTACCATATTTTAAGAGGATACATGATGAAGTTATTCACATGTTTGGAATGTGAAATTTAGAGCTGCTTCATGTTGACTAAGGGTTAATGAAAAGTTTATCTTGGAAATTTAGAGGCCTTCATTATAATTTGTTGAATAATTATTTTTTGGTATTTTTTACAATTTATGAAATTGTTTAAGTTGATCATTTTATGAGATTTTAGAGGTTAATGTATTGCTTCACCAAATGGTGTAGCCCATGCTAAGTGATGAATGTTATAATGGAACATGATAGCGAACAAGTTCAGATGAATGTTGATTACTAAAAAACTATAAACCAAAAAAATCATCAATATTATCAATGATTATGATAATAGGAAAACATTTTATTTAAGACTATTTTCCTTGAGTCGATGAATTATTCCACTCTATAAGAGTATAAATGTACATTTCTACTTACAAACTTATCCTTTTATTTCCCATGAACTATCTATACCTCATCATTTTATGAGATTTTAGAGGTTAATGTATTGCTTCACCAAATGGTGTAACCCATGCTAAGTGATGAGGTATAGATAGTTCATGGGAAATAAAAGGATAAGTTTGTAAGTAGAAATGTACATTTATACTCTTATAGAGTGGAATAATTCATCGACTCAAGGAAAATAGTCTTAAATAAAATGTTTTCCTATTATCATAATCATTGATAATATTGATGATTTTTTTGGTTTATAGTTTTTTAGTAATCAACATTCATCTGAACTTGTTCGCTATCATGTTCCATTATAACTTCATAGTTAGATTATTCTTCCATATCTCGGTTTTTAATTCCAACTAATGTCACCTCATTCGAAAGAATACTTTTTTATGGTGACCATCTTATCTCCCTTAACCTTTTTAGGAGGATATTTTATTAACCCTATTTCTAATGTGGGTTTCCATAAGGGAATTTTCAAGTATTAACCATTAACTTTCGAAGTTCAATTTCCAATTTTGAGGACGAAATTTTTGTAAGGAGGGGATAATTTAACACCCCCATAATTTACAGATAGATTTATTATAGAATGAAGGGATCACTGAGCCTCCAAAAACACCAATTTGTTATAACCTATCCAAGTAAAAAAAAGTTTTCCACTTCTGTGATGTGAATTTTGAAAATCTGACCCACACTGTTGGGATCAGTAAGTCATTTAGATTTTGATAATTAAAACTTATTTTTTGGTTAATTGTAACCTACCCTTATGAATAGTAATATAACCTTATGAATACTAATATACCATAATGAATATTAACCTTAGAAATTATAGTATATAAATGATATTCAAGTGGAAGTATGATATACCTATATTTTGGAATAAGTAAATAAATGTTTAAAAAATATTTTGTCAAAATAAATTATGATTTTAATTAAATATTAAATTAATAATATTTAGTTTTTTTTTGAAAAATGGACCTCATTTTTGGATTCTACACATCAATAAATGGTTTTGGTGAATTTTTGATATTTTTTCAGAAATACTCAAATTTTTGATGAATAGTGAAATACGGTAAAATACTGTATATTCAAATTATCAGTTAAATACACTATTTATGACATCATAAGTGATGTAAGACCACTTCGTTTGAACTCACATGAATTTATTACTATTCTTGGTCATGGAATCATAACTATTTCTAGTCTTGAGGGAAATTAATAAACTAATGATTAAAAAATTATGAAAACCCTCTTCTCCCCACTATAACTCCCCTTACTCGCCCTTCTATTCACTCCTCTAGGCCTTGAAGATCCCCAATGTTATGTAAAAATACCCTTACATAGTCACTAACCACGTCCAAAAAGCTCTTGGTCTAGAAAATAGACCAAAATCTCTTCCCTTAAGGAGGTTCTCAACGTGGTTATTTCAAGAGGTAAGGCGCCCTTCTTTATCATTTAGTTCCATTTCAATTTATATTATTTTTTTCCTCTCCTCACATCCTTTGTCCAAATTACCATGATAGATCTAGTATAATATATATACTGGAATTATATCATGTGAATGTAAGAACCATCATCAATATTCTTACTCTCTCTCTCTCTCTCTTTTATTTTATAAATGAAATCAACATCTGTGAGGTTCTAATTTATAACCTTCATGGATGACGAAGCTTCGTTCTTCAATTTCCCCTTAATTACTAGTCATGAAACCATTTTATGGTTGAAACAAACTATAATTTATATATTATAACCTAATTAATATTAATCAACCAGTATAAGTACATATTATTAAACCATATGACCAAACTACTTCCTAATAATCAAAATACTACAAAAATAATCTAAGTGAATGTTAAAAATATTTCATCTATTGATTAATCGTCTTTCCATGTAAAAAATTATATAAATGGCCATTAACAATAATGTATGTTAATATATAATATGTAATTTCAGTTCTGATGATATACATTCATTTCTCATGAACTCTATTACTTAAGAACAAGTGCACTGATTATGAAAATAAAGAAAGCGAACACACTGGAATGAAGAAATTCAATATAATAACTTGTAAAAAATGGAATAAATGAACTAAACAGAATTATGATAAACTAAATACATGTATAATAGGTTCTTAAATATGTTATTCATATGTCTAATTTTATATTCTAGGACCTTATGTTCAAGAGAGGAACACATTCAGACTTAAGGTTAGGGTTTCTTCCTCTCACTTCAATTTTGGTGAGATTTTCCATATTTACTACTAATACATATGTATGGTGTATGTGTACTGAAAATTGATGTAAAATATCATGAATATATTTATTTTTATTGTATTAAAAGTATCATTTTAATATTGTTAATTTTGGGACATATGAATCATTTGATTAGAAAGTGGTAAGTGTTTTTCTACCCGAACCTCCATTTTCATTCGGGTTACTTTTATTGTCTAATTACCTCAATGAAATTATTATTTATTATTATGTACTACTCATAAATAATTTTTGATTATTCTATATTTTTAATCCAACTAGAATCTTTCTTTATCTTATTTACAGTTACACATTTTAAAAGGATCTTTCAAAATTGTTTCCAATATATAAGCCTGATTCAAGTGAATTTCTCAAATTCTTACATATTTTAAAGGGAAATATATAATATGTTTTTTGAAACCCTTATCTTTATAAAATCACTCCTTTTATTATCATTGTACGATATTACTTCACATATGGTTTTATATAAATATTTTTCCAAAATAACTATTCTTTTCAAAATAAAAGAGTATTTATCTCAAGAATTACTTAATGATTTTATAAGAGTACCATCATATATTTCCACACTCTTTCTAATTATTATGTATTATTGGGAGTAATATTTGGTGATATCATATACTATATTTAATTGGATGGTTTATGATTATTTTGATTGTGGATGTGCAAACCTAAACCCATTCACTAATTTACTCTAAATGGTTAGTGTTTAAGCTTAATGTTCGGGGAAAGTTATTTACATTTCATATGTTAGTTTCCATATAAATATGTTGTTTATTTTTATCCTCGCTCATATGAGGAATTAATTGGATTTATTATGTAATTTTAGGGGCCCTCTATATCCCCTCAATGCATTTGGAGGTCTCATGAGACAAATAGACATGGAATAGGCAGAAGCCTTTCCCAATTTGATATATGGTTTTAGAAGAAGCCTTAATTATTTTTAGAAGTCTTGGACGAGGCCTTGAAAAAATGTTTCATAATGTTTGGAATATGCACCTCCCTCTTTATGATGCTATTAATTGAAAGTTCATATGGCTATTTGACTAGTAGAATACCCATGATTATTTTTTATTAAAGAATTATTTTACTCAGCTCATATTCATGCCATAATGTGTTCAACTTTATTATTTTTAAAGGCATGTGTTTTCATTTATTCACCATGACTAATGTTTATGTTACGTTATCTTCCACTGTATTTCTTACTCTTACTGAGCGTTTGATCTCTCCCCTTTCTTATGTTTCATTTTACCTAGATATGAAGAAGTATATTATGAATGACTTGCAAGAATAATGTAGAAGGCATGGATGTTTCTAATGGATTAATTTTTGGTTGTTTTCAGTTCAATATGTAATGTTGAACTTATATATGTATCTTGTATCCAAAATCTACACAACTAATTGGTCCATCAAGATGCATATTCCATGTTTATATGCAAATGTAATCAAATAAGACACCTTCTTTGGGAAACTGGGGTTGGGTCCTTATATTTTAAGTATTAAAGATAAAATTAGAAATAAAAGAGGTAATGATTTTTTTTTGTCATTATGGATGAATATTAATTGAATAATATGATTTATGTGATAAATCAAAAAGTGATAAAGGGACAAAAAACTTATGCTTGATAATAGTAAATAAAAATGAGTTATGTAATGACTATAATGTTATTATTCTAATAGTTATGGTTATATATTTGATGAGTTATATGAAGAAGATGAGATTCTTTAAAAGGATGTTTAAGCATTACTACTATATATAAAATTTTAAAATATGATAATAAGAGGTGGATATTTGAAAGTAATAAAGTTAGTAAAGAGAATGATATTCTCAATGAATAAATTAAAAATCAATTTTGTCATAATGAAAGTTTGAAGAACACTATCCATGTGTTTGATAATGAAGAATAGAATGCAGTGATTAGGGAGAATAATCTCTCTAAGATTGAAATGGATATCATAGGTTAAAAAATTATATTTCCTCAAAAAAATATAAATTATATGATGATCGTGAGTTTATGTATAAGGAGAATTTCAATATGAAAAAGGATGTTGTCAGTTTAAAATAAAAATTTTAAATATTTTTTTAAGAAAAGGAAAAATATGAAAAGATGATGGATATAATGAAATAAAATAGAGATAATTCTGGTTTTGGTTATAATTACCATATTCCAAATATGTTAAATACCTCTTTTATTAAGAGTTATACAAGGAAGGTATAAAAATTACTTGTTTCAAATGTTGGTTTTAGGGAAATTATACCAATGAATTTTCTCTTAGGTTACCTAAATCTATCTATATCACTAGATGTTATATTTATAAAAATTTATCCTCTCTTGTTACACATATAAAAATGTTTTAAATCTGTTCAAGTGACCAAAAATTCTCTTACTAACATAATTGGACCCAAAATAGCATGGGCACCAAAATGTGTTTGTGATTTAATTTTTTAGGATTCTACACAAGTACATTAATTTTAAACAATTTTTGGATGTTATAATGATACAATTTCATTTTTTGGACCACGAACTAATCAATTTAGGAGTTATATTTGGAGAAAGAATGGGATGACCAGTTCATGTCACCACATTTCTTAAAAGAAATTTTTATGTATTTATTTCTAATTTTATACACTCTAACTATTTTACACAAATGCAGAACTTATTTTAAAATATAGTATAAATTCATGGGGAACGCTTCTTATGAATAATATTTTTAGGGGTAGATTTACTTATTTTTTCTACCATGTGCTCAGCATTTATATAAATTCCTTTATTAAGGGGGAGTTCCTTTGTTTTAAAGTTGACTTTGTTTTTTATATGTCTAAATATTGACTTTGTGAAAAATTTAATAAGCAGGGGAATTTGATAAAATATAATATTGGTTTTGTTATTTTCTAAAAGGATTATTTTTTAAGGAGTTTGTTGTTCTCTATTAATATTTCACAATTTTGAATATTCTAGACCGCATGAATATTTTATATTGAAATTATTTCTTACAAAATTGATGTATTTTTATTAGATGTTTAGTTATAGTTATTGAATTTTTATAAATAATATTTAATATAAAAGATAAAATGTTTATATTACTTTAATTATATTATAAAAAGTATAAATTAATATCTAGATTTTTTTATCCAAATCTACTGTAGGATTTGGGTTTCACCAATAATATTCAGTTTATAGAATTTCGTAGTTTTGTTTAGTTATTCTATTATAACTTGAGTTATATAGCTCAGATATTCATGTGACTTGTTTTTTAAAACCAATACATTTTAAATGAATAAAGTTGTTTTATATAGTATATGTGACACATCTTAATGATTTTAAACAACCCATAAGAAACACTTCTTTAAATTTAATCTCTTTAGTTGCTTGAGGAACACACAACTCCAAGTCATAATGAACCCAGATATAGTATACCATTATGAACATACCATTAAATTTAAAGGTATGAATAATACTAACTAAATTATTAATATTGTGGTTATATATTTATTTCAAATAAAATATGAATCATTTAAAAGGGAAAATATGTTTCGTAAACAAATTATTTCTCTAAAAGACGGATTAGTCGTGCTTTGCAAACATAATTTAAAATTATTTTTACCACTTTTTGAAAATTTATTTAGAAAAATAAGATTAATTTTTGAAATCCACACATCCAAATTATATTTGGGTAATTTTTTTTAATTTTTCGAAAATATTTCATTTTTCGATGAATATTGAATAATACAGAATTTTTATTGAAAACACTATTTTCATTTAAATTAATTTTATAGTTAAATTATATTTATAATTGGTTTTAAAATAACTTTTTCCTATTATATATCTATTAATACAATTTTTTTCATTGGAATCATTTTCATATTGAATTTTGATATGAAAACATTATAATCTTATGAAAATTTTCTCTCTAAGAACCCAATTTCTAATCGCGTATGTGAGATTAATTTTAAATTTAAATTTTATAATTTTATGAATAAAATTTTGAAAAATTTATACCATATTTTTAATAATTATAATTTATATTATATAATAATTTCAATTTGTTTTTTTGACCTACATGAATAGTGAACACATTAAATATTATATGTCATGGTTAAGGTAAAAATTGATTTACCTGTGGTTAAACTAAAATGATAAGTGTTAAAATGAATTAAAATATTTATAAAATATATTTTATGGTAATATATAGATCATATCATGTATATGTATTTACAATATAAAATTTTAGACCCTTGGGTTATGTGAAAAATGTGGGCACACCTTTCTATTTTAAAAAATTACTAGTATGCCACTCACCACACATAAAAAAGGACCCACTCTCCTCTCTTCTTCAAAAATTCAAAACCTTTTAGATTTTACAAACCTACCCAAATCCCTTCCCAAATTCCCTGTTATCATCATAAAAGCCTAATTTTAGTTTGAAATACAACATAGGAAGGCTTTGGGTGCGAACTTGAGGAAGTCACTCGAAGAAGATGTAATGTTCTTCCATTAGAATTTTTTTTATTTACTCATCTTCCTCCAATTTTTTTATTAAAACGTGATTATATAATAAAACCATTATCTTATATATACCGATATTTAATAACCTACAATGTCACTCCCAAAAATAGAATTTATTTTATTTTATTTTTTACGTGTCTTTGGATATCAGGGTTGATGTTTAGGTCGAGTTCTCAGTTCAAAATTTTAAATTATAGAAGTTTTGAGTGCATTTTTGGATTTTGAATGGTTTGTGATCATGCTATACGGGTTTTCCATATATCCACTTAAAATAGAGGAGTTTTTTTGTTTATTTTATTATTTAGTGGTTTGACTTTAAAAGTTTGAGCATGGATGGCCCAAACTGTGTAGTGCCCCAATGGGAAAACCAAGCACCTTGAGGGTTGGTGTCTGAGATTTGCTGTATGGATTACGTGCAGTTAGGGGAAACTCTATGGAGAGTGTGTGGAAAGGTAAGGTAACTTGATATAATTTTTTTCATGGTTTTTGCATGGTTTCACAAATCGTGTGAGGTTCCCCTCTTCTCTAGTGGGTTCCTCATAATTGGTGCATAATTTGTCAACTCGTGCAACCAAAACACACAGGTTTTCTAGATTATTAATAGTGTGAAATTATAGTTTTTTCCGATTTCTTTTTAGCCCTATTTTCAGTTTCTCCTCCCTTGTTTGACCTAGGTGCACCATGGAGATATAAGAGACCCTCCTCCTTTGCTACCCTTCCTCCATTGAAGATCCTTGCCGGTTTTTAGGTTAGTCTCTTTGAGTTTTGGTCAATTTCCTTTCATAATCTTCCTTCTCTCTTGATTTATGGGTTTTTTGTTTTGTGGGATCTCTATTGGCCTAACCCTAAGGATTAGGTATGATGTGTTTGTTATTTTCATTGGATATTAGGGTGTGCAGATTGTCTCCCCAGCTCGGTTCTTCCTTATCCCATTGTTTCACTACATCCGCACATCATTGAGGTATGTGTTTCCATAAATTTATTTTTTCAGCACATTCCATTTGATACTTGAGACTCGCTAAATTGATTTTAAATGTGTTTATCATTATTGTGACATTTTTATTTTCTTTGGTTTGGTGTTTGTGTTGGAAAAAGTTGGAGGAGGTGGGTTTCAAAAGGATTCTTTAAATATGTGTATATATATATGCACACAAGGTGTTTGATAAAATAGAAATTGATATTTCAAAGTAAAATTGGGAACTTTGGTTGGTGTTTTCCCTTGGTTATGTTTTTATAATTTTTTTTGGGTTGGAAAGTGGGTGTTGTAAGTGGGAATTAATGAAATTTATGACTTGATGTTCATGTGTGGTTTTTTGTGTTGGTAGAAAAGTAAATGTTGTTTCTTAAAAATTATTTTGAGATAAAAATGTGAGGGAAGTTGAATTTCTAAAGGAAATTTGTTTTGTTTTTTGTGTTCTTAATTGTGGTTATTCTTGAATATGTTTCATGCTTTTTGTTAAAGATGAAAAATGTGTTTTTGAAGGGATTTGTGGTGTAAATGTTTTAAAATATGGTTTTCCAAAATAAATTTATTTTTGTTCCATGTGGGTTTCTTTGTTTTGCACCTTAAATTTGGTTTCTGAATTGTGAAAGTGTTCAAAATATCATTTTGAAATGGATTTGGTGTTTTTTTATTTAAAATGGTATTTACCATAAAATGGTTTTATTTCATGTGTATTATTCATGTTGGATTTCCAAATGGGCTTCATGTGTTATGTAAGTGGTGCAGAATGTATTTCTAAATGGTTTTGTTGTGTATATGAATTTGAAAGCAGTTTTGTTTATGGAAAAGGGTGGTTTCAATGTAATATTTGGTAGTTGGATCAATGTGGATTGTGAACAACATGATTTCATTTTTTGTTTGTGATGTTTGGAATGTGTGTGTAATTTTTGTGACATGTGAAACTGAATTTGATCACATAGGGAATCCTAGGTAACTAGGAAGGCGAACTAAAACTAGTACACTAGTTGATTTCATGGGGTCAAGGCCTAGTTTCTTCTATAAGGATTGATGATACAAGACTAACTGAACATGTGATATGATTAGAGACCACTAGACATTGGGATGGGATCCCCTCTTAAGGCTCATGCACTAGAACACTATTGGTTTTGGATTTTGATATAGAGACCATTATACCTTGGGATAAGATCCCCTCTAATGGTCTCTGCACATAAACACTATTGGTTTTTGTTGGAGGATTTTCAACACCAATGTATGATGTTAATAGGGTACCACTTGTACAAGTTACCTTTAGGGATTTCCATGGTTCTATCCCGTGACATGATGTTTTTTGTGATGTGGTTCTAACCATTGGCATACGGTAGACCTTGTTTACACTTTAATTTCAAATAAATGTTTCTTCAAGTAAGTCTTCATTAAAAATGTTTTCCTCAAAATGTGTGGTGTCTTGGTTGATTAATTTCCCCTCTGTAATGGTTTTGGAATTTAATGTGTCGGGAAATAGTGCTTTCTAAAGTGAAATGATTCCTTTTAAAAATTTTGAGGCCCGTTTGGAACATTTTTTTATTGTTTTAAGTTTTCACTAGGTGCTATTATTTGGGATTGCCTATAAAATGGATGTGAAGTGACCATAATTAAATATTTTTATGCTCTTGTTATTTCTACAACATGTTGGATTTTTTTCTTCTTGGTTTGTGATTGCTTGTTTTGTTTTCCTTTACATTTTACAGACCCCCATTTTATCCTCTATAATGGAATCATATTTGGGTTTTGGTCTGAAACTATGTTTTTGTAATGTGGATTAATTTTTGAAAGAAAAGTTGTGTGCATTGTTTTATAAAAATTAATTTTTTGAAAGTTATTTGGTGTTTATTATAGTGATGAAAATTCTATTTTCTAAATGTGTTCCAACCAGTGTTTGTGTAATATTTCTGGAAATTATATACATGGAATCTGTGGTGATTACCTATTTAGTTGTTGTATGATCACACCCTATATGTTCCACTCAGCATCGGTGGACCAGAGCTATTTTAAAGGTCCATGTTTCTAGTTATGTTATGCATCTAGATCTAGTTTGTATTATGCTTAGTGGGGACCAAGGGATCACATAAAGATTATGTTATCATGGTTTGGTTTTTGTTTTGTATTAATTATTTTTTTGTTTAATAATTTTTGTATTTGGATCAGTTGTGTATTTATTTATCATAGGTTATTATTGGTTCTACTTCATGTTCAGTTTAGTTACTGATCTTGGTTAGTTATTTTTGGGATAAATAATTCCCAATGGTTTATTTTTATTCCTGAAACTAGTTTCCCACATGTAGGGATCGAGAATTTCCATTGGGCATTGTCTTAGACCAGGTCTGGTGTCAGAATTGGATGAAAATATGTCTTGGTGAAGATCCCACTTTGTGGATGGATTTTATTTTTTGTCAACTAATTATCATTGGTTGTCAATGGTGATCAATGAGATAAAAAGTTCTCATTGTGGTTAATCTGAGGAAGTAGTTCCAATGTTAATGGATCTTGGATAATGTTCACAAATCTTGATAATTCAAGAAATATCTTTTGAAGACATTGAATTTCAATGTGATGCTTGGAGAATTACTATGAATCCATTATATGACATTTGATGTCAGGGTTGAATAATACTCCATGGAAAATATGAAGACGATTTTATGATTTTTATTTCAAAAATACGATATGTTCTTTGGAGAACTTGTTATGAAATCCATATAAAGAAACGGTGGAGTAAATGTGCTTCCATTCGTATTCAGGTTTGATTGGAAAGAAGAATAGTGCTAGAAGATAGGAAAGTTACCATACATTCCTCAGTAAATTTGATGCTGATAAAGATGATTGATCAAATGATATATATCATGATATAAATAATTCCTAATGAAAGTAATGAATGAAAAATAGTTTGAATGGTGTTGTCGAAGTTGATTTTTACGGTGTCAATGTTTCCAAGTGTTTGCCAAATTTTTGGGCCAAAAAATGGGAGTTATTTTTTTAAAAAAGGAGGATTTCTTCAAAGAACAATTCATATACTGTGTAGGATATTTTATGGACTGCATTGGAGGTACACAGAGCAGCGAAAGAAAATCTGTAAAGGAAGGATTTCTTATAGTAGTGTTATGCGGATAGCGAAGTGTGCTATGTGGGCCGTTTACGAATAAAAGGATCATGGGAGGATCAATGTTCATAGAGGGATTGATGTTTTCTAGATTTGAATCATTTTTATGATGTAGGTGGTGATCCTTTTTCAGATATAATCAACCATCGTGAAGGAAGAAAGGTGCTACACAGACCGTGGGGGAATAATAGTTTGTGAAAGGAGCACTGTCTGCGGTGAAGGCTGCACCACTTCTAAATTTGAGTAAATCATATTAGTAGGTTTTTTGGATTTATTTTACTATATATAGACTCTTATCCAATCATTAAGTGAGAGAAAATTTTATAAGATGATATCATCACTATGGGTGAATTAGGTAATGTTCTAATAAGTTTACGAAGAAGAATTCTGCGAAGGTACGTAGGTTGAGGAGTAAATATTTTGTGAAGGATGAAGTTGTCCACAGAAGAGGAGATAGAATGGGGAAGAGTATGAAGTCTGCAGTGGAAGAATTAGTACATGGAAGGAAAGGCATCCGATGAAGCAAAGGTTCTATGTGGAGCAGGGGTGGTCCATAGAGCATCAACATTATACGGGGCATTGGTTGTTCATGAATCAGAGGCAATTAATGGAATGGAAGGCTATTTGAAAAACACTTACACCATGCATTTCATGGTAGTTCACAAAACTAGTTCACCACTATAGTTTATGGGAATAGTTTGTGAGGATATTTCACAATGCAAAGATAGTGTGAATACGATATATGAATGTTTGTGGTGGGTAAAAAGAAGTTTTTAAAAGGAATAAAAGATTCTATGACAATAATTTATGAAAACTAACAGTATGAGTAAGATAAATGATACAACATTCACTATTAATATTGTGTATCGAAGAAAAATAATCTAACTGTGATAATGCTGACCTGAAATGATCTTCATTGATTCAATACTCACAAATGAATTTTTCGATTTTAGCTATAAGAAGAAGCATAGATCGCATTGTCATAGTATTTGAACTGATGAAGAAAGTGATAAGAACAAAAGAATATTTAGTGACCGAATTTATTTCAGTTGATCATAATTTGGGTCAGATAAAATTCTGTGTTCATCAATCCAAAACACATTAATATTATTGTAACTAATAGAAGAATAAGATCATGTAGCTACCAAGTTCACTACTCAGAAGAAGTAAGAGGATTTTATTGCATGCTACTATGGAAGTAACAAAGTGAATAAGAAGGTTGTGGATGAAAAAAGTAGAACTGTGACATTGGATAGGACTAAATAGGTGGAGAACTTTCCTGATGTTCCAAACCCTTATCGACATAGAGAAGACTGTCCTGGGTGGAAGTATAAAGATCAAGCGAATAGCTATAAAACATGCACTATTGGATTATTCTCAAAGTTACAAATGAATATAAGGGTATATCTTATTCTTTATATCCAAATACAAATGATTATTTTCTTATGGTTGTGCGGTCAAAATTATTTTTCTCCATGCCAAATACTATATACTCTTATTGATTAGTGAACCATGTAAAAATAACATGTGTTATCTTTACTACATTAATATAATTTCATGCGGTAGGGAAAATTAAATAAGATAACCAAGATCCTAATGAGTCTAAGAGGTAAAAATATAAAAAGTTGGAATTTGATTAAAAAGTACCCAACACTGATTCAACCCCTCTTAGTGTTAGGTATATCCAAAACTGTTCCTTACAATTGGCATCAAATTGAGGTACACCACTGTTATATTCTCTATAGTGAAGCTATTTTCTTTAGAATACTTGAGTTTCTTTTCTAAGTCAATAATGAAGTGATGTTTTGGTTAATATTCAGTTAACTCTAAAAATAATTCTATGTCCACTAAAAAAATTCTGAATAGTAAAAAGAAAGAGAATAGATGGTTGAATAAGAAGTCCCTCTTATCTAAATAAGAGGAAGTATTTGTATCTCCATATCATGATGATAATGAAGACATATCAAAAATGGGAATTAATGAGAATGTGGATAAAGTTTCCTCAAGAAAGGTGGATAACCTTTATACCTTTAGTGATTGGGAGGTTTGTGGTAGTTTATTTAAAAAAATTCCTTAAGATAAAAATTATTTCTCATGTTGTGATGATGAACAATCTATAATTTCTCATGAATTATCAGTTGATATATTTAATGTTATTCTACATGATATTCTTGAAGAAAGAGATTCCATTATTTTTGGAGTATTTCAATATATGTAGGATGATATCAGCCAACTAGAAGAGGAAAATGATGTTTTAGAGAAGGGATTGCAAGAATTTTTTTCGAATGTTTAAAGCTCTCTAGACTAGTTGGAAACTTCAGAGAAAGAAATAAGGAACATGAAATGAGTTCCTTAAAATGGATCAAAGAAGGTGAAGTGAAAGAGGGAGTCAATAAGACTCTGGAAGAAAATAACCATGCACTTCAACATAAGATTAAGAAAAGAACAGAAGTTAAGGGTTTACATTTGGATGAAAATCCCAAGAAGATCAATGAACTTGACTCATTGATTCAGAAAAAAGTTATGTTTCATTAAGATAACGTTGAAATAATGAAGAAGTTTTGTGAAGAGAAGATGATTATGGTTGAAGATCAGGAACTAATACTCAATTTGACATATATTGAAACTGAAGTTTAGTTAGCCAATATCGAGAATACACATATTGAAACATCATTAAATAAAGATACAATTGATACTAGTACTCAATGTTCATTGGAGTATTCTATGTTTGAATGACCTCCAATATGTTATAAGAATATCCTAATAACTTGTGATGATCTATCTCAAGCATCTGATCAGAAATATGTACCATCCATACCAACTTGTACTATTGTCTATAAATATGTTATTACAAATAGTTTAGGTTGTAAAAAACAATCCAAACAAGTATGGATGAATAAAGGTGATAAGAAACCTACCACTATGACTGGGGTCGATTAGAGGAAAATTGTGGTTGATAGTTCGCTTCATAAGGAACACATATCATGAATAAGTCCCAACAACCTTATACAGAAGATATCAAGAAATCATGATTTATGGGTAAATGTTGGTACTACAATAGATTTTTGAATCAGGTATTAATGTTTTGGTATAATCATCAACGTGTAAAATAAAAAAGGAATCCCATCTCAAGGGGAGAAATCTAGAGGGGAAGAAGAAACATGCATAGGTCTATAAGCATCTGTATACTTCAAACAGATTTGGAATCCTTGATATTATCTGTAATGTATGTAGTGTAAGTGGTCACATGGTTGGTAGATGATCATATCAAAATTTATCTATTGTTGATAAGAAAATAAGATCAAAAAAATCTGGCTAGGAATTTGGAAGAAACCCTAGGAAAGAATCATAAGAACATTGTTGAAATAAATTCTCCAATAAAGATTCCAAGAAAAGGTGTGAGGAACATGGAATCTGAATCCATGAAGATAAAGGGTAGTGCATCCAAAAGAACTATCAAGAGGGATGACACTCAGAATAACCCAGGAGGAAGATCCAAACTTGCTACCATAATTCATAAATACTTGTTAGTTGTTTGGATTGAGCACCTGGAAAGAATGAGGAAACTAGAAGATAAAAAATCTATGGAAAGTGAAAGAGAAAATGAAAAGATTATATAAGATGAAGAAAAATTGAATGAGTGGTTTCAAAAAAAATGGAAACTCTTATGTTAAATACATTTTTTGTGACATATGCAAGAAATGTAGTCACATTACAAAAGTATGTTTAACCTTGCTATCAGATAAAGAATTAGTCCTCAATAGGAGTATTAATGTTTCATCCATGAAGGATGTTAATAATAAAAATTCAATACATAAATCAAAAAAGGATGTGAAGATATCCATGTTTCCATACCATAAATTAGAACAAATTTTTATAAGTTCAAGCATGAATACTGGAGTAAATGAATCAACTTGGCTGAGAAGGTCATCTCAACCATGTTGTTCACATTAATGAATCAAGGAGGATAAAACTTGTTCAATAAAATCATTGTGTATTGTATTTGTGCTTATAATATAGGAAATTGAGGGTGACGTAAGTCCTCCAAGGTAGAAACTAAGAATTAGTGAGTGATGTCAATTCTTTATAGCAAAACTGAAGAAGTTAACATCCTTGAATGATTCATCAATTGATATTAAAATGTTAACATGATGAAGTCTCATATTAAATGAAGATTAAAAATTTGATGTTCTATTTTGGAAATCTAGGATAATGAATATTCTATCTTGGTTTGTTCTTATTTCTTGGAATTCTAAACAAAAATTGTTCTAGAATATCATTCTTGATGAAGTTGGGAAAGTTGTTTGATTTGGATGGTCACAAGTGAAAGATCCATTTTTGTGTATTCTACATACTTATTTTTTTTTATATCCATTACTAAGGAGGTCCATCATTATTAATATAATGAGGAGTGTCTTTTTTAACTGGGAGACAAATAAATAAGCTTCCAGAATTATTATATCAATTATTGTAAATTCTGATTATTCTAGAAATTACTTGAAGATCATGTCATTAGAAAAGGTATGTATCTCAATATCTCATACTTGTTTTTTAAATAATAACAAAAATTTTACAAAGGGGTATCAATTTAATTATTCAGTGACATATGAATAATGGAAGTTCCCATGGTCACTTATCCTTCCTATTTCACTTTAATTTTTTTGATCCATTTTTTTGAAGTGAGTGATGGAGATTCAAGTTGGTTGTTCTTAGAGAGATTCACCATATATTTATTAACTTCAGTATGGAAGAAAAGTGAATTATTCTTGATGAAACGTATATGAGTTCTAATTTCTTAAGGTATCATGACCAGTGGATATTGGAAAACATCCTTGTCTAAATCGAATCCCCTTTCTTTCTACATTGAGAACAACTCAAGTATAATTAGATCAAAATGATGGATGTCATATTTCTTAAGTCTGGATTGATACCTTTTTCCATAGGATTTCTTCCTAATCAATAATTGAGAGAGAAAGTTCAATGAAAGTTTCAAAATTAAAGGAGGGAAAGTAGATAATAGTTCAAGATATTGACACATTTATTTGGAATGAACATTGAAGGTATTTACAACAAATACAAAGAATGATATTGAAGATCCCACTCTATGTATTGATCATATTTGTTTTCACTTGATTATCATTGGTTTTGAATAGTGAACATTGAGATAAGAAGATATCATTGTGGTTAATATCATGAAGTAGTTCCAAAGTTAATCTAGGTTGGATAATGTCTGAATGTCTTGTTAATTCAAGAAATATCTTCTGAAGAATTTTTATTTGAAGGTGATTCTTGGATAATTGCTATGGATTCATTAAATGGAACTAAATTTCATGGTTGAATAATAATACAAGGTAAATATGACAATACATTTCTGTTTTTTATTTCAAAAATATCATGAGTTGTTTGGAGAACTTGTGATCAAAGCTGAATGAAATAAAGGGGGAGTAAATGTGCTTCCATTTGTATTTAGGTTTAATTATAAATAAGTATAGTTCCAGAGGACAGGGGAGATACAATAATTTACTTAGTAAATATGATGATTATAAATATGACCAATAAAATTATATATATTACAATAGAAATAGTTCTTTATGAAATCAATAACATAAAAATAGTTTGGATGGTTTTAAGATAAATATTTTTATGGTTGTTCCATTTCCCAACATCTGCCAAATTGTTTTTCCTAAAAACGAGAATTTTTTTTTTTGAAAAAATGAGGATTTCCTTGAAGCGCTGTTTAAGGACTGTGAATAATAGTTTGTAGAAAACATAGGAGGAATGTGAAGCGGTGTAGGAAAATATCAAAAAATAAGGATTATGTATATTAGTACTATGCAGACTATGAAGCACAATACATTTACCGCTTATGGGAAAATGCTTCAAGGGATGTTCATAGTTCATGGAAGGCTTGATGTTTGTGGGAGGCATGTTGTTTGGAGAATGGAGGTGGTGATCCCTTTACAGATGTAACCGGTTTTTGTGAATGAATAATGTCACTATGTGGACCACAGAGGGGGAGTTCTTTGAAAGAGCATCGTATGTTGTGAAGGTTGTAACACATTGAATGTTTGGATAAATCAGATTTGTGGGATTTATGGATTTATTTTCCTATCAAAAGACCCTAATCCCATCATTAAGGGATTTAAAATTCTATAATATGAGATCCTTTCTGTGAAAAAATTCTGTAATGATTGAATAACTTAGTGTGGAATAATTCCTCTAAGGGAAGTTGTTCATAGAGGAATGTTTCTGCAAAGGAAGAAGTTGTACGCGAAAGAGGAGAATGTCCACAGAAGAGGAGGTAGTTTGTAGATGAAGAAGTGGTACATGGAAGGAAATATATCAAATTAATCAATGGTCATTTGCGGAGTAGGGGTGGTTCAAGGATCATTAAAAGTACATGTAGTATTTTTTGTTCGCAAAGAAGAGACATTTAGAGAACCAGAAGTCTCAAAGAACTCATACCATGCAGTGTATAGTAGTTCTCAGTAATAGTTCTCCCCCAAAGTTCAAGGGAATAGTTCATGGGAACAGATCATAGGGAGAATTAATGAAGGGAAGATTGTTTTCAAAGGATGTATGATAGTTCAAAGTTCATACATGGAATTTCTCCAGAGGACAAAAAGAGTTTGCAAAAGCAATTTCTACAAACTAACAGTATGAGGAAGAGAAAATATACTGAATTAACTGATGATTTTGTGTATCAAAGAAATTAAATCTAATTCTGATGATGCTAAGCTAGTTTGATCTTAATTTATTTAATAATCATATAGAATTTTGTGATTCCAACAATAAGAAGAAGAAGAGATCCCAATGAAGTTGGATTTTCACTGAAGAAGAATATCAAAAGAATAGATAAAGATTTTGTGATCGAATTGATGTTAGTATATCATAATTTGGGTTAGAAAAAAATTCCATGTTCATCTGTAAAAAACATAATAATAATATTGTGACTAACAGAAAAGCATATAGTGTAGCTATCAAGTTTTTTGTTTGGAATAAGTAAGAGGAGATTCTTGCATCCTTCTGTGCAAGTAACAAAGTGAAGAAGAAGGATGTGGAAGAACAAAGTAGAATTGTTACATCAGAAAAGACTCAATCGGTGGAGAACATTGTTAGAGTTATGAATCCTTATCAAAAAGGTGAAAACTATCTTGGGTGGTTGTATTAGGATCCATGTTATAGCTACAAAACATATATTATTGGATTGTTTTCAAAGGGCTGCATGAGTGTAAGGGTATATCATACATTATAACCACATACAAAGGATTGTTTTCTAGTGGTTGTGTGGTCACGATTATTTCAGACCGTACCAAATACTAGCTACTCTTATTGGGTGGTGAAACTTCAAAAAATATCATGTTCTATCTTTAATGATTTCATATACTTGCATGCTACATGGGAAAGATAATATGAGAATCAATATCCTAACAGGTCTAAGAGTTACAAGGATAAAATGTTGAAATTGGATTAAAAATCCCCCAACACCAATTCAGTCCCCTCTCAGTGTAAGTACTATCCCAAATTACTCCTTATAATTGGTTTTCGAGACAGGTTCACCTATGCTAGATTCTCTACAGTGAAACTATTCTCTTTTTAATACTTGAGTTTCATTCCTAAGTCTACAATGAAGTTCATTTTTGGTGAATAATAAGTTACCTTTGATAAGTAGTCTACATATACCAATAAAATTATTTACAAGAAAAATAAATAAAAGGGAAAGTTGGGACAGAAGTCCCTCAGGTCTAAAGAAGAGGAAATATCTGTTTCTCCATACCTTGCTGACGACGAAGACAAATCAGATATGAAAAGTAAAGAGTAGGTGGCTAACATTTCCTCAAAAAATATGGATAAACTTCCTAACTTTCATGACAAAGAGGTACGTTTTAGTGCATTTAAAAAATTTCCTCAAGATGAAAATGTTAGCACAAGTGGGGATGATGATCAATATACAACTTCTCAGGAATTATCGGTTGATATTTTAAGATTTATTCTGTATGATATTCCAAATTAAAGAGAATACACTATTTATGGATAATTTTAATCTATGTAAGATGATGTCACCCATCTAGAAGAAGAACCTAATGTTTTGGAGAAGGGCATGCAAGAAAAAATTGTTGAATGTTTAAAGATCTCCAAAAAAGATGGAAAATTTAAAGCAACAAAGAAGGAACATGAAACGAGTCCTCAAAATTAATCATAGAATTTGAAGTTATATAGGGTTTCAAAATAACTCTAGGAGATAATATCCATCCACTAGAATATAAGATTAAGAAGATCACTGAATTCAAGGATTTACATTTGGAATAAAATTCCAAGAACTTCTAAAAAAGTGACTCTTTGATTAAAAAAAGTAAATTTGCATAAATCTGAAGTTTAAATATTGAATATTGTTTGGGAAGAGAGGATGATTGTGATTAAATATCAAAAAATAATCCTCAATATGAAATTTCTAGAATTGGAAGCCCAGTTGTCCAATATTGAGAAGACACATATTGAATTTTCCAAAAAGAAGGAGATAATTGATACTAGAACTCAATGTTCACTAGAAGATTCTATGGTTGAAATACCTCTATCTTTTGAAAATAGGATCATGAAATCTTATATTGATCTATCTAAAGAATCTAAGAAGAAAATGGTACCATCCATACCATCTTGTACTAATGTATCTAAATAATGTTTTATGAAAATTAGAGATTGTAAAATAGAATCCAAACAATTATGAATGATGAAAGGTGAGAAGAAACCTACCACCATGACTAGGGTGGATAGAAGGAAAATTAGGTAAGATAGTTCCATATATAAAGAAAAACATATCGTAAAGAATAACTAACAATGTTATAAAAAATATATCAAGAAACAAATAATTTTGGGTCAATGTTGGTACTGCAATATTTTTGGGAATCATGCATTAAATTTTTGGTATAATCCTCAAAGAGTAAAATGAAATAGGAATCCTATATCATGGGTGAGAAATCCAGATATGAGTAAGAAACATCCATAGGTCCAAAATCATATTTATATTAAAAATATATTTGTAATTATTGATAAAATTAGTGATGTATGTAATGGAGGTGGTGACATGGTCGGTACATGATCATCACAAAATTTATCCAAATTAGGTAAAAAATAAGATCATAAAATATGGCAAGGGATGAAGAAAAAATCTCATGAATGAATTATAAGAATGTTATAAAAAAAATTATCCCAAGAAGATTCCAATAGGAGAAGGTGTGAGGAATATGAAATATTAATCCCATAAGTCAAAGGGTTGTGCATCCAGAAGAACTCTCAAGAGGGATGACACTCGAAAGATCCCATGTGGAAGATCCAAAATTGCTGACACTATTCCAAATGACTTGTTAGTAGTTTATCCTGAAGACTTGGAATAGATTAGGAAACATGAAGATTCCCAAGCTAAGTCAAGTGAAATTGGAAATGAAAATCTCCCACATTATGAAGTAAAAGTGAATGAGTGGTTGCAAAGAAGAGGAAAGTCTTGTGTTAAAGATATTCCCTATGAGAGATGCTAGAAATCTGGTCACATTGCCCATGGTTGTTTGATCATGCTATCAGAGAAGGAAGTAGTCTTCAATACGAGTATTAATGTTTCATCCATGAAGTATATTAATAAGAAAAATTATCTACACAAATCAAAAAAGTATGTAAAGATATCCATGTTCCCTCAGTACAAATTAAAACAAATTTTAATAAGTGAAAGCAGGAAGACTGGATAAAATTGATCAACTTGGTTGAGAAGGGCATATCAACCTTGATTCTCATATTAATTAAGCAAGGAAGATCCACCTTATTCCCTCAAATCTTTTTTGTATTTAATTTGTGCTAATAATATAGGTAATTAAAGGTGAAGTAAATCCTCTGGTGGAGAACCTAAGAAGTAACGAGTGCTGTCAATTCTTGATAGCAAAGCTGAAGAAGCTAACATGCTTGAATGATTCAACAATTGATATTCAAAAATTGATATGTTAAAGGATCATATTTGATGATGATTAAAAATATGATATTCTATTTGGTAGAGTGAGGATAAATAATATTCCATCTTGGTTTGATATTATTTCTTGGAATTATAAAGAAAAGTAGTTCTAGAAGATCATTCTTGATGAAGTCGAAAAATTTGTTCAATCTTGGTGGTTATAAGTGGATGATCCATTCTGGTGTGTTCTCCATACTAGAATTTCTTGATATCCATTCATGATTTGATCCATCATTACTAAGATTAAGAGGACTATCTTCATTGATGGGAAGACAAATGAAGATGTTTTGAGAATTATTATATCAATTATTATAAATTCTTATTATTTTTGAAATTCCTTGAAGATAATGTCATTAGAAGAAGAATGTCTCTGAATTTCTCATCCTTGGTTATTATAAAATAACTTAGTTTTTACAAAGGGGAAGGAATTGAATTATTCTACGAGATAAGAAGAATGAAAGTTCCCCCAGGTCAGTTATCTTTCCTATTGATCTTGAATGTTTTTGATCCATTTATTGAAGTGGGTGCATGAGTTTCCAGTTGATTAATCTTATAGAGATTCATCTCACAATTAATAAATTCTTCCTGGAATGAAAGTGAATAATCCTTGAAGAAAATTATGTGAGTTTTCATTTCATTAGGTATCCTGATCAGTGTCTAATAGAAAACTTTGTTGTCTAAATCAAATCCTTTTTTTCAACACTGACCACAACACAAGTAGAGTTAGAGTAAAATGATGTTGGAATATAACTCAGGGATGGATTGATAAACATTTTCCCGTGAACTTTGTTTTTATTGTCAACAAGGTGGAGAGAATGTAAAATATATGTTTGAAAATTAAATTGGAGAGAGAAGATAATAGTTCAACATAATGACTCATTCATTTGGAATGAACTTTGAATGTATTGACAGTAAATACAAAGGGGGATATTAAAGATCCCACTTTGTGTATGGATTATATTTATTGTCACTTGAATATCATTGGTTTTCAATGATAATTAATGAGATAAGAAGATCTCACTGTGGTCAATATGATGAAGTAGTTCCAAAGTTAACGGAGCTTGTATAATGTCTTCAAGTCTTGATAATTCAAGAAATATATTTTGAATACATTGAGTTTCAAGGTGATGACTGTTGAATTTATATAGATTCATCAATGACATTGGATTTAACAGTTGAATAATAATCCTAAGTAAATATGATTATGCTTTCCTTTATTTTTATTTAAAAAATATCATAAGTTAATTGGAGAACGTGTAATTCAAGCCTTATAAAGGAAAGGGGGAGCAAAGGTGCTTCCGTTCATATATAGGTTGGATTGGAAAGAAGTATTTTTATAAAGGATTAGTAAGTTACATGAAATTCCAGGGTAAATATAATGACTCTAAATATGGTTTATCAAGCGATATATGTCATGATATAAATAGTTTGTGATGAAAATAATGAGTGAAAAAAAGTTTGGTTGGTATTGACGAAGCAGATTTCTAAGGTGGCGCCATCTCCCATTGTTTGAAAAACTTTTGGAAAAAATGTAGGTGTTTTTTTAAGAAAAATGATGATTTCTGTAAAGCGTAGTTTTTAGAACATGAAGGTCAGTTCATGAACTACATAGGAATTACGTGGAGCAGTATTGGAAAATTTTAAAAAAGGATTTTGTATAGCAGTGTTATGGGGACCTCAAAGCACGTTATGCAAACCTTATTGGAAAAAATGGTTTGTGGGAAGTTCATAGTTCACAGAAGTCTTGACGTTTGTGGGATTTTTGTCATTTTTGGAATGTAGGTGGTGATTTGTTTGCAGATGGAATCATCTTCCATGAAGGAAGAAAGGCACTACGTGGACCGTGAAGGGAAAAATGGTTTGAGGAAGTAGTACAGTCCGCCGTGAAGGCTATACCACATTAAAAATTTGGGTAAATAAAATAAATGGGATTTTCAGATTTATTTTCCTATGTAAATACCTTAATCCCATCATTACGGGAGTGAGGATTTAATAAGTTGAGATCATCACTGTGGAAGAATTTGGTAAAGTTTGAAGAAGTTCCCGAGGAAGAATTCTGTGAATTGATGTAGTTCGCAAATGAAAGATTCTTCAAAGGACAAAGTTGTATGAGGAAGAAGAGACGGTTAGTGAAAGAGAAGTTAGTGTATGGAGAAATAATCTTTACGTGGATGAAAAGGAGGCTTGTGAAGCAAAGGTTGAGCACAGAGTAGGGGTGGTCTATAGAGCATCATCAATACCTGGGGAATTGGTTGTTCACGAAGTAGAGGTACTTAGTGGAAGGGATGACTGTCTGAAAAGGACTCGTGCCACACAATGCAAGGCAGTTCATGGTTACTGTTCTCAAATGCAGTTGATGGGAACATTTCATAGGAACAGCTCCCAGGGATAGTTCGCAAAGGTAAGATAGTTCAAAGAGGATATAGGAAAATTTTTAATTGGTTCAATGAAGTTCAAAAAAGGACTAATTTTTTTGTGAATGTATTTTCCATGTACTAAGAGTATGGGGAAGATAATTAATTCAACATTCATTTCTAGTATTTTGAATCATAGAAAAAGTATCTAACTATGATGATGATATGATGATCCGATCTTCATTAATTTTATAATTACAAATAATTTTTTTTGATTTTCATAATAATAATAAGAAGATATCTCAGTGCAATTAGATTTTCGTAGAATAAGAATGTTAAAATAAGAGAAGAAGATTTGGTGACCAAAATGATATCATTTTATCATAAATTATGTCAGAGAAAATTTTGTGTTCATTAGTCCACAACACATTAATATTATTGTGACTGATAGAAGAATAAGATCACGAAACTATCATGTTCAATGACACGAGGAATAAGGATGATTTTCTTGTATGCTCCTATGTAAGTAAAATAGTTAAGAAGAAGGTTTTGGATGAACAAAGAGTAATTGTGACATGAGGTAGGACTCAAAAGACGGAGAACATTCTTCATGTGACCAACCCTTATCAACAAGGAGAAGTCTCCATTGGGGGGGGGGGTAATATAATGATCAATCCAAGATATATAAAACACTTAGTATTAGATTTTTTTCAAAGAACCACATGAGTGTTAGGGTGCATCCTACTCATTATAACCACCTAAAAAGGATTGTTTTCTAGTGGTTTTGTGATTAGGATTATTTATGATCATTCCATGGACTATCCACTATTATTGATTAGTTAAACTTGAAAAAATATCATGTTTTATCTTTACTACTTTTATATACTAGCTTGTGATAGGGAAAAGATATAATCAAGAACCAAACATGGTGAAAAGGTACGAGGATAAAAAGTTGAAATTGGATTAAAAAGTCCCCAACACTGATTTACACCCTATCAGTGTTAGGTGTATCCAAAAATGGTATAAACACTTGATTAATTAAAAAAATGGTTTTAGAGAAAGCCCTTGTCATTTGAGGTGTTAGGTAGTTATAGATTAGGGCTGTCTAGAGTCAAGTGGTTTGCATAGGAAGGATTTCATGAACCCTTGATAGTTATGATTTTCAATTTTCTAGGGGTAGTTCGGGATTGAGTCTTTTGTAAAGGTTTTGGTAAGTGTGGATGAGGAATGACAATGGTGGTGAGGCTGTGTTTTGTTGTGATCTCACATGGAGAAGTGACCCATGTGGAGTCTGAGTGCACAATTCAAGGTCATCTTAGTTATTAATGATTACTTGGGGAATGGTCTACTAACCATGTCACTAGGTTATGCATAACCACTAATTAATCATCCTAGGGGTTTGGTTTGAGTTGTTATTTAATACCTTTTTTATTGGTGTGAGTAGATTTGGAGATGGAAAATGTTTTTTGGAAAAAGGGTCTTCTAAAAGGGAATTGGTTTTTGAAAAATAAGTTTTCAAAAAGGAAACTGATTTCTGAGCTTCGGTTTTTTATGAAAGAGGAATTGGGTGTGTGGGTTGGTTTTAGAAATTTATTTGTGTAATTTTGAGAAATTATCCATAGAGTAAGGTGGATTTTAAAATTGGATCAGAATGGTGGTTTTTGAAAAAGAGGGTTTCTGTTTTGTTTGTGATGTTTTTCTTGTAAGATTTTTGTTATGGACAGATATGTTACCTTTGGTTATGTTTTAGGATGTTGTTGAATTTGGTATTGTGTTACTTATGTTTTTGATAGTATAGTACTCAGAAAGGTTTCTACGGTTTCTAACAAGTCTCGTTTGGATACTAGTCCTACCCAGGATCCCAGTAACATGGTGGGAACAAATAATTCTTGGTTTTTACAGTCTTTCATGGTGATCATGGTTCATTAGAGTTAGTGTAAAAGATTGAGTAATTTAAGAGTGTCTTCAGATCATTGGGAACTCCTGAAGTGGTTAGGGACCAAACTATTTTTGGGTCATTTGAGGGACCTTCCTTGATTATATGGAAGGTGATCATCCGAACATCACTACAAGTTAGGATGGCATGGTAGGGGTTAAAGAACACATTCGTCTAATGGTATACACCTAATGAGGTTAGGGGGAAGAAATTAGTAGAGATGTTGGGTGTTCAACAAGGACAACTATCAGTGAGGTACTATTTTTACCATTTCAAGGAGCTAGTTTATCCTTCTTTTTAGATGGCCTCATAGAATCATATTAAATCTCCTCTTCTCATTTAGGTTCCTCTAATTGAGATTATATAGATGTTTATATCATCTGATGAGGGTCAGTTCGAAAAATTAGGGATGCGACATTTCTCATAGAGTTAGTTCTTAAAATAAAATCAATGGAGGTTAATAAACCAATGACCCTCTGCGTGCATGAAGGTTCCTCATCTGGTGAGAGGTGCGTTCTAGAGGGGCTTATTTCTTAGAAGTCTATTTCATTGGGTATGGACTCTCATTCATCATATCATTCACTAGTATTTTTCCAGTGTGGTCAATTCAAGCATTTAAAGATTTCTTAGTGGAATCCTTAGAAGGCTTTTCGGTGGTGTGACTAATTGGGTTGTGTGGAAAAGTTTTTTGGGAAGAGTGTCCTGAATAAAAAATATCAGTTAGAGGATTTATGTACCTAAATTTAGGGTAACAGATGCTTGAAGACATTAGGGCCACAACCAAAGGTCCCATAGTGAAGCTTTTCATGGAGTTAGGAATCATGGGTGTGGTGGAATAGGAATTATAGATATTGTCTCTAGTGTTTTAGAAAATTTGGTTTAATTTCCTTGTAATAATATTCCTTTTTTTAATTATGAGCCCTCAATATTTTCCCTTATGGTGCGTTCTTAGCTCTTTTTTTACATTCATTGAGGTTCTCATTCATGCTAATTTTGGAGATCCTTGAAATTTGATTAGTTGAGAAAATGTGGTTTTGTTTGAATTTTGGGTTGATTTCATTCTTTGGGTTTCCCATTGTATTGGGGTTTGGATTATATAGGGAATACTTGGTTCTTATGTCTGTGTTGTTCAGCTTGTGCAAAAAATATGACGTCTGGGTTGGGATTTCCCGTATCGGCGCAATTGGGATCAGAGTTTAAGTGTTGGTGGTGTTAGTCAAGTTCCTATGGTGGGGGAGAACCCAATAATGTTCTCACATTATTCTTCATGTTATAGTTTTCTATTGACATGGTTGGGTGTGACTTATGGAGTGAAAGGTTACACCGTGGACCATTATTTCATTCGATCATATCTCATTTTAACTGTGATCTTTTTCCCTCTTGTGTCCAGGTGAGTTTCTAGGGAAAAAGTGTTTTTTTAGGATAATTTTCACAAGACGAATCCATATTTTATTTTATTTTATTATTTTCTTGGATTTGGATATTTTGGTTAATGATTGGTTTGACTTCTCAGTTTGAATTTTGAAATTTTGAACGTTTCGGGTGAGTTTTTAGCTTGTGCACAGTTTGTGTGCACAGTTTAAGGGTTGGCTATTTGTCCTGTTAAGAAAGAGTATGTTTTTGGTTCATTTTATTCCTTCATGGTTTGAATTTCATAGTTTGATCCTAGCTAGCCCAAACTGTTCATGGTTTAAGGGGAAAACTATCTATCTTGAGCATAGGTGTCGTGGCCAGGGTGCATGGCCTATACAAATTTAGAAGAGACCATACTGTAAGCATGAAAAAATGTTTTGAAAATTGAAAAAACCATTTTCCATTGTTGGAACTATGTTTTTCTAACTTCATGGTCTCACCATGCTTGTTTCCCCTCTTCTCTAGTTCGGTGTGCATGGTTGGTTCATGGTTTTTGAAACCATGTTCCCAAACCGTGCGAGTTTAATAAACCATTAAAAGTGAGAAATTCTTGTTTCCCCTCTATTTTTAACCTTATTTGATATTTATACTTCATGTTTTAACTGAGACACACCTATGGGATCTTGCAGACCCTCCTCACTTTATCCCCTTCCTCTATTGAAGCTTCTTGATGATTCCTAGGTATTTTTATTTGATTTTGGGTGGTTTCCTCTTCTAGTCTTCCTTCACTCTTGGTTTCTCATTGTTTGTTTTGGTGGGATTTCTATTTAAAAAAACTATGGGTTAGGGTTGATGTGTGGGTTATTTTACTTGGATGTTAGGGCCTATATATTGTCTCTCGGTTTGGGTTCTTTTTTCTCCCAAAGTATCATTACGTCCCCACGTGATTGATGTAGGTATTTCCATCATTTCATTTATTACATATTCCATTTATTGATTGATATTTCATAAATGGTTTATAAATGTATTTTTCAGGATTTTAGAGTGTTTTATTTCTTTGGTATGGTGTTCTTATTGGAAAGAATTTCTAGAGGGGGTTCTCAAAAGGCTTCTTTAATTATGTTTATATATATGTACAGAAAGAGTTTGATAAAATAGAAATTGATGTTTTAAATTAAAATTGGTTTCTTTGGGTGGTGTTTTCACTTGGTTATTTTTTTCTAATATTATTGGTTTGTGAAGTAGGTGTTATATATGGGAACTGGTGATATTTATGATTTTTCATTCATGTGTGTTTTTTTTGTGTTTTTATTAAATCAAGTGGTGTTTCTTAAAAATGTTTTTACGATAAAAATGTGCAAAAATTTTGTTTTTGTAAAGGAAATAAGTTTCGTTTTATGTGGGATTAATAATGGTGCTTCTTGAATATGTTTAATTATTTTTTTGAAAGGTGAAAAATGTTTTTAAAATGGATTTGTGGTGTAAATATGTTAAAAATTGGTTTTAAAAAAGAAATGGTTTTTTGTTCCAAGTGGGTTTCTTTGTTGGGAACCATAAATGTGGCTTTTTAATTTTATAAGTGATGAGAATAATGTTTTAAAATGGATTTGGTGCATGTTTAGATTTTAAAGTGGATTTTCCCATAGAAATGGTTTGATTTTGTGTGTGTTCTTCTTGTTGTATTTTCAAATTGGCTTCATGAGTTGTGTAAGTGGTGCGGAATATATTTTCAAATAGTTTTGTTATGAATTTGATTTCGAAATAGATTTTTTATGGAAAATGGTGGTTTCCATGTGATATTTGATATTTAGATCAATGTGGATTATGAACAAGGTGATTTTATTATGTGGTTATTATACTTTCCATGTGTCTGTGACAATGATGATGTATGTGAAATTTGAAATAGAATTTATGCCTAAAGGGAATCCTAGGTAATTAGGTGGTATAACTAGAACTAGTATACATGTTGATTCTGTAGGGATGATTACTGGTTTCTTCTAGAAGGATTGACAATACAACACTGACTAAACTTGTGATATGATTAGATACCACTAGACATTGGTATGGGATCCACTCGAGTGGATAATGCACAAGAACACTTTTGGTTTTGGATTATGATATGATGACTATTATAGCATGGGATGGGATCCCCTCTAATGGATTGAGCATGGGAACAATTTTTTTTTGGTTAGAGTGTTTTTTATCATGGAGTTACGATATACAAAGGGTCCCACTTGTTCTAGTTACATATTGGGATTTCATGTGGTTCTCTCTTATGACATGATGTTTTTTTGGTGATTTGGTGGTATCCATCAGTATATGATATAACATATGTACACTTTAATTTAAAATAAATATTCTTTTGAGAAAGTATTCTTTAAAATTTTTTTCCTGAAAATGTGTGGTGACTTGGGTTTTCAACTACCCCTCTGTAATGGATGTGGAATTTAAATGTTGGGAAGTAGTGCTTTCTAAAGATAAATGATCCATTTTAAAAATAATAAGTCATGTTTGGAAACTTTCATGTAGTTGTATGTTTTCACCATGTCGTATTATAAGGGATTTTCTCTAAAAACATATGGGAAGTCTCTATGATTGAATATTTGTATGTTCCTGTTATTTATATTGCTTGTTGGATTTTTTCATGTTGGTTTATGCCTACTTGTTTTGTTTTTATTTTCTTTCATCATAACCCCCATTTTATCTTCTAACCTAGAATAATATTAAGATTTTGGTACGAAACTAGATTTTTGGAATGTGAATCCAATTTATAATGAAAGGTTATGTGTATTGTTTTATAAAGGGAATTTTTGGAAGTTATGTTGGGTTCTTTAAAGTGATAAAACTATTATTTTCTACATATAATCCAAAATAGTGTTTGTGGACTGTTTTGAGAAAGGAAATTCATAGAATATATGGTGATTATCTACTGAGATATTTTATACTGAAACCATACTTTTACCACTTTGCATCAGTAGACCTGAACTATTTTTCCGGTCTAGGTTTCTGGTTCAGTTGTGCCTATGGAACTGGTTTCTCTTGTGGTCGGTGGTGACCATGTAGTCACTTGGACTTCGTATCAGCATGGCTTGGTTTTTGTTTTGTATTGCATTTTTGTTTTGTTCATAAATTGTTTTATTTGTATCATTTGTGTATTTATTGATGTTTTGTTCTTATTGGTTCTACTCTTTTTTCAGTTTAGTTATTGATTCGAGTTGTTCCTTTTTGGGAAAAAGTATTTCAATCTATTTATTTTGATTTCTGAAACTAGTTTCCAACCCATGGGGATTAGGAATGCCCTTCAGGCCGTGTGATAGACAAGATTTGGAGTCAGAATTGTATGTAAGCCTATCTTGGTTCATTATATACAACCATCTACACTTCTATCGAACGGATTATGAAATCACATTTGTATATACAGTAGACTATTGCCTCACCAACAAATATAATTTTTTTCCATTACATCCTCTCATGGTTGGGTATGATGATGGTTATAAAGTATATATATATATATGATATTTATAACATAATTATACCTATAGAGTTATTATATAATTTATAAACCTTTACTTTCATTCTGTAGGGGATATGATAACGTTGCTCATTTGTATGACGGTCAACTGCCTCTTGAATCAATGTGATTTGATTTGGACTGGTGCTTTACATGGAAGGTGATGTGGATAAATTTAATGATAATATGTGTTCTATAATAATTTTTTTTGATATTACTGTATTATTTATCTTTCTAAGAGGATAATATATATATATATGATTTTCTTTCTTTCATTTTCACTTAATGAAAGATGATAACATAATTCATCTACATATGGACTACCACCTCCAAGAAATGATGTGACTCTATTTTCATTACCACACCACATTGATGATATAAATTTGTCTATTTAAATAAATAATATTTTATTAATTATATTATTATCAATTTTTAATGACTTAATATTACTTACCTCATTTCTATAAGGATGGTTGAAAAATGGAAACGTTACTTTTCCCTATGCATACCCTACTATCTACATGATCTAAACATACTTTATTTCTAAAAACATTTTTAATGATTGGTATTAAAAGAATAATTATAGTAAAATTTTATAATTATTTCATGATTATTATTCTAGATATTATATAACTATATAATACATTCTAGAATAAGATATTTCCCGAAGAAACACGCATGTGAAAGCAATGAAATTAACACCCAAAACAATGAAAATAATAAAATATTGTTAATGGAATGGTGATAAGATGTTATAAAAGGATAACATACATTTTTATTAAAACTAATATGGTTCTATTATAAGTTAATTAAAATTTTAAAACAACTCTAAATGAGGTTAAATCATATTCAACTGAAAGGAAGAGTGAGCTAATGGAATTCATTTCAATTTCTATCCATTGAGGTATATTATAATGTTATAAAACAAATTCATTTTATATGGTTTATATATTGACCCTTTGACAAGAAATATTGTAAAAAATTAATTATTAATTGTATTTTTGGATTTAAGTTGAATTATTTCACCTAAGGGGGTTTGACTTAAAATTTACCCTGTGGTAAAGAATTTTATAAGTCAATTTCGTTTCATTGGGTTATGTTACTCCTTCATTGTCATTGATATGATAAGATTATGTGTATAATGTGTTTTGAATAAGTATTATTATATTTATAACTTTTGAGGCATATTTTCATTTGATACACATAATTGATTCTATGGATAATTTTCACTTCAATGCTATGAATGTTGTAAGGGTTTATTTTTGAATCTCTTTATAATCAAGTTTGTTTATTCTTGAATTTTAGTTGAAGGAAATTATTTGATAATTTTGTAATGAAACACATTTTTATAATAAATCTATTAATTTATTTTTATCAAGTAATAATACCATTTTCCTACTCTTTGGTACTTCAAATTATTGAGAAAATGTTTCAATAAAATCTAACTTCATTACTATCTTAGATCAGAAAATCATTTACTTCCAAGATGATGTTTCCTAAAAATGTTCTGAATTATTTTAACCCATTTTCAAATTATTTATTAAATAATTTTTTACGCATTTTTACTTTTAAAAAAAAATTGAAAGCAATTTTCGTGTATTTTTAAAACAATATATGTTTGAATTTTACCAAAAATGTGAAAGGATTTATTGTTTTAACTTACTCAGAATGTATAGAATTTTCGCCCCCCATGAAAATTCAATGTATTAAAGCATAAATTATAATCTTAAAAGATTATTTACAAATAATGTTTTTGATAATATTTTTTGAGAACATTTAGTTTTATAAAGTGATTTTTGAAATTAGAAGGCTAGGTTCCACAATAAATTTTTAATGGTCTTTTTATGGTATTTCAATTTATCAATAAAAAAATATCTATTCTTAATAGAATAAGTATGTGTTATATTAATACTATACTTATTTTATATATGGATGGTTTATGATCATTTTTAAAAATAACAGTATTGAAATTTAATTTCTTTGTAATGTCTCGAGTTTTTGGAGCCTGTCGAATTCCTCGCCCGTTTTGAGTTTTTGAAGTTTGGTGTTTTGGGAAAACTTATTTCATGATTGTCATAACTTAATATCAAGAGTATAATTGATCCAAAAACATGATTTTAGATGATTATTTTTTCTCAATAAGTGTATTTTGGTTTTGGTTTGGATTTGGGTGCGTGATAAGATGAAAACGAAAACATTCCAAGGTGTATAGATTGGGGTTCATGATTTTGAAAAACTGTGTGGCCTCCATATAGAAACTTGGTATCCCTTTAGGTAAAATATGAATGGTTTAGAAAACCATGCAGGAGGTGGGTCATGTCTATGTGACACCTTTTCTGTTTTTAGAATAGGTGACTTACACGGTTGCCACAAGGTTTGGTGAACTGTGTTGTGAAACCATACGACGTACCCCCTTTGGACAATGGGCATCACATGATAGGGACATGGTTTGACAAAACAAGTGAGAGAACTATCTACCTCATTAAAGAGAATAAATAACCATATTTTACTCTTCTAAATTTACCAATTTTCTTCCCCCCTTCTTCACTAAATTTTGTGGACAAGTGGGGGCTCCTCATTTTTTCTCTCGCTTTGGATTTGGCATCAATCCTCATCTAGAATCCATTTTTAGATCTGTCTATGAAGTTTAGATGCATATAGATAATGATCCAAATCCTCTTGCCTCTACTCTTCTTTTCTCATTCCATATATACACTAAATTCATGTGAGCTGATTACCCCTATTTTCTAGGTATGAATCTAAAATGACAATTTTTCCAAATAAGCTTGAGTTAGGGGATATTATCAGAAAAGTGTGAATCTAACACCATGATGTAGGTGGTTTTTATCCTTAATTTTCATTTCAAAAGTATTCGGGGTGTATGGATTTGAGCACACCGTTTTGTCGACTGAGTGAGACCCTAATAATTTAATGGATTTCTTTTAATTAATTAATTGAACCCATGAGATGCTTATGGGCATGCTTTGTAACACACGAGACTTTTATGAGAAATATTTTGTTTTTATGTTATATAAATCATCAAAGGAATCTTTCAATACACACAACACTAGCTTGGCTTGCTTTACACGCAACCATGGCCTTCCTCGATATCTTGCGTCGTAAGCAATACCGAGTTTCACTAAACAACGATATGCAATTAAAATATTATTAAAACTAGCTGTTATGAATAGTAATAAACACTTTTTGAAATTTTGTAAATTTTATTTTTCAAAATGGACTTCATTTTTGGATTTGGAATATCAAAATTAGCCAAGGGTGAAATTTTGGTATTTTTCTGAAAACTTTAAATTTTTGATGAATAGTGAAACCACTAAGTGGTAGTAAAAAAAACAGAATTTTTCATAAAACATAATTTTACCGCTTCTGTGAGTGGAATTTCGAAAATCCGAGAGACACGGTTGATGTCAGTAAGTAAAATGTGGTTCAATGAGATGAAAATAATTTTTTTGGTGAATAGTAACTTTTTACTTTAATTTACCACGGTTAAAAGTGAATAGGGAAATTAAGGGTAAAAATGATATTATTATTACCCTAACTCATGTACTAATTCTATTGGATAAGAGTAATTCGACCAAAAACAATCTTAGGAATAAAATATGACCATTTAGGCCCACTTGGATTAAATTAGGACATTTATTATCAATTTACTTAAAGAAGGGTTAAAATAGATAAAATCAAAGTTTAATAAGTAAATCATTTTTAATATGGGGTTATACATAAGATTAATTCGACTATAAATATTCATTAGAAATCTGAAAATATTTCCAACATAATGGTATTTTATTTATAATTTTTAGACATTAAATAATTTAATTTATTTATGACACAACAATGATGCAGTAATTATCTTATTAATGAAATATTGACATAATTGATGTTATAAATACCCAAATAAATGTAATTTGAGACTTTTTATGAGTTAAACTAATTTTATAGGTTAATATGATACGTTAGAATTTATTTAATTAACTTTGTTCGAACTAATCATTCTGTTATGAGTTTCACAAAAATCAATTACTAAATAGTGTCAAAATTGACATAAAATAGTTTTTAAAACAAATAAGATATTATTAATTGTTATTTTATTCCTAAAAATCCACGGTTCGGAAATATGACTTAGATAAGGTTATATATATTAATAATAAACAACTTGGGGTTCGTTTGGCTTGTTATAGTAAGTTTATTAACCTTATAGTGTAAGAACACAAGAAGACACGGTAAAAGTAAAATTATTTAACTTAATGTTAAATCTAAATGATAATGTTAAAATAGGAACATAAACTTGTCTAAATTATATTGGATTAGAGTATTTCGACCCATACCCACCTTAGCTTCCAAATAAATCAATTTGGAGCTATTTAAAACCGAATTTGGCTTTATAATAAAATAATATTTTTAGTTATTCCAAAGGTGCCCCTCTCCTCCCTTATAAAAGGGCACCTCCTCCCTCCCTTCCTCACACCACTTTGAGCCTTTAAGCTCAGCCAACCCCGGCCAATTTCTTCTCTACACTTCCCTAGATACATCCTAGAGGTCCTGGTCTTCTTCAAAGACCAATTTTAGTGCCATAAAACGAAGTCTCAAAGAAGCGCTTCAAAGAAGAGGTAATGCCCGTTACCGATTCTTTCATCTTTATTTCTTCTTCCACATCTTCTTATTTATTTGTATCATCATGAATTAATAACTTCAGTATCACTCATATACTTATATGTTATTATAAGTATGAAACAACCCTATTTCACCATCTATCCATCCTACGGAAAATGAAATCACCGCGCGTGTGTACGTACGGAATACCGTCTCCACGCCGTGGTGTAAGCTATTTTCCACCACCACCTTACCTGGATGGGTATAATGGTGTAATGAATGAATATATATGATTACTTTAAATTTATATTTATTCTGAAATAGTATACATATACTCCAATACAATTCCAGGATCATGGGAACGATATCATCGCTCGTGCGTACGTACGGAATACCGTCTCCACGATGTGATGCGACCTGTTCTATATGATCTTCATTGAATAATGATTATATGAATGAATTGAATGAATGAATATGATATATATTACACTAATAACATTCTGTAAATGAGGTATCTATAACCTAAAAAGAAGAATAAGAATTTATTCGACAAACACACATAAGAACAAAAAGTAATAAACACCCGAATAACAAGTAGTAATGAAATATTACTAATAAGAAGCTAAGAATATGACCATATATGATATCATAACAATAAGTATGATTCTGGAATAAGTCAATAACATTATTTATATGATTATAAATGAGGTTATGACACTTACGAAGCAAATCGTACCTAAGGTAAGGGAAAATATCACAATCTCATTTTATCCAAGATTGTTTATACTTTGGTATTTACTGGGGTGTATTTTATCATCCACATCCATGTTTCCTCGATATGTAATATTGTTTCCATCCACCTACAATTGTTTAAATCCAATTTTACCCATCGATGAGTTTTTAGTAAAAGATATGAAAGGAATCTTTTGTCGTTTTTCGTACGAGGTACTTTTTGACTTTTCCGAAAAAAGTACGAGAAGAATGTTTTCTTTTAACTTATACGGCATGAATGGATTTTTAAAACATTATTTACAAGAATATTCCTTTAAAAGTTTTCATGTTTATTTTTAATCAACTTCTTTTAGTTTAAAATTGAATGACATGTTAAGAAAGGAAAATATTTTTGAAGTAGAAAGGATATTTTCGTCAAGAATGGAGTTCAAGTGTTTTATCAAAATTATTTTCCAAATAAGATAATATAGGGTTCTATTTCTATCCCTATTATTACATTGTTTGATTTTGTTGTGATGTAATTATTTTTATGAATTCATTTATCTTATATGAATTGTTTTATGATGTCACGATGTTTAAGAATCCCATTTTTATTACATGGGTTATGCAATGATGTATGATTTAAGATTTTGTGGCACACATAAGAATGGTATCATTATGAGATGGGTGGGACCTATATCTCCCTCCAATGCATTGGGTAAAGAGTTTATATCTCATGAGATAGATATGGCTGGAACGTCAGGTTATATCGGTTCAGTGAAACAGGACTGAAACGAGGAGTGAACTCGGTTCAGAAATGGACTTTGTCCGCTAAGATAGTCTTGGCAATGAGTCTTGACTACTAAGAAATGATTCTATATGATTATGTGTGTATGCCACAAAGTTTCATGTTTTAAGTTATGATTATTGGGATTACATTTCACTACTATGTTTTACCCCATGTTATGAATTTATGATCTCTTTTGCAGGTTAAGATTTCCAAAAGTTATGTTCTTATGAAAATGATGTAATTGAGATTTCTTTTGTTTACCATTACTGAGAATTTGAGATCACCATTTTGTATGTTTTCTTTCCCCAGGTCAGGAAGAAGTTTATTAAGTAAGATATTCCAAAAGGGACTACAGATATGATGAAATAAATGGGAGACAGTGTAGACGCTTTATGAACCAGTTGTTTATGTTTCCCAGTTTCTAAAGACACTATACCCATACAGTCCTTTCCTGGTTTTGTTATATGTTGTAATAAGTGTGCTTCAATTTTGAAGTAATAACAATGTATGTAATGTATGGGTCATTATAGTTGGTATCAGAGGAAAAGTATAGCCAACCTTTCGAAACTAGGATGTGAAAGCCTTAGTAAGAACCCTAAGGATAAGTCTTAGCATAGAACAAAATATTAGTGTTTTAAAAATGGCCATGAATAAACTAGGATAAGACCTTAAGTGTGAAATTTTATTCTTGATTATGTGGTTTTCCTATTATAATTAGTGTTGCTCACACTATTCTTCTTGGTTTTAGTCAATGGCTGGAACCTGAAGGAACCGTGTTCATGCGGAATGCGACGGGTAATGCAATGATTGTCCCCCTGAGCAACCAAACGTTATGGGAGATGGAATGCAAAATATTGTAGCCATGCTCACACAACTTTCTCAAGCTATGAATCATGCAGGACTTACAAACGAGCAAAGGAAGGAGCAACATTCTGTTGAATCCTTCATGAGGCAGCGTCTACCTTCATTCAGCGGGTCTACTGATCCATTAGTTGCTGAAAAATGGATTAGTACTACTGAAAAGATATTGTCAGTTCTTCAGTGTTCTGAACATGATAAAGTCATCCTAGCAGTGTATCATTTGGAAGGAGATGCTGATCAATGGTGGAATCTTATTAAAAATATGAGGCAAAGAGATGAAATTGAGTCTATGGAATGGGACGAGTTCAAGAACTTATTTTTCAATAAGTACATCCCTCGTATTCTCCGAACAAATATGGAGAAAGAGATTCTTGAACTGAAGCAAAAGGATGAGGAATCTGTTGGTACCTATGAAGCAAATTTTACAAGACTTGCAAGGTATGCTTCTGGTATTATTATCCAACCTGAGAGTAAGATCGATCGATTCTTTAGTAGCTTAAAACCAAGTTTTCGAAGGGCCTTAGCCATAAGGGACTTCAATAGCTACGAGGAAATCGTTCAATGTGCTCTCAATGTTGAGATGGAGATTGGAGTAACCCATCAGTCATATGGGTTTGATAAGAAGAGTAAAATGGAATTCAAAGGAAAATCTAAAGAGCACACTGAAAAGAAGATGAGCTTTCCCTTATGCTCAAAGTGTGGAAAGAAACAAGGAGGGACTTGTCTTAAAGGGACAAGTAAATGTTTCAAATGTGGAAAGGAAGGTCATCGAGCATTTGAATGCCGCAATTATGGGAAGAAGATGTCTAATGATGCAAACAAAGGAAGGGACACACAGAATGAACCTACTACACTTCAATGTTTCAAGTGCAAGGAGATGGGGCATTATGCCAATAATTGCCCTAATCCAATGGTTGTTGATGATGATAGACATCAACAAAATCTTAAGGATAAAGACAAAGGAAAGTCACATTCAATTTCTATCAGCGATGTGGAGTACGATACCGATGTGGTGAAAGGTACACTTAATATCCACTCTAAAGTAGAAAATGTTTTATTTGATTCTGGATCCACCCACTCTTTTATTTCGGAAGATTTTTCTAAGGGTATCACCATATTACCTCAACAATTAGATGTTGAGTTAGCTGTGACAACACCTAATGGCACAACAGTCACATCAAAAGTTTATAATTCTTCCCCGATTGAAGTTTGTGGGAAAGTGCTTCCTGCAAATCTTGTGATCCTTCTTATAGTGGAATTTGATGTCATTCTTGGCAAGGATTGTCTTTCTTTATATGGAGCTCATATCAATTTCCAAAGAATGAAAGTCACATTTCATATTCCAGATCAATCTATGATCGTCTATCGATTCAAGGATGAACATAACCTTACAGTGGAAATTTCTTACATCTTATGGGTCTTGATTCCACTAAATGAAGGTTATTTATCTCAAATGGTTGGTGAGAAACTCACAATTAAGAATATGCCCATTGTACGGGAGTTTGATGATGTCTTTCCGTAGGAATTGCTAGGTCTTCCACCAAATCGTGAAGTTGATTTTTCAATAGAACTCGTACTATGTGCTTTGCCTATTTCAAAGACACCTTATAGAATGACCCCAATTGAGTTGCAGGAATTGAAGAAGCAACTCCAAGAGAATCTTGATAAGGGGTTCATACACCCTAGTGCGTCACCTTGGGGAGCACCTGTTCTGTTTGTTAAGAAGAAAGATGGATCAATGAGACACTACATTGATTATCGAGAACTTAACAAGATCACTATCAAGAAAAAATATCCTCTCCCATGCATTGATGATTTATTTGACCAACTACGTGGAGCTCAATACTTTTCCAAGATTGATCTTCCTTGAGGGTATCATCAATTAATAGTCAAAAGGGAGGATATACCAAAGACGGCTTTCCGTACAAGGTATGGACACTATCAATTTATAGTGATGCCATTTGGTCTTACTAATGCCCCTGCTATCTTTATGGATCTGATGAATAGAGTCTTTAGAGACTACCTTGATCAATTTGTGGTAGTCTTTATAGATGATATTCTTTTCTATTAAGAGAGCAAGGAAGAACATGAAGATCACTTGAGAATTATATTGAAGACCCTGAGAAAGGAGAATCTTTATGCTAAATTTACCTAGTGTGAATTTTGGCTTAAAAAAGTTGCATTTTTGGGTCACATAATCTCAAAAGAGGGGATATCTGTGGATCCAGGAAAAACAGAGGTTATCGAAAGATTGTCGAGACCAACAACAGTAACTGAGATCCGATGTTTTCTTGGTTTGGCTGGATATTATTGACGTTTTGTGAAATATTTTTCACGATTATCTAATCCACTCACCAGGTTGACTTGGAAAGAAGTTAAGTTTGTTTGGACGGAGGAATGTGAAGAGAATTTCAAGGAGTTGAAAAGAAGGTTATCCAGTGCACTTGTGCTCACACTGCCTTGTAGTGGAGAAAGGTTTGTGATCTATAGTGATGCATCCAAGAAGGGATTGGGGTGTGTTCTTATTCAAAATGATATGGTGATAACATATGCCTCACAACTGTTGAAAATCCATGAGCAAAATTACCCAACTCATGATTTGGAGTTAGCTGCGGTAATCTTTGCATTAAAGATTTGGAGGCATTATCTTTATGGAGAAAGGTGTGACATTTATACTGATCATAAAATTTAAAGTATATTTTTACACAAAAGGAGCTGAATATGTGCCAAAGAAGATGGTTGCAGCTGATTAAGGATTACGACTGCTCAATTCATTACCACCCTGGGAAAGAAAACAAGGTGGAAGATGCATTAAGTCGACAAGACCATGCTAGCTTATCCATGATGAGGATCACAAAAGATCATATATTTATGGATTTACAAAGGATGGATCTTGGAATTATAATGGAAGGGGAAAAATCGTATCTTTCTCAAATTAATATTCAACCATCTACACATGTGAAGATTAAAGAGTCACAGAAATAAGATGTAGAGTTACAAAAGAAGGTGAGAAATGTTCCTGAATTCAACCTTGATTGTGATGGGATAATAAAGTTCAGGAATCGTGATTGTGTTCCTCCCATCCAAGAATTAAAGAAGGAGCTGCTGGGTGAGGCTCATAGTTCTTCATTCTCTATTCATCATGGAAGCACGAAGATGTATAGGGACCTGAAAGAGTACTTCTGGTGGGATGGCATGAAAAGAGATGTTGGTGAATATGTCTCTTGATGCTAGGTTTGTCAGAAAGTTAAAGATGAGAGACAGAAGTCTAAGGGGATGTTACAACCATTAACCATACCCGAATGGAAATGGGAAAACATCACTATGGACTTTGTCACAGGACTTCCTAAAACATCCAAAGGCAATAATGCTATCTGGGTCATAGTTGATCGTCTTACAAAGTCTGCACACTTCATTTCTATTAGAGAGGATTTCTCTCTGGATCACCTTGCCATGATATATGTAAAGGAAGTGGTAAGATTGCATGGAGTACCACTTTCTATTATATCTGATCAGGACCCGAGGTTTACCTCAAATTTCTGGCGAAGTCTTCAGCATACTCTGGATACAGAGTTGAGTTTCAGAACTGCTTATCATCCTCAGACAGACGGTCAGTCTGAGAGAACAATTCAAACTCTAGAAGATATGTTGAGGGCTTGCTCTATGGATTTCAAAGGTGGTTGGGATCATCACCTACCTTTAGTAGAATTTTCTTATAATAATAGCTTTCACTCCATTATTCAGATGACTCCTTATGAAGCTCTCTATGGAAAGAAATGCAGGACTCCAACTTGCTGGGATGAAGTTGGGGAAAGAAAGCTATTAAGACCTGATCTTGTTGATGAGATGACAGAAAATGTCCGATCTATTCAACAACACATAAGAGCAGCTCAGATTCGATAGAAAATTTATACCGACAACCGAAGAAAAGACCTATAGTTTGAAGTGGGTGATAAAGTGTTCTTACTAATATCTCCCTAGAAGAGGGTCATGAGATTTGGAAAGAAGGGGAAGTTGAGACCTAGATATATCGGTCCTTTTGAAATACTGGATCGTGTTGGAAAGGTAGCTTACCGATTGGCGCTTCCACCGAATCTCTCTCAAGTTCACGATGTGTTCCATGTATCTCTCCTGAGAAAGTACATACCATATCCTTCACATGTACTCTGATCAGAAGTTGTACCGCTGGAGCAAGATCTTTTTATGAAGAACAACCGATAGAGATTATGGATCGTAGTGAAAAAGTCCTACGAAACAAGACCACTCACTTGGTGAAAGTTTTATGGAGGAACCACCAATTAGAAGAATCTACAAGGGAGCTTGAGGTTATAATGAGGGAGATGTATCCTCATCTTTTTTGTTACAAAGTGACGAATTTCGAGGGCGAAATTCATTTTAAGGGGGGAAGAATGTAACACCTGAGACTTTTATGAGAAATATTTTGTTTTTATGTTATATAAATCATCAAAGGAATATTTCACTATACACAACACTAGCTTGGCTTGCTTTACACGCAACCACAACTTTCCTCGATAGCTTGCGTCGTACGCAATACCGAGTTTCACTAAACAATGATATGATATTAAAATATTATTAAAACTAGCCGTTATGAATAGTAATAACCATTTTTTTTAAATTTTTTAAATTTTATTTTTCAAAATGGACTTCATTTTTGGATTCGGAATATCGAAATTAGCCTAGGGTGAAATTTTGGTATTTTTCTGAAAACATTCAATTTTTGATTAATAGTGAAACCACATAAGTGGTAGTTAAAAAAAATGAATTTTTCATAAAACATAATTTTACCGCTTCTGTGAGTGGAATTTCGAAAATCCGAGAGACACAGTTGATGTTAGTAAGTAAAATGTGGTTCAATGAGATGAAAATAATTTTTTTGGTGAATAGTAACTTTTTACTTTTATTTACCATGGTTAAAAGTGAATAGGGTAATTAAGGGTAAAAATGATATTATTATTTCTGTAAAACATGTCCTAATTCTATTGGATAAGTTTAATTCGACCAAAAACAATCTTAGGAATAAAATATGACCATTTAGGCCCACTTGGATTAGATTAGGACATTTATTATCAATTTACTTAAAGAAGGGTTAAAATAGTTAAAATCAACGTTTAATAAGTAAATCATTTTTAATATGTGGTTATACATAAGATAAATTCGACTATAAATATTAATTAGAAAGATAAAAAGATTTAAAACATAATGGTATTTTATTTATAATTTTTAGACATTAAATAATTTAATTTATTTATGACACAACGATGATGCAGTAATTATATTATTAATGAAATATTGACATAATTGATGTTATAAATACCCAAATAAATGTAATTTAAGACTTTTTATGAATTAAACTAATTTTCTAGGTTAATATGACATGTCAGTATTGATTTAATTAACTTTTTTTGAACTAATAATTCTGTTATGATTTTCACAAAAATCAATTACTAAATAGTGTCAAAATTGACATAAAATAGATTTTAAAACCAATATTATATTATTAATTGTTATTTTATTCCTAAAAATATAAGGTTCTGCCAAATGACTTAGATAAGGTTATATATATTAATAATAAACAACTTGGGGTTCTTTTGTCTTATTATAGTAAGTTTATTAACCTTATAGTGTAAGAACCCAAGAAGACACGGTAAAAGTAAAATTATTTAACTTAATGTTAAATCTAAATGATAAGGTTAAAATAGGAACATAAACTTGTCTAAATTCTATTGGATGAGAGGAGATCGACCCATCCCCAACTTATCTTCGATATAAATCAATTTGGATCTATTTAAAACCGAATTTGGCTTTATAATAAAATAATATTTTTAGTTATTCCAAAGGTGCCCCTCTCCTCCCTTATAAAAGGGCACCTCCTCCCTCTCTTCCTCACACCACTTTGAGCCTTCAAGATCGGCCAAACCCTGAAAATTTCTTCTCTAAACTTCCCTAGAGACATACTAGAGGTCTTGGTTTTCTTCAAGGACCAATTTTAGTTCCCTAAAAGGAGGTCTCAATGAAGCGCTTCAAAGAATAGGTAACGCCCGTTACCGATTCTTTCATCATTATTTCTTCTTCCACTTCTTCTTATTTAGTTGTTTCATCATGAAGTAATAACATCAGTATCACTCATATACTGATATGTTATTGTAAGTATGAAACAACCCTATTTCACCATCTATCCATCCTACGGAAAATGAAATCACCACGCGTGCGTACGTACGGAATACCGTCTCCACGCCGTGGTGTAATCTATTTTCCACCACCACCTTACTTGGATGGGTATAATGGTGTAAAGAATGAATATATATGATTATTTTAAATTGATATTTATTCTGAAATAGTATACATACACTCCAATACAATTCCACGATCATGGGAACAATATCATCGCTCGTGCATACGTACGGAATACCGTCTCCACGATGTGATGCGACTCGTTCTACATGATCTTCATTGCATAATGATTATATAAATGAATTGAATGAATGAATATGATATATATTACACTAATAAAATTCTGGAATTTAGGTATCTATAACCTAAAAAGAAGAATAAGAATTTATTCGACAAACACGCATAATAACAAAAAGTAATAAACACCCGAATAACAAGTAGTAATGAAATATTATTAATAAGAAGCTAAGAATATGACCATATATGATATCATAACAATAAGTATGATTCTGGAATAAGTCAATAACATTATTTAAATCATTATACATGAGGTTCGGACACTTACGAAGCAAATCAGACCTAAGGTAAGGTAAAATATCACAATCTCATTTTATCCGAGATTGTTTATACTTTGGTATTTACTGGGGTATATTTTATCATCCACATCCATGTTTCCTCGATATGTAATATTGTTTCCATCCAACTACAATTTTTTAAATCCAATTTTACCCATCGGTGAGTTTTCAGTAAAAGATATGAAAGGAATCTTTTGTCGTTTTTCGTACGAGGTACATTTTGACTTTTCCGACAAAAGTACGAGAAGAATGTTTTATTTTAACTTATACGTCATGAATGGATTTTTAAAACATTATTTCCAAGAAGCTTACTTTACAAGTTTTCAAGTTTATTTTTAATCAACTTCTTTTAGTTTAAAATTGTATGACATGTTAAGAAAGGAAAATATTTTTGAAGTAGAAAGGATATTTGCCTCAAGAATGGAGTTCAAGTGTTTTATCAAAATTATTTTCCATCTAAGATAATATAGGGTTCTCTTTCTATCCCTATTATTACATTTTTTGATTTTGTTGTGATGGAATTATTTTTTTGAATTCCTTTATCTTATATGAATTGTTTTATGATGTCACGATGTTTAAGAATCCCATTTTTATTACATGGGTTATGCAATGATGTATGATTTAAGATTTTGTGGCACACATAAGAATGGTATCATTATGAGATGGGTGGGACCTATATCTCCCTCCAATGAATTGGGTAAAGAGTTTATATCTCATGAGATAGACATGGATGGAGCAGTAGGTTATATCGGTTCAGTGAAACAGGACTGAAACGAGGAGTGAACTCGGTTCAGAAATGGACTTTGTCCGCTAAGATAGTCTTGGAAATGAGTCTTGACTACTAAGAAATGATTCTCTATGATTATGTGTGTATTCCACAAAGTTTCATTTTTTATTTTATGATTATTGGGATTACATTTCACTACTATGTTTTACCCCATGTTATGAATTTATGATCTATTTTGCAGGTTAAGATTTCCAAAAGTTTTGTTCTTTTGAAAATGATGTAATTGAGATTTCTTTTGTTTACCCTTTCTGAGAATTTGAGCTCACCCTTTTGTATGTTTTCTTTCCCTAGGTCAGGAAGAAGGTTATTAAGTAAGATATTCCAAAAGGGACTATAGATATGATGAAATAAATGGGAGACAGTGTAGACGCTTTATGAACTAGTTGTTTATGTTTCCCAGTTTCTAAAGACACTATAACTATACGGTCCTTTCCTGGTTTTGTTATATGTTGTAATAAGTGCGCTTCAATTTTGAAGTAATAACAATGTATGTAAAGTATGGGTCGTTATATTCTTAATCAAGTCTAAAAATGATTTAGTCCTAGTGAGAGGCTTTGGAACTTGGGAAGATTAGGCTAGGGTGTGTAATTTATTAAATTGATTGGTTTTTATTAAATGTATTTGTATTATGCTACAACTATGAATTGATAAGCTCAATGGGAATGTTATGGGATCGACCCATGGTTTAAGGTGGAATTGACCATCTAGATTGATGAGATGTTATAATCAAGATGATAATGGGAATATATATATATTCTAAGTGATTTTGATCACTAGTTGGATAAAACAGTCATCGATTGAGCCAGAAAGTTCATCAGGCTATGGGCGTGGATCATGTGATATTTGATGGTGTGTCCATCAGATTGAGTGATACTATTTCAGGGGAGTAGGGTGTCAGAATGGTGTAGATTTGGGACTTATTTGGTGATTACTGCTCACCCGTGTTGGACAATGCACCATTTACCACTGTGTTTATAGAGTAGTATTCAGATGGGGTGGTGGTATTGACTACTGATGTGGGTAGAGGCCTCCATCAGTTGTGGTTTAGGATGATGGTGGATGTTCTTGCTGTATAAATCCATGGTAATGGTAAGGAGGCTTAAATAGACATTGTTGAGATCATAGGTTTGAGGATGATGCTTGCTGTACTTGAGGCTGTTGGGCTGAGACTTGTTTTGGAGTATGGTCATCACCATTCCTTGGGACATCGGTCATTGATTCAACAATGTCGTTATTTGGAGTAAGGTATCATTATTCCTCAGATGTTATTCTTTGAGTTGATGGGTTTTCTTATGAGATGGGATCCATGGGACAAGGTGCTTGATTGGTGCGTGCATTTGGGATGTCTGTTATAGTAAAAAATGAGGTTCTTGTTGACATGTTTTTCTGGGTGATTTTATTAGAGGTGGAACTGAAGGGTGCACCTGGTGTAATTTACATCTGGTGATGCCTTAGAATTATGATAAGGATCCTCTCTACTAGTGTATTATGGAATTTTTTAAGAATGTTATTTCTCCCTTGTGGATAATGAGCACAAGGGATCATTTTATTATTATTCATTTGTTCTATACTATTATATTTATCATTTAGACACACCTTATTAATCATAGATGTAAGATGGGAACACATTGGTGGTAGCATTTTAAGATTATTTCTCACACCCTACATGGTCCTTTTGAAATGATTGTAGAATTTATGGATTTATTTTTAGGCCAAGGTTCGATCTGTAGAGATATGTATTAGTGGATGATTTCGAATAGGATGGAAGGAAAGGAACCATAGATTCTTACCTGAGTTATAGTTTCCTTTTTTGTTTTATTTTTTGTATTATCATGCTATTATATGTAAAAATTGAGGTCAACCGTTAGTGACCCCTATGGATGACCCTTTTTGTATGAATGTTCTAATTCGGTATCTAAAAATAGTTGGTTGTGGCTTTTAATTCTACAAATGGTTTATTTTGATCCTATTTAATTATTATTGCTTATACTGCTACTATTGTGCTTCTACCATGGGTTGTTTACTAGTCTAGCTTCTATTGGTATTTGTTTTCCATTTTATATCATATATAAACTTAAACCATTATTATATAATCAACATAGGGTATATTCACCCCACTATCACCACTTTACACCCTAACTGATAGTCAGTAGACTTTGGTATTTAGAGAGACATGCTTAAGGACTAGTGGTACTCAACTTGTAGAACTGTTCGGGTGATTAAATAAATCGGGACACTACATTTTTGATTCATTTTTATAGTCATTAACTTTCTCTTGAATTATTCACTTTCTGGTGAACATTATATTTCCCCTAAATTTATATATTATTTATCATGAATATGTTTTTTCATAAATGGTATATCATTTTTACACAAGGTTTTCTATATTGAAGGTTAATTTTTTATCTAGATAAATATTGATAACTCTTTATTCCTTACTCAACACTAATATTTGATGATATAACACATTTTTCATGAATTAAACCGATTATTTAATATGTGAGTAATGATTTGGAAATTCATACATGGGTAGGTAATGTTTATAAATATCCCCTCATTACATAGGTAGTATCACGAGGAGAATCAGTAAGCTCAAATTAAAGTAGTTGGCCAAACAAGATGATTTTGTACCTTATAGAATTAAATTTCCTTTCAATTTTTTTTACAGTAGAGGAATAACGTGTTTGAGACATGATAAACAATAATTAATCATTTACTTCATTAATAATTTAATTACTAATATCCATGAGATTTTAATAATGATATTATCTATGGATTTATTTCATTTTCATATTATTGATTAAATTCCATGTTTGTTTGGTAATTTAACTATCCATATTGATTATGCCTTATATTATCATGACAGTAATGTTGTTTAAACATAATTAATGTTCAGTTATCTACCTTTACATATTGATTATTAGTTATCTAATTAGGATAGTAAAGTTATGGATTAAATTATATGTGTGTTTAGTTATTTAGCTTTCCATGTTTGTTGTCTTTATTGATTCATGATAGCTTCCACGGTACTTAACCCTTAGTAAGCATTTGAGCTAAAAATTATTTTGTTTTCTTTACTAGGAATCCAAGAGTTTTTAATGAATGATATGTTAGGATTTTATAAAGGAAAAAAATGATATTCTTGAAAACAATTATGTTATATCTTTTTTTCCAATTTAATATTGGAATCATATATATATATATAGTTTACTAAGACTAATAAACTATTCAACCCTTCGGGAAGCGACTCCTCGTATATTATGCCAATATAATAAAGCATAGAACAGGTCTTGGTTTTTAGGGATAGGGATATTATAGTTGGAATCAAATCAAGTTAAGTATAAACCTTGTGAATTATATTTAGAAAAACATTGAATCGAGAACATAAACTTATGATAGACATTAAGGATAGGTATTGAAGAACATTATAAAGATTTGGTAATATAGATATTTTGTGGCTTTTCCTAGAAATAAATCCATATATTGATACTAAAAGTGGAAATGGTTCGGAAAAAAATTGTACCTAAGGGGGTAATAACTATGAAAAGGGAACACTGGGATTGACCTGATTATTACACAGTCCACGAAAATGGGCCCTACTTTAATCCTGGTTTGGCACTCCTGAATGATATGCTTATGACAATTACCAATTTATTTAAAAACCATTATAAATGATTTGAATAGATTATGAAAATAAATGACCTAGGTTAAACCTAAGGTGTATTATATTGAAAATAAGGTCTATTAAATGAATTGGAAAATGATTTATGTGTGAAAAATAAGGGCATAATGTAATGAATTTCCCATAAAAAATGAAGAGTATGATGGAATGAAATATATATTATCCTATGTATCCATTTATAGATATTTTCTTTAAATGAGAGTAAACCAAGAATTATATGAGTCAATACCCTATTAAAAAGTTTAAACCATTGATTAAGGATTGATTTATATGGAAATAAAATAGATGAAGTACTTATGTATTATAATTCAAGAATTAAATTCTAGAAGTATTTTACCAGTGATATTTTGGTTATAAGTATCATGAATCATCTAAGGATTGTGTTGAAATTTAGAATCAAATGTTTCTCTATATACTTATGAGTTATGGATACCAAAATGGGTATATGATTTTAATATTGATCATAAGTTCAAAGTCATATTCACCCCATTCTAGGGTTTATGTTATGGGATGCTACCATGATTAAGGTTATTTGGGGAGAAATTTAGGGAAATTATATGTTTTAGTGAAAAAATTATTTTACGAATAATGAATTTACATTTTTTATACATAAGTTTAAAGTTATTGAGGACCATTAGGGTTAATATGATTAATAAATAAATTTTAATGTCGTTAAAATAGTATTGTTATACTTTGTGAAAAATGGGATATATTAATAACTTTAGAAAAAGTTATTTAATGTTTAATTTTATTTCAAGTATTTCCATTAATTTTTTTGGTAATATTATTAGAATCATATTAATATAGTTTAGAAAAAGGAAAAATTGAATTCTATGTGACAACCCATCACATATGGAAATGTCATGAGGCTTGAACCCATGATCGAAGGTTGATGAGGGTTTATCACCTACCACTTGCCTCTGAGATGTACTGGTTATTATGTAATTTTTTTAGTCATATGCTTTTAGAAACAAATATTAATGATGAAATAAAGGTGTTAATTTTGAGTTTTAGTGATTAATTTATTATATTGGATAACTTTTGTTAACCATATTGGATTTGGAAAATAGTTATAGATAGATGGAAACACTTTTTACTATTTTATTGATCTTACAATACTTTAAAAGTTAATTTTAGTGCTCCATGAAGACAAAATTTATTTTTAGATATTCATTTATTGGGGTAAGGGATGAATTATAAATTTATTGAAGCATAACCAAGGGAATAAATTGTGTTAATGAAATATAAATATATATAGTAAATATATCTCATAATAATCTTAGTTAGTAAAATAATTGTTCAAATTTAGGAATAGGACCTTGAAAAAAAAAATTTCTTATAAAATTCATGTCATATGAATCATAAGGTCTTTTAATTCATTAAATATTTATGGTTTTGAGGTTATTAACTTTCAATTGATCATTCACTTTCTTATGATTAATAACATTAATCACTCTCTATAATTATTTTGAATTTTATTCCATGTCCATATATTAACTTACCATTATTTTTCTCCTAATTAACAACTGAGTTATTTGTTATTCCATATAACCTTTAAACTTACCTATCTCTTTTACTAATAGGTTACTTTATTAGCTGTTTTATGATGTTGGGTTTTTAACAATAATATTTCTAAATGTCAAACCCATGATTACCAAGATTCATTTTAAATTGTGAGGACATAATTTTTTTTATTTTGGGAAGAATGAAACACCCTAAGATTTTAAAATATGAACATTTTTTATTTTTTATGCGACATGAAACACTAATCATAAATTACCCATAAAATATATTTCTTTTAAATTTGATCTATTCGATAGCTTACAGAAGATGCAACACTGAGTTAAAATGAACTATAATATAGTATAACATTATAACCAAACCTTTAAATTGGATGGTATGAATAGTGCTAAATAAATTATGAAAATTACTATTATCTATTTATTATAAATAAAATAAGAATAATTTAAATTAAAAAGAAATATTTTTTTGAAAAAGTTTATTTTTCAAAAAGACGGATTAGTAACGCATTGCAAAAATAATTTAAAATTAATTTTAAATACTATTAGAAAAATTATTTTAAAAAATAAAAATAACTTTTAAAAATAGAATATTAAAATTATCTTTGGGTTTATTTTTGGATTTTTTATAAAATATTTCATTTTTCTATGAAATGTGAAAAATACTGAATATTAATTTAAAACTACCTTTTAATTTAAATTATATAAAATGTTAAAATATATTTTTCATTTTTTTAAATTAAATTTTTTAAAATTATATATATTAATCCATTTTAGGTCATTGGAATCTTTTTTATTCTGAATTTTATGTAAAAACATTGTAGATGTTGGACATTATCTCTTTGAAAAATCGCTTTCTTTTCGCGTCTGTGATATTAATTTTAAAATAAAATTTCCCACTTATATGAATTTAATTTTTGAAAATGGTTTAAATATTTATAATATTAATTATTTAAATTTATTATTAAGCTTAACTCATTTTTTTTACCAATTGATTAGTGAAAACAGTAAAAAACATTCACTGTGGTTATGGTCAAAAAGGATTTACCTTTGGGATAAACTAAAAAGATAATAGTTAAAATGACCAATTTTTTTTATAAAATATATGGTATATAAATAATCAAAAACTATAATGTTTAAGGTTCTATAATAATCTATTTGGCCCATTTTTTTCTTTCAGAAAATGTGGGTACAAAATTTTCTTTTCAAAAATTACAGTTTTTTCACTCACCTCACTTATAAAAGACCACCCGATCTCCTATGATTTCCAAACCTTAAAACTATTTTTTTCAGCCTATGACTAACTAAATCACTTCCCATCATTCATAATATAATCCTATAAGTCATATTTAAAAAAAAATCTATGCTAGGATGGAATTTTGTGAAAACATAAGGAGGTTACCTAGAGAAGATGTAACGTCCTTCAACGAGCATTTTTATTTTATTTCTTCCTCCACATATGTAAATTATTATCAGAATATTATGATATAATAAAATAAGTATATTATAAATAATTATATTTTTTATTTTAATTTAATTATCTACAATTGTATCCACTTCAATCAATTGGGATACACAATCATTATTCGTGTATGTGGCGGACCACAACCTCATGAACTTATGTCATTCATTTTTCCGTTACCACCTCTGACAATTGGGTATGATGAAGGATATAAATTATATATACAATATTTATGAAATGATTACTACTATTGAGTAATTATATAATATATATATCTATTTAATTTCAATTTTTTATGGGATATGATAATTTACCTCATGTGTGTGACATACTATCGCCTCGTGAAGGGATGAAATTCGTTTTTCACTAACATTTTACATGGAAAGTGATAAAGATACATTTAATGATTATATGTGATATTAATGACATAATAGTTATATTAATTTCATATTTATTATTCTGAAAATAATATATATATATATATCCTTTTTTTTCTCACCTTTTCACTCAATGAAATATGTTAATGCCATTCATATATGTGTGGACTATCGCCTTCATGAAACGATGTGATTCGGTTTTCACCAGCACACCAAATGGATGATATATATAATTATAATTAAAGAATTAATATGGTATATATGATATTAAAATACTTTTATAAATATAAAATATTGTTTACCTTACTCTATAATTGTCATTGGAAAATCGAAATGTTAATCAGGCGTACGTATGACCAACCGTCTTAGTGATCGCAACATATTTCATTTCTCAAAACCAAATTTTAGGATTGGTAATAAACGTATAACTGATGTTTAAATATGATAATTATGTTGTGATTATTATTATTTAGTTTATTTAATTATATAATATTCCAAAGATCTAGATATTTCATAATGAAAAAAGCATGAGAAAACAAGGCAATTAACAATTGGAAGAGAGAATGATTATCAATGTAAGGGTGAAAATATGTAATAAAAGTATCATATATGATACTATAAATATTAATATGGTTCTATAATAAGTTAAAATCATTTTTAAAACCACTATACATGAGTATAAATAATGTTCAAGCTAAAGGAATCCTGAGGTAAGAGGCTTCATCTCAATTTCTATTCATTAAGACATATTGTAATGTTATGTACATAATTTTTTTATATGGTGTATATAATGAAACATTGAAATTTGGTATCGTGAATAAATCATTACTAAATTTATTTTATGTTTTAATTATAAATATTTCATCTAATAGAGATTTTGACTTAAAATTTATCAAGTGGTAAAGAATATCAGAACTCAATTTCATTTCATTGGGTTATGTTACTCCATTGCTGTATTTGATATTATAAGATTGTTATTAATTAATTCTTAATATATATTGAATTTATTTCACTTATTTTATGTGGATTTTCATTAGATACACTTAATAAATTCAGTGGTTAATTTTCACTTCAATGTTACGCTCATTTTAATGTTTTATTTCGCAATCACATTCTACCCAAGATTATTTATTCTTGAATTTTAGTGGAAGAAAATTATTTAATAATTGACTAACAAACCATTTAATTTTCTTATAATATTTTTATTCATGAACTATTTCAAGTAATAGTACTATTTTACCACTCATTGGCACTTAAAAGGATTGAGAAAATGTTTTAAAAAAACACGACTACATTTATCTCTTCGATTGGAAAAACCTGTTTTTACAAAACCAAAATTTCTAAAAATGTTTTCAAAAATGTTTGTACACATTTTTATGAATGAATTATTTAATAATTTTTACCATTTTCTTTATGAAAGTTTATGATAGGATTATTCCTATCATTTTCAAAATAATATCCGCTTTTCTTATAAAGTAAATTTGATAGGAATTTTTGTTTTAACTTAATCGAAATGTATGAAACTTCATGCCATAATATCCACTAAATATTTTAAATATTCATTAATAAGTTTAAAATATTATTTTCAAATAATAATATTTTCATAATTTTTTTTCGAAATTTTAGTTTCAAAAAGTGATTTTCAAAATGAGAAGGATATTTTCCTCAAGAATTTTTTTAATGATATTTTATGGTATTTCTATTAATAAATGACAAAAACAATTTATTCTTACTCCAATGATTATATATTGGATTGATATTACCCTTATTATTTATATTTATGGTTTATAATAATTTTGACCATGTAAATTATTCACATTTACTTTCTTGATTAATTTTACAGTCATTAACTTTTCCTTGGTTATTAACTTTTATATAGACATTAAATTTCCCCTAAATATAAATATTATTTATCATGGATATGTTTATTTATTAAAAAACATATAATTTAAACATATGGTGTTATACATTGATAGATATATTTTGTCTAGGGAGTAATTAATAAATATGAATTCTTTACTCAATAAAGATATTTGATGATAAAGAACATTGTTCATGAATTAAATCAGTTATTTGATATATGAGGAATGATTTAAAGATATATACAAGGGTGGGGCCCAATTATATAAATAACCCCTAGATGCATCAGTAGTATCCTAAAATGAAATAGTAAGCTAGCATAAAATCATCCATCCAAAACAAATGAATTTATACCTAATATATTTAAAATGTCTTATGAAAGGTCTTGGGAGAAGATGTATCTTGTTCTTGTGTCATGACAAAGAATAATTAAGTATTTCCTTCAGTATGAATTCAATTATTTATATACATGATATTTTCACAATGATATTATATCTAGATTAATTTCATCCCTAGTTTATTTATTAAATGGAATTTGTGTTTTGTTAATTACATTTCCATATTGATTATGAAATATCTTATCATGATATCTATGTTTTTTAAATGAAATTTGTGTCTAGTTATTGAAATTTCCATATTTCTTATTTCTTATAGAATCAGGATAGTCAAGTCACAGATTAAATGGATTGTGTGTTTAGTTTCTTACCTTTCCATGTTGATTATGCTTATTGATGCATGATATCTTCCACTATACTTAACCCTTACTAAGAATTTAATCTCAAAATTATTTTGTTTCATTTCCCTAGAATCCATTAAGTGTATAATGAAATATATTCAAGGATATGAAAAATTTAATGATGATATTATTGATTAAAATTATGACATAATTTGTGTTTTCAAATGAAATATGAGAATCGTGTAAGTATCTAGTTTACCAAAACTATGAAACTATTCGGTCCTTTGGGATGAGATTCCTTGTATATTATATCAAACTAATAAAGTATATAATGAACCAAGTTTACTAGGGTCAGTGTTGATGCATTTTTTTTGGATATATATTATATGTATTTCAATTTCATCAGATTATGTGGACATGTAAAATCATTATTTTGATTTTCCAAAAATTTCTCAAATTATTTGATTTTTTAATTTCTCAATTTCAAGAATTAAATATTTTCTTTTTTCTTATTATAACTATTGAGATATAACTCAATATCCAATTACATTTATTGATTTTGAAATATAATAGTTTTTTATATTTCATTAAACTACATTAAATAATGAAAATTCCATTTTGATACCTTAAATAATGGTTTAATTTCTTCAACTTTCCTTTTATTTTTTTATGTTGTTCTTGATATATATATTTTCAGAATTTTTTAAACACAGATTGTTCTATAAATTTATGATTAATGTTTTTTATTCGTTGGAAATATATATTTTTTATTTTCATTTATGTCAACTATAACTTTAGTTGAATATTATTTTAAGATAGTCAAAGAAATCACACAAACTCCTGTTGTTATGATATACAATACCTACCACATAGACAATTTTAAATTGACCATGAAACCTCATATATTTATACCATGAACCAACCAAACTACTATGATTTTGAAAACCAACCTAGCGTGTGGTTCCATTACTCAGTGAATGAAGCAATTTCTATTTCTTCATAATATTTAAAGTTAGCGCATGATGGTTTTGCAAAGTATCTGCATGATGTATTTAAAATTCTAAAAATAAAGGCTTGATGTGAAGCCTTATAGATACCATATCATTGAATAATATAAAATTATAACCCACTATATGTTTTTTTATCATGGTTTATTCTTAAAAAAGATTTACACTTTTTCTTTGCATGCTACAATGAACCAAAAGAGCCCGCTATACAACCTTTTTACTCCTATCCTAGTGAGGAGTCACTCTATACCTTGCTGGTGAATAATAAATATATTCACTGCACTACATGGAGATTCGAATGGGAACTACTGCCTTAGATACTCATAGAGAATAAATATACCATAATCATATTTATAAATAATGTAGAAACTGACTTCATGTTATGATACTATAGTAATTATATCCACTAGAAATTTTTCATGGTATATATAACTACCACATGAGGTAATTTAATGTGACAATTAATTTATAGTCAATATACTAACCATGTATTCATTGTAACTTAAGTGAATGCACCTTATTTATTCATGCTATAAATATAGTGAATATACTTTATCATATAATCTCATGATATAATATCATAGTCTGTATACCGACCACAAGTTGACTTGGCACACATAACATCTTGTTTACTTTAGTTTTTTCCTTAAATATAGAATTATTTAGCATGATATGCCTTTATTTATTTTGAAAATATGTTTAATTATATTCATATTTTAATTGTTTTATGTTTTTTATTGATTTATAAAATTCATATGTATTGTATAAAGTCCATGATAATTGTTTCTAAAATATTTTAATTAGTTATAAATCTTGAGTTAATGTAAAATTTATTCACATATTTTCATACATCATATATTCCCGATATTTATATTTTTGTAATTTAATATAATTTTTTATCTTATTATTTTCTAAATTAAAATTTTTTGACACTGAAATGTTTCATTCTATTATTTATTTAATCTTATAAAATTAAATATTTTTATAATTATATAATACATTAAATAAGAATGTATATTGAAATTTTAATTTAATATCCAAACTATTTGTTGATATTCATGGAATTAATTTAACCAATTCTTATGGATAATATTTGAATTATTTAACAGGCAATGCAAATTGGTTTGAATTAGACTTTATGTTTTGAATTCAAACATTTTTATTTGGATTATTTTGAATGATAATTTTCTCTCCCTGAGAAAAATTTGCTGTTTAAATTTGATTTTATTTACCTAGTTAAATATTAGAGGGTATGTTTTTATAGAGTCATTTTAAAGAAATCATGAAACCTTCAATGAATATATGTATGAGTTATAAGAATAATATACTTTCAAGAACTAAATATTTAATTTTCTACACAAACCATGTCCTATGCGATCAAATTTTCAACTGATTGATGTTCTATCAAGGGTTTACCAAAAACTTCTACAACTTCTTCTTCTACCTTGACAAGATTATCAAGCTAATACAACTCAAAAACCAATACCTATTTTTTATTATCCTTGTATCTATTTAATTCATGTTTCTTGAGTATGAAACAATTAATACCATCTCTCATTTTCATTAAATTTCTCTTTATAATTTTACATTGAAGATCACATTATTTCTTCGAGTTGTGACTCTAAAAAATTCAAATTTAGTATATCAGAGTTGTGATTCCCTATATCTAAATTTATTTTTGTATTGGGATTTCAATCCCTTATTCTATGTTCAGGGCCATTCACATTTTGAATCTCATAGTCTAAATTCATTGTTGTAAGGGGGGGTAACTCCATATACAAAATTCATGTGTATCTTGGTTATAATTATAGTAGACATATTTGTTTATAATTAGGTTATGATTCCCATTTAAAATTTAGGTAGTTTAAAATGTGTCTATCAATTACTTGAGTGGTATAAGGGTAAACTTAGTCAAATTTGGGTCAATTTAATATAAAATAAATCCTTTTCTTTTATTTTTATTTTATAGTAACTTTCTTGATCCCTATTGTTTTAAAAAACATTTATATCATGGTAATCATCAAAAGGGTTAAAAAAATATATGGATGAAAAAATCACATAATTTTTTACAAATTTGAATATATGAGATTATTTCAAAAAATACTCATATTATCATAATAATATATCAATACGGTGGATTTTCCCATAAAAATTAATTTATATTAATTTAACAATTTATGAAATTACAAAACTTCCCCAATCCTCACTTATAAAAATGAACCTCCTCTACTCTCTTACTCACAGATGTTGAGCACAATAGTTCAGAAGATACCCACTGAAATCCCTGTCCGAAATCCCTATAATAATCCTAGATTTAGTACTTTGGGTATTATATAAACCCTACAGGGATTAAGGTTTAATGCGAAGGAGGTTTTCCAAAGAAGATAATTGCTTGTAACTGAATGTTTTAGATTTATTTCCACTAACACCTCCTTAAAAAATAATTTAATCATACTTAAATTTTAAAATAAATATCTTAAAAATACTTATATGTTATTTCATTAATTCAATAGACTATATATATCACCTTATTCCATCAAATTTGAAATAAATCCACTATTTGTTTGGATGGAGGACTACCACATCGCGAACTGATGTAATTAATTTTTTTATAAATATATATTATGTATTATTATTATGATGTTTTTATTTGGGGAATTATATCTAGTATATAAAATAAAATAGGTTAATAAAATTAAAATATTCTTCAATGAAGGGAAATTCAGACGAAATACCTTACCCAGAGTCCATACTCTGTATGTATGTCCTTTAATACCTTTATAATAAAATTATATAATTTTTTTATATCTTAAGAATATTTTAAAATATCAATACCTTATCATTAAGTCATTTAATTAATTCATTAAAAATTTAATTACTTAATAAGCTAAGTCTATTCCATGTTTTTTGAGGATGTTCGGTTCATAACTTCCAAATAATTTTGGTATATTGACCGTGGTCAAAGTAATAAATGTTCCATAATCTATAGAATAATGAACAGGAAATAGTTATCATTTTTATTCATTAATTACACTATTAGAAAAAACTATTTTTTTTTTTGAAAAATGAAAAGTGTTACAATCAGGGAGATTGTAGTCATACGTATGCATGAGTATTATTTCCATTTTCCTATGAACAAGAAGAAAAGAAGGTAAATAATATTTTATCTTTATAGAATGATTATTATATCATAAATATCATATTTAATATTTAATTACACTTATATATACCATACATTTGAGGTGGTAATGAAAAAGGAATCAGATCCATTTGTGAAGGTGGTAATCCACTCATACACACGAACATCACAATCATTTTTCAATTAGGACTTAAATGATTAAGTAATTAAATATTTCATAAATTAAATAAATGGTTTAAATATAATGTTTTAAGATTATAAAAGGAACTTAATAAATAAAATTATTGACTTCTGTTTATTATACATGTGTTAAAGGACATATATAAAATGTATTGACTCAAGGAAAGGCATTTCTTCTCAATTTACCTTTATTGAGGAATATTTTAATGTTATATATCTAATTTATTTTATATGGTAGATATAATTCCCATTTTACATGTAATATTTTTAATCCTTAATAAATTAATTTTATTTAATCTATAATTCATATTGTTTCATCCAAGGGGATTTGACTTTAAATTCAAAATGAGGTAGTGGGTTTTTAACTGAATTTCCATTCATTCAGATGTATCACTTCTTCATTAATTATATTATTCCAAGTCTATGTGAGAAGTAAACTTTAACTTATTTATGGTGTACCTACACTAGTATTGTGTTCGGTTATATTTTTCACACATAATTAATCTATTTATTAATTCTCACTTCAATGGCATGATCTTTGTATGATATTTTATTTTAAAAAGTCCTCTTTTATAGTTTTCCTTATAACTATTTTCTATTCCATGTCAATGTTATTTTAAAGGTTTCATGAAAATTATTATCTTTGATTTGTTTATTTATAAAGGTATTTTAAACCATATATGATTTTATTTTCAATGGTTTAAAATAGAAATTTTTTAATATTTTATGCATGGGTCAATTTCAACTCTTTTTACCAAAGTCTAAAATAATATATTTTAACATTCACAACTTGAACAAAATTTTCCACCATCATGATCTTTTTTTAATTAAATATTGATTTATAATTTTTAAAGTCATATTTGAAATTAAATTTTTTCCCTAATATATTAGAAAATGTTATCTTTTAAAAGTTATTTTAAAAGTGGAAATGGTATTTTCCTCAAGAATTTTTTTAATGACCTTTTATTGTTATTTGTATTTGATAACGATAAGAAGTTTTTATTACTTATGATCCACTACCAATATTTGGTAATGATGATATAATTATCCATTTTATTGATGGATCATATGATTTGAAAGGGATTTTCATGTAACATGTTTTTTTCATAGGTAAATCATGCCGTGGATGAAAAATGATTATTGTTTTGTTATAAAATGAAATCTTTTAATTTTTTATCATGATATGGTTTTTATACATTATTGATGAAATTGGAATTGGGGTGGAAACCCAAATCCTTAAGTGGATTTATTTCAATATGTTATGGGTGGGTTCACCATATACCTCCAATTAATTGGGTGATGGAAACATAGTTGACTGAATATAAGTTACTCTTAAGAGGTGATGAAGTTATCCATTCAGTAGGTTACTCCTAAGATATTATTGGTATTAATCAGATAATGTTATCCCATCTATAAGGGTTATTTTAAGGGTTTTATGATAACAATGTTCCATTATACCAACACAATTTCTCTATGATTTATATAAGTTCCCAATAGATACATTTCTCAAGGATTGTTTTCAAATGATTCAAGATTGTTGAATTATAGGAATATTATCTTATTTTAATTCTTTATGACATATTATATATTTTTAAAGGTATTAATTATCTTATTTTATGGTCATGCACTTTGAAAATTTAATCATATCCTTATATACATCTTATGCTCACTATTTACATTCAATTGTTAATTCATATTGTGATGTCTCAGACCCAAGTGCCACTTAGAGGTGCCTTGAGCCTAGTGGGACACTTTCTCTTAAACACATCTCCTCAAACACTAGAGGCTACCGACTAGTTACGAGGGCCTAGTTTTTGTCCATTGAAAGTATATTTTCTCATTTCTAGAGTGTATCACAACAGATAAATTGGATATTTCATAAATAGAGAATGAAATATAAACATATTTAACAATAGAAGAAGAAAAAATAATAAAAAATAGATGAAACTGATTATAATACAATATCTTGAAGCTGAATCGTATCCAAATGATGATGATACATGTTGGGTATTTGTAAAACGAGAAAACATGGATATAAGGAATTAGTAATTAGTACTATAAAAAAGAAGAAAAAAGGAATCCAAAAACGAACCAACCTTCCCGACCTCCATCTCGGTCCACTATGACCCGACTCCATCCTAAGTAAAAAATCAATATCAGGTGTCCAAGGTGGGTTGTTTCTCTTTTTCAACACCTACATACATGTGATATTATTTGGTAACAATGGTGGCCTAGATAGAGTGTGATATAAATCTCTATAGGCCCCCACCATGGGCGTCTATATAATCTAGTACGTGTAATATAAACTGAAACAGTGTGGAAACATTCATATATAAAAGTAAACCAATACAATAACATAAATACTCATCTATCTACTTTACCCTCAACTGGTGTCAGAACATTCAATCATTTTATTTATTAATTATGTTTTTGTTTATATAATTAAATCATATGAGGTATAACCAACACTAACATACTGACTTGATAATAATAATTAAGGACCCAAGATATAACAAGGAATCCTATAGTGATGATAATAATGAAAGGGATCCAAGGTAATAACTAAGGTATCATTTACCTCAAGGGTCAAGCCAACTCAGTAAAAACCTTTTTACTATCTAAATTCGTAAGAGCATAATCCAAGGGGAATCACCTAAGGCATTCCACTATAATTTAATTCTAAATGAGTCTAAGGAAATCATCCAAGGTAAAAAGAGATAAGAGATGATTGGGACCGTTGGTGTATTCAAGGAACATAATGTGTTTAGACATGAAATTGGATCTAATTATTTTATTCAATTAATCCTATAATGATAATTTAGGGATCATACAGTGTCATACCTAGCATCAATATGTTGAAAAATACTGTGTTAAAAGGTGGATATCACCCTTGGAAACTAGCATCCTTGAATTAGAATGGCATCCACAAGTTCTAAAGGCATTCCCTTAGGAATCATTGGCTAGATCAAGTATATATACTCCTCTAAAGATTTCAAAGTCCATATACAATAATCACTATATAATTTATTCATTATATAATCTGTCCATGTAATAATCATTCCATTTAATAAGTTAAAGGATTCATTCCATACCTTTTATTTGAGAAAAAATTTTAAAGGACATGTAGCCATTCCTATCATTTCATATTTATGTACTTGGAAATATCATTTAACTTTCACAGAAATGAAAAGGGAATGCTAATGATGATAAACGATGTGCAATTAATTTATAATAAACTATGCCAAGTGATATCAATAATATAATTTCCACTTACCATTTAAGGATTCATTGATAAATTTAAAACACTTACCTTAGAAGGGTAAAGTGGAATTATTTCAAATAAAATATAAGCATTAGAAATTATATAATAATTATATTGAGGAAATAATTATCATTAAAAAGATCAATCTATAGAACTCCTGAACAACGGTGCAAACAACCATGTAAAACCATTAAAGACATAATTATGGAAACTCCCTTCATGGGATAGATTGCGTTGAGGTTGTAAACTCCAATGACATGAATATAATTTATTAAAAAAATCTCTAGAATAATAGAAAAATGAATATAATAAATTCATTTGAATTAAATTGGAAACGTCCAATGAAATTGGCATTCCCATAAGAATGAAAATTTATAAAATGATGAATACTGAGGGATGGGTTATAAAATAACTACCTTAGACTCATATAACTATCCTTATCCAGTATCATCATCTAGTTTGGTCTGGATTGAAGGATATATGAATAAAGGATCAATTACCTAAATATCGGACAAATGAGCATATATCAAAATAATATCTTTGATGGAAGGAAGAATGATGAACGACTAAAAAGGAATTGATTATATACCGATGTGCATCCAACATGATGAACAAGGATCACATAAAAAATTTGGTTATCAAGATGGTATCCAAATATATAAAAGAGTATTTTGGGAGCTCAAAGAGGGGTAAGATATCATTTTCTATCAACTGAATATGAATTGAGAGGATGATTTAGGTTTAAACATTTTATTAGGTGTGAATTCATCATTTCACCCCAAAACCTGGGTCTCGTGGTCTCCAATAACTATGCGGCCTGCTGATTTTCTTCACTGACTTAGATTACGAGCTCTGAGAATTCCCCAGACACCCCTAAAACCTTCATGAAATCATTATAAATCCAAATTAGGTCCAAAATAAAAAATTAGACCAAATTCAAAAGGATCAGTAACTGATATAAAAACTAGATTCTTATAGTCTTCCACCATTAAATGAACTCATCCTCAAGTTCACCTTCCATGGTAAATGAAATAATATTTGAGAACAAATATAGAAATTGGGCACATACATAGGCTTCCCACTCCCAAGCCTCATTCTATACACATCTATAGTGCCCTAACACCCATATTAAAGGGACATACAAGCCTCAGAAATACTTCTTGCTCCGATCAGCGATGTGTATAGGATACTCCTCAAATGGAGCCTTGTCATCTAACTCAACTTCCTCAAGATCAAAAGTAAGAGATGATTTGGGATAATATCAGAAAATATATTAAATTTGGAAGACATTATTGCATGAAATACTTCATCTATGTTAGTAATAACTGATAGGATATTTCCCCAACTCTCTCTAGAATCTCAAGCAACCTTACAAATCGATGGGATAACTTCTATTGACATTATATTAATCTATGATCAAGCATGGTCAATACCAACTGGAAAACACGATCCCCATCCTTTAACTCCATTGGTCTCTGACAGAAATTGTTATATGATTCAAATTTGAACTGAGTAGTAAACATACCTTTGCCAATTAATTGAACCTTCTTCGATATCTCCTTCAAGATATAATGACCTAATAGGGTTTCCTCTCTTTCCTCTAGATAGCACATGGGTGACCAACAAAAGCTACTATATATGGCCTCATAGGGATCCATATGAATTGTCACCTAAAAGATATTATTGTAGAAAAACTAAAAAAAGGATATAGTTCTCCCATGAATTGATGAAATCAAGGACACATTCTCAAATCGTGTCCTCTAGAACTTATACTGTCCATTCTTATTTTTCATCATCCAGAGGGTGAAAGGATATGATCAAAATCACCTATATATCCATAGCCTTCTATAACCCTTTCTAGTACTGTGATGTGAAATGGGTTTCCCTGTCTGAAATGTTAGTATGAGGGACCCCATGTTATTGGATGTTCTAACAAACATACAATCTTCATAGATCATCAACTTAGAAATTCTCCCGGATAGGAAGAAAGTGGGATACTTTTGATAGTTTGTCATTGAATACCCAAACTTTGTCACTACTATAAGGTTACCTCCTAAAACATTTTATAAAATCCATAGATAAGTCTTCTAGTTTATATTATGGGAATGGAATCAGTTATAACAATATAGAAGGCTATTGGTGCTCCGCCATTACCTGCTGACAGGGGGAATACCTAGTAATTAATCCTGTTATCTGACATTTCATTCCAAGACTCCAATATTGTTATTGCTTTTCTCGATAAATCTTTGATAATTTTGGATGAACTTCCCACTAAGGATCATGGGACTTGAAAATTAGTTCCTCTCTCATATCTATAGGAACCTAGGAATGTCCATGTATATGTAGGATACCATCATTGTCAACAGACCAATCTGGTGGGGGTTCATCTCCAAAAATTCTCTCATAGAGAACGAACCCTTCCTTATATGAAAAATAAATACTCTTTACCATCTCAAGGAGTGATGAAATAACTATCTAGGATGAGAGAAAAGAATTTTGATGACAATCATGAAAATCCATATGAATCTCATAAAAGAGGGCCATCAATTTCTATTCATCAATAGATTTTTGTATGGTGTGTGCCTTTTTTTCTGACATAGCGCATACTCTACCTCATTTATCTTTTCCAAGCATATAGTTAAGGACAAAATTGAAGGACTAGAGGTATTTATCCTATATTCTCTATATGAGGTTCAATTCACAATGTATAAAGATATATTAGAGGATCTTGTGATCCAAAGACACTATAAAGTGCTCACACATCAGATAATGCCTCCAACAACATAAGGCATGAACAACTTTTTCTAGCTTGAGGTCGTACATCAAGAAATTTCTCTAATTAGGCTTCAAATGCCAAGATCTCTATGCAATGATTGTTTCCTTATATATTAGGGCTGTTCCTAGGCTGATGCATGATGCATCACATAACATGATATTGACTCTTCTCAGATTTGGATGAATCTGAATAGGTTCACAGATAAGCCTCCATTTTAGCTATTGAAAGGATTTATCACATATTTTTTTCCTAGAAACTTAACACCCTTATTTATAAGACCAATAAGAGGGGAATAAATACATGATAAGTCATTTATAAAACACCTATAATATCCAACCATCCTTAAGAAACTCTATATTTACAAACTTTTCTTGGGTTTCTCCTAGGAAACTGTATCACTCACCATCTATAGGTCAATATAGACTCATTATTCATAGATAATATAACCAAATAAGTGAATGTTTTCAATATTGAAGTGGAAATTAGAAATATTAGAATAGGGTTTATTCTCTCTTAGTGTACTCAAATTTATTTCATGGTGATTATCATGGTTGCTATGAATGTGTGAATACCACAATATGTCATCCACAAATACCACACAAAAAGAATACCTATAGGGGAGGAACACCCAATTAATCAAAACCGTTAAAATGATAAGGGAGTTCATAATACCAAATGACATAATGAGATACTCATATAGACCATACCTATTATGAAAACATGTACGTGGTATGTCTGATGTTTTGAATTGGACCTGATGATAGTTTGATCTCAGGTGGATCTTGGAAAACATCCAAGCTCCTCATATATAGTCAAAGAGATCATATATATGAGGAAGTGGATACTAGTTATTGATCATAACTTAGTTCAACAGTCATTAATACATGTATAAATGATGGGTCTCATCCGCCTTCTAGGAAAAAAGAATGGGAAAACCCTAAGAGGATGTATTGGAAGTATATTACATTTGAGATATAGATTATCCAACTATCTCTTGATATCATTAATCTCATTAGGTTCCATCCTCTATGGAAGAATAAAAACAAGATCTTCTCCTTTAATAACCTCAATCATAAATTCAACCTCCCTTTCAAGATATAATCCAAAAAAATTATTAGGAATGACATCCTTGAAACAATCTACTGTCGAATGGAACTCAGTGTGATGTAAACATCAATCCTCCATAAATAGATTAGATTTTTGGTCACTCTACCTAGCCCATGATGCTCTAGTATAGATTTTACTACCTTGGCATCCCACTCACCCTTATGTAGATAACATATTCCCTCTAGTGATTTAAATGACCCCCTGTACTGATAGTAGTCTACCAAGTCATGATACAGGACCAAACAATCTATCATGAGAATGAAATAAAATCCCATAATATCATGAACAAAGAGGCCCCACAAGAAAGGGTGACTTATTACCCCAAGGGATCAATCCCAACATAAATGTATGCTCTCTGACTGTACTATTAATTATGTATCCATGTTCATTACACCATATTAATAATCTATTTTCTGCCAAAGGATTTCCATGATATATAAGGAGATGAAGGATTGTGAATAAATTATATCAAATAATGAAGAAAATATAGTGTAAGATACTATAATATTGCCTCAAACTGTAGACGGTACTGCACTATAATGTTTGAGTAATGGATGTGTAGCATGAAACTGACATGATATATGACCCTTTTCTATAGTGGGAATACCCGGAGTGGCACTGATCTAAGAGAACTGATGATATATATCATGGATACTACAACCATGAACTCCTCCTCATCTAGTCATGCAAATTTTCCTCCAACTGCCTATCTAATGTGGTGTAAAATAACCTTCCCCTGATGGTGGAGCTGGTGTTGATCCTCTTTCACTATAAGCAGTTCGAAAAGTCCCACAGAATCTCTAAATATTCCCTATATGACCGCAATCTCTACAATCCAAAGGGTTTCTATCGCAATGAGGATTAAGACTCCCATACCATCCACATTGATGTCATACAACGGGGTTTCAAATTCGGTTACTCTAACCACCACTACTCTGACGTCAAAACATGAGGGAACATTTCCTACTACTAGAAGAACTATTGGCATACCTGAACAATGATCCCCTCTACCTGGAACTACCTCCCGCCGTTAGGTTTCTCTTAGTGATATGATCTAGAATTTATATCTCATAGAAATTAGGTATGAAAAAAACACTCACCTAAGTGTGGATGGATTTCTATAGCCAATCCTTGAAGCATCTTTCACATGAAAGCTAATCACCAGCTAGAATTAGTGAAAAATATGTAACTCAGTAAAACATGATGATTAATCCATGTCTAACATATCACCATTCCCCAAATTTAGGAACTCTCTGGATTGTTCAGCTCTCGACATCTGAGGAAAGAAGTGATCATAGAAGGCAGTATGAAAATCATCCCATACCATGCCATATTGGCTAGCAGCATGGGTAAGTAAATCCCACCAGAACATGGTCAAATCGTAGAGAATTTATATTGTAAGATTGACGATATTCTCTAGAGGCATCTCTAGATGCTCAATGATAGATAATTTGAAATATTTACAACAATCAATAACCTATGAACCACCATCCCCTAAGAAGGTGGGAAAATTCTACTACTAGAACTCATGAGTCAAACTAGACATTATATGTGTAGGACATGGAGCAACTTGCAGGGACTGAATTAGACATAAGAGACTTCTCATGATGTTGAGAGTCAGTGGAAAGCTCAGGTTAGTAGGCGGCACCTCATGTGAAACTCCTTGTGGTAAGATTGCCGGCTCAGGGCCCATCACCTCTAGAGCATGGTTGTCAACATCCTCCTAGAACATGACATGAGGATGTCATGACTGCATTGGTCTAAAAATAATAAGAACACCCTCATAAAAATCTTTATGTAAATAGATATACTAGTAGAATAAGATCGTAGAAGAAGGGATCAGTACCAAATTTTCACTACCCCAACTACCCACATAGAAGGCCAAGTATTACTAAGTGTTCTTGTTTTAATTACAGGGGTTTCAATATGTGAAGGTTCAATAATACTCTTCCAATTCATTTAATAACAACAAATTCATCTTATAAATCAATATTTTATATTTTTAAGTTTTATTAAAAACATATATCAATGTATTATTAAATGTTATAATAATTCCTAGTGAATTAAGGCCCGCATAACTTATCACTAAAATAGACACCCATTTAGTCTCTAGTTAAACCAATCTATATTTGATCTCAAAACATAACGAGTTATATACAATGTATTAACACCATAAACTAACCATTCCAAACCATGAGGGACCATAAACTAGATGAATTGAAATTTCCAGTCAATCAATCATAAACAAATAGAAACACCCGAATATATATAAACAAGGATTACACAAAAATCACATGAAATAAAAGAAAATGCAAGAAGTAAGATGCACCTATATGGCATGGAATATAAATGGAATGTGAATTTTAGTCACATTCAATGATGCATGATTGATTATACTTTCCATCATCTCATAAGGCCAATGATAAAATACAAAACCCAATCACAATAATAATAGTATCCATAACAAAACATGTGCATCACCAAATGGTTAAAGGATATAAACTGTAATAGGAATTATTAGATGAACAATTACAATTCATGAAACTCAACATTTATGCCAAAAATGGTGTAGATATGCCTAATCATGGATTATAACTAAGTTACAATAATTTATAATCTCATGTCTGTTGTCTCCAAATAGTAAATAAATAAAGTAACTGACCTGATATCACTTTGTGACGTCCCAATCCTAGGTTTGAATCAGAGTTTCCCTGAGCCCAGTGGGGTAGATTTCCTTAAGAGAATATCCACGAATGCCAAATGCTACTGATTAGTAATGGGGTCCGAAGATGTTTATGTGGGGAAGCTATTACCACATTACAAATTTTTATCATAATGGATAATTAGGATATAATTTAAATAGTGTAATTAGTATAAATAGATGGTACATCAGAAGTAAGAATAATAATAAACAACAAATTAAACTAATTATAATACTACATCTGGAAGCATAATATTATACAAAATATAATGATACATTTCATGTATCTATGAAATAGGATAACATGGATACAAGGTATCAAGCATCAATACTATTCAAAAGAAGTAAAAAGGAATCCAAAAACTATACAGTCATCCGGAGATCTTTCTCGATCATATTCCACCTAACTCTATCCTAATAAAGAAAGGAATATCATGTGTCCAAATTGGGATGATTCCCTTTGAAAACACATGCACAAAAGTAATATACTTGGGTACCAATGGTGGCCTGGATAGGGTGTGAAATAAATCTTAGTAGGCCACCGCCAACGGTGTCTATCACATCCATTCTCCATAATATTAACTAAAATAGTGTGATAACATGAATACATAAAAGTAAACTAGTACAGTAACGTAAATACCCAAGTACCCGTATCAGCCTTAGCTGGTGTCTGAACATGTAATCATTGCATTTATTAGTTAAGTTCCATCATATATTAGTATGAAATGCGAGGTATAACCAATATTTACATCCTAACATGATATTAACAATGAAGGATCATAGATATAACCAGGAATCCTATAGTGATGATAATAAGGGGACCCAAGGTAATAACCAAGGCATCGTTGACCTCAGCGGTGAACCCAACTCAGTAACAACTAGTATCATGGATAAATGGGTAAGAGTTAAATCAAAGTGGAATCACCCAGTGAATTACACAATAATTTTATTCTAACTAAGTCCAAGGAAATCATCCAAGGTAAGACAAGATAAAAAATTACTAGGCACAAGGGTGTATCCAAGGATACTCATGTATGTAGACATCACAATTTATCTAAGGAGTGTATCCTAATAATTCTATAATGATAATGGTGGGATCCTATGGTGTGATATTTAGAATCCACAAGTAGATAAAGATTTGGTTCCAAGTTGGGTATCACCCTTGGAATACAACATCCTTTAATGGGAATGAAGTACATAAGTGATCAAGGTATTCCCTGAAGAATACAAGGAAATCTCGAGTTTTACCACTTCTATATAGATGTCAAGGTTCATATACAATAGGTACCTTATGATTGATTCATTATATAATTGGGACTTGAAAAAATCATTCTATTTAAGAATTCAAAGGTTTCATTCCATACCTTTCATTACTGTAAAAAGGTTAAAGGACAAAAACCCATTTCTATTATTTCATATTGGTTTACTTGGTTCTCTTATTGACATTTAATAAACATGAAAAGGTAGAAAAAGGATGATAATCCATGTGCAATTCATTTATAATAAAATAGTCCATGTGATATAAAAAATATACTTCCCCATTTCCATTTAATGATTTATTGATTAATTTAAAGCACTTACCAATGAAGGGTCAAATTGAACAATCACATATAAATAAAACCATTAGAAATTGTGTAATAAATCTACTTAGTAAAGGAATACCATTAATAGGTTCAATACATAACACATCTGAATGATGACACATAAAACCATGTCAAACCACTAAGGCCATAATTTTTGAAACACACTACATGGGATGGATGGAGTTGAGGTCGTATCCTCTAAAGACTTGAATTTCAATTATTAAACAAGATCGAGAACATGCACATAATGAATATAAGAAAGACATATTTATTAAAAACACAATGCCTGATGAAATTGTATTACCCATAACAAAAACAAGTTATAAAATGAATAAACTTGAGGGATGGGTAATAGACCGACTACCTCATACTCATACGAATCTCCTTGTCAAGTATCCACCTATAGTTCTTCATGGATTGGAATATATTGGAATAGTGGGTCAACACCTTGAAAATTGGGAATATGAGCTAGTATTTAAATAGCATCGTTGATAGAAAGAAGAAAAACAAATTAATAAAAAGGAATTTAGTACTTAACGATGCACATCCAATGAGACAAATGAGAATCTAATCAGAGTTCAGATAATAATTTTGGATAAAAATATATAAAAGAGGATTTTGGGAGCTCAATGAGTGAGTAGAGAGACTTTTATATCCACTATTGAGGAAATTATAAGAATAATGGGGTTTAAAAATTTCATTAAGGAAAAATTCATCATTTCACCCAATAACATGGGTCACATGGTTTGGCCGCACATTTCTAAAAACCATACACCAACCATTATATATATACTATGCTAAGGGGGAACCCTTATGGTCAGGACACACGGTTAGAGAAACCATGTTCAAACCTTAAAAAAACCTCTGTTAAAATGTCTATAGTTTTTCCTGGACGTGAGGCCCCTGGTGCATGGTTTGGGAAAACTGTGTGGACCACTTTACAATAATATCCCACCCACAAGATTATGAGAGACTATGTAAGATAGGTATCAGGTTTTCTACTTACCACGAGGGCCAGTTATATTTTTCATCGGCTAGGGTTTTGAGCTTCCAAAATGCCCAGACACCCTTGAAACCTTTGTGAACTCATTTGGAATCGATATTAGGTCCAAAATAAATAATTAGACCTAATTAAAAAGGATCCATAACTGAGATAAAAATCGGGGTCTTACATATATGTTTTCCCATACTGAGTGTTAGAGCTCACTGTACTAATGTTTCCTTTTCTCTAGGTTGTGAAGAAATATTTTAAGTATGTTATTCATAAAAATGTTACTAGATACATTGAACTTTGTGGGAGATGATGTATATTTTTATGAACTTGTTATTTATTACCCATGTTTCAATATAAAAGTTCTTCATAATTCTGTGAAAATCCAAACCTAAAATTTCTTTTGGAATTTTAGGGGTCCAATTATATTAGTTTGATGTTATAAGTTCTGAATGGTTAAAATTGGTTAATGTTTATTAGTATAAAATCTATAAACCTAAAGATTATGTTTTAGTTCCACATCTGGTAGTTCTAGTTCTGGGCTATTATAGTTGGTATCAGAGAAAGGGTTTAAATAGATTTATAAATTAGGATGTTTTCAAGTGAAGTTAACTTTATTTTTTATACCATTATGGGTTCATAATTTTAAGGATGATCATAAGTTCAAAGGTTTAAAAATCCCATTAGAGGTTTTAGGTGATATGATTTTTAGGTAACTAATGATATTTTGGGAGATATTTTATTGTGTTGTGGTATATATAACCTTTAGGTTTGATGTGATTGATTATTACAAAAGAATATTTTAACATTTTTGTGGATGTTCGATGAGAGGTACGAGAAAAATTCTGATTTTAATTAGGATGTAGGTTTAATTACATGTGAAATGATCTTATTGGAACTTTGGGCGTTATTAACAAATTTTGGAGATTATTGTATTATTTCTTAATATGAAAGTAAATTTATTTTGTTTATTATTTTATTATGTTATAACCATTTTGGTTCTTATTAAATACATAAAAATAGTTTTTTTCCTTTTATATAACTAATATTTAACCAAAATTTGAATATAGTTCTCAAGGAATCAAATATTCTAACTCACCATTTCACGTAAAAGATGAGATAAGGGTGGAAAATGTTTGAAAAAACAAAAAAGGAAGAAATTGAGTTTATGGATTTGAATAAAATAATGTGACTATATTTACTTATATTATTATTATAGATGGTTATTATATTCCTCAACTTTTGGAAAATGATCTAGAAATAAAAATGTTGTCACAATACCTTCATTTCTGATGAATTGATTGTATTTTTCACACCTCATCAGTTTATGGTTTTTTGACCACTAATTTTATCATTATCATTTAATTAATATTGGTCATTATTATATATAGCTATAAATAATTATTTGGACATTATGTTTTTCATCCATGTCTATATTTTCCCTTCCCACTTATGATCTCCTATTTAGAAACCTAGTTATGTGTTATTCCAGATGACCATCATATTTCCATTTCCCTATTTTGAAGAGAAAGTTTTATTATCCGTTTTTAAAATTTTTAATAATTAATTAAAATTATTTTAAAATGTTATTTTTTTCCTAATATATCTATATGGTTTATCTTCCACTACATAGAATTGATTTTGAAAATATTTTAAGCGTTGTCTATCAGGAATTAGATAATATTTCAATGACACCATTTAAAAATGAGAGAAGAATGTAACAACCCATATATTTTTAATCTTAAATAAAATTTATTCCTTAATAATATTCACAAATAAATTTTCAATGTTATATTCATAATAAGAATATTATGTAATTTTTTTCCAAAAAGAAAGTGTCCTATTTCAAAAAAAATTATGTTTTGATGTATTGTAAGGTTTTATAAAAAATAAAATTTATAAAATTTATAATTTTAATTTTATATAAATTATATCATTTGTAAAATTAATTTTATTAAAATTTTATTATGGTGGAATTTTGGTATTTTTAGAAAAAGATTGATTTTTCAGTGAATAGTTGAAATTATCAATTATTATAAAATTATAATTTATTTTTATTAAATAATGTAATTTAAAATTCAATTTGGTATTAAATTTATATATGAATCATTTAATTTTAAATAATATAATTAATTACATAAGAGTAACCATTATACTTGATTTTGGTATAAGTTCATTTTTTGGGTTCAAAAACACATTTATTTAAAAATATTGTTTTTCCTTGCATTTTTATCTGATTTTAATTGACACCACTTATAGAAATTTAATATTTCAAAATGGATTACATATTTGTAATATATTTTTCTAGATTTGGGAATTTGATACCTTTTGTTTTTGATCATTATGAGTTGTGACCATGGTAAATATTTATCACCACGGTTAGGGTAAATAATGTTATCAAGTTTAAACATAATATGTTATAGACTAAAAATTAGCATAAAACTTTAACGTAATTTATTTTATGTTTATTTACCATACTAATCCAATATTCTAATTTGTGGCTATTTTTACCATTTTTCTTTGAAAATGGTATATATTATTTTACATAAAATATAAAAAATGTCACTCTATTGCTTTTAAATTTTTATTATATGTTCAAATTCTGATAAAAATAAGTCTTGAATGAATACTGAAGGTTAGTTAGAACATAATTAAAATATTTTTATTATGGTGATATATTTTTAATTTTTATGGATGAAATAATTATCTTAAATTCTTAGCCAATGCCGACATTTCACATATGAAAGTAGTAGAATAATCAGGTGAATGATATTTAAAACTATGAAAGTAATTATTTTTGTATATTTATAATTGCACTGTATTTTTATAGATATATATAACAAATTATACATGTATTAAAAGTATCTATTGAAATTTTACTAGTATCACGATGACTTTAAATTCAATTTGAATGAATTGTTGCAAAAATGATATTGATGATTTTTTCATAATAAAAAATATTTTATTAAATTATTTAAAGTTTATAAAAATATTATATTTTGATTAGTGAATCATATATGGTTTTATACATAATTCTTGGTTCATTTTTGGGTCACTTTTTTGTTTATTGATACTTTATTGACCCTTAAATTTAATTTTTTTGATATCATGGTAATCATCAAATTGGTCAACGAGTGTTAAAGAAAATATATATGGGTAAAAATATCACCTAAAACAATCTTAATTTTATTTTATGATTGGATATAGACTCATTATTATCCTATATTGAAAATATATCAATGTGGTTCCACTTTTTCATAAAAATTAATTTATATTGGATTCATACTTTTAGTAATTTCAAGAGTGCCCCTCCACTCCGTAATAAAAGAGAACCTCCCATCATATCTACCCCATAATTATTGAGCACCATAGTTTAGAAAATAACAATAATAAATATATTTGTAAAATCCCTCTAAATTTTTTGGATGTCTTATTCTGGGAATAACAATAATTTTAGATGGATTAATGTGTAATGAAACAGATGCAGTCTGAAGAAGAGGTATCGCTTCTAACCGATTGTTTTGGTTTTATTTCTTCTTAAAAATCAATAAAAAAATATTTTATACATGGTTAAATATTATCATAAATATTATAAAAATACTTATATGATTTTTTTTAATATAATAACTCATATCTATCTCCATCTTCCATCAAATGTGAAATAAAACCATCATTTGTGTGTATGGTGGACTACCGCCTTGCGAACAGATAAATTCATTTTCTTTCACAACATATATGGATGGTTATAATGATGTATTTAATATATATATATATATATGATATTTATTTAATAATTATCATTATTTAAATAAAATATTTCACCTATTAACTTACCTTTCATTATATTGAAAAATGATAACATCGTTCGGGCATACATGTGGATTAGCACCCCTACAAAGTGAAGAGATTTATTTTTAATAACTTACTCACATGTATTGTATATATTAGAGAATTCAAAGATATAATATAATATTTATAATATAATAATTATTCTCAATAAAGAACTAATATTTTCCTTCTTTCACTCATGTTGGTTTCAAAATAGAAAGAATACTAATGTCTACATCTGACCTATCATTTCCATGATTGTAATATAATTCATTTTCAATAGACATATTACATAGTTTTTTATAATAGTATAATTAATGTATAAAAATGATTATTATTTCAGGATTATTATTCTAGATAATATGGATGAAATATCCCTTCGATCATGGTGAATATATCAAATCCACTTTGAAGTTATGAACTAAACGTCATCAAAACTCTCGATGTCGAATTAATTGATTATGTAACTAAATATGTCATAAAGGGATTAAATGGTTTAAGGATAAAATATTAACACGGTAAAGGTTTATAAAAAAATAAAATTATTACTACAAGATTAGTATACATATATTAAAGGATATACATAGTAACTCTGACTTGAGGTAAGGGATTTCATCTCAATTACCCTTCATTAAGGAATATTTTAATACTATGCACCAAATTTATTTTATATGGTGTATATGATATTAATTTTATGTGTTATATAATTAGTCATTTATTCATAATGTTATTTTAGTTATACTTAAATTTTTTTCATCTGTGGTTATTCAACTTGAAATTTAATTATTTGTAAGAGGAATATGAACTGAATTTCCAAACATTAGGTTATATCACTTCTTCATTGATTATAATGTGCCAAGATAATGTGATAATTAAAATATAATTAATTATGTTTTTTAAACTTATATTTGTTGGATTTAAATTTTTCACAAATAATTACTTCATTAATTTATTCCCACTTAAACAGTATGGTCCTTGTAAGAGACTTTCTTTTATACATCCTCCTTTAATGTTTTCGTTGCAAGTGTTTTTGTTACATGTATATGTTGTTTTAAATGTTTCTTAAGGATTCTTATTTATGATTTCCTAGTCTAAAAAGGCCATTTCGACAATATATGTATTTCTTTATAGTGTTTTAAAAATTTTAAATTTTAATATTTTATATACGGGTCAATTTTGACATTTTTACAGAAGTGTAAAATAATGTTTTTTATCCTTCAAGACAAGAATTTTTTCCCACCCTCATGACCATTATTTTTTTAATATACCTTTATAAGATTCCATGGTGTATTTTAAATGAAAATATTATTAATAATAGACTATAATGTTTTAGTTTTTAAATGTGATTTCAAAAGTGGAAAGTGTATTTTCCTCGAGATTGTTTTTAATGATCTTTTAATGATAATTCTATTTCTAAATGAAAAAAATTGATTTTAAATAGTTTATAGACGGTTTAGGATGCAATTATTCTATCCTTATTGATTATCTAGATGGATTATGATTGATTCAATTATATTTTAATGGGACCCATTTCTTTTCCATTGGTAAATCAAGCTATGCAAGAACAATTTTGATTATTATATTAAAAAATATAATCTTTTAATTTTTTTTTCTCATGATATGGTAGTTATAAATTATTGATGAAATTCCGATTGGGGAGAAAAACCAAATCCTTAATGGAGTTTTTCCATTATGTTATGGGTGGGTTCATTATAGCCTTCCAATGCATTGGGTAATGGAAATATAGTTGACAGAATATCAGTAGAAATTAAGAGATAAAAGAATTAGCCAATTAATATGTTAATCCTAAGAGATTATGGGTATTAACTAGGTGATTTTATCCCATATAAAATGTTATTTTATTGATTCTATGAATATAATGTTCCAAGATACAATCATGTTCTCTCTATGCTTGATAGAAGTTTCTAATGGATCCTTTACTCATAGATTTTTTTCACATGGATCATTATTTTATACTAGTATGAATTCTATATTATGTTAATTATTTATTCCATGATGTGTGTTATTATTAATATGAATTATCTCATGTTATTCTCAAAAAAATTTATTATTTCATCCTACACTTATTCTTATCTTATTCTCATTGATGACATTCAAAATTTAATTATTATGCTTACCCATATTGAGAATTTGGGTTCACCCTTATAGTGTTTCATTTTCCCCATTTGAATAAAGTCTTTAAGTATTTTATTACTTAAAATTTTAGTACATGTGAGGAACAAAATGGGATATGATATCGATTTTTATGAACTAGGTATTTATGTAACAAATTTTCCATATAATATTTTGTCCTAATTATATAAAACTCTAAACCTAAAATGTCCTTGGGTATGTAAGTGATTAAATATTTTGGTTTGATGTTTTTTAGAGGGTTTAAACTAAACCATGTTTATTAGTATCAAATCCCTAAATATAAAATTATTTTTTTGCACTAGATTTTATAATGTGGGTTATGAGATTTTGTGCTCCAACTCCTGGTCGAAGTCAAGAAATTCTTCCAAGAAAAAGAATAAGTAAGACAAAAACATTGTAAAAAAATAGAATATAAAATAATTAAACATAAGGTATAACATGGTTTGGAAATTGTTTCCTATATATATTGGAGAACAAAAAATATTTTTCATTTAATAAAAATAATATTCATATGAATTATAAGAACAATCCCATACCTAACCTAGATTCATATAATTTACCATGCAAATGCCTTTCCATGATAATATACTTTAGTGATCCCACCATGAAACTCAAGAATGAGGGTGATATAATCCCTATAGTAGAAACTCTTACTATTGTTTCACTTTTCGGTCATTCTCCCTTGCTAGGATGTGACCATCCATCTTCCTCCGTAAGGTCTATGAAGTTATTCTTTTTATTACTCAAGGCATATGATGAATTCAATCTCTTATCTGTATCCCTCTCTATATTTGTCTCCATGTGTGTGTGTGTATCTTCACCAGGAACAATGGACCGACCTTACATTATATTGAGAAATACTTTTCCTCAATTAGTTGTGGATCACCTTTCAATCCTCTTATAAAAATTTCCACTTACTTTGATATTCATTGGAAACCTCTCACATAGTCAATGTAGTTTAGTGCCTTAACTATTGGAATCATTAAATAGTACAATTTTTCACTATATTCACTAGCTTCATAACTCTATACCTCTTTTGTAGGCTTCTTATTTAATCTACATCAATTATTCCCATAGAACAGGATTGAGCACAAATTTCAGGAATTAGAAGATATTCCTCCTCACCCCACACTCATTCCACTATAGTATTTCCAATGGATTGAATCCGCTAAACCTTATATATTTACACACTTATTGGTGAAACAAATTTTGGGGAACTATCATCCCTTCAAAAGTCTAAGATGCACCCACTGAGTTTTAATCTACTGGATATCTTTCACCCACCTATACCAAAACTGTACAGTAATTGTGTAATGTCCTTATCCAGCTTCCCTATGCATAACTTTTTTTGAGTGATCCTTTGGATCATCCATAAAAAATTTCTCGAACAAAACTATCTTGATGGATTTTAATACAACATTCCTTCATATGTTGTTAAATGAAGAAATATATATGAATAAGTCAATTATTTTTTAATTTCACTATAACTATGGTATTTCATACCAACATAATCCTAGATTTTATAGTATGAAGTAGCACTAAGAATTTGGAACAAGAATCTTAATGATTTCATGAAGGAATGAACATGATCATTGATGTTAGTGGAATGAGTTTTTTTTATGAAAGTTAGAATATCACACTTATCTACATAAATAACATGCTAATCAAGGGAATGATAAATGGAATGATTGATGAGATAAAGGATAAGTTGTCTTGAAATTTTGAGATGAAGTACCTTGATTCAGAGAAGTAGATTGTAGGGATAAGAATAATAAAAAACCTAACCTCTGCTACTTTTTAACCAACTTAGGCCTTATAAATTTGGAAGATAATGGGGAGATTCCATATTATGTAATAAAATATAGTGTCTAATCCCTTGAATAGAAAATTTAATCATTTAAAGGATCAATCACCATGAATGAAAGAAGAGGCTGAGTACATAGATAAGGTTCTATATGCATTAGTTTTCAGAAGTTTTATATACTATATTGTTTTTACCAATGTATAATTTTTAATAGTAATATTAGTAGTCGTAAGATACATTTTGAAGCGTAGAATATAGAACTTGGAGGCTATGAAATGGGTTCTATGGTACTTAGATGTTTCTGGAGTCATGGAACTTCTCTTCAAAAAAGACGATCCGTTAAATGATTTAAGAAAATCAGAGTTTAGTGGGGATTCAGATTCATGGAAAAGAACTTATTGTTATGTGTTTACATTTTTGTAACTTTTATGAGATTTATGAAATGGATTCAATAGTTAGTTAAACATTTCAAAAGGGAATAAAAGTACATCATATTGATAGAATATGATAAGGAGTTGGTTTTGTTGAAGGGGTTATTATGGGATCTCAAAAGAAGATTGGAAGTTGGAATATTGTTTTATAACTTAGAGAGCATGAATTACATTGAGAAAAATGTAATATTTGATTATCATATAAAGAACATATAGCTGAAGCACCAATTTGTTAGGAAGATATTGGAGGATGGAGTGTTAGAACTACTGAAGATTTAATGGATATATAATCTCTTTGAAACTTTGATGAATTTTGTTTCCAAATAATTAATGGGGAGGTGTTGTACCATAGTTAGATATTGATTAATAGAAAATATTGTTGGGGAACCAAGAATCTACTTAACAAAAATGTGAGTTGAAGGAAGTTTGTGAAATATGATATAGGAAGTAGTCATAATCTTCTGAAATAATCTATAGTGTGATATTATTGGGGTATGTGAGAATCGTTTTTGGCATGGATAATCTAATAAAAATTAAAGGAGATATTTCATTGGCCTAATTATGAATACTATATGGGATGATGGATTAGAAAATACAGAATTTAGGAGCTCTGAGAGGTAAAAATGAATGGAATCTAAAAGGGTACAACATATCAATTTATAGTAAGGATATCCATCCTATTTTATAGTAGGAGGCATGTCTTGTGATATTCTTAGAATATTGGAATAGTCAACCATGAGAGAAGGTTGAGGCCGTGGGATCCTTTGACTAAATAAAATATCTTCAATTATTATTCTATTAGTTGGATTGCAACCCATGAAGATAAAAATGTGATGGAGGCCAAATGCACTAGATGAGAACCTATATATATTGTTGGGTGTGATCATATTGTGAGAATTGTAAAAGAATTGAAATCTATTTTATTTCCTTAAATAAACTGAAGCGACATTCCATCATGTATTAGGATGAAATTATGAACCACATAATATATTGTGTTGTTCTTATTCCTTGACAAATTTTCTAACAACACAATCAATAGTTCTTTTTTGAGTCACACGTAGTAAGTGTGTTTTGGCGTGGTGACTTGGGTATATGTTTGACTTCCAAATTTTTTTGAACATAGAACAAGTTCACATTAATTTTTTTTATGTGTGATAATCTTCAGAGGCACATCATCCCATGTTTGTATTGTAAGGTTACAATGGGTCTAACACAAACCACACCCTGTGTCATAATAATATGTGGTTTATTCCGACATAAAAAAAATTAACCAAAGATCCTTTTTTAGAGTTTCATGTTAAAAAACCTGTTTTCTTTGTTTTGATCATGTGGAATGTGTTTTAAAAAAACATATATCTTTAAATGGAAAAATATATATTAATATATGTGCACATTAATATTTTAGCACTCTTTAATTTTCACCAGGAAATTTCATTCCAAATTTGCATTGGAAATTAAGTTTTCAGTATAAATTTCAACTAATAAGTCAAAATAATCTTTTTAAATTTTAATTAATTAATTTTTAATTTTTTTGATGTTTTCATTGAAAAATATAATTTGAGTAAATTTATATTGGTTTCTCAAAATTTTCAATGTAGAGTATCCTTAATCATTTATATTGGGATTTTATATGTTTCCATTGGAAATTAAATTTAAAGTACAAATTTGATAGAAATATACCAAACAATCTAAATGAATATACAGTTGTATTAACCATGTTTCATTTTTTTAGAGTAAACCACATAATGGTAAGAGAAAAAACACAACGGTTTTACGTATGAAAGTGTGTGTACTATATGAAAATGCATGTATATTTATTATTTTTCTCACAACAAGATATATTAATTGATTGAAATATAATGTAATTATATTTAATGGGGATTAAATATATATAATTACTATTTAAAAATTAAATAATTAGTGGAAGAATTAAACCACACTTTTTAAGGAGTTTTAATATTTTAAAACATTTTGGAAAGGTTTCAATTATAGATAAACTGATTTTAGATACCTGGGTGCTCAAGGAGTATCATTAGAGGTTATTTAAAGTGGTTCAATCCTATTATAAATGTTTTATGAGTTTTGCTGGACAAGGTGGGTGAAAATTGAATGATATGAACCTATCATTCCCTATTTATCTATAAATAAGGTTCTAATAGACCATGAGTAACAATTAATCCTTCCCAAGTATTGCAGGATTCTTAAAACCCATGTATTACTCTTATAGGAGGGATACATTTTCCATTAAATGATATTCATTAATGTTTTGTGAACAAGGTGTCAAGAATTCTATAAACAAATATGATTTCTTCTCATTTATCATATATTAAACTCAAGTGAATATTTGGATCTTACGGTAAGATGGGTTTTTTTGGTTTTTTCACTTTGATAAGGGTTCACATAACACTTTTTTTCATATATTCTAATTATAATTTTCATTTTCAAGTGTGCTTAATAATAAAAAAATCTGTGGGGTTTTAATGATTACCAATAGAATGAATTTTTTAGATAAATTTTGATAAGTTTGGAAGATTTGGATGCTTTAAAGTAAAAAAACATTCAATAGTGAATTATATTGTAAGATAATTATTTTTGGAGATTAAATAAAAATTTCCTAGAACTTTTTACAACATAAGTAAGAATTACTACATTTTAATCTTAACATATGAGTGAATTATAAATAATTTTTCATAAATCCATTACGTCATGTATATTTCCTATAATTGAACTCTAGGATAAATTTTTGTATTTAATTGAACAATATGGGTAGAGGAATATATATAACTAAGAAAATAAAGCTATAAATGAGCATATTTTATGATGCAACTATTGATGATGAAGAAAATATCAATGGTAAGGGGTGTTCCTGAAATATCGAGGATCTTTTTCTATGACTTATATAAATATGATATATCCACTATAATAATGTTTCAACATGTTATTAATGTGGTTTTTTAAAATAAAATAATAGAAAGCTAGTGGAGAAAACAAAGGATATACTGGGGAGATTCACTTATTTTGATTCAATGAATAACATTACTCTGTGAGTTTACATTTATAATTAATTTTATGTTTTTTTTTCCAGGTTTAAGAAATAATTTAGTTATTTTTTAATTTTTTAAACTTGTGAGAGAGATTTGAAAATAGAAACATGATGATGTAAGACCTGGATTGAGTTTTGATGACAATTGGACTTTTATATAATTTTCTAGAGTATTTTTATTGATCTATTATTCGTATCTTATGATTTATAATTCATTTGAGATTTCATATTAATTTATGGTTGATTATATATAAATAGTTATTTTGTAGTCTCATTAAGGGGTAATAAATTAATAATAAAATGATGGGAAGATGAGTAAATATTGAATTCTCTTGTGAATTTTTTTTATCTTTTTTAGTATGATATTGAGATTAAATTTTTAAATTTTTCACCATATATCCTATGAGAAATGATTTTATAAGGGAGTAAAAACGTTATGGTAAAGTGATATTTTAGTTATAAAATAATTCTTGATACTTTTTTTATTTATAATATTGGGTTTTATTGCATCCCAGTTTTAGTATGTTTTTTTGGTCATAAAGAATTGAAAGGATTTAGATAATATTAATTGAAATGGATATAAATAATATCAATTAAATAATTAATCTTGAAACTTACCAATTAAATTGTACTCAAAATTTAAGTAATTCTCGTTTTAGGAAAAAAATATCCTTTAAAACCTATATATTATCTCTATTTTTTCATAACAAGAAAATAGTTAATGATATATATTTTTATTTTAATTTCATTTATTTTAATTCATAATTCGTATATTTAATAATCAATGAGTTTTTATATTCTATTTTTTTTTTATATTCCATATAAGAAGCTTCAAGAGGGGTTTAATTAAAAAATTAAAAGAAAAAACCCCTTTTAAAATTCTCATGATTAAATTTATAAATCAGAATAACATTTCACACAATGAAAAATATAAAGAATGAAAGAATAAGTGGATAATAAAATATAAGCTTAGGAATTATTTGAATAATGAGTAAATGGGAAATGGATTTATTAATGATTTAATCCAATCATTACGATTCTATATGATCAATTTAAGAATAAATATATTAAATTTGATAATGTAACAATGTAAATGGATATTTAAGGATACTATAAAGGATAATGATCATGATATATCAAGTTGTATAAATTTATAAATAAAAAGGTAATATTTGCATTACAATGTAAAATAGATAATGAAAATAAATTCAAAATTCAATTATAATAGTTCTAAGAATGTTAAAATGGTTTGGAATAAGCAACCCCTGCATTTCCAATATATATTAATAACATGTTATTATCCATGAAAACTTCTTCGATTTTTACACAACTAGTAAGAAATTATTACGACCCGATTTTGAAAATAATAAGTACAACTCGTTCCCACTTTCAAATAAAATGAACTAGTACTTATCATTAATAATTTTTCAATCAAATATTAGTAGCTAAAATGTTATTATCCCAAAAACTTATTTGATCCAAGTTCAATATAAGGAAATTACCTATCTCGAAGAATTTTTTAGTCATAGGTCAAAATATAGAATAATGGAGTAAATATAATAGATTATTCCTTATGCTATTTTGAAATGGCTGAGAAACACATTTAAAGATAAGACATGATGGATTGGAGATAAAGATAATAAATTCTATTAGAAAAGTGTCTCTCTTCAAGGAGGAGGAGTATAAATACAAGAAAAGGGCTGTGTCAAAGTGAAAACTATTTCAGGGATCCTCCCTTTTTCTCTCAAATGATAATCCATATATATATATATGTGTGTACTTTTATTAATATTTTTTTTTAAATAAGTTATCCTATGAAATTTTATAGGTTCATAAATTCTTCCTTTGGGAAATAGAACAATTGGATAATGTCATGTCTTCTGATGATAACATTTCTCATTTCACTATTATATCCCATGTGAGTTATCTTGTCGATAATTATTAATTTAATCATTATATTCATTATGCACATTATTGTAGTACATTATCTATATAACCATTATAGATTAATTCAACTATATTTGTGACCATAAAACTTTTATTTATTCAGATACAAGATAGATTAATTTTTAACTTATTAGATTGTGGAATATAAACATTTGAAGGTGATGTTGAACTGGAAAAAATATAAACATTACAAATCCTTTCCCAATCATTAAATTATTTAACCAATTATTTCAGTAATCTATTATTGATAGTGGTGGAATGATATAAATTTGTCTTTAATGGACTTCATAATTTTATTTAATATCTTAATCCTCTTATATTCAACAAATTCCTTTGTCAATTTATTTGTTATAAAATTTATAGATGATAAATTTGATTCTAAATAGGGTATTATTTGACTTTGATTTATCCATTTAGTGTTCCACCCACTTTTCATGTTGTTTCATTTATAAGTGCACACCAATTGTTAAGGTTTATTTAGTATAAGTATTTTATCTTCTTCTACTTGATATGATTAATTTCATCACCAATTTTTCTTATTGTATTACTGGTAAATAGTGTTCTTACTTTGAAACTAATTTCATAGAAGTCACCACCTGAATTCTGATTCATCTATTCATTATGTAATCTATTTTATATTACATGATACAAATAATTAATGTATTTATGATTGGAGTGATTATATAGAAGTATTCATCTATTTTATAAGACATTCATTGGTTCTTTTCTCCAATTAATTTATTTTCCAAAAAAAATCTAACAAGTGAAAATATGTCTTGGTTTGCATCCTTTATCTATTAGTAGGCTAGATTATCATGGTAATAATAATTTTTCTATCTCACCACGTATCTATCATTTACTATTTATATCACAAAAAAACAATTGATAATATTTCTTAAATCAAAATTTGAGTGTCTTATGATCATTAAAACACATCATTGTAGAGGATGATAATTGTGGTATTTGGGAAAATACCGAACAATCTACCACTTTCTGATGATTATAAGACATGGTATATTAAATCCTAAAAATAGGACATGATATAAAAATGAGAGGTGTATCATGATCATTAAAAACCATCAATATAAAGGATGAGAACTATAGTATCTATAAGATTCCCTGATATCACCTTTTTTATGATCACAAGACATATTATATTAAATCATAAATCAAACAGACAAAAAGATTATTTGATTTTGATTAGATAAATTATAAATCAGTTTAAAATAGATAAGAGATAAGTTAAACCATACAATTATATATCAAAGTTTGGTTTTGATTACAACATCACCGTTTGTGATTATAAAAATTAACACGACATAATATAAAATTTCAAAATTAAACATACACTTCCACTTTTAAAAGGACAGTGGATCTAAATTTCCCTCCACCCTTATTTTATTGGAAATAGAAAGGTTAGGAAAAAATATAACTACCCTATGAAAATGAGATGAGGATTTATCTCATATAAAAAATATATGGTTCTATTAAAATGGTAGGAATTAAATATCCCATTTATAAAGTTATTAAATCAATATTGTGTAGAAATTAGACCTTTGGATCGAGTTTGTATAGACTAACTTTAACATAAAATAAAAGGTTAAAAATTTGATAATATATATAGTAATAACTTAAAAGTTAAATAATATAAATATGAAAAAATATTTTTTTTGTAAAAATAGATAAAAAACTCACCTCATAAAAATGTTTTAAAGGAGTTTAAAATAGATAACACTCTAACAAGTATAAAATTGAAAAGATTCAATCATTTTGTTTAATTTCACGACATGAAAATTTTCATTATAATAGAACTAATTGATATTTTGATAAATATTAGAAAACATATAACCTTCCTGAGAAGAAACATTATAAAATATAGAATTTGATTATCAAAATTTTCCTTTTGATTCATGATTCATATTTTGACTATATTCTCCAAAATTTCAAAAAATGTGTAATTTTAAGAAATTATTTATGATTTTATTTTACAATAATATTTAATTATACCTATATGAATTGAATTTTCTTATTCCTAAAACCATCTACCACATGTAATTATAAAAATATATAAAATATTAAACAAAAAATTTTGGAAAAAGAAAAAATAAATTGTTATTAAAGTATAAACTAGAGCATAAAAATATATAGATCACATGTGAATATTTTTTAGAAAGTAAGTCATGGGAATTAGGTCCATATATGTGTGTGAGTTAGTGTGCATAAATATTTTATATTAAGGTAAAAACCCATTATGGGAATGGGGATTCACCAAATAAAACATATATTTCATTTTATTTTAATTTTTAATCATTATCTTGGTAGACACCATGGTTGAAAATCCACGTTTCATGCCTCTAGGCCCCTAATGTAAAGAATAAATCAGAATCTATTCACCAATATAATCCTACCCATGAATTACTACATCACATTATCACCATCCCTTAATAAATAAGTTGATGCTGCGTTCACCTAAATGGCCCGCCTGGCAAAATTAGAAGCCAAAAGCTACCCATACATGCTAAAGCATGTCCACTGATCTGTAAAAAAATAACCCTCATAAATTCAAGGTAGAATATGAAATTTTAGGGTATTATTACCACGACTGGATTGAATGTGTACCAATTCGTAGACTAGTTAGTAGTATTTAATTCCCTCATGTATATTATTTATTTATGAAAATACATTACTAAAATAATTATCATGAAATGAATCATCTCTCACTTCATTCATCCATCTTTGTCCTTAATTTCACGTCCTTACATATGTATGAATTCAAATATATCCACCATTTACCATTACCATCACAATAATTATGTCTCTTTCAAATCATCTTGGAGTACATTAGATTGAGCTCAAGGAGAAAGAAAATTTTCATACTTCTTGGGAAACCAACCTCCCCATACTTTTCATGGAAAATTAATGATTCCATGAATTCTATAAGTCATTCAAAAAGTATTTTTAAAATATACAAAAGGTTATATTACTCTATTTGAAAATGAATACGAATTAATATTAATTTTTAATTAAGAACTATAAAATAAGTTTTTTATCGAAGGGTGATTTAATCATGAAAAGGGATTTCAATAAGGAATAATAATCTCTCAAGGAGTTGGTTTTAATGAAGGATGGAACAATTTATTTATGGCCCTGGAAATAATTATTTAGAGCCACACCACAATAGGTGAAAACATGAAAAAATAAAATACCACACACAATTTACCCATTGAATGAAATCACCGTAGATCTAACAGTGAATATGAACAGTCATCATTAAGATGTGGTTTTGGAGAATATATAATAATAATTGTAATAATAATAATAATAGGAAATCAAAATAAAAACATTAGGGCCCAAAAAAACATATCAAAAGTTATAAGACGAGGTTTTACAAATATCAAGGACAAATAGTTCCTCAATCATCTATGGTATGGGCTAAATCCAATTACAATTTCCCAGAACAACATAAAAATTCTCTAATGAGTAAATAATTTTTTCACCCTCACTAGAAATATGAGATACTACAAAGTTTATCTACCTATAATAATCTATGTAGTCCTTCAAAGCTGGATAATGTCTCTAGAAGGGAGAGGACATTTTCAACATGTTAGACTGCACAATGAAGGAGGTATCCATCTCAAGACAAATCTTGGTCTAGTTATCGAATCACACATTCTGTTTTTCTATAATCACTCCTTCTATTTATGATTCTTATGAAATAACCATTCTACAATCCTTTTAGAATCATGATTTAGGTCCTCCTTTTGAGGCCCTGAAGATACCACCACACCCATAAGTACTTGGAATTGTTTATAAGCACTATCTATATTAATCATGATCTATCTTATAATGAGAGGTTTCTAAAAAATAGGTATATAACCATTGTAATTTTAAAATTTGTCTTAGATGACCATTTAGTTATAGATATAATGTTCCCATATAGAATTATTGGATATACCATATCTTATAGAGGCTGCAACATTGATGGTAGATAAATTTTTTTTCATGATTGTGTTTTTCTCTATTGAATGTTTATCACAACTTATGGGATTTACTATTCCACCAAATTAAATTAAAAATTTATGTAGTCATAGTATAAAGAAGGTTTAACATATGGGTGGAACAGTGTTGGTTACTATAATAGTTAAACATAGATTGAAGATCAGATCAGGGAAAGGTCCAACTTAAAAAACACTATCAATTAAATACTAAATATTTTTAGCAAAATGATATTAAAAAACACACAACCAATGTAATATAACCCCTTAATTTTGGTATTGGACACAGTATAGTAGTACATGACAATAACCATGAGACTAATATATTTGAGTTTTCTTTTTTATACAAATCACAATTAAATAAAATAATGAAATGTAGAGATCCAAGGATTTAATAAGTAGTTAAACTCAAAATCCATGTTCATGGGCCTACCTATGAATAAGTTATAGTATTGTTTATTGTTGAGAGTACCGTTCATTACAGGTTCCAAAAATCAGAATATCCTTATTGTATGTGAATAGATAATTGAAAATAACCTCTTATAGAGAAGTAGTAAAATTCTCCTAAGAAGATAAAATCATATTCATAATGCTAGAATTAAGATCTTGTATATTTAAGTCAAATTTGACGCCATTTAATCATTCTTTTGTAGAATTTCCCTAGAAACTAAACTTCCAAAAGCTTCACTTAGAGTTTCGGAAGACGATCCATCTACTGTGATTCATCACCATTGATTTACTATTTTTTATTCAAAGTCTAATTATGAAGAGAGGATACAAGGTGTTTCCAGAATCCAACTATTTGATAAAACTTTTCTTCAATTTTTTTCTATGTTTTCACCGAAGCGTCTTCCATGAAATTTATCTTTATTAGAATCATTGAGAATTAAAATATTTTTAATTCCACTTCCTCCATTCTTTAAGGGCTTATATCATGTGTTATTATTGACCACTACCACCTTTCTTTGATATATATTTCCACTATAGATGAAATTCTTGAAGAAATGGTTCATATTATTAATAAAAACAATGTGCCATTTGTAAGAAATAAAATCTAAACAATATTGGTAATGTAAATTCCTTTTTTAAGAAAGATACACCCATCTAGTGAAATAGACCTTCCATTCTAGGAACATAATTGATATTTAACACAGTTAGATATATCCTTTAAATGAGAAGACTTTAGACTTCACTATAATAGATTTATACCCAATTATATTAAGGGAAACATGCTGTATTTGATTTTCATTCTTATTTTTATTATAAAACTCTTATGTAGGTTGAAATCATGGATGAAAAAAATTAGGAATTAGAATATGAATTAGTCAGAGATTCCCCCATAATGGGAAATAACTTATTTAAAGTAATAGCTTTTCTAAGTTATCCCCTAAAGAAAAAGAATAAGGTCATCTGAATAAAATAATTGATTAAGAGCTGTTACCCTTCTCCCATCTTGAATGAGATTAAAAGTTCCTTTATCATCCTCACAATAGATGAATTTAGTTAAATAATATTTAGTAACATAGAAATTAATGTAATATAGATGATCAAATTATCTAATAACACAAGATTTGAAGAAATACCTAATAGGGGATCCACTATCCTTTGTAGATATTCTGGTCAATTTTAAAATTTAGAGGATCGTGTCATTGAAAAATATCAATGAATCGAAATATTAGAAGGACTTTAATCAAGAAGTCCTAGTTGATATAATGAAATTACTTCCTTATTTACATCTTTAACTTTCTATTTCCATTTCTACTAGGTTTCTTTTAATATGTTAATACATTCTAAGGAAATAAAAAGGTTTTAATTTTCCTTTATTCCTTTGAAAAAAAAAATTAGTTGATATAGAACACCTTATTAATAATACGATATAGACTATTGTCTAATATTTTAATAATGATCTTATAAAATTAATTGGTTAAATTTGGTAATCTTGAAACAGTCGAGAGAATAAATAATTAATTCAGGCGAAAATGATCTAGGAATTTTGAATTAATACCCTTCATATGTATTCCATTATTAAAAAACATAATTATAATCTTCATAATATCATCCTTAATTATATCCAAACACTTATGAAGAAAGAGATTAACGAATCCATTTGGACTACTAGAAATCCCTGGGTTTAGTAAATAAGTAGTAGCATTAAATTCAACTAGATCTGTGAGTTTAGTGATCATCACATTATTAGAGGGATTAAATACCTTTGGAGTGAAATTTCAAAGATAGTCAAGGTTAACATAAGAACAATTATTGAATAATTCTTGATAAAACTGAATAATGTGCCCGCTAATTTTCTTATAACATTTGATAATTTCAGTTCTATTATTCATGAACATAATGGGAATTGATTCCAATATAATAATTTGAATGTTAATAAAAAACTCAGTATTTCCATGACATTATTTGAGCCATTTTTTTTTTAAATTTCAATAAAGTTTTACTCCCTTAGAGCAATTTTATCATTCAACATTGAAGATATTTACACATCCGTACTAAGATAACGAATGTGAAAATCTTCATCATAGAAGTTATAATGATTTTATAACTCTTTTTTCAAAGCTATAATTTCCACCTTCCATATAAGTGAGTACCTCCTTTCTCCACACATTAAGTCTCGATAAAATATTTTTTAGTTTAAGGAACTAGCGAATAGGTCACAAGAGTATTATATCTTAATCTATACTACCTAATAAATTCCCATATAGTGTGAGTGATTAGACCAAGAGTTATTGAACCAAAAAGGTAATGAACCCCTATCCATTTTTTAATAATTAAATTATGTATATAATGATGATCATAGTTATTTTTGGTGAGATTCCTAGTTTGAAACTCCACCCAATGATCAATAGAATGAATGTTGACAAGCTTAAATATATGTTTCTACCCACAATATGACTCACTAATTGTATATAATAGATGTATCTATATCCATGAAGGAAAAATTCTAGAAAATCAATATTATATAAACATCAATTTAATTTAATGATAGAATTTATAGGATATGGTTCTCTTCTTCTCTCACGTGGTCCTAAAACCACATTTATGTCACCTAAGAGAACCCAAGGCCCTTTTATGTCTTATTCAATACTCTAAATTTCATCATATAGAGATATTATCTATTGATAAATTGAGAGAGAATAAATATAAGAGTACAAAAATTTGGTTCATTAAATAATAATAATTAAGGTAAGAATTTTATGACTTATGGTGACGACATTGTAGCTAGTGAATGTTTTAGAGGCCAGAACCCAAATAGTTTCCATTATTCTAAGTGATGATCAATACCAAAAGTGTTAAACCCAATAGAATTGTATTTGAGGTCTTTAATTGTTCTTATAATATTCTTAGGAAACAAAAAGACCTATCATTATGGGATGATAATTTAAAATAAAAAACATAAGATTTCTAGTAGTGATAAGTTTTCCATGCACTGAGAATTCCATTACAGGGTGTTCTATTCTTACCAAGTTTGGATTTTGATTTCCTAAAAACCAAGGTTGAATTATTAGAACTAAATTATTCTATAAATCTTACCTTATTTACGAGATGTTGTAGTGGTGAAGAGGAAACTAATGTTGAATAATCCTCCATAGAGATTACTTTAGACCATCCTAATTTGATTTTAATCAATACATTGGTCTTGGTTAATCATGTGTATCTTGATTTAAAATGTTCTTTCTATAATAATGAGGGTGAGGGATCATGTAAATTTTACCTATTGGAAAGGATTTCTTCTATCATATTCTTTCAGGCCACCAAACATCCATCCTTTATTGGCTCTTTTTTTTTATTTTTACAACGAGAGTTCTTATGACACCTGATTTTGTGAAATCCCCACAACTCCCCCTTTTTATTGATTTTTTTTCTTCTAAAATTGACTTATTACTAGAAGGTGAAACCCTATAAATAGTAAATATATCCTTATATACCTAAATAATTTTCTCTTCTAGTGGTTATGGGTATTTTTCATTGAGGTATCTAGGTCATCCTCTTAAACTAGCTTGCTCTAATCCTTTCCAACAAATTAATTTTCCCTTGAAAGTAGGTCAAAAAATTTAATTTATTTATACTTTTTTGGATTCCCTAAATCCTTTTGAGAGTTCCAAAATTTGGCCACACCTACACTTACCCTTTTCAAATATTTGTTCACATCTCTAGTCAGCGAGATAAAATCCTACCCTACTACTTCCTTCCCCTTAAAGGAAATGTGAATGATGTTATTCCCTTCATTAACACCATTTTCTAAATGTAATTATTGAGTACTTAAGTTCTTCAGAGTCTTAGGGGTTTAAAATAAAAATCAATATTCCCTTTTTATCCTAATATATAACCATTCTCCCTATAGATCCTATATTTTTATTTTGAATCATTTGAAGCTACTTGGAGTTTTTGATTTCTTGGAAAATTAGTTTAAATACATTTAATAAAGGAGGTATGAATTCATATTAAAACATGAATTATATTTTTTTATCATTGGAAATTATTATATTACAATTTGTCTAAGAGTTCAATAAGTCCACATCAACAAAAAAATGAAAATAATAACCTAGATTTCCCTCAGTTGTGTTTTGATCAATCTTAATCATATCTCTAATGCAAGATACAATGTTATATATGAGCGGAGGGTGATAAAACACCCAGTTGAGATGATGGATCCACACCCATATCTAAGAATTAGTGTGTCTTTGGGTATGAGTATTGGAACTAATTTCTACTTAGATATTCTGAATACTCTCAAATTAAGAATATATAAGCAGAGATTCTATGACACTGAGTACTTCGGTTCTGATTGTAAGTCCAAAATGAAAATATCATATTCTAATAGGAAGGATCTTGATATCATTGAAACAATTCATTTAAGTCATTTTCAAATTTTAATTCTCTACTTTCATGGGTTTATCACCTTTGGTGAGGATTAACCTTACAGTTAGAAGAACCTTTTAGGAGTATAAATTCTTCCTAAAAACTATTTTCAAATATAGATTAAGAATCTCCCATCTTTATAATGTGAGATACAATATTCCTCTGAATATTTATTTGAATATTCCAATTCAGTAATAGTACTATTCAAATATTATGTGAAATAAAACTCTTTACTTTATTACTATATGATGTTTTTCTTCACATAACATGTTGTTGATGTTGAGTAAACCATAGCTCTGGAAAGTGAAAGGGTCAATGAAAAAGTAATATTTGAAATTTCACAAAATCACCATTACCACATATTCCACAAATCTCTATATAACCCTTTGAAGAATGTAAAATAAATTTATCTTAAAAATTAAAGAATCATTAAATTTAAATATTGTGATGTTACCTTTTCATTTTTACGTTTCAATAAAATTAAATAGATATTAACGGGTTTTATTTTCAATGTTGATTGTGTGTTAGGAAGGAAATCTTCTCACTATCTAATGAATCTTCACTAACAGTATTGAATATAGTTTATTTTTTAAATACATTTTTTCTTCTTATTATAGGCTTTATTTCATTTGTAATTCATATAATTCTTAAAAAATTTCATTTAAGATTATTTTCATCTTTGAAAAGATCTTTGGAGTGGAAGGTTTGAGTTATACCAAATATATGTGTTTTCGTTATCAATATTTTCTAGGTGGTATGTTCGAAATTGTGATAGTGTCCATATACTATATTTTCCATTATATTTTGGATTGAGAACATTATTTAATTATTCTGAGAACATATGATTCAATATCACAACTTTTAATTATTCTATAATGAAGGTAGTTTATCCATGTTTTATCTTCCTTTTATAAATTAATTTTGCGTCTTCTTTAAATCATTAATTTATAACATAATCCAATTTACATACATTTGGTATTTTTAAGAGGAATAATATGAAATATGACTCAAATATAATAATTCTTTTATTTAATATCTGAATTTTAAATACATATATAATTAGTGGGGTGTTATATATTTTATTATGAATTTGAATCATCTTAGAAAATATATCAATGATGATCTTCTTCTTATTTATTATCTGAAAACCTAGTTGATCACAATGACACTAAAATAAGTGATTCAACTGGTATATAATATCTTATATACTTCATTATATCTTTATAATTATGTTTTAATGAAAATTTTAAAGTAAAAAGTTCAAATTCATATATTACATTGATTGGAGTTATGGCGATAAATTATTCTTGAATCTCATTTGAACTTCATTTGTTTAGTACTAAAAAGTATCGTCATCCAAAATCTAATAATTAAAGTCTCCATAAATCTATTTTACAAGGGTTTTTGGAAATAAAATTAGTATAATTATTGATTATATTCCCATCAACGATAATATTAATAAAATTCCAATTGTCATTTGTTTACACTAAGGTATTCAGGAATGATAATTTGAGTCAGATCTTAGACCAAACATGTGAATTTTGAATATTTTAATGTGTCAATGATGTTAGTTTAGACCAAACATAAAATATTAGAAGTTTTAATGAGCTCAATAATGGAATTATGAAGTAGGTATAATTTTTTTTCGTGACACATGGTATTATGATATAGTGGAAGGGTTACATCTTAAGTAATTCCATGTCCAAGAGGAACTGCGATGTGAAGTCTTAGAGGTGATTTTTTGGGTTTGAAGAAGATAATGGATCACATCATGGTTAACAGAAATCATAAATAATGTAAGGGTAGAGTCATTCCATGACAATACAAAAGGCTCTGTAAATAGGGTTTTGAATTTTTTGAAGAATGTAAGGGGGAATTCATTCCATGTGTTAGCGAGATCATGCCGTGATGATACATATTGTTTTTGAAATTTTAAAAATTTTATTGGGGAGGGAGTAACATCATGAGCTAGGTAGCTGATGTTGTGATGATTTTGATACTTCTTTAGTGATATGTAAGGGTTACAGACCTTGTGGAAAATTATTTTTATGGGAGGTCATGCTGTGAATTTAGGGGGTCACATCATGACATGACGTTGCATAGGGTATCCAAGGTTTTTATAGGATTCAAGGTTGGAGTGTCCTTACAATGTGGAGGATATCAGATAACTAGCGATGGTCTGACTAGTTATATCACACCATGAACCATGAGGATCACATCATGTCTTTCCAGACCAAAAAAAATTATTAATTAATTGGATAAGTTAAATACAATGGGGGGACTTCCCATTTTGACAATCAATACACTAGGATCCCTAATTCTATTTATTCTTTCATCTCTTTAATACCTTATTCCATCATGTGATATTTATTTTATTCTTGGTGGTTCATCATTTAATATATTATAGGGTGTAGTTGTAGGTAATGTTAGCTTTCCTTGGGTGATTATTATTGTTTTTTTTTCAATTTGTTTATTTGTTCTCATTCGTGACATAAATTAGGTAATTTTTGAAATTACGTAGTTTTTTCGAATTATATATTGATTAGACATAATTTTTTGATGAGTGTAGTCCTAATAAATCTATATTGGTGGGGCCTATCTATTTTCCATGTTATAATTGTGTCGATGCACTGTTAAATAAATCATCCTAGGTAGGGTTTTGTGGAGAAATAGAAACAAAACCACTTTAGGATTATAATGTTTAAAAGATACCCCCATGGGTAGTATCATATGTAATATAAAGGTTTTTTTCCTTAGAATGAATTTTATTTCCTTGTGGATTGGTTTTATTATTCAATGGCCATGTTGGTGTATGTTGTAAAGTGGTAATTCATGAGATGTGCCAATTGATGTATTTATTTGGGAATGTGATGGGTTTAACCCCCATGAGTATGGGTAATATTGATAATTGTTAATGGGAAGAAAAATTATCACTAGTTTTATGTGGATAGTGTTAACCATTATTATTGGTCACAACATAATTTCACTAGTGTTATTCAGATGGTGTTGACCAATTATGTAGTCGGAGATAGAGGTTTGTCATGGTGCGGCTGTTGGATGTTGTTGATGATGCTCACCATGATGTATGAGGCTATTAGGGGTGTGTGGAAACTTGATAAGTCCCATGAAGTAATTTTTAATACTATTTTCTTATTGGATTCCTCTATAGTTGGGTGGCATCGAGTAGATTATGAAAAGGTTCATCGATATATGCAAGGACATACCATAGCTATCTATAGCTGGTGGTGTGTATGACCGGCATATTTGAGTTGGATGGACACTTAATATATGGGATATATTAGGGATGATGAGTGGGACTTGGAAATGGATGGTTATTTCCATGACTTTTGTTTTATATGGCTATTGATCTAGTAGCTTGTAACAGGTTTAGAAGTCCATGGGTCTTGTCATATGGATTGTGTATAGGCTATTGGGGCATCACAACTGATATGTAATGGTGATTCCTTATGAAATATAATTGAATATATTATTTAAGAAACATATACTATATGAAATTTTGGACACATCATTATACAATGGCACTGGTCACAGTAGGAAATATATCATTCATAGCTAGTTGATGAGTGGAGTAGGACTTGTGTTTTGTTTGCTCATCATTATTATTCTTTTTATACAGTAGTTTCCATATGGATATTAGCTAATGAAACCATTGGTGGTGGAATATTGAGTTCATATTCACACCACACACTGGACCTCTAGGTTGCATGTAGACTATATCTCTCCTGGTACATGTATGTGTATGGGCTTTTCATGTCCACCCTTGTGGAGTTGGTAGTGTAAATAGTTTAGGAGATGAGTATTATGGTTTTGTAGATAGTTCGAGTGGTTCCTCAGAGATGAGATGAATGTTTTCTTTGGTTTCTTGTACTTTTATATATGTGATCAGACTATAAGAAATCCCGGTTATTCTTGTTTGACTATCATGGATTTTTAGAAGTTCATTTTGACTAATCATATATATATAGTTTCTCTTATTATTCCCTTATATTTATTGTTTTTTCAATTTTTATTATTCTTTTATTAATATTTATATTGTTAGGGAATATTCTCCCCACTATCGCTCTATATAATCTCATTACTAGTTAGTAGATTTTGGAATTTGGGGAGGTACACCTATTTCTGAGTGGCGCTTTGGTATTGTTACTATAGAGTGAGTTGTGTATAGATGTTACATAATGGTTAGTCTAAAAGGATAAAACAACAATCTTTACATTACTACTCATATAGGATATTAGAATATTGAAAATAAAAATATTTAAGTCAAAAATTGAAATTTCAATAGGAATTGTGTAATTTAATTCCTTTATAATAATAATATAAATTATAAGATTGATTAGTCCACTGGGTATAATTATATACATTAGAAACGATTTTGTAAAATATTTCTAGTAAGAAAAATGTGTTCAATAAAAAAGGGAAATTAATAACCATTTAAAATATTTTTTTTAAAAAAAGGATAAAAAAATTAGTGTTTCAAAAAAGTAAAAAGGTATGAATTATGATCATGATCTTAATACCAATATTTTTTCACTACAGAAAAAAATTTTTAGAGACTTACTTATGTAATATTAATTTCAATATAGTGAGTGAGTAAAATGAAACAAGCTCTGATACCAATTGTTATGTATCTAATAGAGAACATATGTTTCTATATATATATTTTACACTTTAGTTTTTGAAATCTAAAAAGTTCAAATTTATTTAGAGGTCGATCAAAAACCAATTACTACCCTAGGAAGAAAATTTTAAAAGGTGGTGAATTTTAAAAAGCAAAGTGAAAAAATAAATTTAAAATACGTTTACTTAATTTAAAAAATTAGAGTTAAATTGTTAATATCCTAATAGAAAAAGTAATATGTGAAAGAACATGTGGATAATAGAAAATAATCTAAAAAATTTGACAGATAGTGAGTGTTCGAGTGATTAATCTCTATATAATTATATATTTACCTTTAAATTATATGTGATCAATTTATGAATGATATTTGAAATATAAAAGGTAATAATGTAAATTGAAATTAAAGGAAAATTTATACTATGGTGATTAAATATTTTATGTTCACTCTTCAAAATTGGTTATGAACTATAAAATTATTCCAAACAAAATTAATTTTTACATACTAAACTGAATAAATAATGAAAATAATTGAGAAATAATAAAAGAATATAAAATATAATTTTTATATCTTTAGGTTAAATAATCCCCACATCCACTATTTATATTAAGAGTTCCTATTTATAGAAACTTCTTCACTATTACTCTAATGTAATAAAATCATATTATCAACATATATATACAACACTAAGGAAAATAAGTGCCCAATTAATTATAAATAGTAAAGTATTTATCGTTTAGACTAATTTCATCATATATCAATAAAGTTAAATTTTATGTCCATAAAATTCCATTGATTAGAGATTATTATAAGGAAAGTCCCTATGTTGATGAATTATTTGATTAGAGATTAAAAAATTTGACGATGGAGTGGATAAAATTGAGGGATCCTTATTCCATTTTTAAAATAATAAAATAACACTTTAAAGGTAAGGTATAAGTTATTGAAGATAAATTTAATGAATCCTAAAAGAAAAGGAATTTTCTTCAGAGATAATTATTAAGAAGATAACCAAAGGGAAGTGTGAAAGTGTTTAAACTCCAATTTATTATCTATTTTTTGGTCTATATAATTTTATACTCATCTATTTAGTTATGTTTCTAATTTTTTTCTTCAAATGATCTCTTCTATGACCATTTATAGTGTATAGAATTTGAACATGGGGAAATATATCCATTTTAACTTATAATTTCTTATCATTTGACCATATTCCATTTGGACATTGTAGCCTACATGGATTATCTTATGGTCATTAATTTATCATATTATTATATATGATGTGGATTATCTTGTGATTATTTATCTATATGATCAGTATAGATGATGTTCCCTATATTTATAAATATTTCTATTTCTTTAATCTATAGAGGACATGGTTTCTTTGTTAACTTACCAAAAAGTGGAATTTGATTGTTGGAAGGATATGATGAGATTGAAAAAATATAATCAGTTCACTTAAATTATGTATAATAAAATTATTTTATTAATTATTTCATTAATCAATGTATGGTAGAAGTGAAATTTGGGATAGAAGTCTTAATGATCCTTCATGATTTGGTCGGATGAACTATGCTTCTTCTCTTTTGTTTTTGACTTGGTATCTTTTTTCTGATAAGAGATGTTCTGTTGGTCATATTAATTATATATATTTCATCACCGAAATACATTTTATATTTTATTTTGTTATCTAATTTCATTGATATTTCATTGGAAAATTCCCTTTTGTCTAATAAAGTTGATTTATTAAAAGAACTTCCTTTATTCTACATGATCTTCTCGAGTGCATCATCTGTCAATATTTTTTGTATTATCAGTTGTTGTGCACTGTGTTGCATTTTTTGTTAATAAGGTGTCAAGGATTGAATGTATGACAAGGAGTGTCAACATTTTAATGACAAAGGAAGTGATGGTGATGTTATCAATAAGATGTCAAGGATTGAATGGATGACAAGGAGTGTCAACATGTGAATGAAAAAGGAAGTAATGGTGATGGTGATGATTGGATAATGACCATGGTAATAAGAAGTATTTTACTTAGGAGAATCACTAAGTGGAATAGGAGGTAATGGTTGAAACATTCTCCATACAAATCAAACGATTGTAGAGCTAATCTTAAGTTCAAAGAACTTGTATCAAGAAGATACAATGTCACAACATTGTTAGAAGTCCACGCATTGTCTTTACAATGCTTGAGGAGATAAAGAAGTGTTATCCACTATCACTAAGTGGATGTGGAATGAAGAAGGGATCCATCCACAACCTCTAAGTGGATGAAGTGAAAAGATGAACCATCCACAACTACTAATTGGATGACGTGATTTGAAGAAGAACATGTACTATCTCTTAGTGAATGAGGATTTGAAGATGATCCAACCTCATCTATTATTGGATCAAAGAATAACATTGAAGATCAAGTGATTTATTATTAATAGTTGATGAAGATACATGAGAGATTCTTGGGAATTCCATCTCCTAATAGGAGAAGAAGAAGAGATGTTGAAGAAGATATATGGAGTTCTTAAGAATATGGAGAAGTGAAGAAGAGGAGAATGGATTAAATTAGAATTGTTCCTACTTGGTTTAACCAAGTATACAAGGTGCAACTTATGTGAAAAAAATGGGGCATGCCGACGAGCTAGCTACCCAAGCTTCAACCCAAGGCACTTGCGGGACCACAAGGGGTCGACCGCGACCATGAGGTGGCCTAGGTAGAGCCATACCGTAGGAGGTCGGGCCGTGTGTAAGACCGTGCCATGCGGAGATCAAGCCTGTGCAGTGTGAGTGCCAAGGGCGCGCCCATGGAGGAGCATAGTGGGTGCTAGAGCGCGCCCGGAGGAGCATAGTGGGTTCTAGAGCGCGCCCGCAGGAGAACCAGTACGGGGCGACACCGGAGGGGGGAGAGGAGTGATGTAACATCCCAAGTAGGTAATGAATAATAGATATTTTTATCTATGTCTATTAATGAATTATATAGTGTTTTAGAGGATTAAAATGAGAATAAATTAAATCTTAAGCATGGAATACAGTAATATTTTTAAAAGATTGTCTTACTGCCTTTTGATGGCAAACCATTTTTAAATCAAACTTTTGACAATTTTATAATCTCTATTTGTCAAAATAAACATATTCTTTTTGAATGGGACATTGAAATTTACATTGGTTAATTTTTTTGGTATTTTTCTGACAATGTTCATTTTTTTTGAATAGTGAAAAATACTGCATTTTACATCAAAACTTCTATTTCATATAATTTATTTATATGATTATATTATTTATTGAATTGGTTTTAAAGTTCAATTAGAATATATTTTTAACGTTTAATCCAATGGTGGTCATTGGAATTAATTTCACCTTGAAATTGGACTTAAACTTGTGTCAATCTTTTGATACGTATTGTTTCATAAAAACGCACTATTCGTTTTGACAGTGGGAATTAATTATTAAAGTAATTAATGTACCTTATATGTTTTGAATTTTGTAAAATAGACATCATTTTTGAATTTGGAATATCATATATATCTTAGGGTGAAGTTTTGGTATTTTTCTGAAAAACTTCAATTTTTGATGAATAGTGAAACCACTAAGTGGTACTTATAAAAACTGATTTTCCGTTTAAATGAAATTTTACCACCTCTGTGTTTTGAATTTCAAAAATCCGAAATACATGGTTGTTATTAGGAAGTAAAATTTGGTTCAATGGGATTAAAATTATTTTTTTATGAATAGTAAGTTTTTTGTTTTTAATCGTGATTAGAAGTAATTAGTGTAGTTTAAGGTAAAAATAATGTTTTAATAATACTTAATGACCTAGAAACATGTCCTACCCTTATTGGATGTGTCATGGATGACCAAGAAAATCCATGGGTCAACTTTGGGACCCCATGGAGCCACTTTGGTAGGGAAATTACATTAATAACTTTTATTTAATGTTAAAATAAAAATCTCACAATCATTAAATGTTTTACTAAAACAATTTTGAAATGGGGTTATACAAGTCATATTTTTTACTATAAATATTCATTAGAAAGATAAAAAGATTTCGTACATCATGATATTTTTTTTAATTTTTAGACATTAAATATATTAAATTATTTATGATACCATGATGATGCAGCGATTACCTCATTATTTAACGATTTAAAAAAAATGAAAAGATAATGTAAAATATAAGACCTACACTTGTAAAAAACCTATTGTATAGGTGGATTGATAACTCCTATCACTTTATCCTATAAATATATAATTTTGGGGCCTTTTAAATCTGAAAATCATTTTATAATAAAGTAACCTTTTATAACTTTTCAAGAGTGCCCCTCCTCTCCTCTTATAAAAGGCCTCCACCTCTACCACCTTACCCACACCTCTCAAGCCTTTTGATCGGCCAAACCCTGCCAATTTTGTCTCTCCACATCCCTATATTACTCCTTGAAGCCTCACTTTGGGCAGAAGTCTTCCCAAGGAATCCTTTGAGCTCAAATCAAAAATATTTACCCATTTTAAAGGTAGTGTTTTCTCTTGTGTTCTTATGTTTTATTTTGTTTCTCCAACCCTCTAAACTCTTCTTATTCATTTATTTTGTAACAAAACCTGTATCCTCAATATAATAGGATATTGTTATAAGAAGAATTTGAGCTACACTTACACACACCTACATCTAATGGTTAAAGAACATACTGTTTCTGTGGATGGTGAATTTCTGCCTCACGAAACGATGATTATTCAATATTCTTCTAACACCTTCAAAGGTGGACATTAAGATGTCACTATATTTATATATGATATATAATATGTTTATGTTTTACTTAAGATTCTGTATTTTTCATTTATGGCATACGTTTATGGTTTCCATTATGGGTAAACACGATATCTTCATTTTAGGAAGTGCGGACTACCACCCCCTCAAAGTGATTTGATTCGTTAATACCATATGTGGAACGTATAAAGGATAGATTGAATGATATTATATATGATAAAATACTGTAATTATAATACTATTATGTATCATTATGTTTTAATTCCATTAAATAATAAATAGAAATGGAGGTAGCGTTCATGCGTACGTACGGCTTACCGTCTCCATGAACGGTGCATTTCATTTATTACCTCTAAATGTTATGTGATATTATAAATGCATGTATATAATGGATATATATGATATATATGATATCTAAATCATGATTATAACTCTGGATATACAACTTGTAATTATAAAGAGCATATTTTTGACTCAAGTACCATTGATCGTTAAAACGACCGTTATTAACTTAAATAATTACATAGTGTTCATGGCATGGTAATAAGTAATATAAAAGGAATAATGAATTTGAAAAAGGTTCTTAATCAAGTAGAAATTAACTCAAGTGTATTATTTAGGACATTAAAGAACGATCGAGTCAAGTCGGACCTGAGGTATGGGACTTCGTCTCAATCTCCTTTCATTGAGGCATATTTTGCTTTATACACAACCTTCTTTTATACGGTGTATAAACCTCTTTGACTTTTACATTTATACAAAAGGAATCTTTTTTATACAAAGAATTTTACTAAATGACAAAAGGGAATGTTTTTGTCATACGTATGCGGCGACAACAACTTCTCCGCCGACATGACCATTATTTGAGTTTCGGCTTCCTCTACATGCCAAACCTTTTTTTAAAATGAAAAATAAATATCATGTTTTACTTTTCTTTTATTTTGGTATTGAAAATAGTTTTCATAATGTTTTTATATCAATGCTTTGTATTGATATATTGTGATTTAAAAGTGGAAATGTTATGTTTCCTTTATACATGTTTTATGTGATACAATTATGTTATGGTTCTTGGGAATTATTATGAATATTGGTGGTTCCGTGATAAACTAAGGGCAGGTGAGCCCGATATAGCTCTCCAATGCATTGGGTAACACGAAGGGGTTAAAAGTTGAGGTTTCTCCGAAGAGATTTAGGGAATATACTATGATGGGTATTCCAAACGTAACCAAGAGTGTTACTCCCTCCGGAAGAATGTTATGAATGCCTCAAGTTACCTTTATGTCTTATGATTTCTATGATTTATTCATGATTTTATGAGGTATGTTAAAGTACTTATGTTTTATGGGTAAAGTATGACTTCATTCTCATGTATATATGTACTCATGTTTCCTTTCTATATTTTTATATCCCTTACTGAGCTTTTTATGCTGATCTGAAGTTTTTGAAATGTTTTTCATAGGTCAAGGGAAAGGTACATGATGTGATGATAGTGTCAAGGAAGTGTCAAGAAAGAATCCATGTTTTATTTTAAATATGTTTCCACTGATGGAAAAAATAAATACTATCTTTTATGTAACCACTTTGTTTAAATGTAAAATGTAATGCATGTTTTATGATCTAATTTTCTAAAACTCTAAACCTGAAAAGATCCTCAACGTGTATTCTTGAAGTAACTCAAGATTAAGTGATGTTTAAGGCTGGGGCCTTATAGTTGGTATCAAAGGTCAGTTTAGATAACTTTAGGAGTTATAATTCTATTAAATGATTATCCAAAAATATTTTTTATGGTCAAATTGAAATGATATAGGATTTGAAGATTACCATGTTGCTTCATCTAAGACATGTTTGTTTAGAATGGTTTTCCGTAGAGGAAACATGGAAGTAGTGCTTGGAAGTTATATAGAAGGAAATAACCTTCCGAATCAGCATCCTGAGATGGTCGGAATTGTAACTGAACAGTTTGTTGCAGCAATGGTGCAGTTGACCCAAGCGATAAATGGTGGTGGGATCCATGCACGAGATCAGCCAGATCAACCATTGAGGAACATTTCAGTGGTGGAAAATTTCATGAGGCAACATCCCTCATTATTTAGAGGACCATCTAACCCTGTGCTAGATGAAGGGTGGATTGAAGGACTGGAGAAGATTTTCAATGTCATGGGGTGTTCAGAGAATCAAAAGGTTAGTCTTGCTATTTACCGTTTGGAGGGTGAAGCAGATCAGTGGTGGTCGATGGCTAAAAATATCAGGGATGCTGATGAGATTGATGCTCTCGACTGGGATGAATTCAAAGGTATGTTTCTTGAGAAGTATTTTCCTAAGGTTGTTCGAATTAGGATGGAAAAACAATTATTGGAATTGAGGCAAGAGGAAGACTCTGTGGATGCCTATGAAGAGAGGTTCACTCGATTGGTAAGGTATGCTCCAAATTTTATCCGAGACCTTGATAGTAAAATAAATCATTTTTACTTAGTATTAAAGCCAAAATATCGAAGGGAATTAGCTTCTCGTGAGTTAAAATGTTATGAAAAGATTGTTCGATGTGCTGAGAAGGTGGAAATGGAGTTTGCCGATGATCAAGTGTTTTATAACAACCAATAGAAGAAGAGACCAAGGTGGTAGGAGAAAGGAAATAATTCTTCAAAAAAGTTTGATGGTTAGAAAACTAAGTTTCCAGTTTGTGATAAATGTCGTAAAAGTCATGCTGGGGAATGTCTTCTAAATTCTGGAAAGTGCTACCGATATGGTAAGATGGGACACAAGGCTCGTGATTGCACTGAAAGAGATCAGGGTGATGGTAAGGCCAAATTTGATTTACAGTTAGTGAAATGTTTTAAGTGCAATGAGATGGGTCACTATGCAAACGAGTGTCCGACAAAGAGCTCGAGTGATGGGAAGTAGTTATACTACAATCATAAAGGGGTGGTGGAATCCTTTGAAACTACTTCAGCAGATGTCAGGCCATCAAATGAAGTGGTATTAGGTACTTTGTTTGTTTTTTCAGAATATGCCAGTGTGTTGTTTGATTCGGGGTCTACACATTCTTTAATCTCTGAAAACTTTTCCAGTAAAATGGGAATAACATCTCAAGAAATGACTCCTGAACTTGTGGTAAAAAACCTGGGGGAAATGTTGAGGCAAAAAGAATTTGTAAGAATCTTCTTATCCTTATCCGTGGAAAGAACCTACTTGAAAACCTTATTGTTTTACCTCTAGTAGAGGTTGATGTTACCCTGGGTATGGATTGGCTCTCTATTTACCATGCTAAGATTGACTGTAGAGATAAAGAAGTTTCTTTTCAGAAATACTTTCAGTTTGTGTACAAGAATTAACCCTCACTGTTGATAATATATCAAGAGGATGAGAAACTTGTAAAAGATGTAATTGAATGTTACCTTTCACACATTGTTGAAAACAAAGGAACTGTTCAGATTAATGATGTGTCAGTGGTAAATGAGTATCCTGATGTTTTTTCCTGATGAGTTGTGTGGAATAATACCAGATCGGGAAGTTGAATTTACTGTTGACTTAGTTCCTGATGCTAAGACAATTTCAAAACCCCCTTATCGAATTGCTCAAATTGAACTTTTAGAGTTGAAGGAGCAATTACAATATATATTAGAGAAAGTTTTCATTCGACCTAGCACATCACCATGGGGTGCTCCTATTTTATTTGTTAAAAAGAAATATGGTTCTATGAGACTTTTCATTGATTATAGAGCCTTGAATAACATCACTGTTAAGAAAAAATATCCTTTTCCTCATATCGATGATTGTTTTGATCAGCTCCAGGGAGCTCAGTATTTTTCAAAGATTGACCTGAGATCGGTGTACCATCAGTTGAAGGTAAAGGAAGATGATATTCTGAAGACCGCATTTTGTACAAGATATGGCCATTATGAATTTGTAGTAATGCCTTTTGTTCTAACCAATGCACCTGCTGTATTCATGGACTTAATTAATAGAATTTTCCATGAGTTCTTGGATAAGTTTGTGGTTGTTTTCATTGATTATATTTTGGTGTTTTCTAAAAGTAAAGAGGATAATGAAAGACATATAAGGGTTATTTTTCAAACCTTAATAGAAAAGAAATTGTATGGAAAATTAAGAAAGTGTGAGTTTTTGTAGAAACAAATTTCTTTCCTTGGTCATATTGTTTCTAAAGATGGGATAACTACTGATCCTGCAAAAACAAAGGTTGTGGAAGAATAAACAAGACCCACAAATGTAACTGAGATTCGTATCTTCCTTGGTTTGGCAGGATATTACCAAAGGTTTGTTATAGATTTTTCTCGGTTATCTAGTCCAATGACTAAGCTAACTCGGAAGGGTGTTAAGTTTATCTGGACAAAGGAATGTGATGATTGTTTTCAGGAACTGAAAAGAAGATTGGTGAATGCTCCAGTTTTGACACTACCTTCCAGGAATGGGGAGTTTGTTATCTATAGTGATGCTTCATTGAAAGGAAATGGTTGCGTCTTAATGCAGAATGATTAGGTAATTGCTTATGCTTCACGACAGTTAAAAACTCATGAGGTAAATTACCCTACACAAGATTTGGAATTAGCTGCTGTTGTTTTTGATTTAAAAATTTGGAGGCATCATTTGTATGGAGTAAAGTGTGAAATATATACTGATCACAAAAGTTTAAAGTATATATTCACTTTAAAAGAATTGAACATGAGAAATAGGAGATGGCTAGAATTAATCATAGATTATGATTATACAATTCATTACCATCCGGGAAAAGAAAATAAAGTGGATGATGCTTTGTGTCAAAAAAGTAATGCATCATTAACAATGTTGTGTTTGGAATGTGATCCTTTGGTTAAGGATTTGATGAACTTTGTCATAGAAGTTGTTGGTGAAGGATGTCCTTCTATTTTGTTTCAGGTATCAGTGAAATCTTCTCTATCAGACAGAATCAAGCAAGCACAGAAGCAAGACAGTGAGTTGCAGAAAAAGGTAGAGCTAGTTCAGAAGGGTAAGTTGCATGAATTAAACATTAATAATGATTGTGTTTTCAGATTTGGGAAGAGATTGTGTGTGCCCTGTGATTCACAGTTGGAGAGAGTTTTTTTATGTGAAGCTCATAGTTCTCCGTTTTCAGTTCATCCTGGCAGTACTAAGATGTACAGAGATCTGCGGGAGTATTACTGGTGGGATGGAATGAAAAGAGATATTGCTGATTTCACTGTGAAGTGTTTGACTTGTCAATAGGTTAAAGCAGAGCAGCAGTTACCGAAAGGTATGCTTCAGCCTTTACTAGTGCCAGAGTGGAAAAGGGAGAATATATCCATGGACTTTGTTGTGGGATTACCGAAGAAATCTTGAGGTAATAATGCAATCTGGGTTATTGTTGATCGCTTGACTAAATCTTCTCATTTCCTTGCCATACGAGATTCTTTTTCTCAAGATCAACTTTACCGTTTGTATCTCAAAAAGATAGTCAGGTTACATGGAGTTCCTCTCTCCATTGTATCTGACCGTGATCCTAGGTTCACTTCTAACTTTTGGAAAGGACTTTAGAAGTCGTTGGGTACTGAATTAAATTTTAGTATAGCTTTTCATCCTCAATCAATTGGGTAGTCAGAAAGAACGATTCAGACTTTGGAGGATATGCTACATGCTTTCTCTATGGATTATCAGTGAAGTTAGGACCAACATCTTTCTTTGGTTGAGTTTTCATATAATAACAGTTTTCATTCCAATATACAAATGGCACCATTTGAGGCATTATATGGGAAGCAGTGTCGAACTCCAGCTTTCTGGGATGAAGTGGGTGAAAGGAAGTTGATGGGACCAGAATTGGTAGAAGAGATGGCAGAAAAAGATTAACTGATACAGAAACACATGAGAATAGCCCAAAATAGGCAGAAGAGTTATGCAGACAACATGAGGAAGGATATCTTTTTTGTGGTAGGTGATCATGTTTTTCTCAAAGTATCACCATGGAAAAGTGTGATGCGATTTGGTAAGAATGGAAATCTGAGTCCAATGTTCATTGGACCATATGAAATTCTGGAGAGAGTTGGATCAGTTTCATACCGAGTGGCTTTACCTCCAAGTTTATCTCAGGTACACAATGTTTTTCATGTTTCGATGTTGATAAAGTATATGCCAGATCCATCTCATGTTTTGAGTCCAGAGTAGTTCAGTTGGAAGAGAATCTATCTTATGTGGAACAACCGGTTCATATTATTGATCACAGGGAGCAAATGTTGCAGAATAAGGTGATTCATCAAGCAATGTTTTTGAGGAAAAACCAGATGATTGAAGAGGCAACATGGGAATCTGAAAATGCAATGAGGGCTAAATACCCCCACTTATTCGATAAGTAAGTAAATTGCGGGGATGCAATTTTATAAAGTGGGGAAGGATGTAACATACCATGTAAGTAATGAATAATAGATATTTTTATATATGTCTATTAATGAATTATATAGTGTTTTAGAGGCGTAAAATGAGAATGAATCCAATCTTAAGCATGGAATACACTAATATTTTTAAAAGACTGTCTTACTGCCTTTTGATGGAAAACCATTTTTAAATAAAACTTATGACAATTTTATAATATATATTTGTCAAAATAAACATATTATTTATGATTGGGACATTGAAATTTAATTGGATAAATTTTTGGTATTTTTTTGACAATGTTCATTTTTTTTGAATAGTGAAAAATACTGCATTTTACATCAAAACTGTTTTTTCATTTAATTTATTTATATGATTAGATTATCTTTTGAATTGGTTTTAAAGTTAAATTAGAATATATTTTTACCATTTAATCCAATGGTGGTCATTGGAATTAATTTCACTTTGAAATTGGACTTAAACTAGTGTCAATCTTTTGATACATAATGTTTCATAAAAACACACTATTCGTTTTGACAGCAGGAATTAAATATTAAATTAATTAATGTAACTTATATGTTTTGAATTTTTTAAAATAGACATAATTTTTGAATTCGGAATATCAAATATAGCTTAGGGTGAAGTTTTGGTATTTTTCTGAAAAACATCAATTTTTGATGAATAGTGAAACCACTAAGTGGTACTTATAAAAACTGATTTTCCGTTTAAATGAAAATTTATCACCTCCGTGTTTTGAATTTAAAAAATCTGAAATACATGGTTGTCATTAGAAAGTAAAATGTGGTTCAATGGGATTAAAATAATTTTTTTGGTGAATAGTAACTTTTAAGTTTTTAATCGCGATTAGAGGTAATTAGTGTAGTTTAAGGTAAAAATAATGTTTTAATAATAAGAAATGACCTAGACAAATGTCCTAACCTTATTGGATGTGTCATGGCCGACCAAGAAAATCCATGGGTAAACTTGGGGACCCCATGGAGCCACTTTGGTAGGAAAATTACATTAATAACTTTTATTTAATGTTAAAATAAAAATGTCACAAACATGAGATGTTTTACTAAAACAATTTTTAAATTGGGTTATACAAGTCATATTTTTGACTATAATTATTCATCAGAAATATAAAAAGATATCCTACATCATGATATTTTTTTTATAATTTTTTGACATTAAATAAATTAAATTATTTATGATACCATGATAATGCAGCGATTACCTCATTATTTTACGATTTAAAAAAATGAAAATATAATGTAAAATCTAAGACCTACACATGTAAAAAACCTATTGGATGGGTGGATTTCGAACTCTTATCACCTTATCCTCGAAATATATAATTTTGGGACCTTTTAAATCTGAAAAGTATTTTATAATAAAGTAACCTTTTATAACTTTCCAAGAGTGCCCCTCCTCTTCTCTTATAAAAGGCCCCCACCTCTACCACCTTACCCACACCTCTCAAGCGTTTGGATCGGCCAAAACCTGCCCATTTTGTCTCTCCAAATCCCTCTCTTACTCCTTGAAGCCTCAATTTGGGCACAATTCTTCCGAAGGAAGCCTTTGAGCTCAAATCAAAAAGAGTTGTCCGTTTTAAAGGTAGTGTTTTCTCTTCTGTTCTTATGTTATATTTTGTTTCTCCAACCCTCTAATCACTTTTTATTCATTTATTTTGTAACAAAAATAGAATCCTCAATATACTAGGATTTTTTTATAAGAAGAATTAGAGCTACACTTACACACACCTACATCTAATGGTTAAAGAACATACTGTTTCTGTTGATGGAGAATTTCTGCCTCACGAAACGATGATTGTTCAATATTGTTCTAACACCTTCAAAGGTGGCCATTAAGATGTCAATATATTTATATATGATATATAATATGTTTAATTTTTTACTTAAGCTTATGTATTTTTCATTTATGGCATACCTTTATGGTTTCCATTATGGGTAAACGTGATATCTTCATTTTAGGAAGTGCGGACTACCGCCCCCTCAAAGTGATTTGATTCGTTAATACCATATGTGGTACTTATAAAGGATAGCTTGAATTATATTATATATTATAAAATACTGGAATTATAATACTATTATGTATCATTATGTTTTAATTCCATTAAATAAGAAATAGAAATGGAAGTAGCGTTCATGCGTACGTACGACTTACCATCTCCATGAACGGTGCATTTCATTTCTTACCTCTAAATGTTATGTAATATTATAAATGCATGTATATACTGGATATATATGATATATATGATATCTAAATCATGAGTATAACTCTGTATATACAACTTGTAATTATAAAGAGCATATTTTTGACTCAAGTAGAAATGATCGTTAAAACAACCGTTATTAACTTAAATAATTACATAGTGTTCATGACAAGATAATAAGTGATATAAAAGGAATAATGAACTTGAAAAAGGTTCTTAAGAAAGTAGAAATTAACTCAAGTTTATTATTCAGGACATTAAAGAACGATTGAGTCAAGTCGGACCCGAGGTATGGGACTTTGTCTCAATCTCTTTTCATTGAGGCATATTTTGCTTTATACACAACCTTCTTTTATACAGTGTATTAAACCCTTTGACTTTTACATTTATCCAAAAGGAATCTTTTTTAAACGAAGTGTTTTACTAAATTCCAAAAGGGAATGTTTTTGTTGTACGTATGCGGCGACAACGACTTCTCCACCGCCGTGACCATTATTTGAGTTTCGGCTTCCTCTAAAAGCCATACCTTTTTTTAAAATGAAAAATAAATACCATGTTTTACTGTTCTTTTATTTTTGGTATTGAAAATGGTTTTCATAATGTTTTTATATCAATTTTTTTTATTGATATCTTGTGATTGAAAATTTTAAATGTCATGTTTCCTTTATTCATATTTTATGTGATACGATTATGTTATAATTCTTGGGCATTATTATGAAGACGGGTGGTTCCGTGATAAACTAAGGGCAGGTGAGCCCGATATAGCTCTCCAATGCATTGTGTAACATGAAGGGGTTAAATGTTGATGTTTCTCCGAAGAGATTTTGGGAATATACTTTGATGGGTATTCCAAACGTAACCAAGAGGGTTACTCCCTACGTAAGAATGTTATGAATTCCTCAAGTTACCTTTATGTCTTATGATTTCTATGATTTATTCATGATTTGATGAGGTATGTTAAAGTGCTTATGTTTTATGGGTAAAGTATGACTTCATTCTTATGTATATATGTACTCATGTTTCCTTTCTATATTTTTATATCCCTTACTGAGCTTTTTATGCTCATCCCAATTTTTTGAAATGTTTTTCACAGGTCAAGGGAAAGGTACAAGATGTGATGATAGTGTCAAGGAAGTGTCAAGAATGAATCAATGTTTTATTTTAAATTTGATTCCACTGTTGGGAAAAATGGATACTATCTTTTATGTAATCACTTTGTTTAAATGTGGAATGTAATGCATGTTTTATGATCTAATTCTCTAAAACTCTAAACATGAAAGGATCCTCAACGTGTATTCTTGAAGTAACTCAAGAATAAGTGATGTTTAAGGCTGGGACCTTATAAGTGATCTGGCGATAAAGAGGTGCGACCTGTTTGTTAAACCGCGTGAAAAAATCGACGCGTTTCGATGTGGGATGACATTTTAAAGACTCAAATCTAATCTGTGCCGTCCATCCGATCGCGCGTCTGATCTGAACCGTCTGATGAATCTGCGACGCTATGTAATAATCCCAACCGTCCGCGATCATTAAACACGGATCCAATGGCTCAGGAGATTTTCTTCAACCTCTCGCCAAACCGAGGACACCTCGTGTTGCCTCCCACGATCCAGAGCCTCCCAAGCAAGGGATATGGAGCTCCCGACCAGCGTTGATGAAGAAAACAACTCCATGGTGATCGTTTCGACGAACCGAATACATGCATGCATTAAAAGTTGCATGCATTCAACGAGATGAATAAATTCAATGGAGCTCATGGAAAATGAAGTTGCTAAGGGTGCACTGCCCGTTCGACTTACAAGGAGAAACATCGAATACGTTTTTAAACCCATGCACGTGATGCGCACACCAATAACGAAAAATCCCATGGTTGAAAAAGAAAAAGGAAACAACTGAGATTTCTGAGATATCTCATCCGCGTTCGAAGATCTCAAAACACCGCAGAACATGGGAATTCAAAGATTTGAACCCTGCAGTTCTGTTCTCACTCTTTGCATAGAAAAGGAGAAACCCAAACCGAGAAGATGCTGCTGATCATCTGAGAAAAGTCCCGCAAATCTCTGAGAAACGCGGAGAAAAGATCTGCGCACAAACCTGCGCAGCAGAATAGCTCGGAGCCACCCGAGGCTTCGAGAGATCATTTTGCGCAACCCTTGCGCGAAATAAGTTAAGTAGGAGGCCACCCTGCGCACTCCCCTTACGCAACAGGGAAGAAGCCAAGCCGCACGAACTTGTGTGCCCACTGCCCGCAACACTTGCGCGGTAGCAAGTGGCCGCACCCTGCGTTCCCTCTGTGGCCGCGAACTCACGCGATAGGAGGAAGCCACCGTGCCGCTAGCGCGGTAAGAGGGAGATTCCGCACCTGAGCGGCAGAAGGAGTTGCTGCACTACCCACATGGTAGAAGCCACTCCCGCACCCTTCACGGTTGAAGGCAGGAGTAGGCCACATCGCGCGCCCTCCATTGAAGTGGTGCTGAAGTGGAAGGCCACACCAACTTGGGTTTATGTGTGTGTGAATGGGTCGTAGAATGAATTCCGTGTGTGAAAAGTGGAGAGTAAGGCCACAACATATCTTGGTTGTGTGTGTGCAAGTGGAGGAAGGTCACACCATCATTGAGTGTGTGTGTGTGCAAAGAAACAAGAAGGTCGAAGCTTTAGTGTGTGCACAAGTGAAGGAGGACATACCTCTTGTGTGTGCCCAAGTGAAGGAAGAAGATACATGCATGTCCATGCATGTATGAATAAGTGAACAAGTGGGTGAATACCTTGAGAAGAAAGAGAGAAGGAGAAATTCAGACTAAAGAATAACACACAATTTGGTGTGTGTGAGAAAGAAAAAAAGAGTATGACTCCATGAAGAAGGTGTGTCTGCTAAAAAAGATTACACCCTTTGAGGGTTTATCACAACAAGAAGAAAATGGGAGAGCATGCTTGAATGCATGCACATGCACATGTAAACAAAGTTTAAATCAGTGTGTATGAATTTGAGAAGTCCAAGAATAATGGTTCTTGAAGATATTTGAGATTCCATGCAAGTCAAGTATGAAGATTGAGAATCCATGCAATCAGTGCATGATGATTCAGAGATGCCATGCACTCAGTGCATGAATCTGAATTGAAGAGAGATCGAAGCCAGACTGAAGTTAAAGACATCATTTATCTGAGTTTTTTAGTAGTTGGGAAGACCAAGAAGATTGAGTGGGCATACTCAGTTCAAGAACATATTTCCCAATCAATATTCTTGAATACAGAGGCCAGGTCATCCATAGAAGAAGAGGATAAAGCCCAAGAAAAGAAGAGTACTGATCACCACAAGAGATCAGAAGAAGTGAGCAAGGCCAATAGGCCTTACTCAAGGGTGTTGAAGACTCTTCAAGAGCCTAAAGAAGAAGAGCTACTCGTGTGACTCGAGTAGCCAGGGGAAGACCCCCTGTGAGACTCAGGGTGGAGAAGTCTTCGGTGGAAGTTGAAGCAGGCCAGTGGGACTCTGGTAACACTATGGGATGCAGTATAAAGAACCTCCTGTGGGACTCAGGAGAGATAAAGTGTTACTCTGTATCGACCATTTTAATTACTAACCTAATTATAGTGGATAAACCATGTTTGGGCGTTTAACCAACATGGCAAGGACATAGGCCTTTGGAGCCAAACCTTGTAAATCCTTGTGTCCTGTGCCTTTAAATTTACTGAATCACTTGAGGAAAGGCTACGAGATACAAGAAGAGTGGATCGAGTACTTAACAAGTCATAGAGGTTTAATTGATAAAGAATGAATTAGTAAAAAGTTTAAAAGGATAACTGATTCACCCCTCCCCCTCTCAGTGATCAGAATGATCCAGGCACTTCAGTTGGTATCAGAGGGAGGTTGCCTCTAAAATATCCAAGGGAGTCTTTATGAAGTGTAGATTTGAGGAAATGATCAAACACCCTCAAATGGAGATATCTGCCAAGACTCAGAAAAATAGAAAGAAGAAACAGGCCAAGAATATGAAGAAGAAGGTTGCTACTAATAGAGAAACACCTTCTATTGAAGGTAATGTGAATGTCACAACAGATGAAAATTCCTTTTATCACTCTTCTGATGATGCCTGCTCTAGCTGTGATGATGATTGAACTATCAATGATATTCTAAATGCACTCAAATATCTTCAGAAGATAGTCCCCAGGGATGTGGTAATGTGTATTACTACAAGCATCCATGATCTTCAAGAAGAAAAATTATAGGTAGAAGAATAATCCAATTCTATGGAAGATCAATTGGAAAGAAGGGTTGGCATAACCAACACTCTCACAAAGCTGGTGAAGGCCAAGGATGGAACAATTTCCATTCGCAGTGAAATAATTGAAGATGTTAGTGAAAAATTTCAAAGAAGCATTTGTGAGAAATAATTCATTGAGATAGTGTTCAGAGAATATTTCCATGCACTGGAAAAGAGGCACAAAGTTTCAATGGTTGTCAAAGATGCTCAAATAGAAGAAAAAGTAAAAAGGGTAAAGGAGCTTGAAAATTCATTGCAAGAAATGAAGAAGGTGCGTGAAGACCAGATGAAACAACTAAAAGAGAATTGGGAAGGAAGGTTAAGATTGGTTGAGGATGAGAATAAATCTCTCAACATAAAATACCGAGAACTAAAGGTGATATTGAAAAATAAGCAATTACCCAAAGCTGAAACCTTCCTGTTAGCTGGAAGTAGGAATGTTTCCACTCATGTGTGCATTGAGAAGGATGATTCCAAAATAAGGACATCCTCTAATGAAAGGGAAACATCTACCAAGAAGAAGGTACCATCCATCCCATAATATACTAATGATTCTAAATGTTTTTCCACAAAAAGGGCAGGATGGAAGAATAACTCTAAACAAGTATGGTTGTAGAAGATGAAGAAAGAGAGCTTTCCTAAAGAAACACAGAAATTCAAGAGAAAGTCCCAACAATCCGAAGAAGTCAAGAAGACTAGATTTTTAGGTCAATGTTGGTGCTGCAATAAGTATGGGCACTGTGCAATGGATTGTTGGTACAATCCTCTAAATGAAAAAGCATAAAGGAAGCCCATGCACAGTGGGAGCATGCAAGAGAATAAGAATAAACATCCACAGGTCCAGAAATATCTGTTTACTGAAAATAGATTTGGAATGTTTGATAACATCTGGGGTGTATACACAAGTGGTCACAAGAATGATACATACCTATCTCCAAATGTTTCCAAAGATGAAAAGAAGAGAAGATCATAGAACCTGGCTAAGAAAGAAGAAGTATCCTTGGGAATCCAGCAAAAGAAAGTTGAAAATGCTCCCAATAAGATTTTGAAAAAGAAAGACAAGTCATTGGATTCCAAATCCAAGAAGGGTGATGCATCTAGAAGGACCACCAAGAAAAAATGCTTCTACTATGGAAAGAATGGTCATACCATGGATCTTGGTAAACAAGCCATGGAACTAAATAAAAGAAAACAGAACTAAACATGATAATCAATCCAGAAGAAGAAGAAGGGATTGATTGAAAATAAGCTGCCTAAGAAAGATAACTTAAAAGACTCAAAGGAACCATGTGGAACATTCAAATCTGAAGCCTCACTTCCAAATGACATATTAATCATCTGGCCATAAGATTCAGAAAGAATGAGAAAGGAAGAAAATGCACATGCCAAAGCTTGTGAAAAAGGAAAACAAAAGATTTCATATGAAGATGAAGTTATGTGTGTGAGGTTAAAGAAAGCTGTTCATATTAGTAATAAATGCATAACACTCATTCCAGCTCAAAAATAATTCTTCAAGAGAATGAAGATTGCACCGAGAGATTCTAGTTCTCAGAAGGCACTTAGAAAGAGAGGAGTCACACAGAAAGAAGTTTAAGAGGTGTTAAGATCCACACCAGCACAAACTTAATTGAAGATCAAATGTGCAAGTGTGAAGAATGGAGAAAGAGGAACATCTCGGTTGATAGAATCCTCTCAACCTTATTGTTCAAACTGATGAACCAAGGAGGTTCCATCTTATTCCCTAATCACTGGTATATACATGTTCTTACATTTCAGGGAATTGAAGATGATGATCACTCTCAAATTTATAATGGTATGGACAGAATGGAGTGTACCCCTTGAGGGAGAGCCAATATGTAAAAAATGATATTTTGAGATTCATATCATCTTGTAAAAAATGTAGGTATTCCAATCACACTTTAATTCCATGATTCTTAATTGTATTTAACATGTCAATTAAGGGGAGGTGTTTGATTGAAGAAAGAATGATGAAAGGGGGAGCGTTATCTTTGCACATGAACTTTCTAATGATTTTGGTGAAGCATGTGCAGGATTTAACAATTCATTGATATATCTGAAAAATTTCAACCCCTTGAAGCCTAAGCATGATCTCACATGTATAGTGAATTGTGGACAACATTGAATTCCTTGGTTACATCACTCTTGTTTTCTACACCGGGTTACCCAAGTAGAGTTAGATATTATTTACTAAAGGCTCTTTGCTAAAGTGAACATGTGACATCATCCCTCTCTTAGTGATTTTCAATAAGATTCTATTCAAAGGGAAGAAGAAATATTTTGAATAGAACCTCACCACACCTTTGCATTTGGTTTCTAATAAGGGGGAGAAAATCTTTGCACACATATTGAACCATTCATATGTGCTCTAGTGACATTGACAACAAATACAAAGGGGGGATTGTTGTGCATTGTGTTGCATTTGTTGTCAATAAGGTGTCAAGGATTGAATGGATGACAAGGAGTGTCAATATGTGAATGAAAAGGAAGTGATGGTGATGGTGATGTTGTCAATAAGGTGTCAAGGATTGAATGGATGACAAGGAGTGTCAATATGTTAATGACAAAGGAAGTGATGGTGATGGTGATGATTGGAGAATGACCACGGTACTAAGAAGCATGTCACCTTGGAGAATCACTAAGTGGCATAAGAGGTAATGGTTGAAACATTCTCCATACAAATACGATGATTGTAGAGATGATCTCAAGTTCAAAGAACTTGTATCAAGAAAATACAATGTCACAACATAGTTAGAAGTCCACACATTGTCTTCACAATGCATGAGGAGATAAAGAAGTGCCATCCACTGTCACTAAGTGGATGAGGAATGAAGAAGGGATCCATCCACAACCTCTAAGTGGATGAAGTGAAAAGATGAACCATCAATAGCTACTAAGTGGATGAAGTGGTTTGAAAAAGACCATGCACTATCTCTTAGTGCATTAGGATTTGAAGATGATCCAACCTCATCTATGATTGGATCAAAGAAGAACATTGAAGATCAACTGATTTATGATTAATAATTGATGAAGATACTTGAGAGATTCTTGGGAATTCCATCTCCTAATAGGACACGAAGAAGAGATGTTTAAGAAGATAGATGGATTTCTTAAGAAGATGGAGAAGTAAAGAAGAGGAGAATGTCTTGATGTAGACCTGTTCCTACTTGGTTTAACAAAGTATACAGGGTGGAGCTTATGTGAAAAAATGGGGCCTGCCCACGAGCTGCCTACCCAAGCTTCAACCCAAGGCACATGCGGGACCACAAGGGGTCGACCACGCCCATGAGGAGGCCTAGAAAGATCCAGACCATAGGAGGACAGGACGTGTGTAATCCTGAGCCATGTAGAGGTCAAGCCCGTGCAGCGTGGGCGCCAAGGGCGTGCCCGTGGAGGAGCATAGTGGGTGCTAGAGAGCGCCCGAAGGAGCATAGTGGGTGGTAAATCGCGCCCGTAGAAGAACCGGTGCGGGGTGGCACCAGAGGGGGGAGAAAAGTGATCTGGCAACAAGGAGGTGCGAGCTGTTTGTTAAACCAAAAAAAACAATTGGTGCGTTTTGATGTGGGATAACATTTTAAGACTCGGATCTAATCTGCACCGTCCATTCAATCACGCGTCTGATCTGAACCGTCCGATGCATCCGTGGAGCTATGTTATTATCCCAGCCGTCCGCGATCATTAAACATGGATACAATGGCTCAAGAGATTCTACTCAACCTCTCGTCGAGCCGAGGACACCCCGCATTGCCTCCCGCGATCCAGAGCCTCCCAAGCAAGGGAGATGGAGCTCCCGACCAGCGTTGATGAAGAAAAAAACTACATGGTGATTGTTTTGATGAACCAAATACATGCATGCATTAAAAGTTTCATGCATGCAACGAGATGAATAAATTCATGGGAGCCCGAGGCAAACAAAGTTGCTGAGGGTGCACTACCCGTTCGACGTACAAGATGAAACTGAGAATGCGTTTATAAACGCATGAACGTGATGCGCAAACCAAGAACGAAGGATCCCATGGTTGAAAAAGAAAAAGGAACCAACCGAGATTTCAGGGATATCTCATCCGCGTTTGAAGATCTCAAAACGCCACAGATCTCAGGCATTCAAAGATTGGAACCCCGCGGTTTTGTTCACACTCTTTGACTACAAAAGTAGAAACCCAAACTGAGAAGATACTACTGATCGTCTGAGAGAAGTCCCACGAAGCTCTGAGAAACGCGAAGAAAAGATCCACGCACAAACCTGCATGGCATAATAGCCCAGAGCCACCCGAGGCTTCGACATAGATTTTTTCGCAAACCAATATGTGAATGAAGTTAACGAGGAGGCCACCCTACGTGCTCCCCTTGCGCAACAGAAAAAAAGCCAAGCCGCGCGAACTTGCGTGCCCGCTGCCTGAAACACTTGTGCGTTAGAAAGTGGCCACACCCTGCATTCCCACTATTCCCGCGAACTCGTGCGGCAGGAGGAATCCACTGCGCCACCTGTGTGGTAGGAGGGAGCTTCCGCACCTATGCGGCAGAAGGAGTTGCCGCAGCACCCAGGTGGTTGAATCCACTCCCACACCCTACACGATTGAAGGTAGGAGTTGGCCGCATCCATGCTCTCCCTCCTTTGAAGTGGTGATGAAGTGGAAGGCCTCACCCACTTGGGTTTATGTGTGTGTGCATGGGTTATAGAAAGAAGGCCTTGTGTGCAAAGTGGAGAGGGAGGCCACAAAATATCTTGGTTCTGTGTGTGCAAGTGGAGGAAGGTCACTACATCATTGAGTGTGTGTGTGCAAAGAAACAAGAAGGCTGAAGCCATAGTGTGTGCAAAAGTGAAGGAGTCCATACCTCTTGTGTGTGCCCAAGTGAGGGAAGAAGATACATGCATGTCCATGCATGTATGAATAAGTGAAAAATTAGATGAACACCATGAGAAGAAAGAGAGAAGGAGAAATTCACACTAAAGAACAGCACACAATTTGGTGTGTGTGAGAAAGAATAAAAGAGTGTGACTCCAAGAAGAAGGTGTGTGTGCTAAAATAGATTACACCCTTTGAGGGTTTATAAAACCAAGAAGAAAAGGGGAGAGCATGCTTGAATGCATGCACATGTACATGTAAACAAAGTTTAAATCAGTGTGTGTGAATTTGAGAAGTCCAAGAACAAAGGTTCTTGAATATATTTGAGATTCCATGCTAGTCATGTATAAATATTGAGAGGCCATGCAATCAGCGCATGATGATTCAGAGATGCCATGCACTCAGTGCGTGAAGTTGAATTGAAGAGTGACTAAAGCCAGACTGAAGTTAAAGACATCATTTATCTGAGTTTTTTAGTAGTTGAGAAGACCGAGAAGATTGAGTGGGCATACTGAGTGCAAGAACATATTTTCCAATCACGATTCTTGAAGATAGAGGCCGGGTCATCCTTAGAAGAAGGAGATAAATCCCAAGTAAAGAATAGGAGTACTGATCACCACAAAATATCAGAAGAATTTAGAAAGGCCAACATACCTTACTCAAGGATGTTGATGACTCTTGAAGATCTTATAGAAGAATAGATACTCGTGTGACTCAAGGAGCCAGGAGAAGACCCCCTGTGAGATTCAGGGTGCAGAAGTCTTCGGCGGAAGCTGAAGCAGGCCAGTTGGACTTTGGTAACACAATGGGATTCAGTATAAAGAACCTCCTGTGGGACTCAGGAGAGATATAGTGTGACTCTGTATCGACCATGGTATTTACTAACCGAATTATAGTGGAGAAACCATGTTGGGGCGTTTAACCTACATGGCAAGGATGTAGGCCTTTGGAGCCGAAACTTGTAAATCCTTGTGTCCTGTACCTTTACATTTACTGCATCACTTGAGGAAAGGCTGAGAGATACAAGAAGATTGGATTGAGGCCTTAACACGTCATAGAGGTTTAATTGATAAAGAATCACTTAGTAAAAAGTTTAAAAGGATCACTGATTCACCCCCTCCCCCATTCAGTGATCACATTGATCCGGGCACTTCATCAGTAAATAGAGTTTTGATGTTGAATCGTATTTCCTAATATTCATCATCTAGAATTATTATTTTCATTTCCTAGATATGATGGAAATTTATTATAATGGTATATAATGCATAATATCAAAATACACAAGATTCAACAATTTAGTAGTTTTAGGTTACTAGATACGTATATGGTTATTGAAAAATATTTAAAAGTTTGAGTACATTATTGTAATACATGACATATTATTATTTATCTATGATTGGTCATTATAAAAAATATAGTGTTATTTATGGTTTCCAGGGGAAATAGGGAAATACCATAGAGGGGTGATCTCATATACTCAGTAAAGGGTAACATAGAATTGAAGAAAAAATAGAAAAAATATAACATAAATAAAATAGTGGGAATAAATATTAATAATATGACATATTAATGGTAATATAAGCATATTATATAGATGAACGACTATTTCTGACATTCTTGTATCTTTGTTACCTTGGGCCCACTTCACAAAGTTTGGTGGTTGTTGAATTGATTTTACAATGTATGGGTTATTATACATCCAAACAAATAGACTGAGAGGTATAATCCTCTCGTAGTGGAGAACATTGTTCAGTCTTGGACTCTCTTAAAAATTTATGGAATATTTATGAAATACTTTTTACTGACAATACTGGATAAACTTATCATGAAGGCAATTTATTAACATAAATTCATTTAAAAGGATATAACTTAAAGGAATTTTTATCCAGAATTTAATCCATTTTTTATTAATCCCCAGTTTAAATACATATATGAAGGAACTTTGGAATATATCTCTATCTAGGGATGTTGAATGTGTTATAGTTGAGGTATTGGTCCCTTGAAAATGGATTTCTTTGTTTCCCTATGAAGGGAATCAAAAATCACATGTTTCAGTAACATATAGTGAGACACATCTTTCATTTTAAGGTCACGTGACTTGTACTATAGTGGTTCTTTTTATGGCCATTCATCCATGATTGAGGGTTATACCTTTTTAGATCATGATGCCAGAACCATTGGTGTGTATTTTTAGGCATTGCATCTAGGACTACTATTAAGAAGTTAAAAGTTACGTGCAATGGATAACTAAGTGGTTTTACATAGAAATGGGTTGGTGTTGGACTTACGTATGAGAAACCCTATCGAGGGTTCTTTGGTAGATGGGATAAGTGATGGTATTTTTTGGAACTATGATGAGTAACTCAACATAAGGAATTTTTGAAACCCAAAAGAGTATCTAGAATCAATGAATTTAAGGAATTCAGGAAGTGTTTTCCAAGTCAAAGGATTTTATGAATTGGAGTGGAGGATATTGACCCATGATGTCTTAGAAATCAAGGGGAGAATCAAAACTCAAAGTGTTTTAGGAAACCAATAATATGAGGTTGGCTCAATAATTTTTAGTAATGAATCATGAGGATATCATCACAAGGTGTTTTAAGAAACCTAAAAGAGTATAAAGAATCAAAGTATTTTAGGAATAGAGAGGTGGATCTTAACACAAGGTGTTTATGGAAATAATACGAGGATATTGACTCCTATAATTTTGGGAACTAAGAGGAGGATTTGAAATAAATGTGTTTTGGGGCCTAAAGGACACTTTGATCCTTATATTACTGGAAAGGGGTCCAAGAGGGGGATTTTATAGGGATTACGTTGGATTCTTAAAGTGTCCATTAGTATGTGACTACATGTAATGGTATGGTTTTAATAAAGGAGGCCTAAATACCCACATATGGGATATTTCATAGAAGGGGTGAACCTAGGGTAAATATTATGCGAATGTAAACCTCTTTGAATAGGGAAACACATGATTTGAGATACCCTTAATTTTTATAATATTTAGTATATGTGAGATGATAAGCTTTGAAAAAAATATATAGGATTTATATGGGGAACCTCCTAGGATTTACATAGTGACAATTTTGGTAAGTTTATACCAAGAATTTATGTGTTTGGGACATTGTTGTGAAGATCATATATGGCGAGGACACAATCGTAAAAATGTCATGTAGAGACCACATGGTCATAGATATCTTATATGGAGAGGAAATGGACACAAAAATATTACACATACATGAAATGGTTTTGAAAAAATTTTACAAAGTGTCCCATCCCTTTTTAGACTTCAATTTACAATATACTAATGGGATCTCATCTTCAAAGATTGTTTCAACAAATTTTAGTTACAAATAATGTGACTTCTCAAAGTTCATACGTCGAAAAACTATGTCTTATGTAATGAGTTCTGGATGGTAAATTCATAGTAAATATATCAAAAGTTTTGTGATTTCATTCATTGGATAATGTAAAATGATAGTGACCATGAATCAATCATATTCTACATTCATTAAGGTATCCATGACTTATAATATTTATGTTAGCATGAAGGAATTCATACTTATATAAAAAGTATGTTCCCATCGTTTAATTATTTCATAGTTACGTAATTATTTTGTTGCTCTGTAATTGTTTCACGACTCTATAATTATTCTATGATCATATAATTATTTCACAACCATTTAATTATTTCATAGTCACAAATATTATATTATTTTGTAATGATTATTTTTTCTCTGTTTTCTTCCAATATTATTCTCATAATGAGGTATGTAGTATCCACCACTTTTTCAAGTGTTGAAAATAGGATTTAGGGAGCCTAGATGTAAATTTTCTATGGATTTTTTTTGGACTTTATAAAGATTTTCTTTATAGATATTTTAAATTAAAATGGACATAACGTTTAATCCATGTTTCCGTTTGAGCATTATGAGTTGTAAAATAATTTTTTTTGAAATGATATACATCCATTAATATATGGTTTACAAATAAATTTTGTTTTATGTTCTAAAAAAATTATACATAGGATATGGTAATGTATTTCATGGTTTCACCTTAAATATATTCAAAAATGTGTAAAATATATAACCTACACCCAGTGGGATGTTCTCACCACCACATCACTAGGTTTTGTAACATTTTTAATGGATACGTTTCCTTAGTGAATGAGAAACCATGGGGCACATGAAGACACCATTTTCTTATTAACTTAAAATTTAGGCACTCATTCATATTAATGGATTACATGTAAAGATCATGGAATTCATGGAAATTTGGGCACCACATGTTTAAAATACAATAAAATACCTTCTTAGAATTGGATTCAGTAATAAGGAAAGGATTTAAATTTTTAGTTAACAAGGAACACTTTTATGTATTCCTTAAACATCTGGTAGTTTTTTGATGCTGAGTTTTAATAAGAAATCTCTGAAATATGATAATATTAACCCAAGGATCTAGGTTTTCCAAGAGAATAATATAAACTCAAACATTTGGTTACCAACAGGATAATATCAACTCAAGGAATTTGGTACCTATTGATGGATATGAACTTAATGTATATATAAATCATAGGAGAATCATAACTCATGTTTTTTGTATACAAGAGTATAATGTCAACTATATTATTTATATAATAATTATGTGAAGTTACTCTTGATGAATTTTGTATATAAACTGGATCAAGGTCTAATGGATCATGTTGAAGGTCTTATAACTTTAACTAATGGGTCACGTAGTTTATGCTAATGATACCCGAAATTAAATTATGGAAGGGAAAATTTTGTTTTGATAACATATATTTAATATATAAAAAGCTTATCTGAATTGATATACCCATATGTTAGGATTTTGGGAGGAATGAAATGGAGAAAAATTAACGTCTTGTTCCAAAATAGGTGACTCAATCATTTTATGAATATTATTGTATTAGAAATCACACAATATGTAGTTCCTAATTTTGGATCATTTTTGGTTATTCTAGTGCAGGTAAAATTTTGAGGACCAGGCATGAATTTGTAAACTCAAACACAAGGAAATCTTATATAGTTTTATCTATAACATAAGGTGATTAAGATATATAAATTAAACCATTCTATATAGTTTATATTCTTTCAAGATAGACCAATCATGGTACATTTTATATTTATGTGGTCAATCCCATATTTCATATAATTTGTTTTCATATTATAAGGACCACACATCATGTACTTTTTAGTTAGGGTGTGAAAAAAGCATCTCAAAACAAATCAAACCATAATCAAAACCAAACTAAACTAGTTCAGTTTTTAGCACGGATTGAATAGATCCTTGGAGTTTTTTGTTTAATTTAGGTACCAAAAAATAATAAATGTTAATCCAAACTACAACTATCAAAACATAAAGTCTTTAGTAGAATTACTTCCCATATTCCCATCCATCAAAACAAATCTTCAATGATACCCTACCCTTACCTCCCCTCCCCTCTTTCCATATTCATTTATTTTATCCCCCTCTACTATCTGATCCATACCATTTTAATATGATCACACACACTTCCCAATCCCATCCCAATTCTGATATGATGCCTTAACTTTTCGCATCATTCCCTATTTTCCTTCCCCTTCTTCCACCCCTCTAGTCTTGACTAGAAATCAACCCATCCCTCCAACTTTATTTTTATTAAAAAATATTACAACATGATATATGGGCACTAACTCACTTACTATGTAACCTCTCCCCTCTAACCCTAAAATAACATCACTTAATATCTAAATCTAATATCCCCAATAACCAATTTTGGTTTCAGTGCACCGCATATTCATTTTAACATCAATATTGAAACCACCCTTAGGTTAACAAATATATAAATAACATATCAATTTATTCATTATTTAGTCATAGAGGAAGCTACAGGTGATTTTTATGGAATGATTTGAAATGGGTTTTAGTATTTTATATCATATCTTGATGTTTCTAGAACTTTTATTACATCATTATTTGTGATGGATTTTATTTCTTCTTAAAGTGTAGAGTTTTGGGTCTCTTATTGTTATTTATGATTGGATTCTTGTTGTTTGAATCAATGGTACCCATTTGGTGCGATATGGAATCATTCTTGGAGTGATTAGAAGTAGGTCTATGAGTTTTATTATAATGTCAAATTATATAAATATTTTATTACTATAGTGTGTTTTTATGATTATTTTATTCTCCTTAGATCTATGGAATTAGTAATTGTTAACTTGGTCATGTTATTATATATTTTTTAAGGGGAAAGATATATATTTTATAAAAGTCTATATTTGGTTGAGTCTTTTATAATGAGAGAAAATAAGGAAAATTGTATTGTCTTTTAATACTGAACATATTTTTTATTAATATAATATTTTCTTAATTAAATCAATTTAACTTCCACTAAAAATAAACATCATATTTTATTTTTTTGTTAAATTTTCCTCTTTTTGTTTCAACTAGTTTGCTTTGTATTAGCCAAAATAGTTGGGAGATTTTAAATCTTCCCCATTTTTTTATGGTATTATGTAACATTATTTATATTGTTATTTCTATATCTTTCCTTGGAAATAATGAAGAGATACTATTAAAACATGGAAATATTATAGTATAAGCTAGAACAATAAGCTAATTACATTGCGTAACATTCTTAACATATTATTTTATTGTGTTTAAAATATGATATCTTAATAATTGGTTGATTTTTTTATAAAAAAGTGGAACATTTTAGATCAATTTTCAGAAAAATGAAAAAAATGATAAATTTATTTTAGAATGTTATTTTACATTTTAGACATATTCCATTATAAAAAAACTATATTAGTAGTTAATGGAAAAACTAAAAACTCTTAAATATTTCATAAATGATATAAAATTAAACTTTCAAAAACTAATCCATAAATTTAGTCATTAAATCCTTAATAAATAAATATACTATGAAAAAACATGAACCATAAATTAATATCTACAACTTTAATGAACTCAAAATCATGATATTTTAAACATCAAATCTCTATAATTTATTAAGAATTATAAATAATGATCTTTAAAACCTGAAATGATAAGATTAAATATCTTTCTTCTCTTCACACTTTACACATTATTCAAAAATGTTATTTCTTTAACCATATAGATTATTTTGTTTTTGGGGTCCTTTAGTTCTTAATGTTTACACTTTTAAAAATTGTTAACCAACAATTTGAACCAAAAAAAATAAAAATTCATCATTTATAAATTTTATAATAAAAAAATACGATTTTATATATTTTTTTTTGGGTTTCAGTCAAAAATGAACCAAACCAATCAATTGTTATACCCAATTTAGGAAAATGTGACAAAGACTATGTTCGGTGTAGTTTAGAGTCATGAAATTATGACAGTTAGAACTAACATGAATTTATTAGAATTAATTCTTAATAAACCTTATATTGGTGGGAAACATGATACAAAATCCATATATAGACTAATAATGAAATATGATTACCCATAGAAGAATATTAACGCAAGGATTTTGTTTCTAAGAGGAGGGTATCAACTCCATGTGTTTGGATTTTTACATGATGATAATATCAAATTAATTACTTTGTCATTATAAATCTTAATACATTGGTATATCGGTGTACAAGATTGATTTATTATAATCTATTGCTGACAGTGGATGTGTTACACATAGATTGAGGGTATTTGGATCTTCTTCAACAAATGGGTTATGGAATAGGTGAATCATATTATAGGAATGTTTGAGTAAAAATTGGGAGATGATAATAGGTGGGAATATGTTAACCATTTGTAATTAAATAACCACCAATAAACTATCATAAATTCAATCATGTTATTAGGAGCCCTTTATTTAGGACTACAGATAAGTCCTAGTGGTTTCATAGAGGCTCAATGTAAATCATGTTTCTCACCATATAAAGGGGTGTTCATTCATATCAACGATTGAACTCATTACCAATTTCTTTGAAGGGGTAAACCAAGAGGAAAATATATACTTAGGTATTTGGTTATGATGATTCAAAAATAAATGATATGAAGTTTATTAATGAATAAATTAATGTAAAAGAAATTTTTAATAACCCGGAAGGCTATAATACCATTTATTGGAAACATTTTACTACAATAATAACATGAATTGACCTAAGCAGTGAAGATTACTACCTAACATTAATAGATCCAAAATGAAAGCTGTGCGTATAGATCTCATAGGAAATTATAAGTGCCTTTTAGTAGAGCGATAATACTTTTCTTTATTTTTTTTCCTAGAATGATTAGTCTGGTGAGTATATCTTAACTTTTCAAGGGCTAAGTTCAAATATTTAATATCTTTATATCATCTTCTATTTTTCACTATAACATTTATTGATTACATAAGAGGAATGACTTAGAAATATAAGACACAAATTTTCCTAAGGCTCCCCTTCCTTAGTTTTCAATCTTAAAATATTTATGACTTTATATTTTATCCTCTAATGTTTTCCTAATATAGATAAGGGAAAATATTAGTGAGAAGAGACTTGAATTTTACTCAGACTACCCTTTTATGGGTTTTAATCTCATATGTATTATGTATTATTGTACTCTAATTTATGGTATTATAGGTTAGACCAGTGGTGGATCATATTGAAGTTCATTGAACTTTTATTAAAAGGTTGGATCCATGTTTATATCCATATAGACTGGACCATTGAAATATTTAAGTTTTTGGTCATACAATTGTAACCATATATGAGGTGTCATATCCAGTAATAAGGGAAAAATTAACTTAAATTGGAGGATAAACCCAACTCTAGACATCTGAGCTCATGGGAAAAAACATAATTATTTCAAGGTCATACTTATTATACTAAAAAAAATTCTTTAGGTTTTGTAAATATATATTTGATTGGGAATTTGGTATCCTAAATAGTGAAAGGTGGAGGATTTAACAAACATGAATTTATAGAAAACATTATAGTATAAGAAACATATAGGGGGTGTATGGAAAAATATTTATAGTTGGCTCTCAAATAGATATTCCAAACATTTCTATGTATACAATTAGTATATTAATAAACCACATAAAGTTCATTGATATTAGGGACCGTGTTTCAATAATTTACCATATAATGTTTAGGTTCCTTGGAAGAATCTATGTAGATATGGATCAGGTAGAGGAAAAATGGAATGAAATGAATAGGTATCCCTATGAGAGGATAAAAGGAAAAACCAGACATGACTTGGTTGCATCTAAAATACCATGGAGGTATTGGGGATTGAATAGGATGGAATCGTGCTACTGGACTCTATATATGAGATTCAGGGATTACTATGTATCTTGTTATTACAAGAATAAATAAAAATATTGTGCGTCATTTGGGATTTGTTTATCTTACTATAGGGTCATTGGAGAAAATATCACATGAATTTTAAAACCCATATAATACAAGGGATTAATGTATTAGAAGATAAGGAGATCAAGAATTGGGTCTCAGATATGAGATTAATATGCCAATACATATCTTCTAATCATATATATAAATCCTCACATAGTTCTAGAAAAGTAAAATTTTGCCACATGTTATGTGAATGTCAACATTAATAAATGTAGTAATAGATATATCCATCAAATATCATAAGAAAGAGTATTATTTTATAGACGAATAATTTCTACAGGAGGGGCTATCACATATTTCAACATCATTTCTGATGGAACATTTCAAGAGTTTTAGGTTAATGTTGGATTGTCCATTTTTTCATTTTGTTATTGTTCTTGTGATAAAGACCATTCACTATACAATATATGTAACAAACAAACATGAATCGACATACTATGCATCCTGAGTCAGTTCACCATAAATCCCAAGCATGTTCCCAATTTTTATAGGTTGGTGATGATAATAAAGAGTATCAAAACAACATTTTGGAATGATTTTAAACCATTAATGTCAATAAATAAGTAGAAAAGTCATTCAAATAATCCAATATGACTTATCTATATTTTCTTCAATCATGTAAAATATTAAAATTATTTTCAAATGGATAAACAAGGAACAACTACTATAAACACCCAACCTCATTCAAAACATAGATTACATAAAGATAGATATATAATATATAAAGACACAAGAAACAGAATATAAGTTTGGATTAAATAACTAAAACACATCATCCTCAGATGATCTACAAGATTCAAACCACAGTGATTATCACCACAAGACCTAATATTGACTCCATATCCCTAGAAATCCATCATCGAGGATAATGATACAAATGACCAAGATGAAAAATACCCATAATCCCTAGATGAAAACATAATAACTATATACACACAATAGTGTGTATGTAAAGTTTGAGCTAAAGTTGAACAACCATATTTCACCAAATAGCTTATGAAATTCGATTTATAAGACATTATATACACAATCTTTCGAAATTTTTTTTTTAAAGTAATAATTTTTATATTTTTAAAAATATAAACATATTAAGGTTCCTCATAACTTTTTTTTGAAAAAAATGACACTTTTTGAATAAGGATAGAGAGTTATAAAATAAAACATTTGAACCCCATTATATGGGATGTGAATAAATCCATTTAATCCATAAGATAAAAGTAGATTAGTTAGAGTACCAATTTTTACCATTTTTGGAAGTTCATTTGATGGTTTGGTAAAATACATTGAATTATAGAAATAATAACAAAAACATGATGTAGTCAGGCTTATAGAATATCATATATTAACATAATAAATAATTATACAATTTTAAAATAAATTACAAAATAAAACTTAGTTATAAATGATGACCATAAAATATGATGTTAGTAAACAAAAGATAAAGTATCTAAATGGTAGAGAAAGAATTATTAACAAATTTTGATCACATAAATATAGTTAATAAAAAATAATATCAAGAAAATGATTATAATAAAAGCTCAAACACAAGAATAATCGAATTAAAACAATAAATATCATGGGAAATAACTTAGGTTATAATGATTCAAACATAGATGTACTCAGGTGGAATCATCTACTAGTCTATCAATGCATTTATAACAAAGTAACCCCTAGATTACTTTTCATAGCCACATTGGTGGAAATCCTTATAGTAAGAGAAACATCATTCACTAATGGATCTAACTTAGTGCATAAGAAACAACTAGAATAATAACCATATCATTATTGACCGCTTAGATACCCTAGTTTCCAATAAGATTATCTAATTTTACTAAGGAGAGAATTTTATCATAATATTAGTCTTGTAGTGTGAGGATAACAAAAAATATACCCCTTATTTCACTTCCAACCACCATTAAAAGAAATATATCCTTACAATTTTGAACGTATATCAAATATAAATCTACTCACTTCACATAATAATCATGTTTTCATTAAACATAACTCTACGGGGGTCTATATGTTGAGTGTGAATACACCACATACACCTTATTATAGTGTTACAAACAATCCTTTATTGTTAACCCAATTATTTACAACATAAAATCCTTCTTCATAGAGGAGTAACGGGGGTTAGTATGAGGTATTATTATTGGACATGGCATGATTGGAATTCCCAAATCCTAAAGAGGAGTGCCGAGGGTGATTATGGATGGTTGATACTGACATGAAATGAGCATGGTCAGCATATTAGGTGCATTATACAATTATTTGTTGGATAAAACTTGACATGTCCAGATTCAGATGAAACAGTAGGGTACTAGTAGGGTGTACACCTACTTGGGTTTTCTATATTTTGGTAACAAGGTTTATTGAGAACCTTTATAAAAAAGACTTTTTTGGTGGAATGAGTTTTACATGAATGGTTTTATAAGTTGATTTCACTTGAAATGGATCATGGAGATTGTGTATTTGAAAAGACTATGGGCATGGTTTCCTAATGGTTTTATGTGAGATTGATGTATTTCACCCTGGTTACGCACGTTGTTATTTGAGATGTGATTCATTGAGTTGATATGTATGGTTTGATAATAGATAGATTTTATAAGAAATATGTATTCATGGTGTCTTGGGGTTTTATATGGGAATAGGAGGTGTTGTGTCTATAGTGTATAGTAAAATCTTGGATGGAGGATGATTGGATTTAATAGAATGGTTGTGAATAGATTGAGAGAAGTGGAACACATCTAATGATGAATCCTGTTGAGGTAATTATTCATGAGTGGTATAATGAAAACCATATAGTGGAGAGAACACTATTGTAAGTGGAGGGTGTGACCCTCATCATGGATGAAATTTAGATTTTGTCAAGAATAATGTTTTAGGTGATCTATGAATGAGTAACAATTGTTGTTTCATGTTTTAGACTTGGTATGAGTAAGTAGATCTCATACAAACATTACATATAGTAATGGAAGCAGTGTGGTTTAAGGAGGAATGAATATCATGTCAGTAGGGTCATGGGTTTGATTTGATTTGGTATTTTATGGTGGATACAGAATTTGGATCCAAGTGTATACACAGATTTAGTTTTATATATTTATTTGGAGAATAACATATTTTAGATTCAGATACATTATCACATGGATTCTGCACATGATATTGGTATCAAGATGGATTTGTTGTGATTTGAGGGTGTGTAAAATTGATGGTGTGCCAGTGCTCAAGTGAGATAAAGATGACTAGTTTGGGTTCTTGTGGATTGAAAAATTATGTTACACCAATGGTTGGGTTTATAGTTTTGTGTGGTTGTTTATATGGTTTAGGATTCCTCTAGGTTGGTGAGGCATCAGGATTGAGTGATTTGACAATTCATTGGTGGATGATGCTATGAATTTTCTTGAATGGTTGGGAAGAGGAGAACCTATCAAAGTTTTTATGTGTGATCTGGTGTGGTGATATGGATAATGGAACTAATAGGTTGATGGACCACTGTAATTATATTGTAGAATGTGATTCTGATGGTGGAGAGCACTATTTATTATAATTAGATAACATGAGCTAAGAATTATGGTGGAGATAACCCTGAGCTAAGAAATATATCATGTGAAAAAACCTAGCTATCTCAGGATAGGTTGGTTTTGTTGATCACCATCTCAATATTGGTGTTACTAATGAGAGGATACCTTTGTTTTTTATGAATACCATACCTCATGTTTGTAGTTATGAAACAAAATCTTTACTTCTGTTGTGGAATAGAAATATATGTGTTTATCATGGATTAAAGATTCAGATTGGTCATGATTTGTGGCTAAGGACATATGATCCTTCTTGAGGACGAGAAATTCTAGGGTGAGGAGGTTATAAAACCCCATGCCTTTTCAAGTTATTAATTTAATTGGGAATTTGAATTTTTTCTTTGGAATAGGGGTCATTTAATGAATTGGTATTTGGATTAGGATTATTTGCATTGGAATATTTCTAGAATATATTCCTGTATGTGGAAATAAGATCAGTAGTTGTTATAGGTGATTGGGAGAGTATTGTAGATGGAATGTGAGGTTGTAAGAAAAAAGTATAGCTGTTAGTATCACTATAAATAGTGATAATTGGAGGGCACACTGTGAAGGCTGGTAGGCCTCATGGGTTCCCTGTAGGGAAGTGTGTCATGTCGTAAGCTAAGAGGGTTCATTAACAACCAAGATTGAACAAGGGGAAAGCCTCTATGCCTAAATGGATATACCACAACCCCTTGGTTTCATTGGAAAAATGTAAGTGTAAGGGGATAACCCTTGGTCCTTATGAGGCTGCACACAGTGACCCCCTTGGGTGGGCCATGTTAAATACATTGGTTTTATTTTTTATTAGCGGTATCTGGTAATTTAGCACTAAGACTCCCTTCATTATGAGGACAAGAGGTAGACATAAGAGGAGCATTAAGCTGACCCACACATTATACTATCGTGACCAATACACTTCATAAATAAATATTAATTCATTTTAGATGAGTATTCAATACATTTCAGAATAATAATTTCTGATCTAACATATAGGTTTAGTGTCTTTGAAAACTTGGATATGTAAATTACAAATATATAAAATATATACAATATTTATAATTACATTGTTCAGAAATAGAAACTTTCTAGGACATATCATTCTTAAAACCTTCCTTCATAACCCAGGTGAAGGGAAACATAAGAATGGGTAATTTTAGATTCTCAGTAAGGGTAAACATAATTGATATTAAGTAATGACAATAAGTGAAAACACAACAGGCATAAGGGTTTAAGAACATGATTAGGACTTTCAATTATCATACCCAATCTGTCAAAGTTCTTTAATAATTAAACATGGAATAAGGTTATGTACAAAAATTAAATAAGACATAAGAGTTAATAATCATCAATAATCAATCATGAGCCCTGAAAACATGTCATAAGAAAAATACATAAGTTCATGGAATGAAAACATTTATATAAAATAATTTATTTAGTAAAGGGTAACTATAAAGACTATCATAATTGATTGGGTTCACTCCGAATTCCATCAATTCTGTATACAAGTCTCACTATGAGGACTAGATTATTTGATAAATTACCTTACTAAATCGAGTTCACTCTCTATTCCTATCCTTATTATCTAATGATAAATCCTTGTTTACACAATTCAGTGGAGGTATATATAATTTCTATCCCACCCATTATATAATTGAAACCATACATATGTGTGTCACAAGTTCTTAAAACATTTATCATATCATCATATCATAACCCATAGAAAGGATATAGGTTTCATTAAAATTTCATTACCATATTAATAAATCATCTATGAAAACAATAAAATTTTTATAATTTTATAATTTCTTTAGTAAATCATAAGAATCATTTAAAAATATTGTTATATATGAAAATTCCATTAAAATATCACCAGAATATTTCTTTAGGAAAAAACCATTCCATTTTGAAATCCAATGTATCATATCTAAAAATTTAAAAAATACTGAAGATAAATTTTCATCTAAAAATATATTTGGAAACATATTATATAATCTTCAAATAAATGAGTTTTCTTAATGCTATATATTCTCGTTCAAGAATTGTACATTAAAGAAAAAATTCCATTCACATTTTCAGTAAAAAGTAAAAAATACCACATTTGGAAAATGAGATGAAAATTACTTTTAAAACCTAGTAAATAAATTCAAATCTAGTTAAATTTTCTAAAAATAATATTTTTATAATATAAAAAACATTATTGAAAACATTTTAAACAAATATGGATATGGAAGAAATTATTTCTGAATGAAGAGATAAATAATATATTTTTTCCTCAAAAATTTTTTTTATGGTGTCATGAATAATTTAAGAGACGAAAATGAAATAATAATATGTAACATACATAAATAAACCAATTATAATAAAATTATTATTATTTGGAATATATATCATATAATTTCACTAATTGAAATTTAATTATAATCAATCCAGATAAAAATGAGTTTGTATCATAAAACCCTTACCTCAAGATTGTCTTTCTTTGTAAGTTCCATTAGCTCAGGTATAATAAATTTAAAATTATTATAAATATATACCAAAACCATAGTAATTACTGTAATACCATACATGGTTTTCTTATAACATCTTTTTACTCGTTCATTAATAATCTCTCACTGTCATCTGTATTTCTATTGTTAAATACTTCATTATGCTTATAGGTTTTGGTTAATAGGTTATGGTCCATTTACTTGGTCTAGGTTACCTCATATATAGAATTTAAAACGTGATATATATATATATCAAAAATATTAATTATATATATATATATTTATAATCATTCATATAAATTGGTTATAAAAATGAATTACATCACTAAGTGGAGATGGTAGTCCCTACGAATGTAAGAGTGACGTTTCAGTTTTTCGATGAATGAAAAAATGGAAATTTAAATATTAATTCAACTTTAGATAATAATTATTATAACATAAACATGGCATATAAGATTTAAAACTATCAAAATAACCAACCACAGATGAGTGTTGAGGAAAATGTGTTGTACCACTACATGGAGGCAGTTGTCCCCACATATGCACTACCTATACTTTCATCTCTAATTAGATTGAGAAGTGGTGGTAAATGGTTGTGTGATCATTATTATAACATATTATTATATTTAAAATATTTTATTTATCATTTTTATGGATATAATAATATTAGAGGAATTGGTCATTGAAATAAAAATGAAAGGGCTTGGTTAAGATCCATCGCTCTTCTTTGAGAGACCACCTTTGGCTTACTACTTAATCCATGAAGGATTTATCTTAGGAGAAGAACATAAGTACTAGGAAAATGGTATGTATTAAATGAAGGTTTTGGATTATTTATTATTAAATATAGAAGGATATAGTGGAGTGAATAAGGGAGAGGAACATGTGTAATTTTAAAGTGAGGGGATGTACATACATGGAATTTCATAAAAGTTGTTAATGATTTAAAGTCCATTTAATGGAACAATGGATCTTAATGTATTGATATTTGAATTTAGAATAATATAATTATTAAATATATTCATAACATAATAATTTTTCATATGTGGGTGGTAATTATATCCCTATCTCATAGTTTAACCCCCGATGAACCCGTTTAAACTTTTACTATGGTAATAATATTTTTATGTTTTTAGTATCCAAAAAGATAAAAAATTAATTAACCCCTATTAAAATATATTAATTATTATTATTAAAAATATGGAATCAATTTTACCAGATTAAATTTCTATAATCTATAAAACATAAATTTAACTAAGTGCGCTAACAACAATAAAAATCTATTTTGGAAAAATGAATTTCTATGTTTAAAACTTAACTTATTTGTATTCCCTTCATTATAAAAAGAATAAAATTAATTTTATATTATTATATTGAATATATAATCTATAAATTTTATTAAAACCATTAATAAATCAGTATTAAATATATTTATTAAGAAAAAAACATTATGGGCATACAAATAGTTTTTTAGAGAAAAATTATTTTTAGGATAAAAGTTAGCTTATTTCTAAATCCATTATGATGATGATTTATATGAAATTAATTATATTTTTTAAAAATAAATGAGTATTATACTAATTCATGAACAAATTTGAAACCTCATGGGACATTTACTTGAAAATAAAAGACAATGTCTATAGAAATTAGTATTTTAACTATTCATTGAAAAATAAATACTTTTAGAAAAATCCTAAAAATTCAACCTAATATAATATTAAGATGCCGGTTTTAAAAATGATATGATTTTTCTAAAATATATTTTAAAAAATGGTATAAATTAATTATAAATCTTATGTTAAAAAATGTGAAAAAAACTAATTTTGAAGAAGATATATTTTTAAAGCCTAAAACGACTTTACTAAATATTAATTACTTATTTATTAAGAGCTAACAAATACATTAAAATTAATAAAAACAATTATAATTATTTTTAATAAAATGGTTACTAATATTCATACATTCCAATTTAACAGTTAGGTTATAACGGTTCAGTATATCATAGTTCATATAAATATGAGGATGCATGTAAGATAAACTATCAAACACACAGTGTTTTATTTCATGTGGAATACATATAAAATATTGGGATGTTACATTATACCAAATTTAAATTTAATTTCAACATCAAAATCTCATATCTATTGTATAAAAAAATTAGGATATATCCTCTTAATCAAATCCTCATGTTCCCATAAAACATCCTCAAATAGTTTATTCCTCTAAAGAACATTAATCGAGTGGGTAGTTTTGTTTCATAAAACGTTATATCCATGGTCTAAGATTTTTATCTATCTTTATTCGTTAAAAAGATAATTCTACAATGGTATAACCATTATGTTCATTACATTTGAAGTATTAGTTATCCACTTCCTTTGGATAGATACAACAGGGATATCACAAACCTGAGAGAGGTATAGTTGGAGGCCCAATTTATAAGATATAATATCTACTCGATCAATAATATCAAATGGATTAATATAAATAGGGATCATATTTACCTTATTTATTAATCCCTAATATTTTTCTATGTAGTGATTCATAGTAAAATTTTTTCGCCAATATAAAATTACAGATCTCACCAATGATTTCCAACACAACTCTCTTAGAAACACTGGGTTTCATGGATAGGCTGCCGACTAGATCTAAAATTCATTACAATTTCCTTAGTAACCTTAGGTACCAGTAGATTTATTTCCATAAATTCATCCTTGTATATCCAAGTTCTATACTTCTTTCATTATATAGATTAATATAAATATTTATGAATTCCTGACTAAAATATATTGTTATAAGAAAAGTCGATAAAAGAAAGGTGTTAGCATAAACTAAATCTAAAATCTAGATATCATGATATAAAATTACCTTTTAGGGTTTTAATAGTCCTCTTATACCAACCATCAATTTTGGGATGAAAATAAGTACTAATACTTAAATATATCTATATTTTATGATGAATAACTCTCCAAAACATCAAGGTAAACCTTGAATCCCAATGAGATACAATAGAATATAATAACTATTATAACCTTAACAGTTCTTTAATGTAAATTCATGAAATATAATCAAGGGAGAATTATTATCTAATTGAAATGATGTACACTGACATTGTAACATGATTTACTACAGCCAATAATAGGATTATGGCCTTTAGATGTTTTCATGAGTTTAAAATTGAAACACATGGAGCTGTTTTACAATTTTCATTATACTACAGGTACTGGTTATGACATCACCATAGAATTATGTCTCTCATCTTTAACTTATTGACATTATGAGCACTGAGATACGTACACCACAATATCCCTTTTCATGTTTTCTCATATTAAATACTATTTTAGATATCTATTCATGTTTATAATTCTCGGATGGATAAGGAATGACGAGCTTTGTGCTTCTTCATATAGTTAATTCTTCAGGCTTGGTATTTGTGAGACACAAACTCTGTTCCTAAACCTTATCATTATATAACAATCAAGTTTAAACTCAGGAACATTTATCACTTTCTTTTTCAACTCCTCATCCGCTTTTTTACCTATTTAATATTTACATGGATAGATGGTTGATCACTAATTTTAGAGAGATGAGATTTATCATCTTCCTTCAATATTTCATGGAACATCCCCTGAAAATACAGAAATATTGGATGTTTTGTGATATGAATTATAGGTAATCTAGCTTGATCTTTTCGAATCAAAGCATCAACCACCTTGTTGGCTTCCCAGGGTGGTAGTTTATTGAGAATTCATAACATTTAATCAAATTCAACCATATTATATGGAACATATTCAAATCTTTATAGGTGAATATATATATATATATATATATTAAAATTTCATGAACGGTATTAATATCACACTATTATTTGTAAAAATAATTCCTTCATATATTTAATTCCAATATTTCTACTCGTAAATCATACTCACAAGTCCTGTAAGTTTTCTCATAAACATTAAATTGGAATGAGTTGTAAGATATCTCCAAATTATTATAAATATTAAAAAATCCCATCGCTTTCTATGATGCATCAATATAAATTACAAACCCTTATCCACTATAGGTTAGTGTGAGCATAGGAACTCTAAAGAAACTTCTATTCAATTCCAATGAAATATTATTTAAATTCCTTAGTACAAGTAAGAATAACTCCCCACCAAGTTAAATTAGTGAGTGTATTAGATATCCATGAGAAATAATTCACATATAATCACTAATATCCATACAATATATGAAAATATTGGATTTATGTCATAGTGGTGGGCCCAAGTTAATGTTCAATAACTTTTATATTTCAATGATTCAATGATATACCCTTTCCTGAAATTATTTTACAAAAAATTAAATTTTACAAATAAAAATTCACACTTGGTAAAATTTTCATACAACTTATCCTTCCATAGGGTGTTCTGTATAATCCTTATGTGATCTTAATGATCTTATATACTCTTGGAATATATAGAAATATTATATTTAAATTATAAAAAAAATGATCAAGGTAATATATAAAGACTATATTAATTAAATACATAAAGAGAGAGGGATTATTAGTATGTCAAAAATGTAATCCCTAAAAATTCAGGGTGTCCATACCTCGAACAATTTTTTTATTGAGTATGTATTCACTTTTTACCATAAATATATATTATAAATATCTAATATCAATCTTGTAAAAAAATGAGCTCCTCTTAATTGAAAAAAATCAGTAATAGGTGGTGGAGGATACTTACTATTGGTCATGATATTGTTATGTTTTTTATAGTGAATACAATGTCTCATTGATCTACCTTTATTATTAAAAAAAGTATATGTAAACCCCATGGTGACACATTTGGATGAATAAATCTCTTATCAAGATTCTCGTTGTGTTCCTTCTATAATTCTTACACTCAATCTGGTCCATTCGATATAGAGTATTTAAAATTAGGGTTGCACCTTGTATTAGTTCTATTGAAAACTCAACTTCATAATTTGGATGAGCACGAGGTCCCTTACAGAAATAATTAAAAAATATCATTTACAATATCCATATCATCAATTTTGAGTTTCTCCCCACCCATATAAGATAAATACCCACTTAGAATAGCAATAAAGACCCATGAAATGGATTTAATTTCTATTTAAAGTTCACATTTATAGTCACACATACAGAAAATCATTGTTTGGTTCATAATATGAAATAAAAATTTGCATCATCATCAATTGATATGGGGTTTATATAAATAAATTCCTCATATTCCCAAACATCACATCAAATTCAAATAGTAGAAGAATAACAGAATCTTTTGAAATCACATTCATAGAAACTTCAATTGGGGAATATTCATAGGATTTATATGAGACCACCATACCATTAAGAATTTATACTTATATTTCAATATCTAGTCATTAAGGATTAAATGTGATACCCTTAGAAAATTTTTCATATATAAAAGAGTTGGTAGATTGAGAAAAAAATAATACATTAATGGTTCTATAAATGATGATTATTGTACCTTCACCCCTATAATTGAACACTCTACATCATTAATAGTTATCATACGAGATTTCCCTTTTTCTCTCGGATTGATAAGTTTATAACATCGATCCTCATCATTAATGATCATATTCTAGAATTGGTTAGAAAAATATCCATACTCTTGGTAAAAAGAGAATTGAAGTGTGGTTGGTGCATTATATGAATATTTATCCTCCTTTGTATCATTATCTTACTTCCTCCAAACAAAATGACATTAAATTTATTGATGTAATACATTATACACTTCTAGAATAATGGAAAACTCATATCCTTGTTTCAATGGGGTTTTATTTGAATATCCACTAAAGTCTATATTTATTTTCTTTTCAAAAACAAGATATTGATGGGTGAATCCAATCATCATTTTCTCCATGGTATTACATAAAATTATTTCTTCATTGCAACTGATGTCTCTTATGGATGAAACCTTTTATATACTTAGTTTTAATACACTAAATAATAAATCAATCTCACTTTCCAGTTCAATAATAATACCATAATTGCGCCATACAATACTTGTAAAATTTTCTCCATAGGTACTAATAATTCACCATCCTTCTTCTTAAGAACGTTTAATTAAATCTCTATATATGTATAAATAATATGGGAAAATTATGTAATGAAAAATGATGTTCTAAACTCATCACACTCCATGGTGTTATTTTTTACCATTTCCAGATATTATTAATAATAATCCACCATTAGTACTATTCATCTTCCAAATGATTAAAAGCAAATATAACCTTTTTATATTTCATGAGCTGGAGGGAGAAAATATATTTTTAGTGGTACTAATATATTTATTAGAAATTGGTGGATTGGTGGACCAATTAAAATATGTAAGATATTGACTCATGTAAGAATCAATAATACATTGTTCCTTCCTCTTATCATTTTGAAGCTCAACATGGTTCATAGATTAATAATGATACATAATCATTGAAATAATATTTTATATTCTTACTCCCATAATATTCATCTATTCCGAGGGACAATCATTAAATTTTACATCACATTCAAAATTAATGTGGATAATTATGGTTCCATTCATTAACTAAAAAAAAGAATATTTGTACATTAAACAATTATCAAAGTAAAAAAATAATATAATTATTTAGATAATTTATAGTATTTAAAAATTATGTCACCTTATTTTTAATCTAAGAAACCTTAGGTTTAACCTTTTCCATCCATTTTTATTATATATTCAAAACCTTCATAATGACCATGAAATAAAATGACAATTTACATAAGAATATCACCTAGGTGTCTCAAACAAGGTGTGTATTAAGTTCCTATTAAATGTTAACTATAATGATGGGTAAGATATACTAAAACAACTCTTTTGGAGTTATTTACTCTAGATTAATCTACTCAAAAACCACAAACATTTGTAGTATTTAATCATGTATGTATTGATTTAAAGAAACATCACTTCTTTAATAAACATAAATTTATATGTTCTCTTACTTTTAGAATTATCATTAGGATTATTACTAATGTTTTCTCATACTAGTTTCAAAAAATTAATAAACCTTGCCTTGGATACCTACTATAGTGACATATTTTTCATCCATAAATATTACTTCATTTTAAATGAAAATTCAGTAAATTTTACAATAATACATGCTTGAGGAATTTAGTGGTTTTGGTTACATGGAAACATGGGTATATAAAAAATTGGAACATAAAATATCTACATAATTTCTGATTATTTTTCCCTACTAGATACCTTATTATACATATTATACGTTAAACCTTTATTCATAACACGGGTAAGGGAAATATAAGAAAGGTTGAGGATAGATGATCAGCATGGTTAATCATAATATATATCAATCTATGGTCATGAGTGAGAAAAAGATAAACAGAAGGGTATGGGAACATGATTAAGACTTACAATAATAATTCCCAATCAGTCAGAGATCTTAAATCATAAAACACAGTGTAAAGTTTTGTTAAAAAAATTACATATGACATTAAGGGTGAAAAATCATCAATAATCTATCATGATCCAGGAAATGATATAATAAGAATTAGAAATAAGTTTTTTTCATGTGAGTTATCATATAAAATCATTTACTTTGTCATGGATCCCAACCACGACTATCATGGTGGATTAGGTTCACTCCCTATTTCATCATTTCCTTAGTCAATGTTCACTTCCAAGACTATATTTTGGGAAAAATTCACTGAATGAATTGGGTTCACTCACTATTCCAATCCTCACTATCACATTTGATATCCTTATATACCCATTTAATTGGATTTTTATATAGTTTTTATCCCACATACCACATAATTAAAAATAGTTATATATATTCCATAATATCTGAAAACATTCATCATATCATCATATCATAACTCATGGAAAGGTTAAAAGTTTCATAAATGTCTCATAATCATAATTATTCAACATCTAGAGAAATAATAATGAGGGTATCATTGGATCATACCCCCTTCAAATCATAAGAAACATCAAATAATGTTGTTATAGATGTTAATACCTTTAGAAGATCAATAGATCATTTCATAAGGAAAATAACTATTTGTTATTCAATAAATTATTTAAAATCTAATAATTTATAAAATATTAAGGGTTAAATTTTATTTTAAAATAAATAAATAATATTATAAATTAATCTTCAATGAAAGTCATATTCTTAATGTTAGGGAAATATATTCATGTGGTGTATGTTAAAAAACCCAATAACATTTTTATAAAAAGTAAAAAGTACCTTGTTTGAAAAATGAGAAAAAAAATTCCATTTAAAATTTGTTAAAAAAATTAAAAATATAGTTAAAATGAATTTAGATAAAACTATGAGAATAGTAAAAACATTCTTGATGCATTTTAAAAAATATGGACATGGAAAAAATATTCCTAATCGAAGAGAGAAATATAGTCAATTTTACATAAAAAACATCATTTTGGTCTATTGAGTAATTTAAGTGAGGTAATTAAAAGGAAAATATATTATATATAGGAAAAAATTTAGGAGGATAAAATAAATAATATTTAGTAGAGGTATTTTAATCATAAAAAATATAATCCTAAATAATCTCGGTACAAAGGAGATTGTAATTAAAAATCCTTAGTTTAACACCTCGTTTCTTAGAAAGTGATGTGACATTATGTTTTATAAATTTAAATTTACTATAATTCTATTAAAGAATCATAATCATATATTTAATATCATACATGGTTTATTGATAACATTTTATCACAGTTTATTGACAATCTATCATTATGATCATTATTTGGGGTGTTAAACACTTTGTTTTTCATGTATGTATTGGTTCAGCGGTTATAGACATTTCAATTTGATCATGGTAAATTAATATATTTTTTTAATCATTATATTAATATAATATATATTCATTATAAAGATATTTAGAGACATTCATATAAATTGGTGATGAAAATTGAAATATATCACCATGTGGAGATGATAGTCTGTACGTAAGCACCAATGACGTTTCAATTTTTTGATGGATGGAAATAAACAATGGTAAATATTAATTTAACTTAAAATAATAATTATTATACAATAAATATAATATATAAACATAAAATATATCCGAATAACCAACCATTAACAATGGTTGTGGGAACTGATTCATATCGCTATGTGGAAGCGGTAAACAACACTTATTCATGAGCATTTCTTTCGTCTCACATTGGATTAAGAATAAGTGGTAAATGGTTGTGGGACGCTCATAAAAACACATAATTATATTAAGGATACTTGATTCATCATTTTTATGGATAAAATAGGTTTATAGGAAGTATAAGAAGAAATTAAATTTAAGGAGTTTGGTTTACCTCCATACCACTTTTTTGTACGACTTCCTTTGGTTTACTCCTTAACCTTGGAAGGATCAGTATTATAAGAGGAAAAGAAGATCCAAAATAAAGTTAAGTATTATTCTAATGTTTCTTATTAGATATTTTATAATATATAATGCTCATATTATGCGAATAATGGAAGATAAGAGGTTCCCTTTTATATGTGAGGGGAGAGACACATATGGAATTTATTAAAAGATTTCAAATATTTAATGTCAATTACCTGGGAGAGTAGGTAAAAATGAAAAGGTATTAAAAGTAAGGATAATAATACGATTATATATCTTTTAAAAATAATAATTTGGAATGTTTGAGTTGTAATATTGTCCTTATCTCAAGGTTTACCCTCTAGTAAACCCATTTTAACCTTTTCCATGGTAACAAAATATTAATTTTTTTACAATTCAGTATAATCAAAAATTAAATTGAAAAAATTAAATTAAATTGTATTTGATTATTCAAAATATTCATTCCATTTAATCAGGTTCAATTTCTATAAGTTTTAGAATATAATTGTATGTTTTTGTGCAAACCGCATTGAATCATGTTTTCGAAAAATGAATTTTTAACTGTAAAACATAATTTACATCCGTTAATCTCATTTAAAAAGTGATAAAAAGTGTGTTACAATATTATATTGAATATATAATACATAATAATTAAAAATATTAATAATTATATATTTATTTTATTTATTAAGTAAAAATTACAGTACGCGTAAATTATTTTCTCAAAAAATACTTTTTAGCCCAAACATTAAAATATAGAAAAAAAAATATAATGATGATTCCTATATAATTAATTATTTTTTTATAATTAATTTGGACTTAGTTTAATTTAATATAATTTTTTTTACCTAATGGGAAATGTATTTTAAAAGAAATTACAATTTTTACAAAAGTCGACATGATTCACTATTCACTAAAAAAAGATATTTTCAGAAAAGTTTTAAAAATTAACCCTAAGATAATATCCAAATTTTAAATTTCAAATTTTTTTTTCCATAAATAAAATTCCAAAAAATGAGAGAAATTAGTTATAATGTTTTGATGAAAAAATGTGATACACCCATTTTTGAATTTTTTTGAAGTATAAAATGACTTTTCTTAAAACTGAGTATTTATTTATTTTGAATTAATCAATAAATTTTTATTATTCAAAAAAATTATATATATTTTTTCATAAAGTTATTTTTACTATTTATACCTTCTAATTTAAGAGTTGTGTTATGAGGATTTATTATATTTTGGTTTTTGCAGAGTCAGGGTTTCAAGTTAGGTATGCTATCACATAATTCAAGTATTATATCAGTGGAAATACATAAAAACATATTGGGGTTTTACACATATCTTCCCCCATTATATTACCCAATGTAGAGAGGTGTTTTTATGGGGATTTTTTATTGTTTAAGGAAATTTATTTAATCCATTTTATTGTATTTTCTTCTACATTATATCAACAATCATTTTCATGCAATCCAGATAGGGTTTTAGTGATGATTCCACTAGATAATAGAAAAATCAATATAGGATATTGAGGATATTTATTTTTGTGTATATAGGATGTCCCAAGGTGATGTCCTATAACTTTTTCAGGTAGTTTCTTTATAAGAATGTCACTGTATATTTTTTAAGGATATTGATTAAATTAGTTGAAATTGAACATTGAATGGGTGATAGTTTAGGGGATTTTATATGGATTAGGTTTATGTGCATGTTGAGTGTTGGTCACACCTATTTGTTTAATGTTCTTATAGGTGAGAGATGGATGATGATTTTTTCGGTATTTGAGGCTATTTTAATTAAATAGTGAAATTAATAGTAATAATTATTATAATTAATTAATTTAGATGTTATAGATTTAGATAGAGGCCTGGGTTATGACATGAGTATAAGAAAGTCTTAGATGAGATTTGGTAATAATAACCATGTTATGATTAAAGGATTGTAACTTTGTATGAGGTTGGTGCCCCCTTGAAAAAAATGTTTTGGTTTATTCTTAGGATATATAGAATGTGAAAAGTGACCGTACCACTACGGGTGATCAACATTTTTGATTAAATGTATTGATTTTTTTTAAATAAAATGCATATGGATTAAATAAAGTATAAGGGTCCATAATGAAATCTTAGAAATGGTTTGAGACCTCAATTATTTATTGGAAAGGTATTGATTTATATATGTATTCTTGGATATGTGTAGACTCACATGGGTGAAAAATAAATATATTTAGTAAATGTAGTGGACCTAGATAACATCCCTTAGTTACTTGAATTGGAATGTGTGGTAACTATAATGATTGGTCTTAATAGGCCATGATGAACTGTGATATTCCATTGAGACATTAGTCTTGTTGGTTAGAGAGTAGGGTGAGTTTTTCCACCAATTTGAATCCATGGACAGTTAGACCATATGGTAGATTGATGATGGGTTGAGTGGGTGAACGATTCTAGGATGAAATCATGAATTGAGAAAGGAATTATTCCACCTCCATAGTATGACATTGACTCTGAGGACTATGAGTTCATGACATGATTATAATGATAATTTAGGATTACATTCCCTCAGAGTAAAGGTGTTATCCTAAGTGATGATATTTAGACCTAGGATCCAATATAGAGTGTTCATTTCATGATGAGACCTAGGGGACCTTGTTTGATGAATTATTTTTATATTGATCTTGGTGAGGGATATTATGGGAGATTACATGTGATCAACTTTGAGTGTCACATTAAAACCAAAAGGTCAATGGTGTGAGATCACTTGGTTTATAGGTCCAAGTTTTTGAGATGTCCTGGGACGTACACATGACCCTTAAGTCATTTTAAATGAATTATTAGGATATCTCTTATGATTTGATCTTTGTGGTATTTATAGATTCCCTAGGATTAATTCCTAGGAAGTGACTTTATGCCTAATATTACTTGATTTCCTAGTATCAGCACCTAGGAATTAGACTCTATTATTGTATTACTAGATTTCTCAGTATTACCTCCTAGTAATCAACTTTATGTTCAAAAAAATTGACGTTCCAAGGATTACCACCTAGAAATAAACATAAAGGATAATGCTAATATAATTCCTAGTATTATTACCTTTGATTTGATGTCTTCATAAGATATGGTATGGGATTACTAGGATACTCCCTAGGATCCAATGACCAAACCTATTACTATTTGGCCCATATGATAGATATTATTTGGTATGATTTTACATTTTTGTTATATACACAATGAAATTTGTTGAATTAGGTATATTCAGTTCCATGTATCACCTAAAAACCTGAAGATCAATGTTGTTTATTTATTAACACTTCCAAACTATATTTATTTATTCAGATGAGTATATAACATGTTTATACACTACATAATTTATTATTCTTGGGACCCAATAGTGGTTCTTGAATTAGTCTTACTCACACCCTTTTCCAGAAACCATGCAACTTGGGTACCCGAGCATACTAAACCAATCAAAGGATCAGGTAGGGTAGAGGCCCGTTGTATCATGGTCGAACAAGATAACTATAATAGAGTCTAATTACTATGACGATGAGGGGCTTTTGGATGGTTTTTGATCCTACTATTTTATATTGTTTTACTTATTATATATATGGTTAGCCTAGTCTGTGGAAAGTTGTGAGGTATGATGGTATGTTTATTCTTCCACATTCATTTATTAGAATGTGTTTCTTGTTTATTGCTTCTATGTGGTCTAATTATCTATGAGGGTTGACTTTTGTTTATTTTACACTCTTTTCACTCCAACATATGGGTATAGTCCCCATATAGTATACAATTGGTAATAATCCTCTATCATATGAGGTGTTGTGCCTAAGTTCACATATTGACTATCAGTATGATCATAATTTAGTGGTCTAAAGTGGTAGGAAATTACCCTCACACTGGTCACCATTACATGGGAGAACCCCTATATAGTGGTTGAAACTAATATGGATGAAAACTGATTAGGGGAAACACATACCTAGATGAATCTTATGTAGGGAAATTTTATGTATAAAATCCTAATGCAAACATTATTCCTAATTTTTTTTAATATATTAAATAAAGAATTAAAAAAATTAAAATAGAAATTAGGGTTTCCCTTTCTCTATATGGGATTTTTTTATATTAGAGATCTTATCCCTCTCTTGGACTCATGGGGAGTATCACACCCAATTAATTCTAGAATAAAATTTTATTTGATCTATAAGAAAGAGTAGGTTAATTATAACACTATACATAGCTATTTCCTCTATTTCTTCCCCTCTTTATCAATAATGATTTATGTGATCTAGACTAGGGATTTAGAAACAAATCAACTAATGCATGGTGTATTCATCCTAATTTGATTGATCTTTTACTATTCATGGGTAATGGAAATCATGATATGTTGATATAACACCATTTCTCACCATTTTCTTAAAGGTACATCATCAGATGAGGTTATTTAGATAGGTTGCTTAAATAAAATTAATTTTGAAGTTAAAAGGGTGTCAGATAATAAGTCTTTTTCCCAGGTTTGTGTCAGGAGCATTGTGTGGAGCTTCCATGGGTGATTAGTTGTAGTTTCAGTCTAATGAGGCACCTCGATGAGTTAATAGGTTATTATTCCAATATTTTTTTTGATAATTGATTATAAATTGTTAATTTTAATATTTCTATATTATTTATTGAGATAGGTGATAGAGAAGTTATTTTTTCTTGTTTGAGATTGGGTAAGTGTGGCCAGTTCTACTAAAAAGGAAATAATATTGTCATGTTATTGGTGGTCCTATGTGTTTACATTTAGTTTATTCTTTTGATATGTGGAGTGTGATATGTGGTCTAATTTATATGGTAGATCAAAATTTTAATTACATAAATTATTTTACTAGAATAAAAAAACCTATGGTGAACCACAAGTGTCAAGGGCCATGATTGACCTTTGATTACAAACTAGATGTCCAGACTACTGATGATCGAGGGATTATTTACAAACTGTCTTCTTTAAGACATATAGACCAGTTGGGTTAAAAATTAAATGAAAATTAATGAATGTAGTGGCCATGTAAATGTTTCCCTTAGACACCCCTTAAAACTTGGTGCATGAGACTAATATAAGTGTCTCTAGTTGGCCATAATGATACCCTGAGACAATTTATATAGGTTGGGAAACTTATGATTAGAGTTTTGCGAGAGTTACTCACTAATAGACATGTGAGCACATGGATGAGTATACCTTGGGTAGCTTACGGTAGGATGGGTGTGTGGGGACTAACATTGGATGACATTGGGTAGTGGGATGGGAATTATGCCATCCCCTAAGTGTAATTCCTATGGGTTGATGTTGTAATATGACCATGGAGACACTGAGGTATTTATTTTCTTTGAAGTATGGGATTTTAACTATAGGTTTGTTTTTGATAAGGGAACTCGTGTTGGGTGTCTATGCTATGGTATGGCACAGGGGAATGAATTGTTCCACTAGTATTACATTGAACCTAGAGAGGGGTATTGTTGTCGGGAAAATAGGGTTGATTTTAGGTGTCACCTCATAACCTGAAGGTTGAAAATGTGAGCCTGGTGTGGCTATAGTGAAGATGATAGGTTGTGAACTATATGGAAATACATTGTAATTAGGAAATGGGTTAATCAATTGAGCCATCCCATTTTATTTTTAATAACTTGAGACATTTTTATAGGGAATAAATTCCATCCAATTTTATGAATGAGATGCCTATGATATGTCATGGGATTTTTTTATAAGCCTGAGACTCAATGGATTCCTAGGATAATATTTGAGATATAGTCATTTGATCATGATATATTATAGGACTAGGATTCTACCTAGTATCTATCCATTGGGACCTCTATAATTATATTCCTAGGATACCTCATCAGATATTGACATTGAGCTTGATACTACGAATTCCTAGGATACTATTGGGAAAAAACCCCTCAAGGTAATGTTTGTTTCATGTTTTTGTAGTTTTTTTTTGAAAAAGTGGATTTACATGGACAATAGTTGATTTATAGAGAGATTTTGGAAAAGGTAAGTTGACAAAGATACAAGATAGTGGAATGGATGGGTTTCAAAATTGTGTTGATCATTGAAAATGCATGATGAAAAATAGTACATCTCTATGACTATGAGAAGTGGAGAATCATGAATGAGAAAATGTTTGACAGTTCTCTCCATGACTATGAGAAACTTCATGAATGGTGAAATTTCATTAGATCTTTTTTACATAGGAAACTTCTTGGAAAATGTATAGGATCGTCAAAAAAAGGTGATGATTTGAATAGAAACTTTCTGAATGGGATGAAATGCCTATAAATAGGCCTATACCCCCCATAAAATGGAGCAAGGCTTAAGTAATATTTTAAGGCTCTTAATTTGAGAAGTTGATTCATGAAGGTTGTTCTTGAGAAATAGTTCAATAAAAAAGGATGATCACTAGGGCTATGAAATTTGAATTAAAGTTGCAAGAATTGATAATGTGCTAATGTTTGTGAAGGATATATAAAAGCTACCAACATTTATGAGCTTCACAAAGGCTAAATGATCTTCATGAAAGTTTTTGATCTTTGATAAAGGAGGTTTCTTTACAAATGATAGTTTAACTTTGCGAAAGAGGTGAGATTCGTGAATGTGTTGGGCTTCATGAAGGATAATTGAGCCTTATGAAGGGAGACAACATTGTGAAAGTGTTCAGAAGGGATTGCCCAAGGAATTTTTGGTAAAGTGGTATTCATCATGTTGATGAATTTTCAACTTAAAAAGAGAGTATATATATATATATAGTTAAGGATATATTCATTATTTATACTGAGTGGACCTATATATCCAAAGAGTGTGTTTTAATAATTTATTGAGTAGTGAGAAAAGTAAGAGGAAGAAGGTGATCCTTTCCACTAGTAGTGAGTAAAAAATTGAATATAGAGGGAGTAACCCATTAGAAGGAGTGAATTTTCTGTAAATCCTAATATGTAGTGATAATGGGTATAGATGTGATCTATCCCGAACCTTGTAATGTATGTGATCCTCATCATAGAAGTGATATATCCTAAACCTTGAATTTGAATTGGACCATATTACATTCGATTTATTAAAAAATTACCTTTGTATTCCAATTGGACATAGCCGAGTGAGGGTGATCTATGTAAAAATATATGTTCCCTTATTCATAGTTTCTTACTTTACGTTCCACACAACTTCATTGGATAATGTTGGAATAGAAGAGAGTAATACAAACTCTAAGTAGAAAACAAAGTTACCCTTATAAGAAAGAGTTCAAGACCTATTGTGGTAGGAGGAATTTCAAAAATAATATCCATACCCTGATTACCCATTCTCTGGGTATCTAGGCCCTTTTTGGACCTAATAATTGGTATCAAAGAAATTTGATTTTTTTTTATCAAATTTGTTTTCTCTTAATTGGTTCAATCAATTATAGAAATAAAATTTTCAATCTTCTCTTGTCCTATTGTTTCCTGGAAAAAGAAATAACCTCAAAGTATAAAAATAAGTCTTGTCTTATTCTTCACCATTTAAGTGTCTAGGGAAAGAGTGTGATTTAGTTGAAGGACACAAAAAATATAATAAATAATGGGTTGGATGGATCATATATTGAAAATATATATTCATTCAATGAAAGAGAAGTAATGAGTGAAGAACCAACTCTTCTAAGTTATTGTAGAACTACTTATGTTGAAGAAATTATTAGAAGAACAAAATTGGAAATTTCTCACAAAACAAAAAATTGGATAAAAAATTGGCTTATGAAGATAAATATCAAGATATATGGATCCAAGTGTAGGAAATTGAAGTAAATAAGTTAATAAGTTTTAATAAAATACTTTTGGAAGTGGAAAAATATCAATAAGAGGATAATGACTCCCATGATGAATAATTAAAAATGATGTCCATAGATATAAAAAAACACAAATCAAACTATATGGGAAAAAACATGAACTCAAAAGAAATTCCAAAGATTGTATCGAAAAATGATATTTTTGATGCACACCAATTAGAAATGGTTCATTATAATCAAAGGATATGACATGATAATGGGGATTTAAAGGACTTTTTTCTTATATTAATTTTAAAATAAATGAGAAAAGTGACATATTAGATAAGTTAACATGAGAATTGTAACATTATATGAGTATTGGGAAGAATCTCATGAGATAACTTAATGCTCAACTTGAATCACATGATATAAAGATTCAAAAATTTACAGAAGATCTATAACTAGTCAAGGAATAAGAGGAGAAATCTAATACCAAAGGTAAGCCCAAATTGGAGGATTCTTTTTATTTATTATTTGACAATCCTTTGGAGGGTAATAACGAAATAAAAAGTACATATTTTATTTGAGAAGAAAAACATGATATTATTGTTTCATCTCAAAGGAAGCCAAATTTGGTAGAATTTGGAATTAGATATGATGAACCCTATTCTATGCATGAGAGGAAAAGAGCCTTAAACTGTTCCGAAAAGAGTAATAATTTTGCAGTTACAAAAAATAGATCTAGAAGTGTTTTTACAAGATGTAATGAAAATATGGGTTTTTTCCTAAGGGATGCATGATCATACATTAAGTATTTTTTTAGAGTATTTGGAATATATTTCATGGTATGAATACATAAATACATATATATTTGGGAATAATCAAAACAATATTGAGAAATATGAAAGAACTGTCCCTCATAAGAAAGTAGACATGATATGATACTATTGAGAAAGGTTAGGACACACCATGGGTAAGTGTTAAAAATCATGTGAACTCAATTTCTGGGTATAAAATCTATCTATACAAAAATATCAATGTATAAATGATGTCACAAGTTATATTTTTATTGGGAGATGTTTTATATGCACTAATCAGGGGAATTTGGAAATATATTATAGTTGGATGAATTTTTTGAAAGAAATTAATCATGAAAGGAGATCCTAAACTCTAGTGGATTATAATGAAAAAAAATATACTAGATTAAAACATTATAAGCATAAAAATAGTTTGGAAATTTTGTAGGAAAACATAAGAAGATTAATGGGATGTGTATCAAGAACCTTCTCTGTTACACTCACAAAAGCACTCTTAGAAAGAGAATGTGCATGAACCTAGATGAAAAAGGGAGGAGCTAATCCAGTTTTGAGTAAGAAGAATGTATGTTCAGTGAAGAACCTAACACCAAAAAAAATAGTGTGGTAGCTCAGATAACTGACAAAATAAAAATTATTAAAGAGTTTTTGAACAATCATTCATGTCATTCCACAAAGCGAGATGTGATAGAAGGGGAAATATCCTTCTAATGGAGGAATAAGAAATAATATATGGAAATTGTAAATATTCTTCCTCAAGGGAAGATTTATTAAAAATGGCATATTAATGGATCATCAAAGAAAAAAATTTCTACAAATGGTTTTAAACCCATGATTTTGAAAAATACTAGGACTAAGAGACCAAAATATCATTGGAAGAATCCTCATGTGGGTGAAGAATGATTAGTCATATTGAAAGAACAGTTGAAGTAGGATGCGACGTTGGAACATGCACAAAATATTATAGTGATTTTCAAGAAGGTATCAAAGGTTTGATCCAACACGATCAACCAAAAACCTCTTCTTGAGAATTTTGGATGCTCTCCTCTCCCCTTGTATCTAAATTATATTAACTGATGTTCAAGTGTTTTTGGTTTTAGGAAAGATATAATCTATGAGGAAGTTGATTCAAAAGATTCAATGTTTTGATATGATGTAATCCAAGATTTCAGTTTATTCAAATCAATTAACATAACTTAAGAATAAATTTAGAAAAAATCACTTGAGTGGAGTAAATGGTCTATGGATTCATGAGATTAATGGAAGTAATCAAGAGAAATGTATAGTGATGGAGTTATTAACTTTATCTATTTTTTACTACACTGTGTTCTGATTCATTAGGCATAATTGTTTTTTTATGGAACATTTTTTAAGTGGTAAGTTTTCCTTCTAAAAATAACATCGAAGGAAGCTAGAACTGAAATTTTTTATGTTGCTAAAGAATTTTCTCAAACTTGTAGTTACATGTGATGAAATGATGCAGCAAAAGAAGAAAGTTTTTCTATCTAAATAGTGGTCCAAATAATAAGAAGAGTTTCATATCATAGGGGGATAATTCTAGGTCATAATCACATGAAATGTCTAAATGGTATAGAAAAGATTAGTTTTGATGACTTCTGAAATAGATTAAAATGAATGGGAAAGATTTGGAAACATTAATGTATTTCATGATTATCTATATTTTTCTTACAAAAGGGTGTCAAATACGTATTTTCAGGATATAATGTAGCCATGAGATAAGATTAATAGTATTTCAAAAAAGTGGTCTCTCCGCTCTAAAGAGTTATTAAACATATGATATTAGATTAAAAAATAGTATTAATGATTTATATTAGTTAATTGTGGGAGGTTTCATAGGATATTTTTTCAAGGCCAACAAATATGAATGTCATTGGGACCAAATTGGTACTTCACAATAAGAAGAATGAATATAGAATAATGATTCAAAACAAATCAATAATAGTGTGAAAATTGTACTTCTAGATAGACGATATTGATGTTGATGAAACATTTTCATCTGTTTTGTGGCTTGAGACAACAAGATTAGTCTTGGCTATAACAGTTCAAAGAAGGTTCAATGTATTCCAGAAGGATGTCAAGTCAACATTTCTGAATGGGGTTCTAGAATAAGAAGTTAATTTTGAGCATCCAAATGTTGTTCTCATTCATGAAAATAATAATAGAGTTTTTCTAATGAATAATGGGCTATATGGGTCAAAGAAATAATTGAGAGAACGGTATTCAAGATAATATCAGTTATTGAAGAAGCTCATTTTTCACCTTGGGGGATTTTATTACAATTAATATGTCAACTATTAAATAATTAAAGTTTGATGGAACTGGAGTATATCAATGATATAATCTTTGGTGCATCAGATAATGCACCATTTAAATAATTTTTATAATTCATGAAAAGTGAGCTTGAAATACAATGATTGAGGAACTAGTTCTTTTTATTGGTTTATAAGTGAATCATAGAAAGAATGAAACATTCATTTCATAATCTAAATATTCCAAAGTGTTTTTAAGAAGTTTTAGAATGGATATTTTCAAGGAGATAAAGACTCTGGGGGCTACCTAGATAAAACTATCATAGGATAATGATGTCAAAGTAGTATATGTCATAGAATACAAGTAGATCATTAGAATCCTATTCTACTTGTCATTTACATGACCAAATATTTTTTTTCCATAAGCCAAGTAGAAAGGTACAAAATAAATCCCAAATAAACCCACTAGATTTTAGTGAAATGAGTACTTTGGTATATCAAGGTAACATTGGATTGTATTTTGTTATAAAATGAAAAAAATTCCACAAGAGATATTGTGTTATACAGATGATAATTGGTTTGGTTCAGATGATGATTGAAAATCAGCATTAGGTGGTGAATTCTATCTTGATAGTTTGTGCACTTCTTGGATTATAAAGAAACAATACTGTATTTTATTGATCATATAAGAATATAAATATATTTTGGAAACTCGTGAATGCATGGAATTATTGTGGATAGAGTAGTGACTTGGTCATATGGGAGTTATGGTGAATCCTCCAATCAGATTCCATTAAAATAATTTATGTTCTATAAATGATGGAAAAAAACCAGTCCATCAGTCAAGGAAAAATAATATTGAAATAAAGTTTCATTTAATCAAGGATATGTTTGATCCAGGGTTTGTGATGTTAGAGTATGTGCCTCCATAACTACAAGTTGTAGTCATTTTGATGAAGGCCTTACACAAAAAAGCGTTTTAATATCATTTATTGACTGTTGGAGTTTATGAAACTCCCCACACATGAAATGGTTTGGATTTGGGTCCCCGTATCCCTTAGTTAGGATGTGTTCTTTTGTTTCCCTAATGTATTGATATGTGTTCTTTACCCTGTTGCAAATCACAACGAAGTAACATTAAGGTTCATTGATAGTGGGGGATAAATCAAGGCTATAAAAGGTGATAAATAATCTTAATAAAGATTGGAGGAGAAGCATATAAAGATATTTTTAAGTATTATTATGCTTAATATGATTGATAAAATGATATATATCATGAAGTTTTAAGTTCATGATTAAAGATGTTGAGAGGTTTCAGAATAAAGTTATTCATTGATGAATGTTTTATTCTACTCTTGTTTCTTATACTGTGTATCAATCAGGTTACCATAGAGTAAGTATTGAGTAAATATTTGATAACTATTTTAATCATAAGAATCAAAGTATAGTAGATTATGGAATAATATTTAATCAGGTATCAAAATATGAAGAGTTTTCAACTAACCAAATGGGGGAAGTTTTGGGGAAAAAAATACATCAAAGTAACATTGTAGTGTTTTTTGGTTTATTCTGTATGTTGAAAAAGTGGGTTTCCATATTCAATTGTGGAGTACTAGAGATATTATGAAAATCTAAATTTCTTAAAAATCACAAATAGAGGAATTGATTACCTAGAGGTTGTACATAAAATTGCATATACAAGCTGGCATTGTTTCCCAATGTTAAAAAAAAAATTTGGTTACAATTTTTAGATGATTTCCCAATGAGTGTGAAAGTTTTATTTACATGAATGCCTCATAAAATTTTGTAAAAATTATGAGCATTCCAAATATTTGAGTTTCATAAAGGTAATGAGCTTCTAAAAGTCATTCGATGTCATGAAGGCTGGGTTTTATGAATGTGTGGAGCAATGTGATTGTGTGATAAAAAATGGGTTGTATCAATGAATATGATATGTAAAGCATCATGAATACACCATGGTTTTATGGTACTCTCTAGGACTATGGTAATCTTCATGAATGAGGAAATTTCCTTAGACATTCACGAAATAGGGTGCTTTGCAAACAATTTTGGGGATCATCGCAAGATTGTGATGATGGGGTTGGAAGCTTCTAGAATGGGAAGAAACACATATAAATATACATCTACCACCTTAGAAAAGAGATCAATACATAACAAAGAGTCTTAGTCTCTTAATTCATAAAGTTGATTCATGAAGGTTATTCTTATAGAATAGTTCATAAAGAATAGAAGTTTTTGAAGGTGGAGAAAGATGACTGAAAGTTTTAAGTATAGAAAATGTATTAAAGTTCACGAAGGCTATATAAAGCTGACCAAAAGTTATGATATTCTTGATATAAATGTGAGATTCAAAAATGTTATTGAGATTTCTGAAAGGAGTTTGATTTGCGAAGGATAGTTGATCTTTATGAAAGAGGAGAGCTTCACAAAAGTTGTGGGATTTGTGAAGGCTAAGTGAGATTCAAAAAATAAAGGAGCTTCATGAAGGGAGTGAGAATCAAAAATTTGTTTAGAACTGATTACCCTGTGAGTTTGTGGTGAAGTGTCTTTCATGAAGATGATGAAAGTTGAATTTCAATAGATCATCTATCTACAACTGTCGTTGTAATCATTATTAATAATTAAGGGACCTACGTATCTATAAAATTTATTTAAATATTTTCTAGATTAGTAAGTAAAGGAAGAGTTAAACGGTGATCATTTCCACCAACAATGAGCTATAGAAGGAATACTGAGGGAGTGACCCTTGGAAGGAAGTGAGTTTTACATAAATCATGTAAGGCAGTGAGGCATAATATTAAAGTTATCTATCCTGACCCTTTTAAAAGTAGTGAGTCTGGGAATTGAAGTGATCTTGAATGAACCTTGAATTGGCAGTGACCCATAGTAAATTGGATACATATACACCATTCCGTTTTATGATCCTTGGATGTAGCTCAGTGTGGGTGAACCAAGTAAAAATAATTTTTTCATTGTACTTAGTTTCTTACTTTACTCTTTGTTCATGATCATCAGATAATGCTATAAAGAAAAATAGCAATAAAGACCCTAAATTGAAAAAAAAACCCTTATAATAAAGAGGTCATGATCTAATGGGGATGTAAGAATTTGTAAATGAATATCCATAATCTGATTCACCCCTGTATCAGGGTATCTAGGTTCATTTTTTACCTAACAGTTACTTCTTGCGATTTTGTTCTTGGACCTATTATAATGATGTGCTCCTTGCGATAATTCCAACGACCTGGTGTTTACTCTTGATACTTATGATTACATTAATGGTGGGTGTTTCTTTGAAATTTAGAATGGTATGAATTATGATCACAAATACTCTTTTATTTTATAAATTAGGTATGGTCAATCATGGGTGTCACTTTATAACCCCACGGTCGATGTATATTATTTATGTACCCTTATATAGTTATTTATTTATTTACTTATCATTTAACAAGCACATATAATGATTTACTTGTCTTATTAGGGACCCCATTGCTGGTGCCTTACTAATTTATACTCCCACATAGCTCAAATGGACATTGAACCTGGGTTCCTAAGTAGATCTTATTGTACACAAATTTAGGTCGGGCAAAGGTATACTATTGTATCATTTATCTGGATAGTTTGGATTGAGTCCCAAGATAAATATTGAAAGTATCATGGATGGTAATAGACCCTCCTATACTATTATTATTTTATTTATCATGTATTTTAGATTATCCCAAAGGGTGATCAGTTGATTTATGTTGGGTTGGCCATGTTTCCATATGACTATATGATTCCAGAATTCTTATAATATGGAATTATTATTTATTATTTTCTTTTTGGTACTCAGATTATTTTTTATAGTTTTTTTGGTTATTTTCTGCTATGTTTCAAATTGATACAATGGTATAGTCTCCGAATGGTAACACCATTTATCCTTTTATATAGAAAATAGGCTTTGGAATATAGTGAAGTGCGACTAAACTGGTCGAGGCACAATTGATTGGTCTGTGGAGGGGTCATTACAAAGTGGTATCAGAGAATCATTTTTATTTTTCATAATATTTATGGATATGGTATATTAGGAAAAAAGTATGTCAGAGCATGGGATGGACCTCAAACTGGTACACCAAAAATACCTTTTTTTAGATAAAGTATAGGTTACCAAGGATATGATATTAGTATTATTAGGTTATTTTTTTTATTTTTTTTTTCAGGATTTCACCAAGTGAAATACCGTGGGGTTCTTGGATTTATGATTTCTGTGCATTTTATCTTAACCCATTAGCAAGAGTCCTGTGTACATGACTTATTTTTGGTACATAGGGTTCACATGACTTAAACATGATTTTGTGTCATTTTTATCAGTGCTTAAATGGTTCAACTATTTTATGTTCTAAAAACAAGTTACATGCAATTTTTTATATAAATATTTAGTGGAATTATACTCTGCTAAAATACAATGTAGTCCCTATCTATAAATGATGTATTGTGACCTTTAGTGGGTCCGTAATATTATTAGATTCCTTATTGATAAACCCCTTGTTAGTAATTTTGATGTGGGTTTTGTTACTTTATGTTTCAATAACATGCTATATTTTATATTCCCATACAAGTTCTTGGTGTTATTCCCTTAAATAAAAGAAATTTCTAGGATTTTACTTGATATGAATCATCATTGGGAGATGATGATATATACATGTGGATGAGATCGTGGCATTCCTAGGGTGCTATGTCATCTGTATATGTCTAGTAAATTTTAGTTCCAATGATTTTTTGATGAAATATAAGGTTATTCATGATATGTGAATGTATATGAGAACCCTAGAGTGGGGTTTTTGGCATGGGAGTTTCCTTGTGATATATGATATGGGAGCATGGATGCTACCCTGTGATCTATGAACTATTTGAGAGTTATGATTTATGGTTTAGGTGGGAGATACTGGTGTCCTTGTGATATGAAATCATAATTTGATATAGGGTTTATACTAGTCTTTTTAATTCCATATATGTTTGAATCATGGGTTGATGTTTTGGTTATGTGATTGGTAGACTAAATGTTATCTCGAGTAAGGGATATTGAAAATTTGATGAATTATATATTATAAATCTGAATGTATATGTGGTTCTTGTGTTGTGGTAGATATGGAATGTGTGAAAGGAATGTTCTGCAAGATATAATCATCTAGGATAAGTTTTATTTGTTGGTTAAAAATCACATAGATTGATTTTGGAATAATGGTTGGGTTTTAGAGGGAAGGATCAGTTGGATGCCTGAACACGTTGATGTTGGGTATGAATCCTAGTGTGTAAGTGGACTAAGATCCTATAAGGTAGGTCTAGAACTATGAGAGTTTGGTAAGATGCTTCTAATTGTGGAATGAATCAAGGAGTGGCGAGTGATCATTTTATTTACTTTGGAATGAGTGAGATGCCTTTGGATTAGCAGAAAATAGAACAAGGTTTATTCAAAGTAGATTATGTTGAAATGTTTTTAGGCATGTTCAATTGATTAGAAATGATCCTAGGTTTTATAATATGTGCCTCATGGTGCATGAGTCATTTTTTTCTATTAGTTGATGTAAAAGTTTACACTCATTATGTTTAGGTAAGAACAAGGTATCATATAAAGGATACATGTGATAATGTTTTGTTATGGATCAGTGAATGAATATGCACAGGCTGAGAACTAATGGTTTATATGATATGATTACAGGCATATATTCTGGGAGTTTTATGGGAATTAGATGTTTCCCTAGGGCTAAGTCGTAACATAAAAAATGTATTCAGGTATCATGGTGTAGTCTACCATAGTTTTTTCATTGACATGGACTATCATTGAGGTTTTTTTGGGACCATATTGAGGTTACACTAAAGGAGTTCTATAAGTTAATCTATATTGGGGGGCAGTGAACCGTAAACTATTAGAGTGAGAGACCTCATTATAAATGAAAATCCTTTAGATACAGAGGATGATGTTCCTTGAAAAAAAATAATGGGTAGGAATTGATGTTTTACATTAATCATATGGTATGAGTAGGATGACCATGTCTAGTTATTACATGTGGTAACATATAGAGAGTAGGACATGGATACATGACCCTCATGTTAGAAGGGTAATGGGTAATATTATTCTGTTCATTTGATGACTAAGGTGGTATCTTAATGTTGATGTGTAGATGGGTTTTATTTATGTAGTTATATAGTTAATATGATATATTTTATTAAATTTAAGTGTGGGATAGTGTTTGGATGTGTCATTGGGATTTCAATCATTTTGGATGTGATCTGAGGGTGTTTTAGATTGATGGTGTTCAAATACTCATTATGAGAGTATGATGATTGGTTTAGTTGGGTGACGATCCAACTATGTAATTACACCAATAATCAAGTTCCACTACTAGAAAAAAAAACTCAATAACAATGCTTTGTAATCATTGGTATAGCCTATACAAACAGTTTTAAGGGCTTTTGGATACTTCGGTATTGGTATAGACATATACCAACTATTTTTTAAATTCATCTATATAGGTCATATGAAAAACATATACCAAAATATTTTAAAAACAATTGGTATAGGTAATGTAAAAATATAACCCAACTCATTTTGATCCCAGCACCTCCCATTTATAATCCAACGACCAAACCACTAACCTAAGATGACTTTTGTGAACATAATTTCATAAATATTTATATGTATATTTACAATTATATTAGTATTTTATGTATTTAATGTTATTTGTCAATAGAATCAATAAAAAGTATGAGTACCCATACCAATGGATCACAACAATATTGGTGTAGACTTATACCAATGGTGTTTACAATTGTTAGAATAGGTTATTTAATTTTTTGATCCATACCAATGGTTTTTCAAAAAATTTATATATGGGGTCTCTGCAATAATTGACATATCTCAATAGGTTTGGAAAAAAATATGGGTATAAGGCCATATAAGTGACATATATCAATGGTTTTGGAAAACCCATTGGTATAAGGTCTCTAAAAGGGACCTATATCAGCTGTTCTTTCAAAAACCATTGGTATAGGGTGTCGCCATGGTACCTATACCAATGTTTTCTCCAAAACTATTGGTATATATATAAACCCTCACTTTTCGAACATAGATAGTACATAACTTTTTCAGAATAGTTAAATATTATACAATAATACACCCAAATACCATAGTTGGTATAGTGACATTGGAAACATGGATATATAAAACTAGTACACATGTGATCTACAACATCTCCCACTAAGTTATTCTTGACTAACACCTTTCTTAGACATATCAATCATAGTACATATCATCACAACCTGGGGTAGGAAATAATAAAATTTGTGCGATCAAATGCTTAGTAAGGGTAAAAAAGGGAGACATGTAAGAATTAACATGATTATAAGGTTTTGAGAATGAAGATAGAAGACCATACCTTCCATATCAAAGATCATATGCATGAATAATTAAATAATGCCTAGAAGTTCATAAGACATGAAATAAAAGAAGTAAAGTACATAATCTATGAAATAATAACATAGGATCAAGACATGGAATTATGGAAACACATAAGCATATACTGATTTCCATAGTATCCAAGGCATCACTACCAAGACCATATTAGTGGACAGAGTCCTTTACAGAACTTGGTAACCCCTATTCCAGCCCTGTATTACTTAACAGAGTGTCCCTTATTCCAAAAATGTATTACTAAACTGAGTAACCATCATTCGAACCCGGTATTACTGAAACGAGTGTACCTCGTTCTAGCCCTATTTTATCTAATGAGATATAAATCTTTACCCAAATCATTGGAGGTAGATATAGGTCCCATATCACATAATGAAATCATAGATACATGTGTAAAAATATCATAAATGAACATATTATAACCCATGAAATGAAATGGGTATCTTAAACATGTAATCATTTAATACCTAGGGAAATAGATAGGTTTCACAATGATTTCATTATAAACATAACCCATAAAAATAATCGGGTTTCAAAAGAATATAATCCATGGAAGAGAAATGAGTTTCATAACAACATGAAATCAAAATATAATCCATTAAAATAATGAATATGAATATAAAAACTGAATAATTTTCCCATAAAGGCATGATTAACACCAATTGATGTTATCTTATTTGGGAAATAATTTTGAAAGATCTTATTAATACACTTCTTGCAGAAAATATCCTTTCTTCTTTGAAAAAGTATTTTCATTACATAAAACCATATGAAATTTTTTTTAATTGAAAATATCTTTTAGAACTTATAATAGAAACATTTAAATCAATACGTTTTTTGAAATCCATTTTTCGATGATAATTATCTTCATGGATTTTTTTATATCATTTTTGAAAACATGGTTTTTTAATATAATAGATTTCCAACCAAAGAAAGAGGTGGTCATATTTTTATAAAAACACTATCTTAAGTAAAAAAGATTGGAAAAATGGTAATAAAAAAGAGGATATCTTGAATAAATATAGTAGAATAAAATTGATGATTTTCTTTAATTATGTATCATAAGAGTTCAACAAAGTAAGAATACACATAAATAGTTTTAAGAAAATGAGGAGATCATCTCAATAAACTCTTATAACTTGGTGACCTGGGATCATACTCTCAAAATAAGAAATGGAAACTAAATGAAGCTTATGATATCAACAAATCAGGGAAATTCATAATATGACTTGTAAAATTTAATTATATAGAATACAAAGAAGAGTTTAGGTGCATATCATAATAAGAGTGTCAAAGTAAGAAAATAGAGACAAAACTGTTTTAACGATTTTGTAACTTTTAAAAGTTGAACCCAATGAATGAAGAATCATAGAATAGATATGTGAATAAAAATAAATTTAAGTAAATTATACATATAATATAATCATTTTCAGTACATATATCAAACAAAAGGAAAGATTGGAAAAAAAATATTGTATCTCACATAAAATAATAGTTAGATCAAAATCTCCTTACCTTGTGTCTTGACTCTCTCCATACTCGAACAAGATTCCTGTATAATAAATATAAGTTTATTATAAATATTTTAAAGAAGAATATCCTTATATATAAGGCCATATATGGTTTTTTTATGACCTTATATTACCTGATTGAGAAATTTCATTTGTTATGTTTTCACTTCACGTAATATTTTCTTTGTTCTTTGCATGTGTCTTAATTTGTTATATCATTAGTCCTTATACTCATATAATAATTATAGAATTTATATAATGATATAAATATAATTTATATCCAGTATATTTATATTATAATAAATTATATAATAAAGAATTATGAAATGGAATACACCGTTCATGGAGACGGTAAGTTGTACGTACGCATGAACGCTGTTTCCGTTTTTAATTATCGTATTGAAAGAAGAAAAGAAAATGTCATATATATATTTATGTCTATATATGTAGTTATATAATTATTATAGTAGAATTACTATATAATATATATCATATAGTTTTATTAAATTCATCCGTAATACATCCCATGTGGTGTGTGAACGAATCACATCACTTTGAGGGGGCGATAATCAACACTTCCTCAAACAAGATTATCGTATTAACACCAAATGGTAGGTAAAGAAACATGTGTTTTAAAAGGAATATAGATTCTTAATGAAATAATAAATATAATATATTACATATATAAATAAATTTTCCATCATAATGTCCTCTATGGTTGGTGGAATAGGAGAAATGAACAATCATCATCTTGTGAGGCAGTAGTTCTCCATACACAGAAACAGTATGTTCAAAATCTATTAGATGATGGTGTGTTCAATTGTAGGTAATAACCACTACATAAAAACATCTTAGTATATATAGGATACTAGTTTCATCACACAAAAAGTTTATAAATAGAGTTCTGGGGGTGGAGAAGGAAAATAAAGGAAATGAGCCTGAGAGAAGATGATACCTCTTAATCGGGTAACTCCTATTGGTTTGTGCCAAAATGGATTCCTTGAGTGGGTTTATACCAAAGGGAGGATTCAAGTTTTAAGGGAGGATTTTTTTGAAGAAATTTGTTTAGTTATTTTCTAAACATAATTGGATTGATATTTTTGTGGAATGGGTAGAGGTTTTGGCCTTTTATAAGGAAGGAAAATTTCCAATATGGATATTTAGAAACAAGTTAGGTGTGCACATGTTCTTACCAAAAAAAGTATTAATCAACCCACCAGAATCAAGAATTAAATGTTTATGGGTTAAATATGGGAATAAAATGGGTTTCGTAAAAATTTATAGGTCATTTGTTCCCTTAATTTTAAGGGTTAGTCCCTAATTAAGCTTAATCTGGCCTTAATTACTGTGATTACTTTTAATCAATTTTACCAAATATTTTGATCAAAAATTAACATGGTAAAATTAGACTCAAAATAATATAATGATTAAAATAGCGCATGTCATATTTTTCAAATTTACTTCAAATAAGTGGAAAAATTAAAATTAGTGCTAATCCCGCAGATAGGATGAAATAACAGTGTTTTAAAGTAGGAAAAAGATCAAACATATGTTTATATTTTAAATTCAGTATAAAGGTGGAATACATTCTATTAAATTTAATTGTATCAGTAGATGTAATAATTATCTAATGTAACCTTAAAAATAAATTATAATTTCATTTATTATTAATAATAAATTTGGAAAAAATGTAGTTTTAAACTAAAAACAATATTTTTACTATTCATCCAAAAAATGATGTTTCTCTGACAAAACCCAAAAATTCACCATAAGCAAATTTTTATGTTCTGAATTCAGAATTAATGTTTATTTTATAAAATTAATTTTCTAAATGTTTCTAAAATTAATTTCATTATTAGAAGTAGTTTCTTCAAGGAATAAAAGTTTTAAAACATAAAAAATACTTTACCATAAATCACATGATTATTTATATAAAAAAATTATAATTTTTTTTTAATTGTATTTATTACTATTAATATTACTAAGATTAACCTCTATGTTAAAAATATATTATTTAAATGATTAATACAATAGAAAGATATATTTCCTAGAAACTCAGTGTTGCGTGTATCGTATGCCAACTCAGTGTTGCGTGCATCAAACACCAAGTTAGTGTTGTGTTGAATGTACACCGAGTCAGTTCCATGTGAATGGAATATTTGACTAAGTTCATCATAAGATATAAATAAAAATTTATCTTTATTCAAAAATACATGTCCATAAAAACTCTGGGTGTTATAGTCTACCCCCCTTAAATTGAATTTCGTCCTTGAAATTCATCTCTTGTGTAACAATAAGTGAGGATACTTATAGCTCATCATATCCTCATGTTACCATGTTTCTTCCTCTAATTAGAGTTTTTTTTTCACAAAACTTGGACCAAGCGAGAAGTCTTGTTTCATTGTAATTTCTCTGATTGGTCCATAATTTCAATAGGTTTTTCCTCATAAGAAAGATCCTACTCCAGCGATATGACCTCTGAGTTTAGTAAATGTGAAGGGTCATATATGTACTTCCTTAGAAGAGACACATGAAACACATCATGAAATTGAGATATATTTGGAAGAATTTACAAGAGATAGCCTACTAGCTCATTATGTTTAAGAATTTCAAATGGGATGATATACCTAGGGCCTAGCTTCCCTTCTTCCCAAATTTCATAAATTTATTCCAGGGAGGGATTTGTAAAAACACTATTTCCCTGACATCAAATTCTAGATCACGCCGATAGTTATCAAAATAACTTTTCTGGTGGCATTGAGCTACCTTGATATGTTACTGAATGGTTCTAACATTCTCGACCTTTTCTTTAGAGACCTCAGGACCTAATTGCCTTCCTTCACCAACCTCATCCCAACCCATTGGATATCTAAATTTATTACCATATAGGACTTCATAAGGTTCCATATGAATGATTGAGTGAAAGCTATTTTGTAAGAAAAATCAACTAGAGGAAGGTGTTTATCCCAAGCACCTTTGAAATCTAGAAAACTAGATCTAAACATATCCTCTTGGGTTTTAATTTTAATTTTAGACTAACTATATTTTTTAGGATGATACATAGTATTGAAACTCAATTTTGTATCAAGTGATTTATGGTGGATTTTCTTCAACTTGGAGGTGAGCCTCAGATCCCAATCTGATACAACAGAATGTGGTACTCCATGAAACCTTACCACTTCTTTATTTTATACCCTAGAAAGATGATCTAGATAGAAATATTCTCTGACGACAATGTAGTGTGCTGACTTAGTAAGGATATTTACTACTACCCATATTGAATTAAACCCTTTAGAGGTTTTTCTTAGTCTAATTAAAAAATCCATAGTGATGTTCTCCCATTTTCATTCTGGTATGGGTAATGGATACAACATCCCTTAAAACATTTGTCTTTCAGCCTTAACATTCCGGATTAGCAAACACTGAGATAAAAAATCTGGGATATCTCTCTTGATGACATCCCACTAGAAGTTTTCCTTTAAGTCCCTATACATCTTTGTACTTCTTGGGTGAATAGATAATGAAGAACTATGAGGTTCCCCTAATAAATTCTTTAAATCTGGTATTGAAGGAACACATAATAGGTTCCAAGTCCTTATCATTCCATCCCAATCAAGGTTAAACTTAGGAACATTTCTAACATTATTTTTTTATCTCTTCATCTTGTTTCTACACCTCCTTAATATTCACATGGATAGAGGGATACACATTTAATTGTTAAGGATTAAATTTTTACCCTTCCTTCAACATTTATTGACCAATCATTTGAAAATCCTGAAATATTGGATATTTTGTGATCCTCATCATAGATATGCTAGCATGAACTTTCTGACTCAATGAATCGGCCACCATATTCGCTTTCCTGGGGTGGTAATGTATTGAACAGTCATAATCCTTTATTAACTCTAACCATCTTCTTTGGAACATGTTCAACTCCTTCTATGTGAATATATATTTTATACTTTTATGATTGGTATATATATCAGAATTTTCACCATAAATATAATTCCTCCATATCTTTAATGTAAATATTACCACTGCTTACTCAAAATCATGAGTTGGGTAATTTTTCTCATGAATATTACACTACCATAAGGGATAGTCTATAACCAGGTTATTTTTCATAATAACAAATCCCAATCACTAATTTGATGCATCAAAATAGATTACAAACCCTTATCCACTACAGGGTAATGTAAGCACAGGTTCAATGACCAACTTTCTCTTTAGTTTCTTGAAATTTTCCTCACATTCGCCTATCCATAAGAACTTCACACCCTTTAGATATAATTTTGTTAGATGATTTGATAGCCATGATAAATCCTCCACAAACCATCGATAATATCCATATAAACCAATAAATATATGGATCACAGTCACCATGTTTGGTCTAGAAAATATTTAAATAGCCATCTTCTTTTATAGATCTACTGCTATACCATCTCTTGAGATTATGTAACCCAAAAAGATACCTTGTGTGGCCAAAATTTACATTTTGATAATTTTTCATATAACTTTTCCTTCCTTAGGTTCTTGAGTATGATTTTGAAGTGATCTCTATGATCTCACTTTGTAACACCCCGAGATTTTATGAAAAATATTCTTTTTAATTTCATTAATGTCTTCTGTTGTACGCTACACCAAGATTATCTGGTGCTATACGCAACACTGTATTAGCTTGCAGTATACACAACACAATTCTTGGATCGTGTTATATATAATTTCAAGCTCATTTGATAATAGTCATTCTACACAACATTGAGTGTATATGTATATATTCAATGTATAAATGAAATATGGTTGGATTTTGTTATACACAACAACAAAGGAGTCTTAAACAACACGCAACCCTAACTTGACTTTCATTACACGCAATCGCGACCATCCTCGGTAGCGTGTGTAGTACGCAATACCGGGTTTCACTAAACAACGATATATGGTTATAATATTATTATAAACTATCCTTTATGAATATTATTAGATACATTTTGAATTTTATAACATTATTATTTATCTTACACATTTTCTAGAACACGGTATAAGAACAAAATAAATTCTTTGGGTAAAATAAGTATTTTTCAAAAAATGCAGTTTTGCCGCCTTTTGATGGCGCACCCAATTTAAATCTAGTTTTTTTACACGTTTATAAGTTAAATTTGAAAAAATAAAATTATTATTTGGAATCAAGAAGTGAGAATTTACTTTGTATAAATTTTTCATATTATTCTGGTAACTTTCATATTTTGATGAATTGTAAAAACACGTTATATTTTAATTAAAAACAACTTTTTTCAGCGCAATAATTTATACGGTTAAATTATAATATTGAATGGGTTTAAAGTATAAATAGAATATATTTTTACCATTTAATATAATGTATGTCATTAGCATTGATTCTACCAAGAATTCGTAGGATAAATCAATTCAATCTTTTGCAATGTTGTAAACAAAAAACCCGTTTTCTTTCGACAACGGGATTAATTTTAAATTAATTTCTGCAACTTTCGTTTATTGAATTTGGAAAAATGAATTCCATATTTGGAATCAGTGGGTCCAAATTATGTTAATAAGCTAATTTTTATTTTTTGGCATTATGAATAGTAACTACGGTAAATTTTATTTACCATAGTTAAAGGTAAATCGGGTAATTAAGGGTAAATATAAGATTATAAAATTACCCTAACACCTACCAATAACCTATTGGATGATTAAAAGTCTACCCCTATCACCTAAGGGTCGGATTAGATTCATTTAATGGACTTTCTTCAATGAAAATAATTTAATTATTATTAAAACCAATGAATGTGACAACATGTCACTTTCTTAAATCTTATAAGTATAATAATTTTAATTTAGTGATAAACATCATGAAACTTCGAACATGAATAGTCTACAGAAAGATAATACAATTATATACATCATAGTAATTTATTTATAATTTTTAGGGATTAAATAATTATCCTTTCTTATGACACAAAGATGATGTTGTAATTATCTTATTAATGAAATATTGTCATAATTGATGTTATAAATACCCAAATAAATGTAATTTAAGACTTTTTATGAATTCAACTAATTTTATAGGTTAATATGACATGTTATTATTGATTTAATTAATTGTTTTCGAACTAATAGTTCTATTATGATTTTCAAAAAAATCAATTACTAAATAGTGTTAAAATTGATATAAAATAGTTTTTAAAACAAATATTATATTATTAATTGTTATTTTAATCATAAAAAACTAAGGTTTGGCCAAATTACTTAGATAATGTTATATATATTAAAAATAAACAAATTGGGGTTCCTTTGGCTTTATATAGTAAGTTTATTAACCTTATAGTATAAGAACACTAGAAGACACGGTAAAAGTAAAATTATTTAACTTAATGTTAAATCTAAATGATAAGGTTAAAATAGGAACCTAAACTTGTATAAATTCTATTGGATGAGAGTATGTTGACCCATCCCCACCTTAGTTTCGAAATAAATCAATTTGGAGCTATTTAAAACCGAACTTGACTTTATAATAAAATAATATTTTTAGTTTTTCCAAAGGAGCCCCTCTCCTCCCTTATAAAAGGGAACCTCCTCCCTCTCCTCCTCACACCAATTTGAGCCTTCATGCTCGGCCAACCCCTGAAAAATTATCTTCTCCACTTCCCGAGAAACATACTAGAGGTTCTGGTCTACTTTAAAGACCAATCTTAGTTCCCTAAGAGGAGGTTTCAAAGAGGCGTATCGAAGAAGAGGTAATTTCTTCTCCCGATTCTTTCAAGCTTCTTTCTTCTTCAACTTCTTATTCTCTAGTTGTTTCATTATAAAGTAACAACATCAGTATCCCTAATATACTTATTTTTTATTATAAATATGTAGGAAAACCATTTCACCTTCTATCCATCCTACGGAAAACAAAATCACCGCGCGTGCGTACGTACGAAATACCGTATCTACGCCTTGGTGTAATCGGGTTTTCCACCAACACCTTACATGGATGGGTATAATGGTGTAAAGAGTAACTATACATAGTTATTATAACATCATACTAATTCTGATATATTGTATCATCCACTCCAATTCAATTCAATAATTATGGAAACGATATCATCGCTCGTGCATACGTACAGACTACCGTCTCCACGACGCGATGAGATTCATTCTCCATGTTAACCATTTAAGAATGATTATAAAGTATATATAAGAAATAATAATGAAATATATGACATTATCAAGCTACTGTATTTATGTATATATGTCTTTCATCTACTTAATTCCATTCAACTCAATAAGGAAACGAAAACAGTGTTCATGCGTACGTACGGTCTACCGTCTCCATGAACGGTGCATTTCTTTCCATTTGTCGATCTATTATATATATGTATATTCTGAATATATATAAATCATGTTTTATATTCAGGAATTATTTAATCATGATCTAAGTAATCATATGAATAATTACAAGTTAAAATACGAACGAAAAATGAGATGATTTTACCCAAAACGCTCTTTAACATGGAATTTACAAAAGAACGGGTAATATAAAGTCATAAGTGAACCATATATGATATCATAACAATGATTATGATCCTAGAATAAGTCAATGACATTATTTAAATCATTATACAGGTGGTTCGGACACATACGAAGCAAATCAGACCTAAGTTAAGGGAAATATCACAATCTCATTTTTATCCGAGATTGTTTATACTTTGGTATTTTACTGGGGTGTATTTTATCATCCACATCCATGTTTCCTCAATATGTAATATTTATATCCTTCTACATTAGTTTATATCCAATTTTACCCTTCAGTGAGTTTTTAGTAAAATATATGAAAGGAATCTTTTTTCGTTTTTCGTACGAGGTACTTTTTGACTTTTCTGACAAAAGTCTGAGAAGAACGTTTTATTAACTTATACGAAATGAATGGATTTTTAAAACATTATTTCCAAGAATCTTCCTTGATATTTTTTCATGTTTATTTTTAATCAAATTAATTTATTTTAAATTTTTATGACATGTTAAGAAAGGAAAAGTGTTTTTGAAGTAGAAAGGATATTTTCCTCAAGAATGGAGTTCAAGTGTTTTATCAAATTTTTTTTCCATATAAGATAATAAATGGTTCTGTTTCTATCCCTATTGTTACATTGATTTGATTATGTTGTGATAGAATTATTTTTATGAATTCCTTTATCTTATATGAGTTGTTTTATGATGTCCCGATGTTTAAGATTCCCATTTTTATTACATGGGTTATGCTATGATGTATGGTTTATGATTTTGTGGCAAACATAAGAATGGTATCATTATGAGATGGGTGGGACCTATATCTCCCTCCAATGCATTGGGTAAAGATTTTATATCTCATGAGATAGACATGGCTGGAACGGAAGTTTAAACCGGTTCAGTGAAACATGACTGAAACGAGGAGTGAACTCGGTTCAGAAATGGACTTTGTCCACTAAGATAGTCTTGGAAATGAGTCTTGACTAATAAGAAATGATTCTCTATGATTATGTGTGTATGCCACAAAGTTTCATGTTTTAAGTTATGATTATTGGGATTTCAATTCACTACTATGATTTATACCATGTTATCAAATTATGCTCTCTTTTGCAGGTTAAGATTTCCAAAATGTTATGCTCTTATGTATATGATGTGATTGATATTTCTTGTGTTTACCCTTACTAAGCATTTGAGATCACACTTTTATGTTTTCTTTTCCCTGGATATAAAGAAAGGTTTTAGGTAAGAAAAAAAAGGAAGATCTTTATGGTAGATGTTGAAGATCTTTCACCATGATTAGAAGATTATGTTACATGTTTCCAAAGACACTAAACTATTACGGTCCTTGTGTGTGTGTTTTTGTTATGTACTAAGTATTCCGCAAAAGTAATGTAATGTCCATGTACGTCAAGCTTCGGGTCTCTACACACTTTCCCATTGAATATATATTAATACCATCTACAAAGACTACCAAAATAATATCAAGCCAATCTCTAAAGACTCAATTAATTAAATCCATGAAGATAACACGAGAATTAGTAAGACCAAAAGGCATCACTATATTTTCATAGTGAACGTACCTTTTACGGAAAGTTATCTTAGGTATATCCTGATTATTGAACCTCAATTGAAGATATTCCAAATGAAGGTCAATCTTGGAAATGTAATGATCTCCATGTAGTTGATCAAACAAGTCATCAGTATGGGGAAGATGATACTTGTCCTTGATTGTGATCTTGTTCAACTCTGGATAATCAATGAAGATTCACATTTATCTATATTTCTTCTTTATAAAAAGAACTTGTGCACTCCAAGGTGACCTACTTGAATGAATGAATCAATTATCATGGTTTTCATGGATTTTCTTCTTCAATTCCTTCAACTCAATTATGACCATTCTATAAGGAGTCTTTGAAATTGGTGTGGAACCAGTTAAAAGATCTATTGTGAACTCAAATTCACATTTTTGTAAAAGAATAGACAAATATTTGGGAAATCCATCAAAAAAATACAGAACAGAAGGCATACCTTCGATGTCGATCTTCTACCCAACTATTTGAGATAAACAACCCTTTTGAATTGGAATTAAGAAACATACACTAGATGTAATCTCCATAGGAATTTCAGATTTTTCGTCACATTGGTGTATGATTATAAGTGGGTTTGAAATATAGAACATATATTCCCTTCCTTGTCAATTGATACGGGCTTTATGTATAGAAAGTCAATCCATGCCTAAGATGATATGAAATTTTATCAAAGGAAGAATGAAAAGATTTATAGGAAGCACATTCCCACAAACTTCTACTATAGATGAATCATAGACTTGATATGGAATCATCATACCATTAGGGGTTTGCATTGCTAATTCAACCACGAATAGTTTTGGAGGAATCACAACACCCTTAGAAAATTCTATATATATGAAAGAGTGGGTTGATCCAGAATCAAATAATAGGAACCACATAATCATGAAAAATAATTTAAAAGATTTTTAACATATGAATCCTTCCTTAATATATAAAACTTTAGGTTTGTCCTTGGTTATTAATTGTCGAATTTGGTTTCAATCCTTCATAATGGTTCTTAAAGAGTTTGTGAATTCTCCAATAATATCTCTTGGGAGTTTCAAATCATGTGTGCAGAAAGGCCCATTGTTGTGTACCAAATTACCCCGAGTGAAGCCTAGAGAATTTAGTAAGATTTGTTACCCCTAGGTACATCTGTTCTAGATCCACATCAACATGTAGTATCCAGATGAGTATTTATTTCTAGGAAACCTGTCACTCAGTCTTTCAAAAAATATTCTAAGACAGTTTATTATATTTTTCTTGGTCCTCAGACTTATCCCTTGGCATGTTCCTTAAGGTTCTCACTAATTTTGTCTCATCCCAGTTTCCAATGGTTACAATATTATTTATCTTATACGAACTATAGTGACACTCACTTTTCAAACATAGACATTACATAACTTTTGCAGAATACTTTAACATTATACAAACAGATGCCTATATACCATGGATGGTATAGTGTGTTTGGAAAAATTGATACATAATGCTTGTTTTTATATGAGCTACATCATCTCCCACTAGGTTCTTCTTGACTAGCACCCTTCTAAGACATATCATACATAGTACATATCACTACCAAGACCATCTTAGTGGACAAAGTCCTTTACAAAACTTGGTAACCCCTCGTTCCAAACCTATATTACTGAACCAAGTGACCCTCATTCTATCCCTTCATTACAGAACTAAGTAACCCTCATTCCAACAAGGTATTATGAAACCATGTAACCCTCATTCAAGAACTATGTTATATCATGAGAGATAAATATTTTCCCAATGCATTGGAGGGAGATATAGGTCCCACCTGCCACTTAATGAAATCATAGATACATGTGCCTCAAGATATTAACTGAACATGTAATAAACCATGAGATTAAATGTGTATCATAAACATTTAAACATATCATAACCTTTGGAAAGATACAGGCTTCATAATAATTTCATCACAAACATAACCTGTTAAAATAATCTAGTTTCAATAGTATATAACCCATGAAAGTGAAACATGTTTCAAAGAATCATGCCCTCAAATCATAATCCATTAAAAGGAAGAATATGAATATAAACATTGAATAATTTATCCATAAATTCATGATAAACACCAATATATGTTATCTTACATGTGAAATATTTTTTAAGGATATTATATAACCACTTCTTGAGGAAAATATCCTTTCCTCTTTGAAAAATTATTTTTATCACATAAAACATTTTGAAAACCTATTTCATTGAAGATAGATTTGAAAAATTATAAAGGATACTTTATAAATAGTATAAAAAAATTTAAATCCATTTCTTTTATTGAATTATCACCAAGGAAATTTTGAAAACGTTTTTGAAAACATGGTTTTTTGAATACAATGGATTTCCGACTAAAGAGAGAGGTGATCAGATTTGACTAAAAACATTATTTGTACCAAAGAGTTAAAAAATGGTACTAAAAAAAGAGTATATATTAAATAAAAAGGCTATAAGGAAACTCATGAATATTCTTGAATGATGTATCATAAGATTTAATCAATGGAAGCATAAACGTAAACAATCTAAAAAAATGAAGAGATTATGTCAACAAACTCTTATAACATGGTAACTTGGGAACATACTCTCCAAGTAAGAAAAGAAACTTACATGAATCTTAATATATCATTAAAATAAGGAGACTCATGATATAACATGTAAAATGGAAGTATATACACCTCAAGGAAGAGTTTATGTGCATAAAAAATAGGAGTGTCAAAGCAGGCAATTTTAGACAAAACTGTTTTTCTGTTTTGGAATCATTTGAAAGTTAAACCCCATGAAAGAATAATCAAAAAATGAATATGTGAATACCCATAAATTTATGTACAAGATAAATATAATATAATCATTGGTAGTACATACACCGCACAAATGGAAAGAGTGGCAAACATTTCTGGTATCTCAAAAAAATTAAAGGTGAGATGAAAATCCATTTACCATGTGTCTTGAATCACTCCGTAATCATACAAGATTCCAATATAATAAATAAAAGTTTATTATATATATTTTACAGAAGAATATACTTATAAATAATAACAAATATGGTTTTATTATGTCTTGATATTACCTGATTGTTAAAGATCTTATGTTATGTTTCCACTTCAATAAATATTTTCTTTGTTCATCGCATGTGTCTTTATTTGTTATATCATTGGTCCTAATACTTATATGATGATTAAATAATGTATGTCATTATATAAATACAATTTATATACATTATATTTATATTATAATAATTTATATCATAAAAAATAACTAAATGGAATACACCGTTCATGGAGATGGTAAGTCGTACGTATGCAAGAATGTTGTTTCCGTTTTTAATTATTGTATTGAAAGAACAAAAGAAAATGAAATATATATATATGTACATATATATATATCATTATTAAAGTATCATTAACATATCATATATGTCATATGATTTTATTAATCCCATCATTAATACATCCTATGTGGCATGTGAACGAATCACTTCGCTATGAGGGGACGATTGTCTACACTTCTTCAAATGAGATTATCGTATTAAAACCAAATGTATGGTTAAACGATGTGTGTTGTAAAAGGAATGAATAATATTAATGAAATATTAAATATAATATAATACAAATATAAATAAATTTTCCTTCATAATGGCCACTATGATTGGTGGTAATGGAGAAATGAACAATCATCTTTTCATGAGGCAGTATTTCGTCACACATAGAAACAATATGTTCAAAATCAATTAGATATATGTGTTTGAAAGTTCAGGTAAGAACCTTTGCATAAAAAAAATCCTATTATATGGAGGATACTAGTGGAATGACACAATAATGGTATAAAGAGAGTGGAGGGATTGGAGAAGGAAAATTAAAGAATCGAGTATGAGAGATGATGTTATCTCTTAATTGGGTAACTCCATTTGGTTGGTGCCAAAATGATTAATTAAGAGGGTTTTTGACCAAATTAATGCTTCAAGTATTATGATATTATGGTTTCGAGACATGTTTTGTTTGGCTAGGCAGAAATTAATAGGCTTGAGAGGTGTGAGAAATGGGTAAAAGTAGTGGCCTTTTATAGGGAAGGAAAAGGACTTATTTGAAATTTTTAGAAACAAGTTAGATGTGCACATTCTAATACATACAAAGGTCTGAAAGACCAAAAAAACTCAATAATTTAACGTTTATATCCTAAATAATGAAATAAAGTGGTTTTTGAAAAACTTTCTAGGTCATTTGAGCCCTCAATTTTAAGGTTTTATCTCTAATAAACTTAATTTTGCCTTAATTGCAGTGATAAATTTTAATCCCCTTTACTAATAATTTTGGTCCAAATTAAATATGATATTATTAGAATATAAATATTATACAGAATACAATATATTATGTTAGATTTTTCAAAATCACTTCATAGAAGTGGAAAAATTACGATTATTGTTAATCTTGCAAATGGGACAAAATGACAGGGTTTTAGAGTAGGAAAAAGTTCAACCATTAATTAATATTTTATACTTAGTATCAATGGAGAATTAATTATAATGAATTTAATTGTATTATTATATGTAATATTTATCTATTGTGACCATAAAACTAAATTATAATATCATTTATCCTTAATAATTAATTAGACAAAAAATGGAGTTTTTATCTAAAAAACAGTAGTTTAAACTATTCATTAATAATGAATTTTCTCATAAAAATACTCAAAATTGACCGTAATATAATTTTTAAATTTGGAATTCAAAAATGAAATTTATTTTATCAAATGAAATTTTTAAATGTGGATAAAATTACATTCATTATTAGAAGTAGTGTATTCGAGAAAATGATGTTTTTAAACATAAAAATGACTTTACCAAAAATCATATGTTTTATTTATATAAAACAATTATCAAAAAAAATTTGAATTTTTTTTATTAAAATTCGTTTCAACATGTTCAAAATATAGGTTATAATTATCATATTTAAAAAATTAAAAAAATAAATAGAGATATTTTGTAGAAACTCAGTGTTGCTTGTATTGTACGCAAACTCAGTGTCGTGTGCATCATATACCAAGTCAGTGTTCCATGAAATGTACACTATGTTAGTTCCTTCAAAAAAGAATCTTTAACTTAGTTCATTACATGATATAATGTAAATTTAAATTTATTCAAAAAAAGAGGTCCAAAAAAACTCAGGGTGTAATAGTATAGGGTCTCTCTAGGGTACCTATAACAAAGATTTTCCCAAACCATTGGTTTTCATACCCTTTACCAGTTATTTTCAAACCATTTGTATAGATCCATTGGGATAACTCAATTTTCTTATAGCATTCCTAATTTATTGTGTATTTTTAGATGATATTGAGATAGCTTCAGTGATTTTGGCTTTGTAATTTGATAATGTGATTGTGTGCCACTGGTTGTGACTGAGCATTTTTGAGAATAGTCATCCCAAGGAAGTGTGATTACTATTTTTATATGAAATTGGATGTGATTAGATGTATACAACACTAATTGTGTTGATGAACAATTAAAACTATGTTTCATTCTGTAATTCCAATGGTGGGGAATTCCATTTTCTAGAATCATCCCTAATGAGAAGAGACTCATGGTGGGGAGATCCATAAGCCTAAGGATGAATTTTTCAATGAGACCATAGTGTCTTAAGATATATGAGTTCAATTTTTTGATATACCTATAATAGTAGTGATGATGAGTGGGTGCTTAGTATTTTTTGATTAGTTCACCTAATGTATATAATTTCATAGTTCAAGATCTTTCTATATTGAGGGATGGAACATGTCGAGTTTATCATGAATTAACTATTATGGTAGGTCGTGATTGATGTTGAAAGAAATTATGAGACTTCCCAGGGATGATATATGATATGGTGGGGTGGTTATAATGACACGTGTCTATCAGAGTTTTAATTTTCTTAATTAATTTAATTTTTTGACTCGGAATATAGGGTCATGTTGAGAATTGAGATTCATATTGAGAATTCAAGCGTTGGGATGACCCCATATAATGTTTTTGGATATGGTTTGAGGATTAAGTGATGAGTCAGGTGTGTGAGAGGAGTATTTTAGACTAAATTGTGTTCTGACCTTATTTAATGGGAATCCGCTATGTGGGTGACCATCATGTTGGGAATACTGGCATGGGAAACCTTATATGGGGTTCCATTTATATGGATCATCCTCCCATTAGTGAAACCCAATGTATCTACTGAACCTTATATAGGGGAACCCCTGCGTGGAGGACCTTTATATTGGGAAACCCTTTGAGTTTAAAAAAATATTAAACAAAGTATTAAAAGAACATTTTAATGATAAATTAGGTCTTCCAAGATCCTTTACATCATGGATCTAATTCTAGGTGGGGATCTCTTTCCTTTCTTTATCTTAAGAGAAGTATCACCGTTGAATATTATCAGAATAAAGTTCCATTTAATCCAAAGGAAATATTGAGGTAAATCTAACACTCTAGAAAACGTTCTTCTTGGTTTATTACACTATTTATCATTGATTATTTGTGTGTATTGGACTCATTATTTGGTGATGATTCCACCAGATCATGGTAGAATAATCTTGTTATGATAAGGATATTTATTATCATGGGAAAAAGAAATCTTGAGACGATGATTATATATCTTTGATTACTATTTAATTGGATTTAAATTAACTAAAAAAATTATTCATCATTTTTTTAATTAAATGAGATAGTGATTGATTAGGTGTTGTATTATAGGTTTTTTCTCATGATAGATTCTAGAGTATGTCAATGAACTTTCACGGGTGGTTGGTTATAGTTTCAATGCGATGAGGTATCTTAGTGAGTTATTTTGTGATTCTGAATAATTGATTTGAATTTTTTTAATTATTATTTTTTAAATATTATTTATTGATATATGTTCTTTCAAGGTGGTATGTGCTTGGATGAGTTTTGATGATTATGGAAAAGGCTTGTGAAAATGGAAATGACATCTTATGAGGTTTTTTGTCCCAATGAATTTCACTTTGGCATATGATTTTGATATGTAATATGTGATATGTTGTTTCTCCATAGTCGGTGACAAAACATTTGGATTAAATATTTTTTTTATTAATTTAAAAATTTTTATGGATAGATGCAAGTGTTGAGGGACCATATGACCCCTTGAGTAATAGACCGATGACTAGGTTGGTGGTGGATGAACTATTGTCTATAAAATTCATAACATGAAGCATATTGATCCTTATGGTTATAGATAAAATTAAAATGAATGAACACAATGACCTTGTTAACAGTTTTCTTAGACTACTGCTCTTATAGAAAAGATTGTGGGACTAAGATGAGTGGAAAGAGTACGCCATTATGGGACCTTCATGAACCATATAAACATCAAGATATTTTCAATGGGGAGAGAGTAAGTATACATCCACTCTGGACATATGATTACTTGGGTGGGTATACCTTTGGTAGATTATGGATAGGTTGGGTGCATGAGGATAATCATAGGATGACCATTGGAAGTGGGATGAGAATTATTCCACCCCTTTAATGTAATGTCAGTGGGGGAATCTCCTATGATTCCAGTGATATCATAATGTTATCATGGTGATGTTGAGGGATGTTATTTTATATGAATGATTGGATTGGTTGAGGAAAAAGTTCTAGGTATGGGAACCCATGTATGGTGTCTATTCTCTAATTCACCACAGGTGACACAAGTGGGTACCATAATTTTATGTTGACCCTAGGCCAGGGTAGTGTTGGGAGACAAATTGTGTCAACTTCATGTGTCACCTTAAAACCCAAGGATTAATTATGCATGTTAGGTGTGACTATAGTGAAGATGAAAAGTAATGATCCCTAGGGTTTGGCCTTGTAATTGTTCGATGGTTTTGGGAATGAGTTAAACTATACTATTATTAATGGTATGAGTTATTATTGTAGGGATGCACTACCCTCATGTTTTATGAATGAGACGCATAGGATATTTCCTTAGATCTAGTCGTGATACTTATATTATATGGAGTCATAAGATACTTTATTGGATTTTTTACATTTGAATCTACTACTTTGGGTACTTGGGATAATACATGGTATCTTCACATTAAGATTACTACTATGATATTCTTGTGATACCCTGTAGGACCTAGATATTGAGCCTGATACTATAGTGTATAGGACTCATCTTGGAATCTGGTGCTTGTGTAAGAACCCGGACCTTCGTTTCAGGTATGTTTTTCCTTTTTTCTAGAGTTTTTGAGAAAAGTTGAGTTTCTGGAAATTTTTAAAGTACACAACGTGTACTTCACGAGTACACACTGTGTACTTCGTTGTCACACAAGGCTATGTGTTGGCCATGTAATGGCCACACACATGACCATGTAGGGGTAACATGGAGGCTGCCTAATGTGGAGTACGAAAAAGGTGAGTACACACCGTGTACTCAAAATGTACACGTCGTGTACTACAAAAGTACCCATCATGTACGTTTTTTTTCATTAAACACATTGGGGTCATGTATAATCTATAGAAACGTATTCTTTTAGGTCTCGTTCGGCCGAGAGCTCCCGAAAACCACAGATCATCGACAAACCCCCGAGCGATAGTCCATCCTCTGAATTGAACTCCGTCGATTGCGTTGGAATTGCATCAGTGAGTTCTATCTTCAGTTGGAACGTTGTTTCCCAATTCCTTCTCTTTTCCAAGTTATCATGGGTTGAACTTTTTAGATGTTTTTATTGATTTTCGATTTTCTAAGTCAATTCAAGCCTCTTGGTTCAATTATATTGATCTCCTAACATCATGGCAAGTGGTTTGTGCCTTTTGTATAAACTCTTTGAGTATTTTGTGCACATTCCCCCAATACCATTGAACGGGGTATTGAGTGTTTACCGTTCTAGCCCTGTTGTTTTCCTTCTTTTCTTGTATTCTTGAGTAGAGGTTATTGTTTGTGAATATGGTAATTTACTGTGCTTTGGATGTTTTTCCCATGCATGTTTTTCCCGTTTCTGACCATATGGTCTAGATTTTCTTGTCAGGCTATTGCTAGTTCCATGACTAGTTTTGTAGGATGGTGTGACTATTGTTCTTCCATGCTGAGATGTTGTAGAATGCTAACCAAGTGATTCTTGAGGTTACTTTGGCTGTTACGTGATGCGATACTTACTGACTTTACACAGGGCTGTGAGAACCTAGTGTAGTAGAACATAGGTAGAATGGACGTAAGGGCTACTCCAGAGTGTCTTTATTATACGATGTGAGACCAAAGGGGGAATTGATGTTGAGTGCTTCCTCAGAGTGTCTATAATTCCTTGACGTGGGCCATAGGGGGTAATTCTAGAATGAAAACAGTCCACCACCTTGGGCTATTAAAACATCCCAGCCTCTCCTTTCAAAAGAGTAGGCATTTCAGAAGAGAGGAGATAATATTGTCATGAACAAAGTCTTTCCAAAGTCTTGGGAGGATCTTCCATACTCAAGTTTTCACTTCAGAGACCTTTCCTCCTCTCTTTGTTTTCATTTAATTTTATGTTCTTCATTGTTGTAATTTTGTAAGTCCTTTCATTTGTAATTCTGTTTTAATGCAAGTTTATTCTTCAATATATCTTATTATCATCCAACTTATGTAGTCTAATATTAACTTTCTTAAAATATTTTAAATATAGTATAATCCCATTCCCTTATTTTTCTTTCTAATTCAATATAAAGTTCGTTTTTAATTCACATCATCGTTCGTGTGTGTGTGTTCGGCGCAGAAATGTTTTCTTATCCCTTTATTTATCTTATCTTCTTAATTTATCATCATAATCATTATAACCATATTAGTAATCATTTTAATGGTAGAGTAAATCCTTAATTGGGGTGAGTTATAATTTAGGTATGTTAAGTGATTGAGATAATTTTCTCGACGAATGTTGTTTAAATTAACATTGTGTATGTTAGACTTAACATGTCATGGATTAATGACTTGTTTTGTTTAACATATAGATTCCATGTATTATTGGAACCATAAATACACTACCACAATCGAGTAATGATTGAGATTATAATCCTAGTTAATTTAAGGCTTGGATTAGAGCCTTAACACTTAGGAATTTCAATCAAAGTCAACTTGCGACATGGGTGTTAATTTAAATGTAATATAATGCAAAGATCAAGGATATCACAAGCTTAACTACCTAATGATGAACTCATCCCAATATTTATCAAATTGTTAAATCAATCTTAATCAGTCAATCATTCCAATTAAGCTCTGCAAACAAAACCCCAAATCAAATAACAATTAACTAAAAACAAATAACTATTACAATGTATCATCACCGAGGATTCGACCCTAGTGCTGCTATACACATTAGCAGAGCACCGGAACTTTGACTGGTCGATAGGAAAAAATCGGTTGTTCATTTCAAATGGTGCTCTTACTATGTATTGTGCATTATTTAGTCATTAGATTATATTTATTTTAATAAAAAACCAAAAAAAAACCAAATTTTAAAACAATTTGAAAAAAAAACACAAAGAAAAACTTGTCTTCTTATAAAAATCATAAACGAAAAAGAAAAAAAAAGAAAAACCCATCTTCCTCTTTCTTTAAAAATCTCTCTAAATTCCCCGTAGCCTCTCAAACAATCCCTCATATTTGTTTGACCCTGAAATTGAGGGAACACTTTGCCAACATTGGAGTAACATAAAAGATAATCAAATAATTCAAGAACCAGTCATTGTCCAACAAGATGAATTAGAAATGGCCAATCCTAGGAAAAAAAATCCTTAAAGAACTTTTTTCCCCTGATATGAATTACCAACCACTTCTTATTCAATATCAAAACATAGAATCTGAAATCGAACTCAAATCGGGTTTGATTCATCTTCTCTCTCATTTCTACGGGCTAGCCGGTGAGGATCCACATCTCCACCTTAAAGAGTTCCAAGTAGTGTGCTCTACCATGAAGCCTCAAGGGGTTTATGAGGAACAAATCAAACTTCGATCATTCCCTTTCTCCCTAGATGACACTACTAAGTCATGGCTTTACTACCTACCTCCTGGTTCCATAACCACATGGAATGACATGAAGCGACTCTTCTTAGAGAAATTCTTTCCTTTTTCTCGTACTGCTTCTATCTGAAAGAAAATAGGTGGTGCACGTCAATTCCCAAGTGAATCACTCCATGAGTACTGGGAGTGGTTAAAAAAGGTTGTGGAAACCTATCCACACCATCAAATCTATGACCAAATCTTGATCCAATACTTCTATGAGGGGTTATCGGCTATGGAGATAACTATCATTGATGCCACAAGTGGCGGTGCTCTTATTGATAAAACTCTTGCAGCAGTAAGAGATCTCATAAGTAACATGGATGCAAACAAACAACAATTCCATACTCGAGCACATTATCAAGTCAAACAATACCAAGATAATCAATCAATTGAGCCAAACAAGATGACCGAGTGGATGAGTGAACTTACAAGTCTTGTGCGACAACTAGCTATGGCTACCAAATCCCCAACCTCATCTTCTACGTAATCAATGTTTCCTAGACCTGAAAAAAACTGTGGAATCTGCAACTCTCCATCTCATCCAACTGACATATGTCCACAACATCAAGAGGATAAATCCGATTCATCTGGACCAATGGAGCTTAATGCAACATATGATCAGAGGAACACCGACCCTAAACAATCAGGTCAGTTCATTAGAAACTTTAACCAACCTCACTCTGAGACCTTCTCTTATTCCTATAACCAAGGCCTGAGGTATGGTAATCCCATCTCTCATCCCCATCAATTCCATCCTCAAAACCCAAACCAGTTTCAATATGGTCAAGGTGTTGGTAATTTCCAATAACCTTATCCTTTTATTCCTCAACCTCAAAGGAACAATCCTCCTCCCGGATTCCATTATCCTAGTGATCCTTCCCAATTCTAAAACCAATACAATAGATTTCCCAAGAACCAAAATCTAGGTAATCCCAATCCAGGACGAGCCTCTTCTTCCAAGAAACCATGGGAAAGTGCAGTGAAAGATCTTTCCACCTTCACCCATTCCAGACTTATGAATATTGAAACCCAAATTGGTTAACTAACATCCCACCTTAGTCAGCAGTAACCATCCAATTCTTCCCAACTTCCAGCTCAAACGTTACCCAACCCCAAGGGTAATGTAAGTGAAATTGCCCTTAGATCAGTAAATAAAATTGCTATGCCTCAATATAATTCCTTCAACCCTCCTTTGAATGTTGACCCCGAAAATTAAAATAAAAAGAAACTTGAAAAATAACCTGAAACCATTCCCTCACCTCCTTCTATTTCACATAGGAACCCAATTCATTTTCCTCAAGCCGTTTCTAAGCCAAATAAGTTCTTTGAACTCGATCCTGAAATGCTTGACATGTTTAGATGTGTTGAAGTCAACATTCCCCTCTTAGATGCCATAAAAAAATTCCTACGTATTCCAAGTTTCTTAAGGAATTTTTCAACCACAAGAGGAAACTTAGGACTTTTAAAATGCTTCCACCCAATAGTCTCTTCCCATAAAGTGCAAAGATCCAGTGACCTTTACGGTTCCATGCCAAATTGGGAGTTCCAACTTTGTTGATGCACTCATAGGCGTATGAGCCTCAATTAATGTCATGCCCAAATCCATATTCTCCAACCTTGGTCTAGGTCCCTTACATCCAACGGGTGTTGTTATTCAATTAGCCAATTGAACCATATCCAATCATGAGGGAACAATTGAGGATGTCCTTGTCCGAGTCAATGAGCTTATCTTCCCTGCTGATTTCTATGTCCATGACATGGAAGGTGAGACGAACTCTTCTCGATCTCCTATAATTCTAGTAAGAAAATTCCTTATGACTGCGAGAATAAAGATTGATGTCCATTCAGGCATCTTATCCATGGAATTCGGTGACCAACTGGTCAAGTTCATCATTTTCCAAGCCATGCGATACCCATCTAAGGATCACTCTGCATTCTCAATCCATGATTCCGAGGACACTTCTAAGTGTCAATCAAACCCCAATACACCATGTTCTACATGTTCTAATGAAAAAGGATCTTGTGAAATTTTCACCATGATTAACCAAGTAATCAATGGTGAAGTTGATGTGGACCTATCATTCATAGACTCCATCAATATAGAGGAACTTAAAAACTCTCTTGAATCCCACATCAACTCTGATATCTATTTCTCCACCTTGTAAAGTGTTAAGGAGAATGAATTTGAAGCAATTGAAGTCTCTTCCTCCATTCCTGAGTTTTCTAACCCACAAATAATAGATGAGACCGATCTGAAACCTCTTCCTGAACAACTAAAATATGCATTCCTTTTCCATGATCACTCTTATCCTGTCATTATCTCTTCGCCACTTAACAAAACCGAGGAGTCCAAACTTGTTCAAGTGTTAGAGAAAAAAAGGCCTTAGGGTGGACCCTATATGACATACCAGGAATCAACCCTTCCCTTTGCATGCATCACATCAATCTTGAGGAATCATCCTAACCAATTAGAAAACTACAA